>JAZKJV010003714.1:0-663656 GCA_037367405.1 Ottelia alismoides | reverse complement strand
GTAAAAACACCCATTTTTCTTACTGTCCAGATATAAAATTTCATAAAAAAATATTAAAACATCTTTAAAAATTACAATAAAATTAGATTTAGTGTGTTTTGTTGTGTTTGATTTTTTGACCAAGTTAGGTCATTTTTGGACTTATAAATTTATAAAAATTGAAAAATACTGAAAAACTTATAAATATTCTAATAATTCGTAGAAAAATCAAGAATTAATAAATCATTTTCCTGATTATTCATTTTTACTCATACTTTACAGGAAAATTACCTCCAGGTCTTGAAACAACAATTTAGTATTTTTAAATGGTTGTAGAAGCCTGACTGGACAGTTTCTTTGGTTTTCTGCCTTGTTTCATTTTTATAAAATTCCCTAAAAATCAGAAAATTGTCAAAAATTCATAAAAAATATAAAATAATATAAAAATAAAAAAATATTTTTGTTTGAATTTTTGGATTAATTTGAGTGTTAAAATAATTGTGTGAAGTTGCTTGTTTCTCTTGTTTTCCTATTTTTTATTATTTAAAAAATCCTAAAAAAATAAAAATATTAAAAACCCACCAAAAATAATTTTCTTGTATTTGTTTTCATTTTAGACTACTTCGTAGGCCGCGAGACCATCATTTGCTCCTTGAGTCCGACCCTGGTCGCTATACCAGGCTAATCCAGTAGCCAGGGCCACTATTGATTTCCTTTGATTTTTATCTTATTTTGGTGGTCTGATCTCACATTTTTCTTGTTGATCCGATTGGTTTCCGAGATCCGAGTCGCAACGACCCTTGATCTATTTTTATTCACCCGAGTCTCGATCCTTTTTCAGACCATCACTTATCATCTTCCTCAAGCAACGACCTCCTTCATGCAAGATCCACGATGACCACTGATGAATACCCATTCATCACTCTTTATTCTTATATTTTAGCTACAAAAACCTTTGCAAATACATGTAGATATATGTAAATATCAATAATTACCAAAAGCATGCATTGTGTAAAAACCTATAATTAGCATGTTTTTGTGCAAAAACAAAAGAATAAAGATTAAAAAGAAAAAGAGGGAAATATTTAGAATAAATATTGAGCAACCTAACCCAAGGGAGGGCTCAGCATGGGCCGGACCGCATAAAAGCCAAAGTAGAGGGAGATAGGGGCTCATGTGTATAGATTTTTGTAAATAAATAAAATTATATTCTCCTCACCCAAAAATATGCTTGTACATATGAAACTATTAAAAACAAAATAAAAATCTAAAAATCAAAAATGCAAAAACACCCTTTCACCATGTACATAAACCATGCCTCCTTATTTATGTAAATAAATAAAATTATTTAGTAAACTTTTTGTAAATATTCTATGTTACATATTGTAAATAAATAAAATAAAAAAAATCAAAATAAAAATCAAATAAAAATAAACAAAATTAAAATACAAAAATACATTGTATATATATCATGTATATAAATGTATATAACTATTTATTCCACCCATGTATATAAACAATAAAAATAAAATAAAAATACCCTTTTATTCCTAATTCTATACTATAAATAAATAAAATATAAAAAGGGAATAAAAATGCACAAAAATAACAAATTAAAAATCAAAAAAATTAAAAAGAAACATTGTACAAAAACCTATATATAGCCCTACTATGTAAATACCTTATTTTTATTTTGAAAAACTAATTAAAAATCACAAAAAATAGAAAAAATTAAAACAAAAATAATTCATGTTTTGAGTTTTAATTAAATCGGCCATTTGTTATTTTTAATTCAATTTCTAAATCTTTTCTGACGGGGCTGATTCCCATTTGGTCCACGGGGGTTGTTGACCGCCCGGTCAACTCCCCCCTGTGGATCACTTCCCACAGGTCTGGTTCGCGGATCCAACTTCCTCCATTTATTCCCGCCAGACCCGATCACCATTTAGGCCTAACCCAGGGTCCTAATCACTCCCCAGGTATCCGGGAATCTCACCCGACATTAATCCTAGGGATCCGTGCTCAATCGAGCCGGACCCGAGCTCTTCTTCCCGGACCTGCACCCATATAAAATCCCAGCTCCGCCGCATTCATTGAGCATCTTTGGCTCTCCACTCTCACTCCCGTGACCTGCATAGCGATCCCTGAGGTGACAGCTCGCGATTGCCCTTGTAGCAGTGAGGAGGAGGTGGCCGGACCACTGATCCGGCGACGTTGCGCCGCCGTGCTCCGCCCCGTGCAGGAGCTCGAGCCTCAGGCCTTGGCGACCTTCGAGGCAACGACCAGGAGCTGCCTAAGCTTCAGCACAACCTTCCACTCCACCCAGGTAGCATTCTAGCTCGCCTATTTAGCGTAATTTCTTGTTTCCCGCAAATCATAGTTCCGCCGAGTTCCTTTGATTCCGACCATATCGCGTATCTTCTCGGTCATCGGGACACACTGTCACCTTCGCCATCCCTCGACGCACCTTCTCCACCCCTTCGTTCAACCCAGCTCGCACAGGAGCTGGGGTTTGAGCTCCTCCATCCTCCGCTCGCCGGAGCTCGCTCGCCTCGACCCACAGTTCACCTTCACGCCGCTTCATCGGGTCGAGGCACTTTGCCCTCGACCCGCGAAGCTTTTGGGTTATTTTGCAGGTCACGAGGAGGCCATCTGAGGCTTCCCAACATCAGTCCAGGAGCTTCCCCTCCGTCGACCTCGCCGGAGCCCCTCCAGGGCTCGGCTGGGCCATCGGAGGCCACCACCAGCTGCGGGACGTCATCGCCGACCTTCTCCGATCTTCAGAAGCAGCTGAGGAGGCCCACAGCACGCGCACGAAGCCGGCGAACCTCGCCGGCCACCTGTTCTTCGAGGGTCCTCCATCACCGTCCGATAGCCTTCGGAGCTCCAGTTTCAATCGTCACCGCCCATTCATCGAGGAGCAGACACCGTTGATCATCTCGAGGCTTCATCCGGACCGTTAGAGCAGAGAGAGGGAACCACCAGCACCCGAGGCCGTTAGATCTCCCACGTGGCCCCCTCTGCGCCGTCGATCAGGCTCACGTGCGGAAGAAGAGAAGCGCCCGCCGTCCTCAGCCGTTAGATCAGCTACGTGGCGCTCATCCAGCCGTCGACGTAATAAAGGGGTAATTTACCTTAGGCCCCCTCGTAGTTTATGTTTTTACTTTCAGCCCTGTAAATATTTTATGCGTTTTATTTACGTACGGTAAATTGCACATTGGACCTCGTGCTTGTTTATATTTGCATTTATGCCCCTGTATGTGTGAGCCACGTGCTTCGCCATGTGCTTTGTCTGGTGTATTTGCAATATTAATCCTGTAGTTCTGGTTGTGTGTTAAAATGAATGAATACTTTTTGGTAATTGCATATATGCCCCTGTGAACGTTTTATTTCCGCATGTGCGCCTTTTAGTGGGTTATTTGCATAACAGCCCCTGGACTTTTTGGTACGAGTTACCAAAAGGACCTAGGACTTGTTTTTATTACCAAAAGGTCCCTGAGTGCCCCAGGCACGCGCCACGCGCGTGACTTGCTGGAAAAATTGCACCTGGACCCCCAGATCTTTGGGTATTTGCACTTAAGTCCCTGTGCACAGTGCCCTCTTGTCATTTTTGAATAAAATATCAAATCACCTCCAAATCCAACGAAAATTTGACACATGGCTCCTGCCATGGTGTAGGATTTTTGTAGATTTTTGAGGACATTTCTGATCTTGTTTGGTATTTTTAAAAAATTCAAAAACCTTTATTTTTGGCACTGTTTAGCTTGAAAAATCAAAAAAAATATAAAAACCCCCCTAAAAATTCTATAAAAATTAGGTACTGTTTCTTGTGTGTTGCTTGATTTTCTAGCCAATTTGGCTATTTTTCATTACTTAAAAAACCTAAAAATTCAAAAACACCTAAAAACTCATAAAAATTCTAATAAATGCATTAAAATCCAAAAACAATAATTTTGGTACTCAAATTTTCCTTGTTTTTCCTATTTTGCAGGAAAATTACTCCAGGTCTTTTTAAGGTCCTTAGGTATTTTATTTAGGGACTTTAGGCTTGGCTGGACAGTACCTTGTCTTTTTAGCACTGTTTGATTTTTAGAAAATAAAATACACTTCAGAAAATTATCAAAAATTCACCAAAAATACTTAAAAACCCAAAAAACATAAAAACATTTTTTCTTGAATTTTTGCTTGATTGTTGATGCTTTAAATAAATTGATCAAGTGTGTTTGTTTTTGTTTTCTTTTATTAAAAATCCAAAAAAAATATTTAAGAATAATTAAAAACCACTAAAAATGTTTTCCCTTTTTCTCTGATTCTTCGACTGCTTCGTAGGCTTTTTAAGCCAATCCGTGCTCCTTGTGTTCGACCCTGGGTGCTATACCAGGTTAAACATTTAGCAGGACCGCTTCTGTGTGTTTGATTGATCTTACGTGTTTCGAGTGGTCTGATTTTTTTTGATATACTTAGTTTGAGTGATTGAGGTCGCAACGACCTATATTTCTGTACCTTTACCTTAGTCATTCGGACGGTTATCAGAATGGCGCCGTTGCCGGGGATGCGGGACCTGGTGAGAGGGAAGGCCGCCATACCAGCCCAGATCGAGCCGAATCCAAACAACCTTAAGAGGAAATCTGAGCAGGTAGTACATACAGAGTTAGCCACTCCTAGCGACCCATTTGATGATACATCTTCGGATCTATTTGATGCTGATTTTGTCACACTTAGGAGCGGTAGGACCCTAGCAGGCGGCGGCGCCTCATCTGAGCTTCACCACGAGGACACTCCAGAGGCGCCACATGAGGAGGAGGAGAGCGGTACTGAGGCCGCTCCAGATGATGACGGTGGTACTGATGCCACCAAGGATGCTGATCCCACCGGCGGTACTGAGGCCGCCGCTTCACCAGTTCGAGGAGGTGGTACTGATGCCACCCATTCAGCCGAGCCAGCCAGCGGTACTGATGCCACACGACGTCTACCAGCAGCAGCAGCAGCAGAACCAGCCCGTGGTGGTACTGAGGCCACCGGTGTGTGTACAGAGAGAGATGTTGTTTTTCCTCGCACTCATGTATCTCGGAACTCTGCTATGAATAAAGGAAAAGGTTTACTTTCTTCTGGTCCCACTGTGGTGCATGATGTATGTGTGGATCTGGTCCTTGAACCGCTTAGACCTTTTCCTAGTCCTTCATCTGAGAAGGACCCAGTGATCCCCTTCCCTACAGCCCTTCAGATGGGGAAGGGGAAGAAAAAAGAAAATCCCAAAAAGAGAGAGCTTGAGGAGTTCAGCCAGAGCATGATTGATCGATTTCACATGCAGCTGACCCTCCAGGAGGCTTTGCAGCACATCCCCCTTCTCCAGCGTTCTTTGAGAGAGAGGACTACAGTCAGTAGGAGGAGGAGGAACCACACTTCAGAGATCCATGTGCTGACGAAAGCCACGTGTTTTGCGATCCAGAACCGCCTGCCAGCCAAGAGGCCAGATTCAGGGCCCCGTATGTCAGATGCCAGATCAGTGAGCAGAGGTTCGACCGTACTCTTCTAGATAGCGGGTCGTCGATCAACCTTCTTCCGGCAGCCCTTCTCGACCGCTTCGAGTTGGGCACTCTTCGACAGAGCAGGACAGTCCTTCAGTTCGCTGATCGATCTGTCAAGAGGCCGAAGGGGTTATTACGAGACGTTATCGTCACAATTCAGGGCCTGAAATTCCCTGTGGACTTCGTAGTGTTGGACATGGAGATCCCTGAGTCAGTGGCCGATACCCCCATCATCCTTGGTCGTCCGTTCTTGGCCACAGCCAAGGCAGTGACTGATCATGATAGCGGGAAGGTGTACTTTCGCGTCAAGGGAGAGAGTATACAAATAGAGACGGTCGAGGAATACAGAGATAGAGAGAGAACCCGCTCAGATGCGAGTACAAATTCAGAGCAGCTGACAGACACAGAGCCAGACATCCACCAGGGACTGTGATTTTGTGATCACAGACGATGAGGCAGCTTGGGCAGATCCTGCAGCACAGACCATCCTCTCATATTCAGATACAGCTGATGCCGAGATGATAGCAGAGGAGAGTCTGGAGAGCACAGCCCTGGTTCAGGATACCATGGAGGCAGCAGAGCCGGTCCTTGATCGCGACACGATGTTCAGTGATGGTGGTGCTGAGGCCACCTTGTTTTTCCGGTGGTACTGATGCCACCGCGATTGATGCAGATCCCTCGGATTCAGAGTCTGATTGGGCCGATAGCTATGATCAGATGCCAGACCTGAGTTCCCCCTGAGCCTATAGATGAGGAGGAGGTAGATGCAGAGCCGAGCAGAGACAGTGCAGTTGAGCAGCCTTCTCCCGATCCAGTTTGCGAGAGTACGCTTTCCACTTTCCCAGGCAGATTTGGCAGACTTAGCAGCTTTCACTCAGTTCCTTCAACAGCCAGATTTGCCAGCACCCAGCATTCCAGAGCGAAAGCCGCTCCCTACTTCGCTGAAGTATCGATTGCTTGCGGGCGATCCAGAGATGTACCCAGTCATCATCTCCGCCGAGTTGACTGGAGAGCAAGAATCCCGTTTGATGGGGGTTCTTGAGAAGAACCGCAAGGCGATCGGATGGAGCGTAGCGGATCTCCATGGGATTAGTCCAGCAGTGTGCTCCCACCATATCTACCTTGAGGAGGGGGCGAAGCCGTCGCGTGAGTTCCAGCGGCGACTGAACCCCAACCTGAGAGAGGTCGTGATGAAGGAAATATCAAAATGGTGGAGTGCAGATTTTATTTATCCCATTTCCGACTCCAAGTGGGTCAGCCCCCTTGCATGTGGTGCCCAAGAAGACGGGCATCACAACTGTGATCAGTGAGTCGGGAGAGGAGATCGCTACACGAGTACCCACCTCTTGGAGGGTTTGCGTTGACTACAGGAGACTCAACCAAGCCACCAAGAAGGACCATTTCCCCCTGCCTTTTATTGACCAGATCATTGAGAGACTGGTAGGGAAGAGCCATTATTGTTTCCTGGATGGGTACTCAAGCTACAACCAAGTGGCCATCCTCCTGAGGATCAGGAGAAGACCACCTTTACCTGTCCCTTCGGCACATATGCTTTTCGACGCATGCCATTTGGGCTATGCAATGCCCCTGCGACTTTTCAGAGGTGCATGCTGTCGATCTTCTCGGACATGGTAGGGGAGTGCTTAGAGGTCTTCATGGACGATTTCTCGGTCTACGGCGACGGATTCGATTCTTGTCTTGACTGCCTAGACCGGGTACTCCAGTGATGTATCGAGTTTCATTTGGTTCTGTCATGGGAGAAGAGTCACTTCATGGTGACTTAGGGGACGGTGCTTGGCCACATCATCTCCAGCAGGGGCATGGAGGTTGATCCGGCCAAGGTTGATGTCATTAGGAAACTCACACCGCCGTCCAACTTGAGGCAGCTACGGTCATTCCTGGGGCACGTTGGATTTTATAGGAGATTTATTCAGGATTTCAGCAAGATTGCCCGACCGTTGACTGACCTCTTTGACGAAAGACACCGAGTTCCTTGTCGATGACAAGTGTCTCTCGTCCTTTGCGACTCTCCAGCAGCATGTTATTGAGGCTCCAGTTCTCCAGCCGCCTGATTGGTCTCTCCCATTCGAGATCATGACGGACGCCTCCGATTTTGCCGTGGGGGCAGTGCTGGGACAGAGGAGGGATGGAGTTCCGTTTGCCATACACTATGCTAGCCGCACATTGGATTCCGCCCAGCGGAATTATACGGTCACAGAGAAGGAGATGCTAGCCGTAGTGTTTGCCCTAGATAAGTTCAGATCGTATATCATTGGATCTAGAGTGACTTTGTTTACAGATCACACCGCCATCAGGTACCTCATGGCAAAGAAGGATGCCAAGGCCAGACTGACTAGATGGATCCTTCTACTCCAGGAATTCGACATTGAGATCAAGGATAAGCCTGGAGTCAAGAATGTGGTGGCGGATCATCTTTCCCGACTAGAGCAGCCTGAGGATTCTGAGCAGATTGATCCCATTCGAGATACCTTCCCAGATGAGGCGATCCTTGCTATTGCCTCACTCCCGTGGTATGCCGATATTGTGAACTTTCTCGTTGCAGGGAAAGTCCCACAAGATTGGCCCAGGCAGAGACTTGAGACCTTCCTTGCGAGGGCCAAGTCCTACCACTGGGAGGATCCCATCCTTTACCACGAAGGAGGGGACAGCGTCTGGCGTCGGTGTATTCCTCAGGAGGAACACCATAGCGTCCTCACTTACTGCCACAAGTTTGAGGCAGGGGGACATCATTCTGGGAGGAGAACGGCACAGAAAGTGCTCCAATCCGGCTTGTGGTGGCCTACCCTCTTCAAGGACTCTGATGAGTTCGTGAAGAGGTGTACTGACTGTCAGAGGATGGGCACTTGTGGACAGCGTGATATGATGCCGATGCAGCCCATTCACTTCTGTGAGGTCTTTGACGCATGGGGCATCGATTTCATGGGTCCATTCCCTAAGAGTCAGGGATTTGAGTACATTCTGTTGGCCGTTGATTATGTGAGTCGTTGGGTGGAGGCTATCCCCGCCCGAGCCGCTGATGCGAGGACTGTTTGCAGATTTTGAGGAAGCATATCATCACGCGGTTCGGGGTTCCACGAGTTCTGATTTCTGATGGGGGATCTCACTTCATCAACGACCAGGTAAAGGCCCTTGCTAGCGAGTTCAGCATAGATCATCGTGTTGCCACACCTTACCATCCACAGACGAATGGTCTAGCTGAGGTGTCGAATAGGGAGATCAAGAATATTCTGCAGAAAGTCGTCCGCCCTGACCGAAAGAATTGGTCACAGCTTTTGGACTCGGTCTTGTGGGCATATAGGACGTCTTTCAAGACTCCATTGGGCACATCTCCCTTTCGCCTCGTTTATGGCAAGCCGTGCCATCTACCTGTTGAGCTGAGGCACAAGTCACTTTGGGCAGTTACAGATATTCTTATGGATCCAGATGGTATGGGAGACCAGAGGAGGGCAGAGTTAGCTGCCTTGGAGGAGCTTAGAGATGCAGCTTTCTCACGCAGCCTACATTATAAGGAGAAAGTTAAGGAGTGGCATGATTCTCATATCAGCTACAAGCATTTTGAGATTGGACAGAGAGTATGGCTGTTTGATGCGAGGCTTAGATTATTTCCAGGGAAGCTACAGAGCAAATGGAAGGGACCTTTTCTCATCAGAAAGGTGCACGACAATGGTAGTATTGATATATCCGAGTTGTCTTCTGATAACCGCCCGAACGACTAAGGTAAAGGTAAAGAAATGAAGGTCGTCGCGACCTCAATCACTCGGGCTAAGTATATCAAGAAAAAAATCGAACCGCGAAATAAATCAGGGATGAAACACGAAGTACGGTCCTAGCTACGGGATTAACCTGGTATAGCTCCCAGGGTCGAACACAAGGAGCACAGATTGGCCTTGCGGCCTACGATGTAGTCAGAAATCCGAGAGAGTATTTTTTTTAGTATTTCTAAGGGTTTTTATATTTTTTTTTAGGATTTTGGAATATAAAGAAAACAGGAAAAGCACACAAACAATTAACTTGAACAATTTATTTAATGCATTAAAAAGCAAGCAAAAATTCAGACAAAAATATTTTTATGTGTTTTGTATTTTTTATGTTTTTAGTGAATTTTTGAGATTTTTCTGATGTTTATTTTATTTCCTAAAAATCCAACAGTGCGAAAAGCAAGGGGTACTGTCCAACCAGACCCAAAACCCAAAGATAAAATATCTAAGGATCTCAAAGGGGCCTGGAGGTAATTTTCCTGTATACTAGAGAAAACAAGGAAAACTTGAGCACCAAAATTATTATTTTTGAGTTTTTAAATTATTTATTATGATTTTTAGGAGTTTTGAGGTGTTTTTAAGTTTTTAGGGTTTTTACTCAATGAAAAATAGCCAAAATTGGCTAGAAAATCAAGGAACACAAAATAAACAGTAACTAATTTTTATGGAATTTTTAAAAGGGTTTTTGATATTTTTTTGGGTTTTTGACTCTAAACAGTAGCAAAAATAAGGGTTTTTGAATTTTTAAAAATAGCAAATGAAATCAAAAATGTCCTCAAGAATCTACAAAAATCCTACACCATGGCAGGAGCCATGTGTCAAATTTTCGTTGGATTTGGAGGTGATTTGATATTTTATTCAAAAATCAAAAGGGGGCACTGTGCACAGGGACCAAAGTGCAAATACCCAAAGTTCTGGGGGTCCTGGTGCAAAATACCCAAGAAATCACGCGCGAGGCGCGTGTCTGGGGCACTCAGGGACCCAAATGTAAGAAAAATAAGTTCCGAGGGCTTATTGGTAACAAGTACCCAAAAGTCCAGGGGCTTATCTGCAAATAACCCAAAAAATGTCGCACATGGGGAATTAAATCACGCACAGGGGCATAAATGCAAATAAAGAAAACTTTTTATCCAATCCGTAACATCCAGAACTACAGGGTTTATATTGCAAATAACCCAATAAAGTTCACGTGACGAAGCACGTGGTCCACGTAGACAGGGGTATAAGTGCAAATAAAGTAAGTACGAGGTCCTTAATGCAAATATCCCAGAAAATAAACAACTGAATTTAAAAATTACAGGACTAAAATGAAATAAAACAAACAGAGGGGCCTAAGATGAATTTACCCCTTTTATTATTATCGACGGGCTGATGTGCGCCGCGTGGCTGATCCAACGGTGGAGAACGGGGCGGCGCTCTTCTTCTTCAGCTCTTGGGCCAGATCGACGGTGTAGAGGTGGCCACGTGGGTGATCGGTCGGCTCAGGCGCTGGGGGCCTCTCTCCTCTGTGCTGACGGTTCGGATCAGCCCCTCGAGATAATCAACGGCTGCTGCTCCTCAGTGGATGGACGACCAGGATCGAGACTAGAGCGGCGGGGCTGATCGGACGGTGAAGGAGGATGCAGGAAGAACACTTCGCCGGCGAGCTTCGCCGGCCTCGTGCGCCTGCAGTCGTTCTCCTCAGCTGCTGCTAAGTATCGGAACAGATCCGCGGTGACGTCCCGCAGCTGGTGAAGACCTCAGATGACCCGGCCGAGCCCTGGAGGGGCTCCGGCGAGGTCGGCGGCGACGGGCTTCTGGCCTGGATGTAAGAGGGGCTCAGATGCCCTCCTTTTGACCTGCAAAAGGCACCAGAAGCTTCGCGGGTCGAGGGAAAAGTGCCTCGACCCGAAGAAGCGAAGTGAACGTGGACTGTGGTTCGGGGCGGATGAGCTCCGGCGAGCGGAGGATGGTGGAGCTCGACTCCCAGCTCCGGGGCGAGCTGGGTTGAATGAAAGAGCGAAGAACGTGCGTCGGAGGATGGCGAAGGTGTGTGTGGGTTCCAATGATCGATAAAGTGCGCGATATGGTCGGAATCAGGGGAACTCGTCGGAGATGCGATTTAGGCGAAATGAAAAATTAAGCTAAATGGAAGGGCTAATCGGCTACCTGGGTGATGCGAGAGACTGTGCTGGAGCTTGGCTAGCTCCTGGTCGTAGCCTCGAAGGGCGTCAAGGCCTGAGGCTCGAGCTCCTGCACGCGGCGGAGCAACGGCGGCGCGAAGCTGCCGGATCGATGGTCGGGGCACCCTCTCCTCACTGCAACAGGGGCAAACGCGAGCTGTCACCTCGGTGATTGCTCTGGAGGTCACGGGAATGAAAGTGGCGAGCCAAAGATGAGGCGCGGAGGCGGCGGAGGTCGGGATATATATGGAGACAGGGCAGATTAGGGTTGAGTGGAGGCAGCTATGGAAGGCGTGCATCCCACGGCGAAGGATCCGGCGAGGATGTCGGATGAACGGCGAAGAATCCGGGCACGGGGTTCGCAGGGGCGACAGGCTGGAGACGCGTGGAGAAATCGACGAAGTCGGGTCGGGCGCGAGTCGACGCAAAAGGAAAGAGTCCGCGGGGGAGTTGACCGGGGTCAACAATCCCCCGTGGACCAATCAGGAGCTGCCACGTTTTTAATTTTTTGTTTATTTAATTTAAGGTAGAAAAAGGCTGAATTAAGAAAAACTCAAAACATGAAATATTTTCCTTTTATTTTTTTCTATTTTTTTGGTGATTTTTAATTAATTTTTGGAAATAAAAATAGGGTAGCTATATATATATAGGTATATGTACACTATATAGATTTTAATTTTTGATTTTTTTATTTGTTATTTTTATGTATTTTCATGCCCATTTTATATTTTATTTATTTACATCATAAAATAAAGAACAAAATGGTATTTTTATTTTATTTTAATTATTTATACAAGGGTGAAATAAATAGTTGTATACATTTATATACATGGTATCTATACAATGTATTTTTGTATTTTTAATTTTGTAATTTTTATTTGATTTTTGTTTTGTTTCTTGTTATTTTATGTATTTACAATATGTAACATAGAATATTTACAAAAAGTTTAGAAAATAATTTTATTTATTTATAGGGTTAAATAAATAAAGGATGATGGTCTATGTACATGGTGAAAGGGCATTTTTGGAATTTTGATTTTTAAATTTTTATTTTGTTTTTAATAGTTTCTAAATATATACAAAATGTATACAAGCATATTTTTGGGTGAGGAAAATATAATTTTATTTATTTACAAAAGTATGTACACATGAGCTCCTATCTCTTTCTACTTTGGCTTTTATGCGGTCAGGCCCATGCTGAGCCCTCCCTTGGGTTAGGTTGCTCAATATTTATTCTAAATATTTCCCTCTTTTTCTTTTTACTCTTTATTCTTTTATTTTTGCACAAAAACATGCTAATTATATCTTTTTACACAATGCATGCTTTTGGTAATTATTTGTATTTACACATATTTACATGTATTTGCAAAGGTTTTTGTAGCTAAAATAGAAGAATAAAGAGTGATGAATGGGTATCCCCCCCTATGCTTAACTTTGCTAGTCCCTTAGCAAACACTTATTTGAAAAAGAAGTGAAAAAGAAAGAAAAAGAAAAAGAAAAAGAGGATGTACATGGATCAAGGTTGAATTATTAAACTTTCCTTTATTAACTTGAAATATGGAGCTCGATCAGATCTTTAGATTATTAATGTGTCGGAACCTTATTTGGACTTAAGCTTAAAACTCAACAGTCTCCAAGTTCCACCAATCTATGGGCAAGACTCCTTAATAAACCAGATCAGAACAAGTCTACATACACAAACTCTAATGACCATGAATCTTTCCATGCGGTGTAAGTGATCTGTGACTCCCCACCTCAGAAGTAACAAAGGAACAACCTCCCTCAACCTGGTAACTCTAATGCCTCGGTCTAGCAACTCTTTCCTCGAGAAGCGGGGTATTCCCTTCTAAGTTCAAGTGCAACCGGCTCAAGAAGAGGGGGTAGAAGTATAGAGTTTTGGAAGCTTAGCCAGTGTAGCTAAGTCTCCCGCTGCAAGCTTCATGAGATGTAACATGGATACCATAAGCTTTGCTTTATTTGACTATATACACTCCGGTGGGGTTATTAAATTTTCAATCCGACCCACCACTTTTTTGGAGTTCTTTTTGCATTTTTGCAATATTTTTTTTTCAAAGACTTCTGTACAACATATCTACATGGTGCAGCATATAAGAAATTTCCCCTTGAGCCAGTAGACTATCCCTCTTTTGAAGCTTTATTGCAACCCACAGCTTCTGTCTTTAGCCTTCATCACCACTAGACCAAGTTGAGGTGCACTTCCTTCACTATAAGAAGAAGAGAGGTTCCGCCTAGAAGTACTACCCTCATATGCTACCCCAAGCCAAAGGAAACTGCCTCCTCACCACCTCATCCGTGGAGAGCCATGTGTAAGTGCAGGTGCAAGTCAAGCCATTGTCTCTAAGAGTCATGCGTGTGTTGTTAAGTGCTCTACTTAGGCTCATCAAGATGACATATGCTCATAGCCTAGTGGACTCAAAGAATTAAGTCCTTATGGACCTGAAAAGCTTTAACCCTAAGTCCTATAAGGTTCCTCTTAAAGTTAAGTGGATTAAGATCTTTTTCAAGCTCCATTTCTCAATTTAATTCCAGGCTTAGTTTAAATGTCAACTCTTATCCAGGAAAAACTATATACATATATGTACACAAGATGCTATTTACAAATGTTTTACAACTATGCAAAATTTTTGAAAAATGTTTTGAAATCATGAATAAATGATGCATGAGGTGCAAGTTTTGCAAAGAGATATTTACAAACATTTACACAAGATTTTTGCAAACTTTTGATTTTCAAAACATTTTGGAAAAATTTTGTACTATATACTTAATTTTGATACAAAATATTTACACAAGCTTTACACAAAAGATTTTTGAAATCATTTTTACAAAAATACTTTGTACACTAGCTATGTATGTGCAAGATAAAGAAGTTTATGTACATGAAAAAAATTTTAAATTTTTGTGATTTTTAGCCATTTTATTTATTAACACACTCACACAAAGTACGAGTTATGGCTAAAGTATATATGAAATATATACACACCCCCCCTATACTTAGCTCGAACGATGTCCTCAGAGTGATCAAGAGCGATGAAGAAGACATAACTCGTGCTTAGTAAAAGGGAAGTGAAAAGGAATATCTAATACAAGAATGAATAAATGAATAGAATGAGAGGAACTCGTTGGTCTCCCCCTATACTTAGGATTAACTAATCCTAAGTATAGCAAGCTGTACATGAAGGGAAAGCCGAGTGAAGAAGATACAGAATCTGCCCCCCCTATACTTAGGGTAAAATATCCCTAAGTATAGGCAGCAAAAACAGGAGCAGAAAGAATGAAAAGAATACTCGCAGGTCCGACATTCCCCCCTATACTTAGGGTAAAGTACACCCTAAGTATAGCATAATCACAGGATGAGAAAAGGGATGTGGGACTAAAGAATAGAATGATATGGACAACTGGATCTATACAAGCGGAGGAACAGTGAAAATCAGGCGTGAGATGCAAAAGATGTGAGTCAAAAGACCACATCTCACGCAAAATGAATAGGGGCACAAATAATAACGTCCCGCGGCTCATGATCTAGAAATGGTTTTAGCCGCTGGCCGTTCACTCGGAAGGTACTCTCAGAAGATAACTCAGATATATCAATGCTTCCGTTATCGTGTACCTTTCTGACCAAGTAAGGTCCCTTCCATTTGCTCTGTAGCTTCCCTGGAAATAATCTAAGCCTCGCATCAAACAGCCATACTTTCTGTCCAATCTCAAAATGCTTGTGGCTGATATGAGAATCATGCCACTCCTTCACTTTCTCCTTATAATGTAGGCTGCTTGAGAAAGCTGCATCTCTAAGCTCCTCCAGGGCAGCTAACTCTGCCCTCCTCTGGTTTCCAATACCATCTGGATCCATCAAAATATCTGTGACTGCCCAAAGTGACTTGTGCCTCAGCTCAACAGGTAGATGGCATGGCTTGCCATAAACGAGGCGAAAGGGAGATGTGCCCAATGGAGTCTTGAAAGACGTCCGATATGCCCACAAGACCGAGTCCAAAAGCTGGGACCAATTCTTTCGATCAGGGCGGACGACTTTCTGTAAAATATTCTTGATCTCCCTATTCGACACCTCAGCTAGACCATTTGTCTGTGGATGGTAAGGTGTGGCAACACGATGGTCTATACTGAACTCGCTAGCAAGGGCCTTCACCTGGTCGTTGACGAAATGAGACCCCCCATCAGAAATCAAAACTCGTGGAACCCCGAACCGCGTGAGGATGTGTTTTCTCAAAAATCTGCAAACTGTCCTCGCATCAGCGGCTCGGACGGGGATAGCCTCAACCCAACGACTAACATAATCTACGGCCAACAGAATGTATTCAAATCCCTGACTCTTAGGGAATGGACCCATGAAATCGATGCCCCATGCGTCGAAAACCTCACAGAAGTGAATGGGCTGCATCGGCATCATATCACGCTGTCCACAAGTGCCCATCCTCTGACAGTCAGTACACCTCTTCACGAAC
Source organism: Ottelia alismoides (assembly GCA_037367405.1). NCBI lineage: Eukaryota > Viridiplantae > Streptophyta > Magnoliopsida > Alismatales > Hydrocharitaceae > Ottelia > Ottelia alismoides. The sequence continues at coordinate 647,730 of JAZKJV010003714.1, read as the reverse complement.
TCATCAGAGTCCTTGAAGAGGGTAGGCCACCACAAGCCGGATTGGAGCACTTTCTGTGCCGTTCTTCTCCCAGAATGATGTCCTCCTGCCTCAAGCTTGTGGCAGTAAGTGAGGACACTATGATGCTCCTCCTGAGGAATACACCGACGCCAGATGCTATCCCCTCCTTCGTGGTAAAGGATGGGATCCTCCCAGTGGTAGGACTTGGCCTTCGCAAGGAAGGTCTCACGCCTCTGCCTGGGCCAATCTTGTGGGACTTTCCCAGCAACGAGAAAGTTCACAATATCAGCGTACCACGGGAGTGAGGCGATAGCAAGGATCGCCTCATCTGGGAAGGTATCTCGAATAGGATCAATCTGCTTAGAATCCTCAGGTTGCTCTAATCGGGAGAGATGATCCGCCACCACATTCTTGACTCCAGGCTTATCCTTGATCTCAATGTCGAACTCCTGGAGTAGAAGGATCCATCTAGTCAATCTGGCCTTGGCATCCTTCTTTGCCATGAGGTACCTGATGGCGGTGTGATCTGTAAACAAAGTCACTCTAGATCCAATGATATACGATCTGAACTTATCTAGGGCGAACACTACTGCTAGCATCTCTTTCTCTGTGACCGTATAATTCCGCTGGGCGGAATCCAATGTGCGGCTAGCATAGTGTATGGCAAATGGAACTCCATCCCTCCTCTGTCCCAGCACTGCCCCCACGGCAAAATCGGAGGCGTCCGTCATGATCTCGAATGGGAGAGACCAATCGGGTGGCTGAAGGACAGGAGCCTCAATAACACACTGCTGGAGAGTCTCAAAGGACGAAAGACACTTGTCATCGACAAGGAACTCGGTGTCTTTCATCAAGAGATCAGTCAACGGTCGGGCGATCTTGCTGAAATCATGAATGAATCTCCTATAAAAACCAACGTGCCCCAGAAATGACCGTAGCTGCTTCAAATTGGACGGCGGTGCGAGTTTTCTAATGACGTCAACCTTGGCCGGATCAACCTCCATGCCCCTGTTGGAGATGATGTGGCCAAGCACCGTCCCTTGAGTCACCATGAAGTGACTCTTCTCCCAAGACAGAACCAAGCGGGTAGCAATACATCGCTGGAGCACTCGGTCTAGGCAGTCAAGACAGGAATCGAATCCATCGCCGTAAACCGAGAAGTCGTCCATGAAGACCTCCAAACACTCCCCTACCATGTCCGAAAAGATCGACAGCATGCACCTCTGAAAAGTCGCGGGGGCGTTGCATAGCCCAAATGGCATGCGTCGAAAGGCGTATGTACCGAAGGGACAGGTAAAGGTGGTCTTCTCCTGATCCTCAGGAGCGATGGCCACCTGATTATAGCCCGAGTACCCATCCAGGAAGCAATAATGGCTCTTCCCTGCCAGTCTCTCTATGATCTGATCAATAAAAGGCAGGGGGAAATGGTCCTTCTTGGTGGCCTGGTTGAGTCTCCTGTAGTCAACACAGACCCGCCAAGAGGTGGGTACTCGTGTAGCAATCTCCTCTCCCGACTCACTGATCACAGTCGTGATGCCCGTCTTCTTGGGCACCACATGCAAGGGGCTAACTCACTTGGAGTCGGAAATGGGATAAATAAAATCTGCACTCCACCATTTTGATATTTCCTTCATGACAACCTCTCGTAGGTTGGGGTTCACTCGCCGCTGGAACTCACGCGACGGCTTTGCCCCTTCCTCGAGATAGATGTGGTGGGAGCACAACGAGGGACTAATCCCATGGAGATCTGCTACGCTCCATCCAATTGCCTTGCGGTTCTTTTCAAGAACCCCCATCAGACGGGATTCTTGTTCTCCAGTCAGATCGGCAGAGATGATGACTGGGTACATCTCAGACTCTCCCGCAAGGAATCGATACTTAAGCGAAGTAGGGAGCGGCTTTAGCTCTGGACAGCTGGGTGCTGGCAAATCTGGCTTCTGAAGAAGATGTGTGTATGCTGACAATTCTGCCAAATCTGCCTGGGAAAATGATAAAGAACTCTCACAAACTTGATCTGGAGAAGGCGGGTCCTCTGCATTGTCTCTGATCTGCTCTGCCTCTACCTCCTCCTCATCTGTAGGCTCAGGTGGATCCAGGTCTGGTATCTGATCATCACAATCTGCCCAAGCTGCCTCATCATCTGTGATCACAAAATCACAGTCCTGGTGTATGTCTGGCTCTGTATCTGTCAGCTGTTCTGAATCTGTACTGCCCTCTGAGCGGGATCTATCTCTGGCTCTGTGGTCCTTAACCGTCTCTATTTGTATACTCTCGCCCTGGACGCGAAAGAATACCTTCCCACTGTCATGGTCAGTCACTGCCTTGGCTGTGGCCAAGAACGGGCGACCGAGGATGATGGGGGAATCGGTCAACGAGTCAGGGGTCTCCATGTCCAGCACTACGAAGTCCACGGGGAATTGCAAACCCTGAATCGTGACGACAACGTCTCGCAACAACCCCTTTGGCCTCTTGACAGACCGATCAGCAAACTGAAGGTATGTCCTGCTCTGTCTAAGAGTGCCCAACTCTAAGTGGTTGAGAAGGGCTGCCGGAAGAAGGTTGATCGACGATCCGCTATCTAATAGAGTACGGTCGAACCTCTGCTCACTAATCTGACATCTGACATACGGGGCTCCTAAATCTGGCTTCTTGGTCGGCAGATGGTTCTGGATCGCGTAACACGTGGCTTTTGTCAACACATGAATCTCTGCGGTTTTGTTCCTCTTCTTCCTCCTGACTGTGGTTCTGTCTCTCAAGGATCGCTGAAGAAGAGGGATGTGTTGCAAAGCCTCATGGAGGGTCAGCTGGATGTGGAATCGGTCTATCATGCTCTGGCTGAACTCCTCCTGCTCTCTCTTTTTTGGATCTTTTTCTCTTTTCTTCCCCTTCCCCAACTCAAGGGCTCTAGGAAAGGGGATCACAGGGTCCTTCTCAGATGAAGGACTAGGAATAGGCCTAGACGGTTCGATGACCGGATCCTCACATACATCATTCACCACAGTGGGATCAGAAGAAACTAAACCTTTTCCTTTATTCAAAATAGAGTTCTGAGATACATCCACACGAGAAAAGACAACATCTCTATCAGAATGAATATTGGTGGCCTTAGTGCCACCTCTAGCTGGCTCTAGACGTCTTGCGGCCTCAGTACCGCGGGCTGGCTCGGCTCTGCTGGTGGCGTCAGTACCACCTCCTCGATATGGTGAAGCGGCGGCTTCAGTACCGCTGGCGGAATCAGCATCTCGGGTGGCATCAGTACCACCGTCATCATCATGTGCGGCTTCAGTACCGCTCTCCTCTTCCTCATCTGGCACTCTAGATGGATCCTCGCGTTGTCGCTCAGATGAGGCGCCGCCTGCTGGTCTTCTACCGCTCCTAAGTGTGACAAAATCAGCATCAAATAGATCCGACGATATATCATCAAATGAGTCACTAGGAGTGGTAGGCTCAGTGTGAACTACCTGCTCAGACTTCCTCTTCAAGCTATTCGGATTAGGCTTGATCTGTGCAGGGATGGCGGCCTTCCCTCTCATCAGGTCCCGCATTTCCTGGCGGAACTCGTCCATCTCCCGTCTAAATGTAGCCTGCTGCTCTGTGAAGATGCGGGCTAGATCATCCATGGCGGGGCTCTCATGGGAGCCCGACGGGTTGCCTCTCTGGTAATGAGGCTGCTGGACCTGGTGCTGCTGCGGCTGAGAGGGGTAAGAGGAAGGATGCTGCTGCTGGTGAGCCTGCTGCTCACGTCTCCAAATCTGTCCCTGCTGCTGGTAGGGACGAGGTACGAAGGATGATGGCTGGTGTGGCTGGTATGCTGGGGGCTGCTGGTGATCTCTCTGCTGGGAGTACCGCCCTCCCTGACCGGTTGGCTGCTGTTGGGACTGGTTACCCCCATTCCCCCACCTGAATCCGGGATGGTCTCGTCGGATTCCAGGTTGAGGACGGTCATACCAAATCCCGTTGACATCCATCAACGGCTCAGCATCAAAGGGGTCTGGTGGGAGTACTCCCAGAGGCTGATCCGGCTGATATACCACCATCTGTAAGTCTGGAGATGGTGGTGACTGGTAAGAGGGCTGCTGCTGCTGGTACGGCTCCGCCTGTACAAGGTGAACTTGTCTAGGCTGCTGCAAGGAGCTGGAGCGCTGGGACGAGCTGCGGCTGCCACCGGAATCGCCTCGCGATTGAAGACGGGGCTGAGAAGCCGTCTGTGCCTCCTGAAGACACAAGAGATGGGTCTTCACGTCGCTCAGAGTTTGTGCCATCTGCTCCATCTGAGTTATGCCCTGGCACTGCTTCTTCTCTATTATTTCCATGCGGTCCAACTTCTCACTGATAATCCCCATGTCCGCAGCGGCCGACTCTGCCTGTGCGACTGCAACTGTGGACGAACTGGATGGACATGCATCAACCCGTGCTATCCGCTGGTACTGCACGGGTCCTGGCGGCTGCTGAGATCTCTGTGTGTATAACCGAGTCTGGGACATCACCATGTAATTTTCGGCCATCTCCTCGTAGATGGCCCATACTTGGTTGTGGTCCTTGGCAAAGTAGGACCCGCCGCAAGAAGCATTCACCAGACCCTGAAGCTCTGGCATCATCCCACTAAAGAAGCTCTGAACTAGGTTCGGCTTGGAAATGTCGTGGTGTGGGCATCTATCCAGAAGCTCTCTGAACCTCTCCCATGCCTCATGAAACTGCTCGTTAGGGAGCATGGAGAAGTTGTTGATCAGGGCCCTCGCTGCATTCGTCCGCCCGAGTGGATAGTACTTGTTCAAGTACTCGGTGCGGAGCTGCTCCCAGGTGTATACAAACTTCCCTAAATGCTTGAGCCAGGCGGCTGCTCTATCTGCCAGTGAAAAAGGGAAGGCCATCATCCGAATCGTATCCTGGTCCACATGACGGTCGTGGACAGTGTTGCAGATCATCAAAAACTCCTGGAGATGGAGGTGGGGCTCCTCGGTGGCAAGTCCGTGAAAATGAGGAAGCATCTGCAGGGTATTCGGAGGGAACTTGAAATCCCCCACGATAGCAGGTACCACCACCCAATGGTGCATCAGTGTAGATCTGGGGTTGTGTAACTCCCGCATCGTTCTCGGTGGTCCTGCTCCGGCGGCGGCTGCCACTGCGGCAGCCGCTGCTGCGGCTGCTGCGGCTGCTGCCTCTGCATCAGCATCAGGAATGTCCTCAGGCTCGCTCTGATCTCTCTCTTCTCTGAGTCGCTCCAACTCCCTTCTCATCTCAATCATAAAAGCTCCCTGATCGCGTAGCTGCTGCTGTACTGTCTCTAATGATGCGATCAGGGTGGAGTTGATCGCTCCCTGGTCTAATACAAAATGTTCGGGTTGGCGATCATCTGAACTGCCGGCTCCGGCCATAGTGACGTCTGCAAAATCAGATGAGCCCAACTCAGGTTCTGTCAAATTAATTCGTCTTTCCTCGGGCTCATGTCTCTCAGTAGCAAAAGAAAGGGGATCGAGGGGGAACAGGGTGGAATCGAACTCGGGCCCGGAGAGCTGGTCTCGACTCTCACGGGCCAACCTAGATGGTGAAGTAGATGCGCCTGAAAGCGGTGCAGCCAGAGGCTGCCTAAGAGATCGTCTACCCATCATCTTGATCTGGCGAGTTGGGCGGATGGGATCTGGAGAAAATATGATCGCAAAGCAAACCCCCGGTTCACCAACGCAACACAATCTGAAGACCGTGAAAGCTCGGTCAATTTATCTTGTCAATTTTTATTGGGTGAACACACAGAATATCAGAGCGATTACGTGACCTGCTGGGATAACCGATACTCTCTCAACCGACTGTCCCGCACAGTAGAGTCGGTAATCAGTCGAGATGAGCACCGGAGGGCTTTACCTAGTGTTCGGGTCACTCTCTCGCACAATCAAACCAAACAATGAGGGGGTTGCTCTCCCCAAGACAATTTTTTTTAGGTGAAGTGTCTTTTAGGGTCAATAGTGTTATCCAGTCCCAATTTTTTTTGTTTTTCTTTTTAATTTTTTTTTCAAAATAAATACAAGCGGCCTAACGAATTTTCCGATTCTCCTGATGATTAAGCCAAAAACAAAGGGAGAAAACGAAAAAGCCGATGCGCGAAGAAATCAATGATGCATGCAGAGAAAGAAATGCGTACCTTGTCTCCAGCACTCTACATGCAAGTGATCCGCGCAAAATTTAAAGACAGATTTAAACTACCTAAATGGTGCAGCGAGGAAAAACCGAGTCCTAGATGAGCAATTCCTAGTGCAGAACCGTCTAACTCAGTCACTCGCCCTTGATCCAAAGAGTCCGGTCTTGGCCCACCCCTCCTCTTCTCGACAGGTCGAGTTCAGGAGTAGCGCTTGCGGGGCAGGCTCGCGGCGCGTAGGTTCTCAGGAAAGCGACTAAGTTATTTTTATTATTTATTATTTGTAGGTCCAATTAACGATCTATAGGAACAGATAAGCAATTAAGTGTGGGGACCCTACTAATTACGGCACAAGCAAGAGAAATTCCTAAATCTAGGGGCTCGAGAAAAACCGCGTAAACACCGGAAAAGGCAGCTAGCTATCAAAACCGCAGAAAAAGCCGCGAAAATCCAAATGGGTCCCCCGAGCACACTGGTACTCGGCGAAACAGACCCGCTAAGTTACAAGTGTCCACAAATGTCCAAGTTCTAAATTATTACAAACAATATTGTTCTCTCTCAAAATAAAATTCTTCTTCCTCCTCTCCCTGCTCTTCCTCCTATGCGGGTCCTCAAAAATAAACTCCAAGTTGTCCACGCAGTACCTCGCACAAAAATCAAAGAGAGAGAGTGTCAGAAAATAATGATAATATAGAGAGACAATATGGAAAAAATGACTACAAAGCCGTGCTACCCGACAACGGCGCCATTCTGATAACCGCCCGAACGACTAAGGTAAAGGTAAAGAAATGAAGGTCGTCGCGACCTCAATCACTCGGGCTAAGTATATCAAGAAAAAAATCGAACCGCGAAATAAATCAGGGATGAAACACGAAGTACGGTCCTAGCTATGGGATTAACCTGGTATAGCTCCCAGGGTCGAACACAAGGAGCACAGATTGGCCTTGCGGCCTACGATGTAGTCAGAAATCCGAGAGAGTATTTTTTTTAGTGTTTCTAAGGGTTTTTATATTTTTTTTTAGGATTTTTGGAATATAAAGAAAACAGGAAAAGCACACAAACAATTAACTTGAACAATTTATTTAATGCATTAAAAAGCAAGCAAAAATTCAGACAAAAATATTTTTATGTGTTTTGTATTTTTTTATGTTTTTGGTGAATTTTTGAGATTTTTCTGATGTTTATTTTATTTCCTAAAAATCCAACAGTGCGAAAAGCAAGGGGTACTGTCCAACTAGACCCAAAACCCAAAGATAAAATATCTAAGGATCTCAAAGGGGCCTGGAGGTAATTTTCCTGTATACTAGAGAAAACAAGGAAAACTTGAGCACCAAAATTATTATTTTTGAGTTTTTAAATTATTTATTATGATTTTTAGGAGTTTTGAGGTGTTTTTAAGTTTTTAGGGTTTTTACTCAATGAAAAATAGCCAAAATTGGCTAGAAAATCAAGGAATACAAAATAAACAGTAACTAATTTTTATGGAATTTTTAAAAGGGTTTTGATATTTTTTTGGGGTTTTTGACTCTAAACAGTAGCAAAAATAAGGGTTTTTGAATTTTTAAAAATAGCAAATGAAATAAAAAATGTCCTCAAGAATCTACAAAAATCCTACACCATGGCAGGAGCCATGTGTCAAATTTTCGTTGGATTTGGAGGTGATTTGATATTTTATTCAAAAATCAAAAGGGGGCATTGTGCACAGGGACCAAAGTGCAAATACCCAAAGTTCTGGGGGTCCTGGTGCAAAATACCCAAGAAATCACGCGCGAGGCGCGTGTCTGGGGCACTCAGGGACCCAAATGTAAGAAAAATAAGTTCCGAGGGCTTATTGGTAACAAGTACCCAAAAGTCCAGGGGCTTATCTGCAAATAACCCAAAAAATATCGCACATGGGGAATTAAATCACGCACAGGGGCATAAATGCAAATAAAGAAAACTTTTTATCCAATCCGTAACATCCAGAACTACAGGGTTTATATTGCAAATAACCCAATAAAGTTCACGTGACGAAGCACGTGGTCCACGTAGACAGGGGTATAAGTGCAAATAAAGTAAGTACGAGGTCCTTAATGCAAATATCCCAGAAAATAAACAACTGAATTTAAAAATTACAGGACTAAAATGAAATAAAACAAACAGAGGGGCCTAAGATGAATTTACCCCTTTTATTATTATCGACGGCCTGATGTGCGCCGCGTGGCTGATCCAACGGTGGAGAACGGGGCGGCGCTCTTCTTCTTCAGCTCTTGGGCCAGATCGACGGTGTAGAGGTGGCCACGTGGGTGATCGGTCGGCTCAGGCGCTGGGGGCCTCTCTCCTCTATGCTGACGGTTCGGATCAGCCCCTCGAGATAATCAACGGCTGCTGCTCCTCAGTGGATGGACGACCAGGATCGAGACTGGAGCGGCGGGGCTGATCGGACGGTGAAGGAGGATGCAGGAAGAACACTCTGCCGGCGAGCTTCGCCGGCCTCGTGCGCCTGCAGTCGTTCTCCTCAGCTGCTGCTAAGTATCGGAACAGATCCGCGGTGACGTCCCGCAGCTGGTGAAGACCTCAGATGACCCGGCCGAGCCCTGGAGGGGCTCCGGCGAGGTCGACGGCGACGGGCTTCTGGCCTGGATGTAAGAGGGGCTCAGATGCCCTCCTTTTGACCTGCAAAAGGCACCAGAAGCTTCGCGGGTCGAGGGCAAAGTGCCTCGACCCGAAGAAGCGAAGTGAACGTGGACTGTGGTTCGGGGCGGATGAGCTCCGGCGAGCGGAGGATGGTGGAGCTCGACTCCCAGCTTCGGGGCGAGCTGGGTTGAATGAAAGAGCGAAGAACGTGCGTCGGAGGATGGCGAAGGTGTGTGTGGGTTCCAATGATCGATAAAGTGCGCGATATGGCCGGAATCAGGGGAACTCGTCGGAGATGCGATTTGGGCGAAATGAAAAATTAAGCTAAATGGAAGGGCTAATCGGCTACCTGGGTGATGCGAGAGACTGTGCTGGAGCTTGGCTAGCTCCTGGTCGTAGCCTCGAAGGGCGTCAAGGCCTGAGGCTCGAGCTCCTGCACGCGGCGGAGCAACGGCGGCGCGAAGCTGCCGGATCGATGGTCGGGGCACCCTCTCCTCACTGCAACAGGGGAAAACGCGAGCTGTCACCTCGGTGATTGCTCTGGAGGTCACGGGAATGAAAGTGGTGAGCCAAAGATGAGGCGCGGAGGCGGCGGAGGTCGGGATATATATGGAGACAGGGCAGATTAGGGTTGAGTGGAGGCAGCTATGGAAGGCGTGGATCCCACGGCGAAGGATCCGGCGAGGATGTCGGATGAACGACGAAGAATCCGGGCACGGGGTTCGCGGGGGCGACAGGCTAGAGACGCGTGGAGAAATCGACGAAGTCGGGTCGGGCGCGAGTCGACGCAAAAGGAAAGAGTCCGCGGGGGAGTTGACCGGGGTCAACAATCCCCCGTGGACCAATCAGGAGCTGCCACGTTTTTAATTTTTTGTTTATTTAATTTAAGGTAGAAAAAGGCCGAATTAAGAAAAACTCAAAACATGAAATATTTTCCTTTTATTTTTTTCTATTTTTTTGGTGATTTTTAATTAATTTTTGGAAATAAAAATAGGGTAGCTATATATATATAGGTATATGTACACTATATAGATTTTAATTTTTGATTTTTTTATTTGTTATTTTTATGTATTTTCATACCCATTTTATATTTTATTTATTTACATCATAAAATAAAGAACAAAATGGTATTTTTATTTTATTTTAATTATTTATACAAGGGTGAAATAAATAGTTGTATACATTTATATACATGGTATCTATACAATGTATTTTTGTATTTTTAATTTTGTAATTTTTATTTGATTTTTGTTTTGTTTCTTGTTATTTTATGTATTTACAATATGTAACATAGAATATTTACAAAAAGTTTAGAAAATAATTTTATTTATTTATAGGGTTAAATAAATAAAGGATGATGGTCTATGTACATGGTGAAAGGGCATTTTTGGAATTTTGATTTTTAAATTTTTATTTTGTTTTTAATAGTTTCTAAATATATACAAAATGTATACAAGCATATTTTTGGGTGAGGAAAATATAATTTTATTTATTTACAAAAGTATGTACACATGAGCTCCTATCTCCCTCTACTTTGGCTTTTATGCGGTCAGGCCCATGCTGAGCCCTCCCTTGGGTTAGGTTGCTCAATATTTATTCTAAATATTTCCCTCTTTTTCTTTTTACTCTTTATTCTTTTATTTTTGCACAAAAACATGCTAATTATATCTTTTTACACAATGCATGCTTTTGGTAATTATTTGTATTTACACATATTTACATGTATTTGCAAAGGTTTTTGTAGCTAAAATAGAAGAATAAAGAGTGATGAATGGGTATTCATCATCTTCTGAGAGCACCTTTCGAGTGAACGGCCAGCGGCTCAAGCCATTTCTAGATCATGAGCCGCGGGACGTTATTGTTGCCCCTATTCATTTTGCGTGAGATGTGGTCTCTTGACTCACATCTTTTGCATCTCACGCCTGATTTTCACTGTTCCTCCGCCTGTATAGATCCAGTTGTCCATATCATTCTATTCTTTAGTCCCACATCCCTTTTCTCATCTTATGATTATGCTATACTTAGGGTGTACTTTACCCTAAGTATAGGGGGGATGTCGGACCTGCGAGTATTCTTTTCATTCGGTTTGCTCCTGTTTTGCTGCCTATACTTAGGGATATTTTACCATAAGTATGGGGGGGGGCAGACTCTGTATCTTCTTCACTCGGATTTCCCTTCATGTACAGCTTGCTATACTCAGGATTAGTTAATCCTAAGTATAGAGGGAAACCACCGAGTTCCTCTCCTTCTATTCATTTATTCATTCTTGTACTTAGCCATTCCTTTTCACTTCCCTTTTACTAAGCACGAGTTATGTCTTCTTCATCGCTCTTGATCACTCTGAGGACATCGTTCGAGCTAAGTATAGGGGGGGGGTGTATACATTTCATATATACTTTAGCCATAACTCGTACTTTGTGTGAGTGTGTTAATAAATAAAATGGCTAAAAATCACAAAAATTTAAAAATTTTCATGCACATAAACTTCTTTTATCTTGCACATACATAGCTAGTGTACAAAGTATTTTTGTAAAAATGATTTCAAAAATCTTTTGTGTAAAGTTTGTGTAAATATTTTTGTATCAAAATTATGTATATAGTACAAAATTTTTCCAAAATGTTTTGAAAATCAAGAGTTTGCAAAAATCCTGTGTAAATGTTTGTAAATATCGTTTTGCAAAACTTGCACTTCATGCATCATCATCATCCATGATTTCAAAACATTTTTCAAAAATTTTGCATGATTGTAAAATATTTGTAAATAGCATCTTGTGTACATACATGTATATAATTTTTCCAGGATGAGAGTTGACATTTAAACTAAGCCTGGAATTAAATTGAGAAATGGAGCTTGAATAAGATCTTAATCCACTTAACTTTAAGAGGAACCTTATAGGACTTAGGGTTAAGGCTTTTCAGGTCTATAAGGACTTAATTCTTTGAGTCCACTAGGCTATGAGCATATGTCATCTTGATAAGCTTAAGTAGAACACTTAACAACACACGCATGACTCTTAGAGACAATGGCTTGACTTGCACCTGCACTTTACACATGGCTCTCCACGGATGAGGTGGTGAGGAGGCAGTTTCCTTTGGCTTGGGGTAGCATATGAGGGTAGTACTTCTAGGCGGAACCTCTCTTCTTCTTCTAGTGAAGGAAGTGCACCTCAACTTGGTCTAGTGGTGATGAAGGCTAAAGACAGAAGCTGTGGGTTGCAATAAAGCTTCAAAAGAGGGATAGTCTACTGGCTCAAGAGGAAATTTCTTGTATATATGCTGCACCATGTAGATATGCTGTACAGAAGTCCTTGAAAAAAAATGCAAAAATGCAAAAAGAACTCCAAAAAAGTGGTGGGTCGGATTGAAAATTTAATAACCCCACCGGAGTGTACATAGTCAAATGAAGCAAAGCTTATGGTATCCATGCTACATCTCATGAAGCTTGCAGCGGGAGACTTAGCTACACTGGCTAAGCTTCCAAAACTCTATACTTCTACCCCCTCTTCTTGAGCCGGTTGCACTTGAACTTAGAAGGGAATACCCCGCTTCTCGAGGAAAGAGTTGCTAGACCGAGGCATTAGAGTTACCAGGTTGAGGGAGGCTGTTTCTTTGTTACTTCTGAGGTGGGGAGCCAAATATCACTTACACTGCATAGAAAGACTCATGGTCATTAGAGTTTGTGTATCTAGACTTGTTCTGATCTGGTTTATTGAGGAGTCTTGTCCATAGATTGGTGGAACTTAGAGGCTGTTGGGTTTTAAGCTTAAGTCCAAATAAGGTTCCGACACATTAATAATCCAAAGATCTGATCAAGCTCCATATCCCAATTTAATGACGGAAAGTTTAATAATTCAACCTTGATCCATGTACATCCTCTTTTTCTTTTTCTTTCTTTCCTTTTCACTTCTTTTTCAAATAAGTGTTTGCTAAGGGACTAGCAAAGTTTAGTATAGGGGGGTGATGAATACCCATTCATCACTCTTTATTCTTATATTTTAGCTACAAAAACCTTTGCAAATACATGTAGATATATGTAAATATCAATAATTACCAAAAGCATGCATTGTGTAAAAACCTATAATTAGCATGTTTTTGTGCAAAAACAAAAGAATAAAGATTAAAAAGAAAAAGAGGGAAATATTTAGAATAAATATTGAGCAACCTAACCCAAGGGAGGGCTCAGCATGGGCCTGACCGCATAAAAGCCAAAGTAGAGGGAGATAGGGGCTCATGTGTATAGATTTTTGTAAATAAATAAAATTATATTCTCCTCACCCAAAAATATGCTTGTACATATGAAACTATTAAAAACCAAATAAAAATCTAAAAATCAAAAATGCAAAAACACCCTTTCACCATGTACATAAACCATGCCTCCTTATTTATGTAAATAAATAAAATTATTTAGTAAACTTTTTGTAAATATTCTATGTTACATATTGTAAATAAATAAAATAAAAAGAATCAAAACAAAAATCAAATAAAAATAACAAAATTAAAAATACAAAAATACATTGTATATATATCATGTATATAAATGTATATAACTATTTATTCCACCCGTGTATATAAACAATAAAAATAAAATAAAAACACACTTTTATTCCTAATTCTATACTATAAATAAATAAAATATAAAATGGGAATAAAAATGCACAAAAATAACAAATTAAAAATCAAAAAAATTAAAAAGAAACATTGTACAAAAACCGATATATAGCCCTACTATGTAAATACCTTATTTTTATTTTGAAAAACTAATTAAAAATCACAAAAAATAGAAAAAATTAAAACAAAAATAATTCATGTTTTGAGTTTTAATTAAATCGGCCATTTGTTATTTTTAATTCAATTTCAAAATCTTTTCTGACGGGGCTGATTCCCATTGGTCCACGGGGGTTGTTGACCGCCCGGTCAACTCCCCCCTGTGGACCACTTCCCACGGGTCTGGTTCGCGGATCCAACTTCCTCCATTTATTCCCGCCAGACCCGATCACCATTTAGCCTAACCCAGGGTCCTAATCACTCCCCAGGTATCCGGGAATCTCGCCCGACATTAATCCTAGGGATCCGTGCTCAATCGAGCCGAACCCGAGCTCTTCTTCCCGGACCTGCACCCATATAAAATCCCAGCTCTGCCGCATTCATTGAGCATCTTTGGCTCTCCACTCTCACTCCCGTGACCTCCATAGTGATCCCTGAGGTGACAGCTCGTGATTGCCCTTGTAGCAGTGAGGAGGAGGTGGCCGGACCACTGATCCGGCGACGTTGCGCCGCCGTGCTCCGCCCCGTGCAGGAGCTCGAGCCTCAGGCCTTGGCGACCTTCGAGGCAACGACCAGGAGCTGCCTAAGCTTCAGCACAGCCTTCCACTCCACCCAGGTAGCATTCTAGCTCGCCTATTTAGCGTAATTTCTTGTTTCCCCCAAATCATAGTTCCGCCGAGTTCCTTTGATTCCGACCATATCGCGTATCTTCTCGGTCATCGGGACACACTGTCACCTTTGCCATCCCTCGACGCACCTTCTCCACCCCTTCGTTCAACCCAGCTCGCACAGGAGCTGGGGTTCGAGCTCCTCCATCCTCCGCTCGCCGGAGCTCGCTCGCCCCGACCCACAGTTCACCTTCACGCCGCTTCATCGGGTCGAGGCACTTTGCCCTCGACCCGCGAAGCTTCTGGGTTATTTTGCAGGTCACGAGGAGGCCATCTGAGGCTTCCCAACATCAGTCCAGGAGCTTCCCCTCCGTCGACCTCGCCGGAGCCCCTCCAGGGCTCGGCTGGGCCATCGGAGGCCACCACCAGCTGCGGGACGTCATCGCCGACCTTCTCCGATCTTCAGAAGCAGCTGAGGAGGCCCACAGCACGCGCACGAAGCCGGCGAACCTCGCCGGCCACCTGTTCTTCGAGGGTCCTCCATCACCGTCCGATAGCCTTCGGAGCTCCAGTTTCAATCGTCACCGCCCATTCATCGAGGAGCAGACACCGTTGATCATCTCGAGGCTTCATCCGGACCGTTAGAGCAGAGAGAGGGAACCACCAGCACCCGAGGCCATTAGATCTCCCACGTGGCCCCCTCTGCGCCGTCGATCAGGCTCACGTGCGGAAGAAGAGAAGCGCCCGCCGTCCTCAGCCGTTAGATCAGCTACGTGGCGCTCATCCAGCCGTCGACGTAATAAAGGGGTAATTTACCTTAGGCCCCCTCGTAGTTTATGTTTTTACTTTCAGCCCTGTAAATATTTTATGCGTTTTATTTACGTAGGGTAAATTGCACATTGGACCTCGTGCTTGTTTATATTTGCATTTATGCCCCTGTATGTGTGAGCCACGTGCTTCGCCACGTGCTTTGTCTGGTGTATTTGCAATATTAATCCTGTAGTTCTGGTTGTGTGTTAAAATGAATGAATACTTTTTGTTAATTGCATATATGCCCCTGTGAACGTTTTATTTCCGCATGTGCGCCTTTTAGTGGGTTATTTGCACAACAGCCCCTGGACTTTTTGGTACGAGTTACCAAAAGGTCCTAGGACTTGTTTTTATTACCAAAAGGTCCCTGAGTGCCCCAGGCACGCGCCACGCGCGTGACTTGCTGGGAAAATTGCATCTGGACCCCCAGATCTTCGGGTATTTGCACTTAAGTCCCTGTGCACAGTGCCCTCTTGTCATTTTTGAATAAAATACCAAATCACCTCCAAATCCAACGAAAATTTGACACATGGCTCCTGCCATGGTGTAGGATTTTTGTAGATTTTTGAGGACATTTCTGATCTTTTTTGGTATTTTTAAAAATTCAAAAACCTTTATTTTTGGCACTGTTTAGCTTGAAAAATCACAAAAAAATATAAAACCCCCCTAAAAATTCTATAAAAATTAGGTACTGTTTCTTGTGTGTTGCTTGATTTTCTAGCCAATTTTGGCTATTTTTCATTACTTAAAAAACCTAAAAATTCAAAAACACCTAAAAACTCATAAAAATTCTAATAAATGCATTAAAAATCCAAAAACAATAATTTTGGTACTCAAATTTTCCTTGTTTTTCCTATTTTACAGGAAAATTACCTCCAGGTCTTTTTAAGGTCCTTAGGTATTTTATTTAGGGACTTTAGGCTTGGCTGGACAGTACCTTGTCTTTTTAGCACTGTTTGATTTTTAGAAAATAAAATACACTTCAGAAAATTATCAAAAATTCACCAAAAACACTTAAAAACCCAAAAAACATAAAAACATTTTTTCTTGAATTTTTGCTTGATTGTTGATGCTTTAAATAAATTGATCAAGTGTGTTTGTTTTTGTTTTCTTTTATTAAAAATCCAAAAAAAAATTTAAAAATAATTAAAAACCACTAAAAATGTTTTCCCTTTTTCTCTGATTCTTCGACTACTTTGTAGGCTTTTTAAGCCAATCCGTGCTCCTTGTGTTCGACCCTGGGTGCTATACCAGGTTAAACATTTAGCAGGACCGCTTCTGTGTGTTTGATTGATCTTACGTGTTTCGAGTGGTCTGATTTTTTTTTGATATACTTAGTCTGAGTGATTGAGGTCGCAACGACCTATATTTCTGTACCTTTACCTTAGTCATTCGGACGGTTATCAACCACCACGCCGCATCACGAGTTTCCCATCGAGCTTGCATAGATTCTTCGATTTTTAATTCGCCAATCGGATCGAGGTCATTACAGGAGTCCAAAGTAGCTTCTCCACAAATTCGACGAACATCAGGTAAGTATTTCCTCTCATTGATCTTGTTATTTTATTTTATCTAATATTTATTTCCTTGTCTCATCAACATATTTTTTTATTACACCATCCCCAACATTTTCCATCGTCATCATATTCCCACCTTCATGACACCATCTAGTATTTGCATTTTTTATTCCCTATTTAAGAAAACAAAAAATTAAAAAATTAAATTAAAAAAATATATAATCACAAAAAAATTTTGCAAAATAAAAAAATAAAAAAAATAAAATAGCATCAGGAGGAGCAACGATGCCCGCTACTCCCCCTCAGCCCTCCTCGACCTATCGGCCCCCTTCCTCCACCGTCAGTCACCGCCACCACCACCGGACACACTGCTACCCTACGGCGCCCCACTAGCTTCCAAGCGTGCCTGCCCGCGGGGCTGCCATCTTCTCAAGCCACGTGCGGTCACGCGCACCCCTACCGGTCGATCCCTTCTGCCTGGTCCTCCCTAGTCCGATACTCTGCGCATCGTAGACGCCCGCCACCCCACTGCACATGTGCGGCACACCCTAATGCGTAGCTTCCAGGTGCGGCCACCCGCAGGACCGCCATCTTCTCCAACCCTGAGCGGCCACGCACGTCCCCGCCAGCCGCTCCATTCCGCATGAAGCTCCCTCTTCTGCCCTGCAGCTCTCCAGCAGCTCCACATTGCACCTTCGTGCGACCACCACAACCCCTCCATGGCCGTCTTCTCCAACGCCAGTGGCCCTACACCGCACCTCCATCCGCCATCAAGTTGTGGTTCCATCCATCGGTTGCTCTTCACTCGCGCTAACTGCACCGTGTGGTAGCAAACCTTCACCTGGAGTCCCCTCGCACCGCCCTACAACCGCCTCCATCGTGCCCTAACAACCTGAGAACGAAGGTGGTGGGCCCTTTTTATTTTTTTTCATTTTTTTTTGTAAAAATTGCATATGTTTTCCATCATGTTCTATTATTTCCGAAAGTGTCCCTCTGCACATTTTAGTTCTACTCAAGTTTAATTTCTCTTTGCACGAATATCCTTATGTTCATGTACTAATTTGGACATCTGTCTTGCATAATTTTATTCAATGAAAAATAATATGATGTTGAGCAACTAATTCTATACCATTTGGATATTTATTTATATTTTTGTGATTCGATAGTTTATTAAAATTGTTTTAGTGGAAAATAATATATTTTACCCAATATGGGTTCTTGAATTCATATCTAACTCACAGTTGCTCCAAAAAATCTTAAAAATATGGAATGATGTCTTGAAATATGATTTAATTACTATCCACATTTTACATTAATTAGTATTGTCCTATTCCTTAAATAAATTGTAGAGTGATTTTATTAATTATTTTTAATTAAATCCGCATATTATTTTTGAAAAATTCTAAATCTCCTCGATCGCTCATATAAATACCTTTTCGAAATAAATTAGATCCTTGATAAATTGAAATTGTGGATTTATTAGGAATTAATTACTTGCAGTCACTCTATTTTCATTAAAAAAATCCATAAAAAGTTCATATTTTGTCAGAAAAATAAAAAAAATCACTGTAGCCTCCTTGCATCATGTTATGTTCCAAATAAAATTTTCACAATTTTTGCATCTGTTTGTGTGAAAAATTGTGTAAAAATCCATAAAACATTTTTCAATTCAGCCCCTAAAATTCCCCCCCCCCCAAAAAATATATTCTGCATTCATCACTGGATTAGATTTCTAGAAAAAAATATGATTTGGCTAAATAGAATTAATTTCACAATAGAATTAATTTAGCTAGGTTGTATGTTTTCTTAGTATCTTAATTCACCCATGTATTGCATTTCGCATTTATTTTTACATAAAAATACAAAAAACCCGCATTGAAAACCTAGACCTAAGTTTTTGAATTAACCTGAAGTTGTTCCTTTGCATCCCTGCGTTCGAACCTGGACTTACTCGAGATATAAATTCAAGCCGAGTCCTCTTCACAAAGATATTAGATCCAGTTCTGAACGATTCTCTAACTACTCATATTACAATGAGTACAAATTATATAACGTATTTAGCAGACCCGTCAATCATGCCAAGCCAGAGCATCATGAGATCAACAGGAAAATTGGAGCAAAATTTGGGTTTTGACAAGCCAAAGAATGAGGAAGAAAGAGAACGATCAGTTTACTTTTTCAATAAATGATTTAGTTTAATTTTTTATTAAAACACAAAAAAATGTTTATAATTTAATTTGATATTTCATACACATTTTCATTTATTTTTAAGAGGATTTTTATTACAAGCTAATATTTATATGTATAAAATAGGTATAAATACCTAGATTTTGGTATTTTATTTTATATTTTGTAATTTATATTATTAGTTACATGTATTTTGTTTAATTTTGATTTATTTTTGTACACAACTAGGTATTTTATTGTAATTTTTGAGTTTGTATGCTAAATTAATTATATATATACACATTATAAGTGCATAAATGAGTATTTCATCTATGTATGTAAATGTAGTATTTATTTTAATTTTATTTGGAAGATTTTAGTTTATTTTAATTATGTAAATGTATTACAATGATTTATACAATTTTATAAAAAACGAAATAAAATTACAAATATAAAGTAAACTTATATTGAATATTATATACATGTATACTCCACAATAGGTGGACAAAACCTAAATTTTGCATCTTAACTCAAAATTAAATGAACCAGCCATAATCAAATAGCTTATTAAATGTTATATACAATTAAAAGTAATTTCATCAATTTTAATAAATATGGAGGAGTTACAAGTTTGTGAGGTTTTTATTTTGTGCGTACTGGTTACACTGTGCATTATTTTTGAATGAACTAAATTTTGTATTTTATTTAAATTTTTATCTACAAGTTCATGTTCAAAGTTTATTGATTTGTTTTATACATAATAAAGAATAAAATAGTTCCTAAAAGTAATTATTGGTCTATATAATTAGGGTTTCCAAACTGTGTGTTATGTACAATAGCAGCCCTATCTCCCCTTACTTTATTCCTTGTCGACCCAATCATCATGGTGATTATATATCAGGGGATAGGGTCATTCAGTGTCCGTCACACTTCATTATTTTTATTTCCTTTTCTTTATTCTTTTATTTTGGCAAGAGATACATTATTTATACAGTATTTTATAAAAAAATTAATGTGAATTATAAATTTTTTATTTTGATGAATTAATGATATATACATGCATTTTGCTAGGGATTTAAGGTCATAATGAAAGACTTTGGCAAACATTATGAAAAAAGTGCAGAAAGATAAAACAAAGAAAAGAGAAAGAAAATAAATTGGATTGAGTTTAATTCTTAAATTTGTTTTCACAAAATCAAGATTGAGCTCAGTCGGGCCTTTTGATTGTTAGCTTGGTCAGAACCTCATTGAGAACCATACATGAAGCACAACAACCTCTGAGAATCACTAAACTATGCCCAAGTCTCCATAATAGCTAGGTCAGAACAAGTCGGCATCATAGGTTGTCTCTTATGACTATGATTCTATCTTATACAATGTCGGTGACCTATAGCTCCTCTCAGCTAAAGCAGTAAAAGTCAGTCTTCTCCAATATAGTGACCCTAATTCCCCAATCCAATAACTCTTTCCTCAAGAAGCGAGGTATTCCCTTATGAGTTCAAGTACAACCGACCTAAGAAGATGAGGTGGAGAAGAGAATGGATGACAACTAATGTAGCTATCTATCCTAGGATGCTTGACAAGTGTAGCCAAGTCATCTGGATGCAGGCTCACATACATATTTGACTTTGAAGCTCAAGCTTGCTTATTCATTATATATCAGCTCTAATGAGAATTGATGTTTCTTTGACTTCTGCTCGTCTATTTTTTTGAAGTTTTTATTTTTCATTTTTGAGTACTATATACAACAAAATTTACATAAGGACTTTTTCCTCTTGATATAGTAGACTATCCCTCTTTTGAATTATTATTGCAACCCAAACTAGATTGGGTTGGGGTACAATGGCAACAAATATATGACTTCTGATGTTTCCACTAGTTAGTGTCTCATTACCCCTTCCACTAGTGTGGGAGGATGCTAATAACCTTTTGGGAGCACCAAAAGCTAGAGAGATTGCCAGAGTAGCGAGATTTTGCAGAAAGAGATAAAAGATGGTCGGTGTTCTTCGTTGTTCTTTATAAAGAGTAGTTGTTGTTGGATTGACGTTCGCCTCTAGTTTGCAAGTGCACTGTCGGATCAACCTCTCCATTGACCGTCAATCCTCTTGAGGATCTGATCTCGATTGTTAATTGCCGAAATGACAACGTAAAGCCAGATGCCGCTACATGGATAACGTAGCGCATCTGCACCCTTTCATCAGCGCCTCGTGCTGGGTTTTTTGCACATTCCATCCAACCCTTTTTTTGTATTTTATTAATTAGTTTATAAAATTTCCTCTATAGCTTAGATATTTTTATAAATTTTGTAAATTACCCCTCGAACTTTTGTTAATTGCAAATCAATCAACGCTACCTCACCTCACGTGTTGTTCTACGTGAGGTGGGTATTTTACAGGCAGGCACTTAGGATTCATTATATTTCATTTCGTCCCATATATTATTTATTACAATTATATATTTTGGTGAAAATTGCAAAAGGCCCTCGTATTTTATGTTAATTATGTTTCAGCCCCTACTAGCACTTGTATTTTTGTCTATTTTCTCTATTATTTTAAATGGTAATTATGCTCAAAAAAATTATAAAATAATAATCGTAGACTCTTGATTGCATACACATCCACGATACACTTTTGATTTTTCATTTTAGACACTTTTAGTGTTTATTAAAAATCAATTAGCATACATTTTGTCCTGTCTAGCTTATAAAATAACTCAAAAATATAAAAACTTTTTTGGAAAATTCTAAAAGATATATTTTGCATGTGTTTTTTATTTCTAACTCCAGAAATTAAAAACTCAAAAATAGAAAAGGAAAATCTATAAAATTTAAAAACATCCAAAATACATTATAAGAAGATAAAAAAATCCCTAAAAATCCCCAAAATATATTTTTCTAAGCTATAATATTATTTATATTATTATCTATCTATTAAAAGTTATTTCTGGAATTTTGGATCTAGTTTGCTAGTTTTTCACTTCATTTTAATTTGGATTATTTATTTAATCTCTTATTTGGGATATCTTTAACATAAAAAATCAATAAAATTTAGAAAAAAAATCAATAAAAATACACAAACAATAAAAAATTTAAAAGCCAAAAAGATTTAATTTTCTAAATAGTGAGTATTTTTATAGTATTTATATTTATAATAGCTTAAATTTTATATATAGCCTATTATATTCCTATATTACTTTTTTTAAAAAAGAGGAACATAAAAATCTAAAAATATAAAACAAAATATAAAAATATAAAATTAAAAACAAAATACAAAAATATGAAACAAAAAACTAATAAAAATCAAAAATTAAAACCCACAAAAAATAGACAAAGATGGCACAATCAATTTTGTGCATTTCATTGCTCGATCTGTACATTCTGCCCCATATGTTCGGCACTTGATATACTTGGACAAGATACATATCTATTGTAGAGTTATAATAAAATTTAACTCCACACTTTATTTTGCATTTCTTGATTTATTTGTGGGTTACTTGTTGATTGATTAAGGCTTCTTGAGCGGTCAATACATTGAATGGGGTTTCCCCTTGTGATATCATATGACCCTTGATAAATCCCCTATTCATCACCTATCTTATCGACCAGGTCCACAATTGACCCTCTCAGGGTGAGGGTCAGTCTTTGCTTATTGCATAATTACAACCCTTATTATTTTCTTTTCCTTTTCTTCTTTATTTTTTTATTTTGAACAAATAGGTGTTAACTATACAATATTAAAAAATGCAAGGTGAGTGCTAATTTATTAGTTTTAATATATATATTTACAAATGTTTTTTTTCTAAAAGATTAGTCTAAAATAAAAGAATAAAGTATAAGAATCAAAGATTCATTAGTGCCGACGCTTTGAATAAGCTCTAGGACCCAATCGTTGGGTCCCGGATCGAACTTGGGGCATCAATCATTAGGGACGGGCCTCTCGGTCGTGTAGAGCCAAGAATCATCATCAAAGAGCGATGGAGGAATGAGCAATCATGGATCAACGCTCATGGAAGCCCACCTTCTTCTTGGCCTTTGAGAGCAGCAGCTACCGTTCGATCAGATGGAGCACGCTAGTTTTGATATCCATCATCCATTTTTGGATGTGCCTTGACCATTGGATGAAGACCTAGATCTGACCTCCTCCATTCATCGCCAAAAGCATCATCGGGCGAGGTGGAGGTGACACGTAGATAAGTGAAACGCTTTACGTCATCCAATTGGGTGCTGCTTGGAGAAAATTGCAAATCTTCCCCTTGTCCTTTTTGTATTTACTTAATAGTTTTGTAAATATTTTGATAGCATTAATGATTTTGAACATTGCATATGAGCCCCTATATTTATTGAAATTGTAAATGGGTCCAGTCCAGCTCATCTCTCATGTCGTCTTACATGAGCTGGGAAAGTTGCATGTAAACCCTAGTAGGTTCTTGTACTTATTTTTAGTCTATTAAATTTAAATATATATTGTATATTTCTGGTAAAATTACACATAAGCCCATGCCTTTAAATTTATTTGCAAATATGCCCTTCGAAATCCATATATTTTTGGTGCTGGAATTTTATTTATTAAAAATATATTCGTATATTATATATAGAAAAATATAAAAAATAAAAAATAAGAAAATATAAAAAGAAAAAATTATAAAATTAAAAACAATAATAAAAATAAAAGATAAAAAAATCCTCAAAAATAATATATAGACCGTAGAAAAGACCAATTTTTTAGATTCAATGATCAATCTACCATTTGCCCCATGAGTTTGACCTCTACAAATACTTGCACGCTATACATATTTGTTTGAGAGTTATAAAAAATTTTAGCTCCACATTTTTGTTATTCATTGCATTATATCTATTGTGAGTTAACTGTTGTTTGAAGCAGAGTTTTGTGAGGGTCACCTCAGCGTCACTTTCGTCTTCACTATTTTAGTGAGGATAATTTTTTAGGCCCTCAAGAAATCCTCTTCGTCACCTAAAAAAGAACTAAAGGGTCTAGTCTTGGAGCCTCCTTGGTGCCCACCAAAATGGGTCCTGCAAGCGCTTTATGGAGGACTCTCGTGGTGCGTGATTCCAAATCTAAGTGAAGAGCAAATTAAAATTTGACTGCATCAAAACAAGAACTATATGTGCAAGTAATGGTAATTAGGTGTTTGGCCTTAATCTATCGTCAAGCAGATCCTACTGCTAGGTCTCAATCAAACAAAACAAAAAAAAGTAAATCGTGAAACAAAGAAAAAGAAGAGCGAAGAAACACGACAGAAATCGACGAGGCCCCCAAACGAACAATCGTTTGGGCACTAGACCTTGTGAAGTGTGAAGAGTGTCTTGAAGAGTCCTAAATTATGACAATAATAAGTGTCTCTCTCTCTCACTTAAATTACAAATAAATAAAAATAACAAAAATACAAAGCAAGATGCTATGTCTTCAAAAATCCTCAAAGTCTTCTTCTGATGCTAGGTTAGGAGACTGGACGTGGGTGTGTGCACGCTCCTAAGGATACCACCCTCGATATGCGTTCCTCGCAACAAAATCAAACAAAGAAGGTGGCTAGACAACTCACAAAATAATATAAAATAAAAGGAGATATAGACAAACGAGATAGGAAGACACAAATAAAGAAATCAAATCTATGTGCAGTTGTTCCCCGGCAATATCGCCATTTGAAAAGTTGAATTTTATCAAGGAACAAGGCGAGACCGTAGTCGATGTAATGACCGCTCACGAAACTTAGCTAATCCAACAATTAACCTGAGATATGTATAAAGCAATGAAAAGTAAAATATGCGGAGTTAACCTTTATTATAACTCTACAATGGATTTGTATCGGTGTATTATGTAGAGTATCGAACACAAGGAGCAAATAATATATTGACAATAGATGCAAAAAAGTTTATGTTATGTTCTTGACTATTTGTTTTGTGTGGGCTTTTAATTCTGTATTTTTATGGGAATTTATTTTTTATTTTCTTTGTTTCTAATTATATTTATTTATTTCTATTTTCTGATTTTTAATTTCTTTTCATTTTAAATATATAATATAATAATATATAAGGTTATATACAATAAATGATAATACAATTATAAATATAACTAAAAATAAACAAAAAGTATAACATCGAATATTGTTAAGTTTTAAATAATTATTTACTATTTCTGTGATTTTTAAGGATTTATAATATTTTTATGGATTTTTAAAGTAAACAATATCCCAAATCAGGGAATAAATAAATAGGTAGGATTGTTTTGAGAAGCAAAATTAAAAAATATAGTCAAAATATTCCAAAAAACTATTTTAAATTAATAGTATCTAATACAAAGAAAATTTAGCGACACTAGTAAATATTTTTGGGATTTTTTAGGTTTTTATAAAGGATTTTAGATCTTTTTAATTTTTATTAGTTCTCTTTTTCTATTTTTAATGATTTTTGACCTAAATGCTTATAATACTAAAGTAAACAAAATGTATTTTTTGGAAAATTTCCCAAACATATATATATATATATAGGGTCATATGTGGCTGCCCCCTAGGGGCAGCCAACATGGCTGCCCCCACCTTATTTGGGCAAATTTCTTAATTTTTTTGAAAAATAACATCATGTATATTCATCCCTATGTCCCTCCTATATACCACTCGAATTTCGTCAGAAACAGAGACTCCTACGGCCTCCATCTAGACAGTCATTTTTTAACGGTAACAGAATTTTTTAAATCGACATCATCTCGATGGAGGCCGTAGGAGTCTCTGTTTCTGACGAAATTCGAATGGCATATAGGAGGGATATAGGGATGAATATACACAGTGTTATTTTTCAAAAAAATAAAAAAAATTGACGAAAAATGGGGCGGGGGCAGCCATGTTGGCTGCCCCCAGGGGGCAGCCCCATTTTTTCCATATATATATCTATATATATTTGTATTTTATACTTAAAACAAGGCAAAAATGTGCTCTTTTTGAATTTTATAAAATAGGAAAAAGTCATAAAATCCAAAACTAAAAATAGAGCGATTCTAGATGGGATTAGTAGCTTAACCCTATTTTTCTAAGAGCGGATGATATTTTTAATAATATAGAATATGCACAAAAATTAATAAACTAGCATGGACATTTATGCAATTAAAATAAAGAAAAAAGGGTGTTTATTAAAAATCCCGAAAGTTTTATTCTAATATTGCAAGTTTTTGGACTAAAAAGAAATACAAAAATCTCATGGATATACCTGCAAAATCACCACCTCGGATGGGATCGCACGTGAGGTGACATGGACGGGACTAAAAGGAAAATAGAAATAAGAACATAGTTCTGTTTGCAAATATTACAAAATATAATATCTGCATACGAATGTTTAAATATTAAATTACAAAAATTAAGGTACGGAAAGTGTAAAATACCCACAAATAGGTGCCCTCGTGTGTCTAAGATTCATCACTTAGACACATGGTGGGTTAAGGCTACAAGATACCCCTTCAACATCCAACCACTGAGATTAGATCCTCATAAAGGATCCTATAGTAGAGGCATGGCTCGATCGGACGTTGGCTTCTATCTTGAGGGACTTGATCTTGATCCAATGGCTGGCGAGAAAGGTGGATGAACTCTTGATTAACTCACCCATAGCGAGGTTTGATTCGATGTTGTGTGCTACTCCGGCCACCTGTACACCTGCCGACGGTCGCTCCTCATTTCTGTTGCATCTCCAAATCTCCCATGTGCTTCAAGGATGGATGGAGACCATGGTGTGGCCTCCGGAGCTCAAGGTTTCTCTCGCAGACCTGGGGAGGCTTCTAGACAAAATCTGGCCCCTCAAATGGGTCTTACAATGCCTAGGTCCTGCATAGCTAGCACAAGAATGAAAATTTGTAGTTCCAACGGCTATCAGGGGTGGAATGAGTAGCGAAATGGAAGGGGTGAAAGCAAATCCAGTGGGTGATGGCGTAGAGGTGTTGAGCTCCAGATCCAAGGAGGATCCAAGTGAGCACAATGGAGTTAGGCTAGGAGAAGCATAAGAGAATGAGATGTAGGTGGTTGTAGGTAAGATGCATAACGGAAGCAGAGTGGAGATGTTTGTTAGAACTAGCCTCCGATGAACTACGAAATGGGTATTTAACGCTTATACGATAAATCAAAAGCTAAATGAAATGCATGAAATAGAACCTACATTTAAAAACTAACTAAAACACAAAGAATCAAACCTCAAGCGATTCTAAGTAGTGGAATCTGGACCTCACGCCAGCGAGCGGTAGAGATGGTTGAACCTGCCCTCGCACCGCTTCCTGATCCAGTCAAGAGCTAGACGAGCTCCCTATCATAGAGCTCGAGCCTATGTGTGCAAACAGAGAGGGAAAAGGAGATAAGGTGATTCTAAAAACTCAAAGGAGGAGGACATGGTTATCTACATGCGAGTGGGATGTGGTGAAGATTGAGGTCCAATGGGCGAAATAGAGACTAAATCCTCGCGGGATCATATGCGTGTGATAGATGGTGGATCGAGGATAAAAAGTGACCAAGGAATCATTCCCAATTGATGCTTGCATCTATGGGAGAAAAAAGGGTGAAAATTGGGTCAAATATATGTCTGACAGACATACCCCTCGGGAATGATTATTGACTGAGGTCAAATGTCGACTCGACCTCGTTAATCCGCATAAACCAACCAGGAAAAACCATACCCTAAAATTATTATAAAATATATAATAAATAATAAATGATTTTATTAAATTAAAGTTATAAAATATAATTTATTTTTTATTTTTAATAGTGTTTTAATATTATTTTTATTTAATTTTTTTGAGATTATTTATTACAAGTTAGTTTTTAGGGTTTTATTTATAGATATATTTACCTATGTTTTGTAAGTTTTATTTTTATTTTTATTTTTAATTTTCTTATTTTATTTTCTTAATTCATACATTTATAACTTATTTTTATATACATATATATATATATTACGTTTTTCTGATATGTTATGTACACTTAAATAAATATTGATGTATTTATATATAGGTATAAGTATATGTATTTTATCTATGTATTTTGCATACTTATTTTATTTTAATGTTTTATTTATGGTTTTTTCTATTATAAATATACACATATATTATAAATACTATTTAAAAATTTAAAAAATATACAATTAAAAATAATAAAGAATGAATGAAATGATTATTTCATTTAGGTTTAATATACAATAGGGGTCCAAAACCTAACTTTCACTCTTTAACTCCAAATTAAATGAAAGCACTTTCATTAAATGACTTATTAAAAGTTATATATAATTAAAGGTGATTTTGATATATTTTGAGTTTTTATTGAGGAGATATGGGTCTGGGAAGTTTTAGTTTTGGCTTTTTATTTGAGTATAACTTGTACATTGTATATTATTTTTGTATGAAATCAATTTTGTAGTTTTATTTACAACTTTCATGTACAAAGTTTCTTTACTTGAAATATAGAAAATAGAAGATAAAATAGGTTTCAAAAAGGACTTATTAAAGAATAAAAGAATGAGACTTTTATTCTATTTTGACCCTAATACCCCCCTACTTTATTCCTTGTCGACCCAATCATCAAGATGCCTGGGTCTTGAGGTTTAGGATCATAAATGGCCTTTGGCATTTTATTCTTTTCATTTTTTTCTTTATTCTATAGTTTTGGTATTAAAAGTAGTATTTTATATATAATAAATGGAATAAATAATTAATGTTAATTTGTATAAAATAATGTTATTTGCATGCATTGTCTAGGATTTTTAAGGCCAAACTGATAGAATAAAGGTGATGAAATTGAGATTCATCAGTGAGGCAAAATTGTGGCTTAAGAAAATAGTCTTCTTGAGCAAGGCCATGGATGCTAACATGAGGGTCATATGGGTGAAAAGAAGATGCAAGATTTGACTGATGAAGATAAGGATTGGCCATAATCACAATGAAAGTGAAGGAATCAAGATATAAAAAGAAGAAAAGGGAATCAAAGACTAATAAATCAAACTATATATAAATGTACTTGGATCCATAGTAGGCAATCAAAACATAAAGAAAACCCAATTCACCTACTCGACACAATGAAAACCGTAAGAGATACGTCAACTATCCGATCAATTTTAGAGTTAGGTCAATTTCAAATAATATGCAAACTCACAGGTGCAGTATCCTAGAGAGGTGGCATCCTGGTTGGCATAGCGCATCTACTAGAACACCATAACCACTTCTTCTATGGTCGGAGACAACAGCATGTAGCAGGTAATAAAGCCCAAGAGCTGACCGAAGCGCTTAGGGAACAAGTATAGGGATGGGGGCTATAATCCTTAATGTGGGCATGCCTCGCTCAGTCAGAATACAACTTGTAGACAATGAGGGAGTTGCTCTTCCCAAGATAATGAATCCAATTATGTTTGATTTTGATGTCAAGTAAATTAGCAGTCCTAAATTTATTTTGGTTATTACTTTTTTCGATGTTTTCAGGCACATGACCTAATGGTGTTTGAATTTCTTTAGAATCCTATGGTGATCAAAACCAGGGGGAGAGAGTTGAAAAAGCAATGCAACGATAATCAATGATGTATGCTAATATAGATGGTGCTCACGTTGCTTCCAACTCTCTTCATGCATGTGTGATGCTAGATGGGAATTAAAACCTATACCATATGCAAATTCAAGCCAATGAAAGCACCCAAATATAG
Source organism: Ottelia alismoides (assembly GCA_037367405.1). Lineage (NCBI taxonomy): Eukaryota > Viridiplantae > Streptophyta > Magnoliopsida > Alismatales > Hydrocharitaceae > Ottelia > Ottelia alismoides. The sequence continues at coordinate 618,444 of JAZKJV010003714.1, read as the reverse complement.
GAATTTCTATTTACGTGAAGAATCATTACAAGTCACTAAAAATGGAACCCAAAACTCCGGTCTTGGAGACTCCTCGATTCCGCCAAAACGTGTCCTAAAGTGCTGCGTAGAGTCTCTCGCAGTGCTCGACTCCAAGTCCAAGTAATAAGTAATTATTTCGACTAAGTACAAGCGATTATCTTTATGTACATGAGATTATTAGAGTTTTGAACTTAATCTAACAAATAAGTAGTCCTATGCTAAGTCTCAATCACACAAAAAAAATAAAAGAGAAAACTCAAAGTATGGGAAACAAATGGAAAAAAAGCGCAAAATAACGAGAAAAATGACGAGGCCCCCAAGTGAACACTTAGTCATGAACTGGACCTCGTGAAGTTGTAGTGTCCCGGAGATATTTTAATATTACAAATAACATATTTCTCTCTCACTTGAATTGCAAAAGGAAACTAAAAGATAAATACAAAAGCACTGTCTTCAAAAATCTCCAAGTCTTCTTTTGTCACTCTTTGCTGTCAACTTGTGATGAAAAGTAGACTCTGCTTCACGTGGGTGCATAGGTATCCTAGGAGAGCCTCCCTTGATTTGGGGGGCCCTCACAATAAATCATGCAAGAATAGGGTTGGACAATTCAAAATAAATTGAAGAAAATGATAAATAGACAAGGGGAACACAAAATCAATCTATGCGTTGTTACTCCCCGACATCGATGCCACTTGAAGAATTGAATTTTTTGATGGTGTAGTGTGGTATACACAAGGCGAGATCGATACTGTCACTAAAGTGACCGCTCTCGAAAGTCAAATAATTCACAATTAACCCACAAAAGAAATGAAGCAATGCAAAGAAGAAATATGGAGTTAAAATTTATTATAACTCTGCCAAATGTGTGTATAGTGCAAGTATGTAGATTGTCGAACTGATGGAGCAAACACGTTAGACTAGGAAGTGAATGCAAAAAAATTCCTTCTCTTGTTTTTTTATTTGTGTTTTTTTGTGTTTTTTAAGATTAGATTTTTTATTTGATTTCTAATTATGCAAAAGTTTTTGTTATTTGAAATTTACAAATAAAGTCATAGTAATGCTAGAATAAATAATAATGAAAGATATATATACACACACACATATATATAGTGAGATAAATAAAAGAAACATGAAAAATATTTTGGGATTTTTAAAATAGGTCAAATAAATTTAAAATAAAGAAAATAAAATCTTTTATTGTTTAAATCACTTTTGTAAATATTTTAATTTTTTAAAAATAAAAATACAAGTAATAAAATAAAATAGGCAAATCCTACACTTGGAAAAAGAAGGCAAATAGGGCACTTGGAAAATCCTACCAATTTCTAAAAATGAAGCTCTAAAATCATGTCTATAATTTTTTATAGATAGAAAAAACTATGCAGAATAAAAACAAGACTATTTTTGGATTTTTTTGATACTATTCCAATGTTTAGTGATGTTTTCAATGTTTGAAGTATTTTCGGGTTTTTGGACACTAGACTTAATATTACTGCATGCGCTTTGGAGATGATATAAATAATGATGAGGGAAATCTACAATATTTTTTTGCTATTTTTCTGAAATGTAATGGATATAGTAAAAATAAAAGATAGCAAAAAGGTTGAAATGATTTTTTTTGACTATTCAAACAACAAGATAAAAATAAAATAAGAATCCCTACCTATAGAGAAAACTTAGCGGCACATAACAATATTTTTTAGATTTTCAAATAGATGAAAGATGCTCCATAAATAAATCAATTACTCAAAATTTTATAGAAATTCTACAACTACAGATCAAAAGATCTTTTGATTAAACTTTGAGACAAAATTTAACTAATTAATTCTTACAATATATCCAAAAATGAGTAAGTGATATAAGGTATGCAAAGATTTATTAATAAAATAAACCAAACTGATACTTTGAATTTAGAAATTCACGATTATTCATAAATCGTAGTTTTGTGATATTTTAAAACAATTTAGATCCTTAAAAATCTTTCTAAAAAACAAATTTCATGAAAAAGGGAGTTGAGATGAGTGGTTAATGAGCGTTTAAGTGCAAGGGTATAGATGAAATCGCAAAAACAAACTTGTAATTCAAAACTATGCTTGGAAAATCCCTAGAATATGCTAAAAATGAGAGGTCCTATATGCAAAACTTCTCATTAATCCATATGGCATTCGTGGATGTGCGTGGATGCATACCGATCGGATGATTGATGTCCCTTATGGCTTGGATGGTAGAGATCAAAGGGGAGGGGGAAGATGGATGATAATTGTTGTGCACAACCCTCCCTTTCGTTCCAATTCTATAGCACAAGATGGGGGCTATCAAGATGTGCGGGTGGTGATGTTCTCCTCCTACCAGTTCGAGGTACCCTCGTGGTGGCTACATGTGGCCTACTCAATACCTGCGAGATCAAATGGCTCAAGAGCGAGGTTTCAACCTGATCATTAGATGTAGAAAGTGATGAGAGTGTGCAGACCTGTGAATATTTGGGAGATGGAGGAGTTTCTCCTCCATCCAAGCTTTGGCTGGAAGTTGTGGGGTTCTGTGAGAGTTAACGAAGAAGCGAGGATGAGGTGATGGTTCAATCATGCGAGGAGGAGAAATGTGAAAGTTGCTGATATGTTCTATATTATCCACAAGAAAAAAACATAAGTAAAAAAACTATGAGATCTATTGTTACCCATGGTTACTCTTCAACAAGATAAATGGAGCGGACACTTATAGTTGACGGGCTTGATGTAGCTCGACGGGGTTGTGTCCTTGAGCGATCGGTGGGTGCACGAGGCTAAGCAAGCTGAGAGCTTATGCTGCAAAGATGTCGGGACACCAAGGTATCACGCCAAAGAGTCCTCCCTTCATAGTGGCTTCATCTCCAACCTTCACTTTGTCGTAATGGAGGTAGAGGAGCTAAATTAAGAATACTAATGGTGGAAGAATTCAATTATTCTGGTGGAGAAGATGGAAGAGATGATGGCTGTTGGAGGAGGTTTCCACCAATCAGATTGAGATATTTCAAAAAAAATTGGACTCTAGTGGGTGTCCACATGTCATTGTCGACTAATAAAAAAAGAGAGGTTTTCCCAATGAAAGTATACTTGAAATAACGTATAGGATACCTCAAAAATAAAAACTCATAATGTAAAATTTTCTCAACATAATTTTATCTAAAACATTGCAAAAGAAAGTTTTCCCCAACATTTAGAATAACATATACAAATTAAAAACATATTTTTTAGGTATAAAATACACATTTTGGAGTTCTACGATTTTTAGTTTATTCTATTGTTAATAATATTACTACATTATATTTTATAATAATAATATATAATATAAGATACTTGGAAATATTTTTGTTGATTTTTAACTTTATGAAAAAAGTACAAAAATATTTGTATAGAGAAGACATATTTTTGTATTTTTTGATTTTATAGTTTTTAGTTGATTTTATATTTTTAATAGAAAGTAGAATATACAATTAGCAAAATAAAACTGAAATCAAAAGAAAAGGAGTTAAAATGAAATCTATTCAAAAGAAAGAAAAAAAACTATAAAACCTTATATAAATGGTCCCAAAATTGACTTTTCACAAATGTAAACTGATCAATTTCAAGTACTTTTATAATTTAAAGGTTTTAAAATGATGAGCATTAGAAGTGAGTTTAGTTAAATTAGAGTTCATGTGCTCTAGATATAAAATCTAGATTGCATGCATATAAGAAAAAGGAAGCTATTATGTTTGTCAATTATTCACAGTGATATTTTTGTCATATTTTTATAGTTTTCTATATATTTTTATTGAATTAATGCAAAATAACCCATTTGAATCATAGTTGTATAAAAATACCTTCAAATGTCTGAAGTTTAAGTATATTTGTTTGTATCTTTGTGTAGTTATTGGTCCTATCTCTCCCTACTTCATTCCTAGTCGACCAAGTCATCATGATGCATAGGTCTTAAGCTTTAGGTCATTCAATACCTATGGTATTTCATTTCTTTTTTTCTTTATTCTTTTATTTTGCCTTTAAAAACATTATTTTACACAATATTTATACAATAAATAAGTGATTTATTTTTTGCAAAATATTGTTATTTACTGCATTTAGCTAGGGATTAAAGGACAAAATGAAATAATAAGGGTGACGAAATGGAGATTCATCGCCATTTCAACACACATGATGACCTCGTGATGAGGGCAAATTGAAAGGATGCCCTCAAAGCTCCTATTATTCATATTTAGTACTTAAAGTTTGTAATTTAGTGTAAAATCTTTGGGTTATTTGGATAGAACACCTTGTACTCCTATTTTATTACAAATATACCATTGCTAGCAGTTTCTTTGCTTTTCAATAAATATCTCTTGTGGCTTATAAATTAAAAAAACAGTAGATGCTTTAATTGATGTTGATGCATGCATCAATTTTATTTATACTTTTATTGTATTTGTCTAATTATTAACAATAGAATGGGAGCTATTTAATCCCTATTTAAACATGAAAACACAAAATAATTATAAAATCACTCTTAAAAATTCGAAAAAGTTATATAGTCTATATTACTTTATATTATAACAATATACAAAAAATCACAAAAAATATAAAATTAAAATACAAAAATTACAAAATCCTAAAAACATAAAAATCAGAAAAATTCCATTTAATCTAAAAATAGTTGTTTTTTTCATATTTTTACCTGTATTATATACTGCATAAAAATAGTTTTGGGCATTTTTGGAATTATTATCTATTTTAAAACCCAAAACAATCGGGCCTACTTATCTTATTCCCTTTTGTATATTCTAATCAATTAGCAAAACCTAAAATTTAGCATAAATTATAATACAAATCATAAACAAAGAAAGAAATTATAATTTGTAAAAACATTTTATTTTGTAATTTTTTACTGTATATACCTATATTTAAAAATATAAAAAACCTATATGGCCTATATATACATATTATTTATATACTTGCTATTATCATTTTTAGTATTTATAAATACCTTAATATATAATTAAGCCTTTAAATAATAGGAAAGATTGTTCTTGTATATATTAACCTATTGATGAATCCACGTTTCATCATATCTATTCCATCATTTTGGCTTAAAAACCCTAGTAAATGCGTGTAAATAGGCTTAATTTAGGCATTTTATCATCCACGCATTATCGTGTAAATATTGTATAAAATGTGGTTTTTAATGCAAAAATTATAGAATAAAGAAAAGAAAAGAAAAAAATAAAATATCGTAAATATTTTATGACCCGAAACCCTGAGACCTGGGCATCTCGATGACTAGGTCGACAAGGAATAAAGTAGGGGGAGATAAGGGCCAAAATACAATAAAAATACCATTTTATTTAATTCATTCTTTATTCATTTTGGGACCTATTTTTGGTTCTACATTTTTCAACTCAAATAAAGAAACTTTGTACATAAAAGTTGTAGATAATTAAATAAAGAAAAATACAAAATTGATTTCCTAAAAAATAATGTACAGATAAAAAGTTATGATCTAAATAAGATACCAGAATTCCAACTTCCCAGACCTGTATCTTTCAAATAAAAACTCAAAATGTACCAAACTCCTTTAATTGTATATAATTTCAAATAAGCTATTTAATGAAGCTGGTTTCGTATTTTTCGGAGTTGCGGTTTGAAAGTTGAGTTTTGGACCCCACTTGTATACCAGTACAGATTAAAATATTCGTTTTATTATTTATTCATTATTTTTATAATTTTATATTTTTATAATTTTGTAAATAATATTTGTAATATATATGTACATTAAAATCAGAATAAAAACTTAAATAAAAGACACAAATAAAATACTTGTAGATAGTACCTAGGTATAATACCTACAACTATACCTATATAATTGACACTTCTATATTATTAAGTGTACAAAACACTTCAGAAAAACAAAAAAAATAGATTTTAAGTGTACAAAAATATTTTATAAATTTTATAAATAATAAATAAAAAAATTAAATTAAATTCATAAAATAAAAATAAAATATTAAAATATATAGATATATATACCTATATTAGCCTAAAATGGTAACTAGTAATTTTATACCTCATAAATATAAATAAAAATCATAATAAAGTAATTTATAAAAAAATAAACATTTTTTATTTAATAATAAAAAATTAACAAATTCATTTACTAAATTAAAATGATTTTTTAAATATTTTTTAGAGGTTTTTTCCTGGTTGGTCCACGTGGACCAACCAGGTGAGTTTGATAGTTGACCGCGAGTCAACTGTCTGACCCCCCTCTGCCATGCATCAGACCTGCATTTTTGCCCGTTTTCTCGGGTTTATCGAGGCCACATCTTTCATCCATTGGTGTCGATTCCTTCTGCAATGTTGCTCCTCGATCATCTATCATACACGCCAGGGCATTTTCTCGAGGGTTAGACCCGCGATTAGCTTGATCCACCTCAATCTTCGAACCGCTCCAGCAACCATTCAGAACCAAACTTGCCATCTCCGTCCTCCTTTGAACCCCTTTGGACCTCGGTTTTGGCTCCCCTAGACGTGCTCTAAATTGACCTTGGTGACAGGAAGGTCTCCAGCACCCCAGGGAGGTACGGCGAGGCCTTGAGCAGTCGTTCCACCATCTCCGATGGCCACGCCACCGTGAGGTATACCTCAGATATTTTAGCCTTCGAGGTCCAATTTCTTCTCATTTTTCTTGCTTTTTTTTTACTTGCTTGTATCCTTAGATTCGATTCCCATATCTGTTTCGCTTTTCGCCCAAATTCGCCACCTTCGTTATCATCTCGCCGGAGCAAGCTCCGGCGAGATCCTAATCCGCCTCCTCCACCATTTTTCGCCTCCGCACGGGGTCGGGGCAATCTACCCCCGACCCTATCATTTCTTCCTTGCAGGTTCAGGAGTCGAAGAGCTTCTCTAGGGGCATTTTGAAGGCCGGTCGAGGTGCGGGGAGCTTCCCAGCTCCGCCGGTCTCGCGCGGCCACTCCGAGCTCCGCCGGAGCATTTTGAGACCCCTAGGACTTGGAGCATACTTGCAGGAACCTCGGGCACCATTTTGTAGCTTCTTCGAGCAGCGGAGGAGGGAGGTCGACACCTGGGAAGCTTGCTTCCACGCTTGTTCTTCCCAGTTCGTCAAAGGATCTTCCCTGCCATTGGATCTTGAGGTGTCCCAAAAGATGTAGTTGCCGTCCGATATCTCCGACCTCAGTCATTGATCACGTCCGGGATCATTTAATCGCAACCGTGCATTCGAAGTGGTATTGCGGCACCTGGGCTCGACATATGGCCTAGGTGGCCTCACATCCGTCGCTGGATCGCCCCCCTAGCTGGGTAATTTTGCAAGGCTTTACCCAACATTTTTGTATTTAATTACTAGTACCAAAACATTTAGCTGTTGTTTTATAATTTTGGAGAACTTGCACTTTGCCCCCCAGTATTTGTAATATTTTGTTTGGGTCCCTGCCAGGTCACATGCGTTACGCACGTGACTTGGCAATTTTGCAAGGGCACCCTGGGGCATTTTCGAATTTAAATTCAGTCGCAAAAATTTTATTTGTAGTTATACTTTCTAGCATTTTTGCACGTAAGCCACTGAGTTTTTGGAATATTACATTTTAGTCCTCCCCAAACGCATGCGTCGCGCGTGCGTGGGTGGGCTTTTTGCATCGACACCCTTGGGCTTCTTGGTTTTTGTGTTTAGTCCAGCAATGTTTTTATATAGTTATATATTTCTGGAAAATTTGCATGCGAACCCCTGGACTGTGCTCTATTTACGTTTATGCCCTTACTAGCTGTGTAACTTATTTTTGCTATATCTATTTATTCCATGCATCTTTAAAGCTCTAAAAAATCCACAAAAATTACTTAGTATTCCTGTTGCATCCTAGTTTTATGCCATATTTTTATTTTTCATTTTTATTGCATTTTCATATTTATCAATATTCAAAAATACGCATTTTCATTACTATTTACATTAGAAAATGCATAAAAATTATAAAAGTTTTTGAAAAATTCCAAAAAAAATATATTTTGTGTGTTTGCATGTCTTTTGACTTCAATCCAAAAATCACTAAAAAATACAAAAGAAAATGCCTAAAAATTACAAAACCCCTAAAATCTTTTTAACAATCTTAAGAATTCTACAAAAATCCAAAAAAAATACAATTTCAATTTCTATATTTTCTCTATTTTCTTGTCTTTAGTTTTAAATTAGTTTGAGGAATTTTGGACACTGATTGATATTTTTCATCCTCATTTTAATTTTGGCCAGCAACCTAGTTCACTGTTTTCTATTATTTTTGACTTTAATAATACCAAAAAAATTAGAAAAAATCTATAAAAATCACAAAAACATTAGAAAAATTTAAAAAAGCATAAAAATATTTTATTTCCTGTATTTTAATATTTTCCCTATTTTTATCTCTCTCTTATCTCTAGTGTATATATATATATATCCATTATATATATATATATATATTATATCTTTATTAAAATAAAAAGAAAATACAAAAAATATAAAATATAAAAAGAAAATACAAATTCAGTAAATTTAAAATCAAAATATAAAATCAAAAATTAAAATAAAAAAATAAAAAATTATAAACCCACAAAAACATAGCACATATAGACACTTGATCACATTCACGGTTTTGAGTATTTTGCCCCATTCTATCTGTCTGCTCCCTGTTTTCGACCTCTACACATACTTGCACCTATACACATCTTGTTGTAGAGTTATAATAAATTTTAACTCCGCATATTTACTTTCATTGCTTGAATTACTTGTTGTGGGTTAATTTTGTTTGAATTGCGAATTTCGCACGAGGTCAACTCAGCGACTATTGATTCACCTTGTGAATCGAAACGACCTCCCGATTTTTGCGTTCAACAAATGGCGCCGTTGCTGGGGAGCAACAACGCGTAGTTCGGGTTTTTTGCTTGTGTTTGTGATTTTGTCTACTTTTGCGGCTTTTATTTTTGCTTATTTTTGATATATCTATTGAGTTGTCTAACCTCCTCTTTTGTTGACTTTGTGCGAGGAACCTCGGATCGAGGGAGGCGCTCCACCCTAGGCACCTACGCACCCCCGTGAAGCCGGCATCTGCCAGCCTAGCACGAAAGGAGACGAAGAGGATTTTTGAAGACCGAGCTCCACCTTTAGACGTAGCATTTATTTCCTGTATTTATTTGGTGTAATTTGAAGTGAGTGAGAGACTTTTATTTGCAATAATACAGGTACTCAGGATTTTGGGCTTTCGGGCCCAATTTCCAAGTGTTTGTCCCCTTGGGGGCTCACCGCGGCTTTCTCGTATTTTCTTCGCATTCTTTTCATTTGTTTTACATTTTTTGTTTTCCTTATTTTTGGTGATTGATCCCTTAGATTTAGGAACTGCTTGACGATAGTATTAGGTCCAAACACATTAATTACCATTGCATGCACCTATAGTGACGTTTGGACTTAGTCAAATCTAAACTGCTTCTCACATAGTCTCGGAACCACCGCACCGCGAGAGTTCTCCATACAGCACGTGCAGGACCCACCTTAGTAGGCAACGAGGAAACTCCAAGACTGAACATTCGGTTCCATTCTGAGTCATTGTCATTGGTTATTCACGCTAATAGCTATTTCTGAAACTTTAGGGCGATTTCATCGGCTTGCATTTGCATATAGATAGGTTTCAATTCTGCTGAGCATCCTTGCATGTAGAGTGCTGGAGGCAAGGTGAGCATTTACGCTTTACCATTCATCATCGTTTTTTTCGCTTGCATTGCTTTTCCGACTCTCCCTCTGATTTTGATCACCTAGGTGCTAAGTGGAATTTAATCCCCGATAGGCTCGTGCATTCTCACTAAAAATCCAATGATAATAAATAAAATTGGGACAGCTAACATTACTTGATCCTAAAATCAACCAAAAAGAAAAACTTGTATTGGGGCGAGTAATCCCCCATTGTCTTCGTTTTACTTGCCCGCGTACACTAAGGATTAGTGCCCAAATCTCATATCAGCCCCTAAGTGTTTGTGCAAAATTTGGACTTCTCACCTAACTCTAAAACAGACAAGATAAAAAGACCGCATTTCACGGTCTCTACCGAGTTGAGTAGGTGAATTGAGGGTTTGTTTTGTGCGAGTTTGCTTGTGATTGCTTGTGTGCATTCTAGATCACTTATGTGCATTTGCACCTTCTTCTTTACTCTCTTGACTTGACCTTCACGTTCTCCTGACTATCATCTCCTTTTGTTTCGAGATGGACCCCTGGAGCGTATTTTATCCAGACTTTGCAGATCCCTCGTTCACTCCAACCGGTCCACCTCTTTTTTCCAGGAGGACTTTGCTCCTGATTTTTGTACATATCTGACCAACCTACTATTTCAGGATTCGGACTTTGACCTTCACCAATCATTTCCACCACCGTCACCCTCACATTTCGACAACCCGCTCTTCCTTGAGTATCCTGATCCGGAATGTGATTTTTGTCCACCGCCACTACCCACATTCGACACACCCGATCCTGAGATTTTGGAGTCACCTTTCATGATTTCCACTCTTGAAACCTTGAATCAGATGATGAAGCATATGAACTCGAGGATGAGCGATATAGTTAGCATAAATAAGATCCAGAATGTATCTCCATTCTTTGAGGATTTAGACTCACTTGAGGATTATCATGAGAGCTTGCAATCACCCAAAATACAAAAAAATGAGAAAATTTTAAAAAATCCAAAAAGAGTTCGGGAGACACGTGATTGATTCAGACTGTAAGGAGAGTGCCCACTTGCTAGATCATTTGACCACATAGCCTTTCACACCTTGTCCCACCTTTGACCCCGAGGATGCCGCTGTACAGACTGCTCTTGGCATGCCTCGTGTAGATGCTGATTCTGACTTCCTCCCTTGTATGGAGGAGGTCCAAAAATTCAAAAAAATGTTGACCGACCCCAAAGTGGTGGCCACTATTCATGAGATTATCCGTGCCCCACTTCAGCAGGCCATGACTGATTTATCTACTCCTCTTCCCAAAAAGAGAAAGCGGAGAAACAGATATGAGCATCACATTTTGACCATGGCCACTGCCCACGCCATCACACACCATCCCATTCCTAGGAAGAGGAACACTGCCACACCTTTTATTAGTTGCACCATCTCTGACCATACTTGTGATCACACTCTCCTCAATGGCGGTGCTTCGATTAGCATATTACCCTTCTCGCTGGTACAGTCTCTTCACTTAGGGCCTCTCAAGAAGACCAGGATGATAGTTCAGTTTGCTGATGGATCAATTAAGAGGCTGAAGGGTATCCTTGAAAACGTCGTCATTTCAATTCAGGGCATGAGTTACAAGGTTGATTTTGTCATATTGCCCATGGAGATCTCCACAGGAGAGCACTCTCCAATCATCTTGGGACGACCATTCCTCGCCTCCGCGAGGGTCGTTATTGATTACGGATCAGGAGAGATTCGCTTCCGTCCTTCTGACGAAAGCAAAGTATTGATCACCGCACCCACAGTTGACCAGAGAGCTGCACCTGATGCGCCTTCACCTTTCTTGGTTGCCCTGAGGACCATGACCTTGACGAGACTATCAGAGAATTTTGTAGCTTATTGGATTCCACTGAGGCCCAAGAATTTCTCTCCAAGGAGGAAGACTTGGAAAGCATGGACCTCGAAGTTCCTTCTACTGATTTAGTTGCTTTTATTCGAGAATTTGGGCCTTTTGATGAGAAAGATGATCCGGTTGAGATTATTGAGGATGAACAAAGTTCGACTACTTCTACTGGTAAGTTCGGTCCTTTTGGTTTTGACCTGGATGAGACCTTGCAGGACGACATGGATTACACTTCTTCCGATGATGATGAGTTCGTCCCTTTTCACTTTGATACTAGCAAGACTCCCAAGGCCGGACCTAGTCGTACTTCTTGCACTACCCCATCTGTACCTTCACACTATAGAGCCATTGAGGACCTTCACCATGTCAACCTTGATTGGTTTGTGTCATCTGAGGACCCCGATGTCGACCTGCACCATACCAGATCTATTCCTCACCGGTCTCGCAAGAAGGTTTGCTTTTGACCTTCTTGATCCTGTGTATATCCATCTCTGTTGTATATTCGTTTGTTCACCTCCTCTCACTCCCGTATTGCTCATCCACCCATCCTCGTGTGTGCCTTGCTTAGGACGTACTTTGTCTTAAGTATAGGGGGCTGGACGAGCCGAGTGTTCATTCATCGTTTCGTTTCATTACACCTGTTGTTTCCTATACTTAGGGTTTCTTTTACCCTATGTATAGGGGGAGTGATGAGTACATCCTTCTCTATCTTCTCCCATCTATTGATATATTTTCTTCTTTTCTTCTTTTCCTATTCTATCTTCTCTCTCTATCGAGAATGTATCGCCCCTTTTTGTCAGACTTCTATACTTAGGACGTACTTTGTCCTAAGTATAGGGGGATGTGTACCCCGAATTGCTTATATTCCTTGATCCTCTCCATTGTCTCCTCTTCTCGTTTATACTTAGGGGTATCTTACCCTAAGTATAGGGGGAGATAGTCTGAGTACGATCTGCTCATTCCCACCATTGACCCTCCCTGCTTTGTGTACAATCTGCTTTACTTAGGATTATTTGATCCTAAGTATAGGGGGGACGGTCAACTTCTCATTTGTTCATTCATTTACTTGTTCTTTATTCTTTAGACTTTTCTATACTCAGTATGAGTTATGTCTTCTCTTTTCTCTCCGATCTATGAGGACATAGCTCAAGCTAAGTATAGCGGGTCGTATATACTACGTGTATACTTTAGTCATAACTCATACTTTTGTATTTTTACTAATAATTATGGCTAATTATACTTATAAAATTCATTAAAAACCTCAATAACAAGATATGATTATTCCTCAAATTTTTTTGTATTTACTGATTAATAAATCAGCTGAAAATATTTTTTGCAAAATGTTTGAAAAATAGTTTAAAAAACGTTGTGAAAATCTTTTGAAAACTATTTCGAAAACGTTTTGTTACATGTTTTCAACCTTTGTAAACATTTTTTTGAAAAACTTATTTTCTTGTGTGAAATAAAAATGTTTGAAAAACCATTTGCAAATGGTTTGAAAAATGGTTGCAAAATTATTTGAAAATTTTATATATACTGTTTGGAAAACCTTTGCAAAATAATTTTCAAACGTGTGTACATGTTTGTAATAATTGTTTGTAAAAATTATTTTGGACTATAGTTTTCAAAATTGTTTGAAAACCCCTTATCAAATAAGTTTGAGGAATACTTACATCTCACTAAAGTTCACTATATATATCTATAAAATTGAGCATTTACCCTTGTAAATTCTACAAATCCACTCCTTGTAAATATTAAATGCACCCCTAGGAAAATATTTGTACCTATTTTTTAGCAAACTCTTTTGTTGTCAAAAATCCTAAAAACATTTGCAAAATTAAAATCCAAAAATATTTGAAAAACTCTTTGAAAAATACAAAAAATGCATATGCATCATCTTTTTAAAAATCCATAAAAAGTTCAAAATCTTTGAAAATTGCATCACAAAAATATTTTCTGCATATCATTTGCATGGCATTCGCATTTTTCGGATTGAGTTTGATAGTTGAACGAGTCTAAGTAAAATCCGAAGATTGGAGCTTTGTTGGACCTTAAAGTCTACTTAATTAACAGGAACCTTATAGGAGCTGGAATTGAGGTACTTCAGGTCTAGTTGACTTAATTCTTTGGGGATCACGAGACTTGGTCCAATGGATTCTTGACTGCCTAAGTAAAGTATTTCGGAGCACATGCATGACTCTTGTTGATAATGACCTAACTTGGACACTTGCACCTTTCACTTGGCTTAACTCAGTTGGAGTGGTGAGGAGGTTGGATTTACTGGTATGAGACGCACACAGGTGGAAACACTTGTCCTCCTCTAGGGAGGGAAGTGCATCCCAACCCATTCAGTGATGATGAGTTCCGAGGATAGGAGATTGTGGGTTGCAATAAAGCTTCAAAAGAGGGATAGTCTACTGGCTCAAGAGGAAAAACTCCCTATGTAAATGCTATTGTATATAGTATTTCAAAAAAAATTGCAAAAGCAAAAAAACTCCAAAAAAAATGGACAGGCCTGTACAAAAATAAAAATGTCTACCGGAGTGTACATATGTGTAAAGTCAGTAAGCAAGCTTGAGCTTCAAAGTCAAATCATGTGAGCCTGCAGCAGGATGACTTGACTACACTGGTCTTGCATCCTAGTATAGGTAGCTACACTGGTTACCGTTGAGTTGGTTGCCACTTGAACTTAGAAGGGAATACCCTGCTCCTTGCGGAATGAGTTATTGGGTTGGGGAATCATTGGGTTGTCATATTGGAGAAGTCAGTCTCTTTGTTATTTCAATTGGGGGGAGATACCATCACTTACACTGTAGGAGTCAGATTCATAGTTGTAAGAGTTTGCGTATGAGTTGAAATATTTATGACCTGGTTATTGAGGAGACTTGAGCAAAGTTTTGGGATTCTCGAGGGTTGTTGGATTTCAAGTCCAGTTCTCACTAAGGTTCCGCCTGCACTAAAATTCGAAAGGTCCGACTTAAGCTCCAAACTTTGATTTTGTGAAGACAAGTTCGATAGTTAAACTTAATCCAATTTTCTTCTTTTTCTTTTCTTTGTTTTTCTTTTCTGTACTTATTGCATAAGTGTTTGCTAGGGACTAGCAAAGGCAAGTATAGGGGGATGATGTATCCACGTTTCATCATCTTTATTCTATCATTTTGGCCTTAAAAACCCTAGTAAATGCGTGTAAATTGGCTTAATTTAGGCATTTTATCATCCATGCATTATCATGTAAATATTGTATAAAATGCGGTTTTTAAAGCCAAAATTATAGAATAGAGAAAAGAAAAGGAATAAAATATTGTAAATATTTTATGACCTGAAACCTCGAGACCTGGGCATCTCGATGACTAGGTCGACAAGGAATAAAGTAGGGGGAGATAAGGGCCAAAATACAATAAAAATACCTTTTTATTTAATTCATTCTCTATTCATTTTGGGACCTATTTTTGGTTCCACTTTTTATACCTCAAATAACGAAACTTTGTACATAAAAGTTTTACATAATTAAATTAAGAAAAATACAAAATTAATTTCACTAAAAAATAATGTACAGATAAAAAGTTATGATCTGAATAAGATCCCAGAATTCCAACTTCCTAGACCTGTATCTTGCAAATAAAAACTCGAAATGTACCAAACTTACCTTTAATTTATATAATTTCAAAGAAGCTATTTAATGAAGGTGGTTTCGTATTTTTTGGAGTTACGGTTTGAAAGTTGAGTTTTGGACCCCACTTGTATACTAGTACATATTAAAATATTCATTTTATTATTTATTCATTATTTTATAATTTTATATTTTTATAATTTTGTAAATAATATTTGTAATATATGTGTACATTAAAATCAGAATAAAAACCTAAATAAAAGATAAAATTAAAATACTTGTAGATAGTACCTAGGTATAATACCTACAACTATACCTATATAATTAACACTTATATTTTATTAAGTGTACAAAACACTTCAGAAAAATAAAATAAAAATATATTGAAGTGTACAAAAATATATTATAAATTTATAAAATAATAACAAAAATAAATAAATTAATTCAAAAAGTAAAAATAAAATATTAAAATATATAGATATATATATACCTATATAAGCCTAAAATGGTAACTTGTAATTCTATACCTCATAAAAATAAATAAAAATCATAATAAAATAATTTATAAAATAATAAACATTTTTTATTTAATCTTCAAAAATTAATAAATTCATTTACAAATTTAAAACGATTTTTTAAATATTTTTTAGAGGTTTTTTCCTGGTTGGTCCACATGGACCAACCAGGTGAGTCTGACAGTTCACCGCGGGTCAACTGTCTGACCCCCCCTCTACCATGCGTCAGACCTGTGTTTTTTCCCGTTTTCTCAGGTTTATCGAGGCCACATCTTTCATCCATTGGTGTCGATTCCTTCTGCAATGTTGCTCCTCGATCATCTATCAAACACGCCAGGGCATTTTCTCGAGGGTTGGACCCGCGATTCGCTTGGTCCACCACAATCTTCGAGTCGCTCCAGCAACCATTCAAAACCAAACCCTCCACCTCTGTCCTCCTTTAAAACCCTTTGGACCTCGGTTTTGGGTCTGTTGGGCGTGCTCTGGATTGACCTTGGTGACAGGAAGGTCTCCAGCACCCCAGGGAGGTACGGTGAGGCCTTGAGCGGCCGTTCCACCCTCTCCGACGGCCACGCCACCGTGAGGTATACCTCAGGTATTTTAGCCTTCGAGGTCCACTTTCTTCTCATTTTTCTTTCTTTTTTTTACTTGCCTGTAGCCTTGGATTCGATTCCCATATTCGTTTCGCTTTTCGCCCAAATTCGCCACGTTCGTTATCATCTCGCCGGAGCTTGCTCCAGCGAGCTCCTAATCTGCCTCCTCCGCCATTTTTCGCCTCTTCACGGGGTTGGGGAAATTTACCCCCGACCCTATCATTTCTTCCTTGCAGGTTCAGGAGTCGAAGAGCGTCTCTAAGGGCATTTTGAAGGCCGGCCGAGGTGCGGGGAGCTTCCCAGCTCCACCGGGCTCGCACGGCCACTCTGGGCTCCACCGGAGCGCTTTGAGACCCCTAGGACTTGGAGCATACTTGCAGGAACCTCGGGCACCATTTTTTAGCTTCTCCGAGTAGCAGAGGAGGGAGGTCGGTGCCTGGGATGCTTGCTTCCACGCTTGTTCTTCCCAGTTCGTCGAAGGAGCTTTCCCGCCGTTGGATCTTAAGGGTGCCCCAAAAGATGCAGATGCCGTCCTATATCTCCGACCTCGGCCGTTGATCGCGTCCGGGATCATTTAATTGCAGTCGTGCATTCGAAGGGGTATCGCGCACCTGGGCTCGACACGTGGCCTAAGTAGCCTCACATTCGTCTTTGGATCGCCCCCCCTGGCTAGGTAATTTTGCAAGGCTTTACCCAGCATTTTTGTATTTAATTACTAGTACCAAAACATTTAGCTGTTGTTTTATAATTTTGGAGAACTTGCACTTTGCCCCCCAGTATTTATAATATTTTGTTTGTGTCCCTGCCAGGTCATGTGCGTTACGTACGTGACTTGGCAATTTTGCAAGGGCACCCCAGGGCATTTTCTTATTTACATTTAGTCACAAAACTTTTATTTGTAGTTATATTTTTCTTGCATTTTTGTACTTAAGCCCCTGAGTCTTTGGAATATTGCATTTCAGTCCTCCCCAGGCGCGTGCGTCGCGCGTGCGTGGGTGGGCTTTTTGCATCGACACCCTTGGGCTTCTTGGTTTTTGTGTTTAGTCCAGAAACATTTTTCTATAGTTATATATTTCTGGAAAATTTGCTTGCGAACTCCTAGACTATGCTCTATTTACGTTTATGCCCTTGCAAGCTGTGTAACTTATTTTTGCTATATCTATTTATTTCAAGCATTTCTTAATATCTTAAAAACCCACAAAAATACTTAGTATTCTTGTTGCATCCTAGTTTCACACATATTTTTACCTTGCATTTTATTGCATTTTCATATTTATAAAAATTCAAAAACATGCATTTTCAGCACCGTTTGCATTAGCAAATTCATAAAAATTATAAAACATTTTTGAAAAATTCCAAAAAACTTATTTTGTGTCTGCATGTCGTTTGATTTAAGTCCAAAAATCACTAAAAAATACAAAAGAAAACTCCTAAAAATTACAAAACCCCTAAAATATTTATAAAAATCTTAAAAATTCTACAAAATTCCTAAAAATATTATTTTAATTTCTATATTTTCTCTATTTTATTGTATTTAGTTTAAAATTAATTTGAGTATTTTTGGACACTGATTGATATTTTTCATCCTCGTTTTTATTTCGG
Source organism: Ottelia alismoides (assembly GCA_037367405.1). NCBI lineage: Eukaryota > Viridiplantae > Streptophyta > Magnoliopsida > Alismatales > Hydrocharitaceae > Ottelia > Ottelia alismoides. The sequence continues at coordinate 600,505 of JAZKJV010003714.1, read as the reverse complement.
CCAGCAACCTAGTTCACTGTTTTCTATTATTTTTTACTTTAAAAATATCAAAAAAATAGGAAAAATCGAGAAAAATCACAAAAACATTATAAAAATATAAATAGCACAAAAATATTTTATTTTCTGTATTTTAAGTATTTTCCCTATTTTTATCTCTCTCTTATCTCTAGTGTATATATATCCCTTATATATTATATCTTTATTAAAAGAAAATGAAAATACAACAAATTAAAGATATTAAAAGAAAATATAAAATCAGTAAATTAAAAATCAAAATATAAAAATATAAAATCAAAAATTAAAATAAAAAATATAAAATTAAAAACCCACAAAAACATAGCACATATAGACACTTGATCACATTCACGATTTTGAGTATTTTGCCCCGTTCTACCTATCTACTTCCTGTGTTCGACCTTTACACATACTTGCACCTATACACATCTTGTTGTAGAGTTATAATAAATTTTAACTCCGCACATTTACTTTCATTCCTTGAATTACTTGTTGCGGGTTAATTGTTGTTTGAATTGCGAATTTCGTGCGAGGTCAACTTAGCGACTGTTGATTCGCCTTGTGAATCGACACGGCCTCCCGATTTTTGCGTTCAACACCTATACTTCTATATTTTTATTTAGTATATAGTTTTATATATTATTTACAATAAGATATATTGATATTACTAGTATATACTTATATGTCATATCTTTAAAACGAAAAGGAAATTTAAAATTACAGAATTAAAAAATATAAAATTATAAAATTTAAAAACAAAATTATAAAACATTAGAAGTCCATAAAAAGTAATTATAATTAAAAATCCACAAAAACTACAAAAATATAATTGTTGTTTAATTTCATTATTAAACAATAATCACCCTATCCACGATTTGCTCTTAGTGGTTCGGCCCCTTTGATTGTTGTCTATACACATCTTTATGTTGGGTATAATAAATTTTAACATGTATTTCTTTATTGTTTTATCTAGGGGTGTAAACGGACCGAACCTAAGCGAACCTATATTTTTTAGGTTCGGTTCGTTTATTTAATCGAACCTAAACTTGTGTTCAAGTTCGGTTCCTTTATTTTCGAACCGAATCCGAATCGAACCTCTTTTTAAACGAATCGAACCTAAGCGAATATCGAACTTAAGAATTCTCTAATAAGAGGGAGTGAAAATAAGAGAAATGGAAATATATATATGTATTTACAGTTAGAATAAATATTCATTTAGTTTTTTCTTTATCTAACTCATCTTCATCTTTTGAAAAGTTAGATTAATAAGGATTCGTCTCTTTGAAAAAAATATAATTATAATATATTTTTATCTATTCAGATGGGGATAAGGAATAAGAATAATGCGGAGATATTCGATAAGTAATGTTTGTACTTGTTCTATTGATTTGAAGATAAAGAAGGGAAAAGTACTAGACCATAGATGATAGATGTTGTAAACACGATGTGACTATTTATTTTTGGATAGTTTATACCGAGATAAAACCTAATTATCCCGTAAATATCTAGTTATCTCTAGACAAAATTCACTTACCTTGGGATAAAAATCACTCATCTTAAAATAAGTCCACTTCTACGGATAAGGATTTGTAAATATGTATATGTGTTTGTTTATCGAGCTTTTAACGAGTCGAACCTGAGTGAACCTATGATTTCTAGGTTCGGTTCGTTTATTTAATCGAGCCTAAACTTGTGTTCATCTTCGATTCGTTTATTTCCGAACCGAATCTGAATCGATCTTTTAGCGAGCCGAACCTGAGCAAATATCGAACTTGAGAATTTTCTTACACCCCTAGTTTTATCTATATTGTGGATTGATTGTTTGCTTGATTTGATTGTTCACAAGCTGAATTCTAAGAGGAGATTGATACAATGATTGCTAGATCTGACTTGTCAGACACTGCATGCTCCTCCAAAATCGGACGTTAGGCTCCTCTGATCATTCTCATCAACATATGTGCAAATACGCAAATTGACCAAAACAAAAGGAATAAAGAAAATTTGTAAATACTATTTGTCATCGTGACCTAGAGATCAATCTAGACTCAAATACATGTTCCAATCAAAAAAAATGAAAACCTTTAAAAAATATGGATAAAGTGTACACAACACAAGTTTGAATGACTATATATGACTTGTCAATACCTAAACAGTCATAATTATTTATAACTAACTCATTTTGAATAACTTTTTTCCATTGTATGTAGAAAAAAAAGTAAAAAAAAATAGACAAAAATATATCAAAAATAGAATCAAGATCAACTAGGAAGTAAAAATAACCATAATCTATGAATATGGTAACTTCTCCAACCTGTATTTATTTATATACAACCTCATATTAGCCAAACTCTCCTTTAAATTTCTTCATATAATAAATAGAGCTACACAAAGAACCATCGTGCTTCGAGATATGAAATAGAATGCTACAAGGGTGAGATCAATGAAGAATTGAAGGACCTCAAGTAACCCATACTTCGTCAAAAATTTAAAACTATAAGTGCCATAATTCCTGTTATTGACTCTTTACATTTTATTAGATTCTGGTCCAAGTACTATCGATTATATGTACATATTTGAAGCTTTGGGTTGAAGGTCCAAAGTATGAAAATGTGCCCTGTCCATTGTCAGTTCGAATGATATCTCTCTAATGTGCTCAAATGAAGATTTATTAATGTTGGTTTCTATGTTAGATGCTGCAAATATGGGCATCAAGCCCTCAACAACCAACGTTTAAACAGCCGTGTCCTCTCTGAGTGGGCCACTCCAAGAAGTTAATGCCTATAAAGTCCCCAAAAGGATTTAAGCTTTATATCATTTTGAACTATATTTATTATTCTTTATCATCATTGTTTTATATCTATTTTCCCAAGGCCTCTGAAGGATGATTCTGAACTTAGCTCGGGAGGAGTGATCCTACGAGATAAGATTTGTGAGATAGTGAGATGAGAGATTCTGTACCACTAGTTTCTGTCTTCTCTCTCATGACTGTCTCTCTCATGGTTGAAACTTGTGATCTAGAATCTCTCATCTCACCATCTCATCAAAATCACATCTCATAGGATCAACCCTCCTTAGCTCCTTATCTAATTTATGCTACTCTCTGTCTGACGGCTTTAGTTGAATGAATCGTTGATCTTTTTCTGGAAAAAAACTAACCAATTAGATGCATACCATGAATCCAAGAACAAAATAAAATATTTCACTTTCTATGTTTACTTCTTTCTACTTAAGTTCCAGTTCTCTCTATTCCTTTTGAGTATTTTTTTTAGAAAAAAGATCAAGATAATTCATCGTTCATGTAAGAAACTGAAAAAATATAGCTCTAACATCAACAACAGTCAACATGCGGAGGACTTCGACTTAGTTTCCTTCGAGATACAGACTATCACGGGATTATTGACGGATCAATGACAACCACAGAAACGGAGTTGAATCGATCTCATACGTACACACAGTCCTCAGGCACAATCAGTGCAGTTGCAGGCAACGGGCACGAAGGCGCACGTGCCGAAGGGCTTCCCTGGTAAGGTGCAGTTGATGCCGTAGCAGCAGTCCATTGATGAGCACTCCCCCTCGCTCGGCCGAAGTGCGTCACAGCACTTGCACGGACCACACGTGCGGAAAGGCGGAAATCCCATGCCAGCACCTGAGCCGAATCCCAAGTAATCTGATACATCAATGCCGATGGTCACCGGCACCGGTTCGTATCGCACGCTCACCACACTGCTCTCGCGACCTGATTGCACAATCAGGCGGGAACATCATAGAGTATTCCAAATATCTATATCACGCATAGTATAGTATATATTCGGGGGAACATACCTGAAGAGGTATACCACAGGGTGATGACGATGGAGAAGAGGAGGAATAACTGAGAACGTGACATCGTCTCTCTTTTGTGGGAGGAATGGTTCTGATCTTTGTTGTTCTATACTGGATTTTGTTTCTTGTTTGTGATGGTAAGTAAAACCAATTGTGAATTCAGTCTAAAAGACTGGAAAACACGATTAAGGTAATGCAATGATTTTTCTACGGGAACGGGGAAATGGTCTCTCACAGCTATAGCCTTACTCGATTTGCATATCGAATGAAGGGACTTCTAATTAAACGTGGAACAATTACGATGTGCCTCCCACAAATATGATATTATAACTTTCGTCCAAAAAGCTAAACCGCAGTTGAGCAGTACTTGAGAAAACCTTTCAGAGGATTGATCTTAGCAATGATAAATAAGATGTGTTTGCATCAACGGTCAGAGACTCAGAGGGGAAATAATTTCTGGCTGAGGGGAAATATAACATTAGTTTGTGTGTTAAGAGAAAAGGTATATTTATATGATTGACTTTGGATATTTACTGGCACAACACAAAGGATGTTAGCCCTGTCTTTTTCCTGTCATTTTAACTTTCTAATTTATAAATATCCCAAAAAAGGATGATTGAATTTACAATAACGAATCTATTGGAGGTAAAATTTTATTTGGTTCTTGGAATTCGTATGGTATTCCAAATTTATTTCCATATTGTTTATAATGAATCATATAACGATAGTTATCTGTTGACTTTTTCAAAACTAATTCTTCTAATCATCAATAAATTAGTAGTGAATAATATAAATTTTAGCAGTGAATAATATAAATATATACACATGTAAGTTATTTGAATCTTTTACAAACACAAATTAATTAATGTCCATATTAAGAAGGGACAACGAAGATTCCATGTTATGTATATAAAAGTTTAGGATTTATGTCGTTTGTGCCCTTCTTAATTTATGCAATATCACGTATGCACTCTTTTTTTCTAGAATATCAATTTTAACCCTGTATTTTTACAAAATTGACAGTACTGCAGAGGATCTGTTCCCTGTACCACAAGTACGTCGGGAGAGATATTACTAACAAATGGATCGGAATGGATTAAAGTAACTTTGATGATGTAAAATAGCTTTCATGGGGACATGATATCTCATAGCTTTCACCAGGGCAAATGAATCGGTAACGAGGAATCAAAGACAATACTGAAAGACGTGCACATTATTTCATCTGGATCTGTAGAAGTCATGCACAATTTTTGCAATCGCATGCGACGGGCGTGAAGCCGCACGTGCCGAAAGGCTTCCCTGGTATGGTGCAGTTGATGCGTAGGCAGCAGTTCATCGACTGACAGTCCCCCTCGCCTGGCCGTTGTCCGTTGCAGCACTTGCATGGACCGCACGTTTGGAACGGCTGCGATTCGGTGCTGGCATCTAATGCAAAGCCCACGTCTACTTCACCAACGTCGATGACTACCGGTAAGGGCTCGTATCGCACTCTCCCTGACGCCGCCACACCTCTCTCGTGACCTGATTAGTTAATGGATTCATCAATGTCAAGTGTATCTCTAGCGCGCGTGCGCACACACACATACACACAAAGACGTTCGCGCGCGCATACACACACACGAGAGAACATACCTGAGGAGGTGCCCCATAGGGTGAAGGCGGCGAAGGAGATGAGGAGGAAGAGCTGGGATTTGGACATTATTGGTAAGGAGTGTCTTCCTTTGTGGGAGCAATGCATGCTTTGGTATTATCCTCTTATATAATTTGATGTGGTGGTATTGATTAGGAAAAAAGGCCTGTAATGAAATTATTTGGAAGGACAGGGAAATTGGATGATCGTCTGTCGTGGGAATGGAGTAGTAATCGTCACAGCTAGTGTGATTCTTGGAATCTAATGCCAGCAAGATCGCAAGTTCTTCAAGAATTTTAAAACATTTATCCAGCCAGTCAAGTATATCCCAAAATCTGGATTACAGATTTTTTATGACTCAGCTAATCTTTGGGATGCAGAGAATATAGATTATTATAGAAGGAGTCGCCAACAGAATCAATTTTCATCGTGAGACTCTAAAGGAAATGATTCAAATAGATGGGGGAGTTTCCTGTTTACATTCTCCTCTCTTGATGCGTGTCAAATCTAGAAAGGCTATAATACTACATTTGACTTAGGATTTGGAGATGCATAATATATACGTGGTAGTATTTTTATTTGAAAATTGCCATTTGGGTTCGAAGATATTTAGGTTATACTTTTTTTCAAGAGTAAATAAGTATTCATGTAAGAAAATAGTTACAGATGGCACTATCGGCCATGGTTACAACCATGACACAAGAAAACAAAAAAATCACCCATAAAAATTCGTCTTCACCAGACTTAATCAACCGAGGGGAAACAAAAACTCGGTCTTACAATCTTCAAAGAAGTAAACGACATGTATGCACTACCTTTTCCACAATCAGCTCAACGGGCTTGTGAACACCAGAAGACCAGCGGGAGTTCCTTTCCTCCCAGATGCAGCCAACCACGATAGCAAGCGTGAGACCCAGCATGTCGCTCTTCGAGCGCTCCAGAGAAGTGGCAAACCAGTCCAGCAGGTCCAAAAGGTGCATCCGAGGTAGGGACGTCAGATTAAGAGAGGAGCAAGAGGTCTCCCAAATAACAGTGGAGACGTTACAATCAAAAAACAGGTGCTTGTGTGATTCAGCAAGGGAGAGGCACATGTAGCATAAAGAGGTAGGACAAATATGGAATCTAGCGAGCCTGTCAGTGGTAGGCAACCTCTCCAGGAGGGCCCTGTACAACGTGAGGGAGAACCTAGGGGGAATTGGGTTTCTCCAAACCCAAGCGGCCCAAGCTTTGGCGGGTTCTCTATCGCGAACGAGGTCGACCGCACTAGCGAAAGAGTAACCTTTTGGGGAGAGGGTCCACCGTATAGGGGGAGAAGTGGATTGAATTGCAGTTGCGAAGGAATCCCTCCCACGTAGAATGGCCTTCCAGATCACACTACAAGAAGAGGAGGGATGGGCATCCCAGAAAGAGCAAGAGTGGAGGTACTTCTGCCTCATGTAGCTCGCCCAAATCGAACCATCGACGCTCAACAATCGCCATGTCCAAGAAATAATCATCGCCCCCTGTAACGTATGCAGTGATCTAATACCAAGTCCCCCCTCACTCTTTGGGAGGCAATTTTTGGCCCAAGAAATATCATGTATCTTCCGATTCCATAAGAACTTCGCACAGAGCATATCAATGCTTCGGATAGTGCTGTGAGGGATGATAGTGCTGGCGGTCCAGTAAAGGAGCACTCCCGAAACAACTGATCTCAAGAGCTGAGCACGGCCGGCCATGGATAGGGTCGCTGCCTGCCAGCCCCCAAGCAGGACCCTAACCCTGTCGAAGATAGTTCTGTGAATAAGCTTAGCACTATAAGAGGGAGCCAGGGGAATACCCAAGTATTTGGTCGGCAAGGCCTGCGAGAGGATGCCAATACGTAGTGTAAGGGAGAAGTTGTCCCTGAAGTGCCTTGGCCGAAAAAGCTTGCTCTTCCTAGCGTTCATCTGGAGCCCAGAGATGTTGTAGAACTCATTGAGGATATTCTTTACCAGCTCAAGCGAGCGTATTGTTCCCTTGCAGAAGAGAAGTAGATCATCCGCATAAATCAGATGGGAAGGCGCAAGAGCGCGCCCCTTACCAAGTGGCTGGAACCGTCCCTCTAGTAGCGCCTTCTCTACAAGGCAGGTGAGGGACTCCATCCCAATGGTGAACAGCAACGGACTGAGCGGATCCCCTTGCCTCAATCCCCGAGAACCTCGGAATAGTCCATGGGGAGACCCATTAAGCACAATGGAGAAGGATGTTGTCGAAATGCAATTTTGAATCCATCCTATCCATGTTCCATTAAAACCCATAGCCTTTAACGCATCCAGTATGAAGGAATGTTCGATGGAATCGAAAGCCTTAGTCAGATCAATCTTGAGGCATGCCCGGTTCAAGTTACGGCGACGATCGAAACCATTAAGCACCTCTTGAGCCAATCTAATGTTATCGCCAATGGAGCGACCTTTTACAAAGGCCGATTGGTTTGGAGAGATCAGGCTCGGTAGAACCTCCGCTAAGCGTGAAGCTAACAACTTGGAGAATATCTTGTATATTACATTGCAACATGAAATAGGGCGGAAGTCGCCCATCCCCGTAACAAAAGCCGACTTGGGAACCAATGTTAAAAATGTGTGATTGATCTGTCTAACCATGTTTCCCCCGCCATGAAGAAATTCCATGGCCGCACATATCTCCCCTTTCATCATGTCCCAATGTTTTTTGACCAATGTTTTTTGAAGAAGCCGACTAGGTTATACTTGAATGGATAGATTAAGACGAGAAAGGAATGGGTTTGAAGCCCAAGGAAAAGGTCGAAAGTGGAGAGTAATTGACGTGGGTTTTCATTAATTTCGAATATTAAATAATGTTGTTATTTTCTATTATAAGGTAAAATAATAAAGTTAAAAAAACATTTCCATGGATCATTGATTATAAAAATCCATATATGGTACCAAATTCAAGGTTTTTATCAATTGTGTCATTCTGAGATATTGTAATATCATTTATGTCGTTTCTTTTTTTAGAATATCAACTGTGCTCCCGACTTCTTCTATAATGATTACTTGAGTCCATCGGATTAGTTGACATCCATCCCCAATGAAATGTTCGTTAACTTTGGGAATATAAGGGGGATTAAATTAACATCCATCCCCAATGAAATGTTCGTTAACTTTGGGAATATAAGGGGGATTAAATGTTGGTTAACTTTGGGAATATAAGGGGGATTATTTGACATCCATCCCCAATGAAATGTTCGTTAACTTTGGGAATATAAGGGGGTTGAAATATCTTTTGTTGATCGGCATAAGATCCAGGGCACTAATATCCGGTCTTTGAGGGACTATGGTGTCCGACATGTTGGATCCGATAATTGTTGTGTCGGTTGCTCTCTTGGCACTCAATACCTTATAAATGTGAATTAGCAAATAATCAACTCACGAATAATATATAACAATGAAAATATGTGAGATGAAATTTATTATACCATACAAAATATGCATATAATATATAAGCATAGAGGTCGAATCATTTAGAACAATGGAGGATAGGTAAAATTATGTGTAATTAACGATAAGTAATACATATTATGTTTTCCTTTTAGCTTTGTTTTATTTTTTGTGTTCTTTTAATTTTATGTGAATTTATATGGATTTTTAGTTGTTTTATATTTTTAATATAGTGACGAAAAGAATTTATTTATTAAAATATATAAATAATATACCATATATATATATATATAATTTAATAAATTCCTTAATTAGCCCACCATTAATGTGGCTAATTAAGTTGTTGGTAATTATTATTTATTTGATTAATTTAATTCTGAAAATTATTTTACTTATTTGTCTATTTTATTAATTCTACCATTAACCTACTTCTTTCTTTTTCTCTCTATTCAAATTTTGAAATTCAAATTTTTTTTCTATTTCTTTGGCTCCTCATCCCTTATTTCAATTTGATCAATCTTTTGGTGGGAGGAGCCTATTCTCTAAGAGCATTCTTGTTGTAGAGAGGTGCCCAGCTTCCAAGCCGTCCAATGACATTGAGTCGGTCCTCATCGAGGCCAATACGGCTTCCATCCGCTCCCACTATGAGATCCATTTTTATTTCTCATTTTTCATCTAGGTTAATCGTGGTTTTACTTTTACGTTATTAATTTCGTTATCATTTTTTTTAAATTTTAGATCATAGTTATTATCGTAGTTCATTGTTATAATCGCTCAATCTCATCCGACTTCGATTTCATAATCATACTCTTGATCTACACGTTCACGTTATATCTCATAGATCTATCATCTCCGATCGTGTGTGATGGCCGGAGAGTCGATTCCAATCCACCACCTATACTGGAACCCCTTCGTCCACTATTTCTTGTTTTATTTTTTTGACCAAGCCGTCGTGCTCGAGTGGTTGTATTTGTATTTGTTTCATTATAGGTACAAAGAATTTTAAAAAAAAGAAAAAAATCAGTTATTGTTCTTCAAAAAAAATAAAAAAAGGTAAGCGTCGCTCAGCCGCACCCCCACCGCAGCAAATAGCCGCCAACCTCCTCGATGAATTCCGAAGCCGCTCCACTTGCTCGCATCTGCAAGCCGACCTCTGCCCGACCACCACTTGCGAGGGCATGTGTCACTCTCCGTCTTGGAGCTGCCACCCGAACTTCCCCCATCATCGAACGGTCGCCGCTCCGGGAGCGGATTGTCTGCTGGCCAGCAGACTTTGCTGCAGCGTCCGAGGCGCTCGATCAAGATCGAGCGGTTCGCATGAATTCGCACCTTTTTCTGGGCCCGACCATGCAAAGTCATGCAAACCACTCGATCTTGATCGAGTGGCTCCGAATGCTACAGCAGAGTCTGCTGGCCAGGAGACGATCCGCGCTCCGCCGCTCCACCCAGCTGCAGCCACCCTCAACCACCACCTGCACAAGATCACTACATCTCCGCTCGCATCAGCCACTGCCACCACCGCCTAGAGCCACCGTTCTCCTCCGCAGATCTACTGCACTGCCCGCAGCAACGCTCTGCGCCCCTCACGCAGCACCCGAACTGCCATCACCGCACCACCTGCGGTCCAAAGCGAAGAACCATCGTTTAGCCCCCGCACAAAGAAACCCCCATCGCCTCCTCCGTTTGTAGAGCACGCCAGACCGCAGCCGCCAGGGCCACTGTGCATCCACCGCCCTTCGACAGCCCCTGTACATGGAGCACCTCCCGCACGAAGCCATCTGAGCGGAGGAGGTGCAGGCTGATACGCCAGAACCGTCGTTGTGCAGTACCACCACCGCGACCGCTCCCCATCGCATCGTGCTTGCCGCCCTCTTGCCAACTTGCCACGACCGCCTTCAAGTCCTTCACCTGACTCGTGGAAAGGAGCGCCACCCCGATCGCATGCTGCCCTAGCTTGGGAACGAGGAAAAGATGGAGCAGTGGCCCTGTTTCCTTTCCCTTCTGGCGTGAACGAAAGAAGAGGAAGCCTCAAATTGAAAAACCTAATTTTTGGTGTCAAATTTCAAAGACACTCCCAACATCCCTGAATTTGTGCAAAGATCCCCCACCGCTTTTTTATTGGATAAATTGGTCTTTACGCAACACATTTTTATTCCATGCTATATTTTAATACAAAAACTTTAACTATTTACATTTCAGTCCCTGTAGTCTAGATATTCATTGTGCTTGCTTTTTTAATTGAAATAAATATTTTTTCTCAATAAATTCTTCAAAATTCATTTTATACTCTTGCTCCTTGTCCCTTCATTGTATACATTTTGCATTGCCTTTATTTTCATTTTCTAATATTAAAAAATAAAAACTTCGCATTTTTCTCTGTTTGAAATTTGCAAAATAAACAAATTCAAATGTTGCGTCGAAAAATTCTAAAAATATTAGGATAATTTTATTTTTTTTCTATTTTATTTTTTTTGCAAATTTAGGTACTAACCATCTTTAAAACTCAAAAAAATACAAAATACTAAAAAATAAAAAAAATTACAGGAAATTGTTGAAAAATCCAAAAATATGATTCCACTTCCTATTTGTAGATAACTCATTATAGTTTTTAGGAATAAGAAATCTAATAACTTTTGATTTTATTTTATATTTTTAAATTGCAAAATAGTTATGTCTGCTCATTATTTGTTTTATTCCATATTTTTAGTCATTTTGAAAACTTAACAAAATCTACAAAACTTTGAAAATTACAACAATTGCAAAAAAAAATAATTAAAACTCAAAAATATTTTTATTTGACTTTTTGGAAATTTTCATATTTGAAAATTTTAAAAGGTTGCATTCTTTCGTGTATAAATTTTCATTAAAAAATTTATTATTATTGAAAATTTTAAACCTACAAAATAAAAAACAATAAAAAAAATACGAAATCGAATAATAAAAATGGGAAATAAAAAATTTAAAATATAAAATTATAAAAAATTTACAAAAATAAAGATGATTGGCATTTGAATTCCCTTTTCTTCTAATTGATTTTTTTCTATTATTAGAATAACCCTCGGGATTTATAGCCTCCCTGAGTTCGAACCGGTTGTATACATGTAAAATAAATAGCAAGTTCTCTTGCTACATTTTTGTGCATAATTTAGTCCTAGAATCAAACAAATATTTTTTTGTCGAGGGGTTCTTTGGGTTGTAACGAGACTTGCATGTTTATTTTCATCAATAAAATCCCAAAAAATCTCGACCAACATCTCCTAATTGCACACACTTCCAATCGTAATTTTATTTTTGTAATTTAGGATCTTTTTTTATTTATTTAAAATAAAAATAACACAAATACTCCCTATTTGAAGTATAAATACCAAAAATATAAAAAATTGTGAAATTCCAAAAAAAAAAATTTCATGTTTGCTTATTTATTTTTCAACTCTAGAAACCAAAAGCCCTAAAAATAGAAAAAGAAAATACGTAAAAAATAAAAGGCTTTAAAATCAAGTATAAAAATATAGATAACTCCCAAAAATCCCCAAAATACATTTTTTACTCTGAATTTTTTATATTATTATATGCCTTTTAAAATTGATTTGAAGAATTTTGGAATTAATTTGTATTTTTCATCTTCATTTCAATTTCGACATATTCAAGTAATCCTTAATTTGAGATATTTTTTACTCTTAAAATCCATAAAAATGTCATAATTAACTAAAAAACAAATAAAATAGTAGAAAAGTATATAAAAGTTAAAAATACTATATTTTTGCATTTTGAGTATTTTTATTTGTATTATAATTACTCTACTTTACTTTATATTATATACATATATAATATTTTATATTCTAGTATTAGATAATTAAAAGAAAAAGAAATACAAAATCAAGAAATTAAAAATAATTAAAACAATATAAAAACAAAAAATAAAAATTATATATAATTAAAAACTGACAAAAACCATTAAAAATGGACAATAATAATACAACCAAGTTTTGCACTTCGTTGCATAATCTATCCATCCAGCTCCCTGAGTTCGACCTCGATACATACATGCACCTATAGAAATCTTTGTTGTATAGTTATAATAAATTTTAGCTCCACACTTTTATTTCATTGCTTGATTTATTTTTGGGTTAATTGTTGATTACTTGATATTTCGTGAGCAGACAACGCATCGACTGGATTTATTGCCTTGTGAGATTTCTAGACCATAGCTAGACTATGGTTATCAGACACTGCATTGCCAAAATTGAAATCACTACCTCCTACACTTAAGTACGCCTTTCTTGTGGGATCCAAAGAGAGATATCATGTTATCATTAGCTCAAACGTGACTTTAGAACAAGAGTCTAGGTTGTTAGAGGTCTTATAAAGGAACCACAAATCAATAGGCTGGATAGTGTATGATCATGTGGGGATTAACCCTACTCTCTGCTCGTACCACATTCTTAGCGAGGATAACGTGAGACCTTCTTGTGTGTTCCAGAGGGGACCAACCCCAATCTACGGGAAGTAATAAAGATCGATATTGACAAATGGTGCAAAGTAGAGTTCATATACCCTATTTTTAACACCAAGTGGGTAACCCCACTTCATGTTGTCCTGAAGAAGTCGAGAATTCAGATGGTCATCAACGAGGATGTGTAGAAATCATGGCATGAGTACCCACATCATGGCACATATGTGTTGACTATAGGATCCTTAATGCCGCGACTAAGAAAAACCACTTCCCCTTGCCATTCGTTGATCATATCATGGAGAGACTCGTAGGGAAAACGTTATTTTATTTTCTTGACAGGTACTCAGGCTACAATCATGTGGTTATAGCCATTGAGGATTAGGAAAAGACTACATTCACATGTCCATTCAGCACTTAAACTTTCAGGCGTATACCATTCGGGCTTTGCAATTCCCCAAGCACTTTTCATCAGCGCATGATCGTTGTATTTGCTGAGATGGTTGGATATATCCTAGAAGTGTTCATTGTTGACTTCTCGGTTCTTGGTGATTCCTTTGATACATGTTTAGCAGACTTGGATCGAGTCGTCAAGTGGTATAGCAAGGTGAATATGGTACTCTCCTAGGAAAAGAGCCACTTTATGGTTGCAGAGGGTATCGTGTTGGGGCATGTCATCTCAAAAAGGGGAATGGAAATTGACCTTTCTAAGGTGGACGTGATCAAGAAACTCGATCCACCTACCAACGCGAAGTCAGTGAGGTCATTGCGAAGGCATGTTGGCTTCTACTTGAGATTCATTTAGGACTTTTAAAAGATTTCCCGCCCACTGACTGAGCTCTAAGGAAATATAAAGAGTTTGTTGTAGATCACAAGTGTCTGGAGGACTTTGAGCTCTTGAAGATGATGAATTGTGCCTCGTCTATCCTACAATCTCCCGACTAGTCTCTCCCCTTTGAGATCATGACCGACTCTTCATATTTTGCTATAGGAGCTATGTTAGGACAATGACAAGAGGGGATCCCATTTGTGAGCCACTACGCGAGCAAAGTATTAGACCCTACATAGAAGAACTATACCGTGACTGAAAAGAAAATGCTCATTAGTATGGGCCCTTGAGTAGTTCAGGTCTTATATTTTCGGCACTAAAGTGACAATCTACACTAATCACAAAGCTATCCGGTATCTAATGTAAAAGAAGGATGCGAAGGTGTGTCTTCTTAGATGGATTTGGATCCTCCAAGAGTTTGACTTGGAGATAAAATATAAACCTGCAGTGAAGATGAATCAATTTGTGCTATTGAATCACTCCCATGGTATGCCAACAAGGTGAACTTTCTTGTCTCCAAGCAGGTTTCCTAGGGCTGGACCATGAGCAACATTGACCCACTGCAGCCGGATTCGAGGAGAAACCACTGGGACGATCTATTCCTTTTCTTGGAAGGGAAGAATTATGTTTGGAGAAGGTGTATTCCTCAAAAGGAATACCATAATGTCCCCACATATTGTCATTGTCTTGAGGTTGGAAGGCACCATTCATAGGAGAGAATCGCTCATAAGGTACTCCTATGCGAATTTTATTAGCCGACCATGTTCAGAGATGCTATTGATTTTGTACGATTGTGCTGATTTGTCAAAGGATGGGATATACATTTGGACAAAGAGATGAGATTCCCATGTAGCCGGTGATTATTTGTGATGATTTTTATGTATGGGGTGCATTGGTTCGTTTCCCAACATTTAAGGACATGGGTACATCTTATAAGCGGTTAACTATTTGTCTAGGTGGGTGGAGTCTATCCCAACCCAACCGTTGATGGAAAGACTGTCTGTAAGTTTGTGAGAGACCATATTATTACCAAGTTTGAGGTACCCAAAGTTCATATTTCTGATAGGGTAGCCATTTTTAGATCGAGATGTGAGATCATTAGCTAAGAACTACAGATTTGAGCATAGAGTTATTAGTCCTTATCACCCACAGTCTAATGGCATGGCATAAAATTCAAAAAGAGAGGTGAAGAGTATTTTATGGAATTTGGTTTGTCCTGATAGAAGAATCGGTCCCATCTTTTGGACCAAGTTCTGTGGGCCTATAGGACAACCTACAAGATACTATTGGGTACCTCACCATTTAGAATGGTCCGTGGCAAGCCATGCCATTTGCCCAAAGAGCTGATTCACAAATATTAATGGGATATTAAGTAGATTAATTAGAGTCGTCACCTAGGGAAGCTTTGTCGTGACTTGATCTTAAACGAGCGCATGGAATACTGTCACCGGGCATGTGGCAACAATTTGATTTATAAGGATAAAGTGAAAAGATATCATGACTGACACATTAGGTGCAAAGTCTTTATCCCTAGAAAAAAGGTTTGGTTGTTCAATTCCAGGTTAAAGATGTTCTACTGGAAGCTTGAATCTAAGTGGATGGGTCCCTACATTGTTAAGGAAGTGCACATTAATGGAAGTGTAGAAATACCTGATCTTACAGATGGTGCATTGTCCTATGTGGTAAATGGACAACTGTTGAAGCAATTTGTAGATTCTAAAGAGCAGTTAATCCAAGTTGAGGTCATCAACTTCATGCAGAGTAAGGATAGAGCAGATACATCAGATTACCCTTTATGAAGATGTGGCATCTAGATTCAATAGCTTAGAAGATTCACTCTTGTACACCTCATTTAATAATTCTTTTAGAGCTTAGGTTCCTTCTTCTATAGATACTAACTCCATACTTAGACTATTTAAGGTCTAAGTATAGGGGGAACCCATGCTTTTGCTCATATATTCTCCTTCATATCCTGAGTCATTCCCTTCTTCGTTTTGTCTTCGTCCATTACCATTCTTCACTCATTTGATCCCTCATGTTTCCATCCTACACTTGGGCTGGTTTAAGCGTCAGTATAGGGGGAGAGATGTTAGTTCTTGTTGAAGGATATGGAATTATCCTCAAGCGCATCACGGAAGCGTGATCGTCGTATCGTATACGACGCAGAACGACTAGTCGTACTAGTCGTTCTGTGCAGCGGAATTTAAAAAATTTTCATGCGATGAAACCACATGATCCAAGAACGGTTCTCGGATCATTTCATCTATAACCACAACAAGTATAAGGAATACCTCTTGAAGCGTGGCTGATCGAGTCTCTAAGAGAGGAGACCTCCCGTCTCAAGTCCGATCGTCGGAGAGATTGCTTGCGAGCGCGGGGATGAACCGTGTTATCCTCACAATCCAACAAGATGATCCAAGCACGACTGCTCCTTATCTCGTCGTATGAGATCGAACGTCTCCTTCGTGAGCGTAGCACTCCAAGAAGACAGAGAATCGAATAACGTCGAAGCGGCGACGTAGTGGCGAAAGCGTCGACGAGGCTCTCCTCTAGGGTTTGATGGACGACCACCAAGAAGATGGAGAGAGGTTTGGCGTGTGAGAAGAAGAGAAAGAGAGAGTTTCAATATTGCATAGCCCTAGAGAGCATGGTATGCCTCTCTATTTATAGGGTTTTGGGATCCATGGATCTCAATCCATGGGACATATAAAATCAATGGATGAGATTGATTTATGTCAATCCAATGGTCAAGATTGTTGTTGGTAAAACCAACAAGTTATAATCTAATTTAGATTAAAATATATTTGACAAAATCAAATATAAATTAATCTTAAAATATACCAACAAATAAGGAGAGAATATACATGGAGATCACATCTCCATGTACATTCTATGTGGACGGCCACTCATTCCATTTAGGAGTTGGGTGCCGCCCACTCCATTCCATATGGAGGCAATCTCATGAGATTTCATGAGATTGCATATCTCCATGGAAATCTCTCTCATTATTTATTTCCAACAAATTTGTTGCGATATGTTCTTCAAAAATAATTCACAATTATATTTTAAGAATATTGCAATCTTGCCATTGAAAAATTGTGAATCATATTCACAACCCAAAACAACATATAATTTACATTGTCCATTAATTACATAATATGTATCCAATACACATAATAATTAATCAACAAATATAAATTATAATTAGCTCTCTCTAATACATTATAGATCACATTTATAATATATTATGAATAATTGGATATTTCTATCTATATTATTCTTATCCATAATAATTAAATCATATTTAATTATATTGGATAATTTCTACACACATCAAGATGATTAAATCACATTTAGTCATTGTTTCTTCATTGAATTATTCTTCAACCTTTCAAGAATAATGCGATTTCTCCGCATATACTTGGAGATAAGGACAGGGCGATTGTATTGTTCCACGTATAGTGACTTGGATGTTGAGATCATATCTCAAATCCAGATCCTATGGACCTACCACTGATGCTTGATCAAATCAAGACCGTAGACCTAATCTTCTTATTGCATCTGAATCTCATTCAGATCAATGTCCAGTTCATGTACTAAGATTAGGTCACTTCTCTAATGAGAGAAGTCACTAAAATTCAAACCTGTTTCATCACTACCTCGGAATGGAGGCATCATGGTTATACAATCGTTTATGATCACATCACCCTCAGGTATTCCCAATACCTGTACATCCTGCATACAGGAAGACCTATGATCTTTCTGAAGATAAAGGTCACTTTTATACTGTCATCTTCAGGGTTTGATCATTAAGTTTCTCAATCTTGGTCTCTGGGAATTAGTATAGATCATATGCTTGCCCAAAGCATATATCTTACCTTCAAATTCATGTCATGCTTCCAAAGCATGACGACCATGCATGGAATTTGATCAGTCCCAATACCTCATGAGTGAGCTCATGTCTCCTGGTTCATAAGTGAACCTGTATAATCCCTTTGAGAGATCGTATTACTCATATGTCCTTACATGCACACCAGCTCGCCGGTGTATAGACCTTAGTTAGGTCGTCAACCTATTGGTCTGCCAAATGTACATACTCAGACATATAGCAACACATCTGTCTCAGGTCAGAGGATGCATGCCTATGCTGTGACAACATTCAACATAGGTCTTTAGTTATCTCGATCTCGTTAAGTCAACCCATTGACTCAACTAATCTGACACCTTCAAATCGCTATTCCCATGCAGAGGACCTGAATCAAGAGGTCAGTCAGATATCAACCATTTGAGAAAGGATTGCCATCTCCTACTCTGGCTGGAGATCATCACTTAACAATCATTTGACGATGCTTGATGAGTCCTTTATCTAACTCCTTAGATATTCATCCAAGCATCAACCTCTATGATCCATTTAATGAATCAACAACTGTATGATTATCAAGTTGCCCATGATACATAACCGTTATTGGACAGAGGGACCCTATAGTGCATTCATTCATTCAATCTCAGAAAGGGAATGAAAAAATAATCAATAACTTTCATTGATAATTTATTTATTACAATAACATTTATTGTAGAAATGGTTCGCTCGGGGCTCACATTGCTAACAATCTCCCACTAGCCCTCAGAACCATTCAGGTACATTCCTTAAACCCATACTCATTACATGTTGGTAGAAAAGCTTCTTTGTCTGAGGTTTGGTAAGAGGATCAGCAACGTTTTCGGTAGAGGCCACCTTGGTGATGATGATGTCACCACGCTTTTGTATCTCCCGAATGATGTGGTATTTCCTTTCCACATGCTTGCTCTTCTGATGCCATCTGGGTTCCTTTGCCTAGGCAATGTCTCCCGTGTTATCGCAGAGTAACGGGATGGGAGTATCAGAGGAAACTACGCCAAGCTCCAAGACGAACTTGCGCAACCACACCGCCTCCTTTGCAGCATCCGATGCGGCAATGTACTCGGCTTATGTTGTTGAAGCTGCAGTAGTGTCCTGCTTCTTGCTTCTCCAGCTCACAGCACCACCATTCAACAAGAACACAAATCCTGATGTTGACTTTCGATCATCTACATCCGATTGGAAGTCAGAATATGTATATCCCAAGACTTGGAGATCACCATCTCCATAGACCAAGATGTAATCTTGCGTCTGTCTTAGATATTTGAATATGTTCTTTACTATATTCTAGTATTGTTCTCCATAGCAGGATTGGGAACGACTTACCACTCCCACTGCATGGTAGATATCTGGCCTAGTACACATCAAGGCATACATTAAGCTTCCTACAGCTGATTCATAAGGACATCCAGCCATGGCCTTCTTTTCCTCAACAGTTTGAGGAGCCATTCCTTTAGACAGGTGGGTACCATGTCTTAAGGGTAGGAATCCTTTCTTAGAACTATCCATAAGAAATCGTTCAAGAATCTTCTTAATGTATCCATGTTGTGGCAATCCCAAAATCCTCTTTTCTCGGTTTCCGAACAACTTCAGGCCTAAGATGTAAGAGGCTTCTCCAAGATCTTTCATCTCAAAGGTATGGGACAGCCAAATCTTTACACTGGTTATCATCCCTGTATCATTCCCAATGATAAGGATGTCATCTACGTAAAGCATGATGAACACTACACAAGGTTCATCAGGATTTTGCATAAAATCATAACTCTTTATGGTTTCATCAAATCTGATGTTCCAGCTATGAGAAGCCTGCTTGAGCCCATAGATGGATTTCTTCATCTTGCATACTTTGCCATCCTCAGTTATGAAGCCCTGGGGCTGCTCCATGTAGATATCCTCCTCGAGGTATCCATTGAGGAAAGTCGTCTTGACGTCTATCTGCCTGATGTTGTAGTCAAGATATGTAGCTATAGCTAGGAGTGTCCTAATGGATTTAAGCATAGCCATAGGAGAGAATGTCTCATCGTAATCGATGCCTTCTCTCTGTGTGTAGCCCTTGGCTACGAGCCGTGCCTTGAAAGTCTCTACTTTCTCATCAGGTCCCCTCTTCCTCTTGAAGATCCATTTACACCCAATGGGTTTTACCGCTTTAGGTGGATCTTCTAGGGTCCATACACCATTCTTATGCATGGAGTCAATTTCTGACTTCATTGCTAGCATCCATCTATCCATGTCTTGATCCGCGAGTGCTTCATCAAATGAAGTAGGATCAATGTCAGTCTCACCTGATACATGGAATCCATACCTTTCAGGTGGTGCAACCACCCTCGAACTCCTTCGAAGAGGTATGTGTGTTTCATCTTTATTTATCTCCTCAGTTTCTTGTCCAGGAAGCTCAGAATCCTTAAGGGATTCAATGAGTTCCTTTACTTCATTCTTGTCTTGACCTTTATGGAAATCATTCTCCAGAAATTTCACATCTCAAGAAACAAAAACTTTTTGGGTCTCAGGATCATAAAGCTGGTATCCAATACCATCTTTAACATACCCAATGAAGTAACACTCACGAGAGCGAGATTCAGGCTTACTTGTGTCCATGTTCTTCGCATGGACCAAGCAACCCCAAACCCTCAAGTGATCAACACTAGGTTTGGTTCCATACCATAGCTCATGAGGAGTCTTAGTTACAGATTTGCTAGGAATCTTGTTCAGGATATATGTTGCAGTCTCTACTACATATCCTCAGAAACTAAGTGTTCTTTGCTCATCATTGAACGGACCATGTCCATGATGGACCTGTTGCGTCTTTCAGCAACACCATTAAGTTGGGGAGTGAGTTCCAGGAGGGTGAGATTGGAAACAATTCCATTCTCCTTAAGGTATTCCTTGAATTCATCCGAGAGGTACTCGCCACCTCGATCAGATTGAATCCGCTTAATCTTTCTATCGGTTTGGTTCTCAACCAAAGCCTTGAACTCTTTGAACTTTTCAAAGGTTTCAGACTTATGACGTAATAGGAAGACAAACCCGTATCGCGAATGGTCATCAATAAGCGTCAAATAATATCGATATCCATTTCGAGTCGCGGTACTGAAGGGACTACATATATCGGTATGTATTAGGGCAATAATACCTTCGCATCTTGTAACCTTATTACGGAAAGGCATCCTAGTCATTTTACCCTGAATGCAATGTTTGCAAGTGGGCAAAGGTTGAACCTGTAGAAAATCTAAAGGTCCATCCTTTATCAATCTATTGATCCTATCAACAGATAAATGACCAAGACTTTGATGCGAAATCTCATTTGAGATATTTTTATCCTCCCTGGATCTTTTAGAGTTTTTATTAGTGGTTGTAACATTCATGATACATTTATCAATGCACAACTCATAGAGTCCACTAGAAGTCAAAATACCATCCGCAATATATTTATCATAATGATTTATGATTAATTTATTACAGAAAATGAATGAATATCCGCTTCTAACAAGCTTAGATACAGATATCAAGTTTCTTCTGACTTCGGGTACATAAAGACACTCTTTAAGTATAAGCACTCTACCACTAGATAATGATAGTCGAAAAGTCCCGACGGCTATTGCTGCAACACTTGCATCAGATCCCATCTGGATGACTATCTCCCCTTCCTCTAGATTTCTAGTTTCCTGAAACAAATGCAACAAATTGCATACATGAACATAAGCACCAGAATCTACAACCCAACTTCCTTCTCTTCCAACGAGAAAGATGGTTTCAATGATAAAAGTAGATTTCATATCTACTGGGGCTTTACCTTTGTCTGACGACTTTTGGTAATCCAGGCAGTTACGCCTCCAGTGCCCCGGCTTTTTTGCAGTGGTGACAAACGTCAGATTTCTTCGACGCTATCAGTGTGGATGCACTAGAAGATGAGCCAACGCCTTGACTCTTTTTCTTTCTCTTCTGGGCCGGGCCCTTCCAAGGGCCTTGCTTCCGACCGCACTTCCCTCTGACCTGTGCAACCATTGCACTACCAGCAGGACCATCTTTGTTCATTACGTCTTCTGCAGACTTTAATGCAGCAAGAAGACTAGCGTTCGACAAGTCCAACTAGTTCATGTGGAATGAAACCACAAAATTATTGAAAGACTTGGGCAAGGATAGCAGAATGAAGTCAGCTTGCATGTCTGCATCCATGTTGGCCCCAAGAGTCTCCAGTTCAGACAAGTACCCAAACATTTTGAGTACGTGCTCTCGAACCGAAGTTCCTTCCTGCATCTTGCAGCGAACGAGCTCTTTCATAATATTGTAATGCTGGGCGCGGTTAATGTCACCAAACATATCTTTTAGATTCTGCATTATCTCCTGGTATGTGCTCATCTCCACATGTTGCTTCTACAGAACATTGGAGAGAGAACCCAGGATATAGCATCTAGCCAAGACATGATCTTCATCATACTTGTCATTGTATGCTTTTTCTTCCTTGGATTTAGGGCTCTCATGCTTGTCTTCGGAGAGCACATAACTTATGTGCTCTGCAGAGAGAACAAGCTCCAAATTACGGATCCAATCCAAGTAATTTGGACTGGTCAATTGGTTGACCTCAAGAAGCCTACTAAGTGGGTTCAAGAACTTCATTTTCTGAAATTAAGAATGCACTATATTAGAACATATAAACATATATTCAAATTTATGATATTTGATTAAGGTATTTTAAATCAAATTATTCTTGCATTGTCAACTTTGAAAGTTTATTCCCTTAATCACTTTTCAAAGTAAGAGATATACTTACCGCTATATCTCTAGCAAGAATTGGGATTCCTCTTTATCTTTGTCACATCCCAATAATATGAGAATCCACGACTCCAATAAAGAGAAGCGGGAACACATTCCGCCTTGCAAGTCCAACTTGCATTTCCCAATTCGGTCTTTAACACCTGGGCCTACCACCATGGGACATATAAAATCAATGGATAAGATTGATTTATGTCAATCCAATGGTCAAGATTGTTGTTGGTAAAACCAACAAGTTATAATCTAATTTAGATTAAAATATATTTTACAAAATCAAATATAAATCAATCCTAAATTATACCAACAAATAAGGAGAGAATATACATGGAGATCACATCTCCTTGTACATTCCATGTGGACGGCCACCCATTCCATTTAGGAGTTGGGTGCCGCCCACACCATTCCATATGGAGGCAATCTCATGAGATTTCATGAGATTGCATATCTCCATGGAAATCTCTCACATTATTTATTTCCAACAAATTTGCTGTGATATATTCTTCAAAATAATTCCCAATTATATATTGAGAATATTGCAATCTTGCCATTGAAAAATTGTGAATCATATTCACAACCCAAAACAACATATAATTTACATTGTCAATTAATTACACAATGCATATCCAATACACATAATAATTAATCAACAAATATAGATAATAATTAGCTCTCTCAAATACATTATAAATCATATTTATAATATAGTGTGAATAATTGGATATTTCTATCCATATTATTCTTATCCGTAATAATTAAATCATATTTAATTATATTGGATAATTTCTACACTCATCAAGATGATTAAATCACATTTAATTACTGTTTCTTCATTGCTTTGATCTTATGGAATTATTCTTGAACCTTTCAAGATTAATGCGATTTCTCCGCAGATACTTGGAGATAAGGACATGGCGATTGTATTGCTCCACGTATAGTGACTTGGATGTTGAGATCATATCTCAAATCCAGATCCTATGGACCTCCCACTAATGCTTGATCAAATCAAGACCGTAGACCAAATCTTCTCATTGCATCTGAATCTCATTCAGACTAATGTCCAGTTCATGGACTAAGATTTGGTCACTTCTCTAATGAGAGGAGTCACTAAAATCCAAATATGTTTCATTACTCCCTCGGAATGGAAGCGTCAAGGTTATACAATTGTTTATGATCACATCATCCTCAGGTATTCCCAATACCTGTACATCCTGCATACTGGAAGACCTATGATCATTCTGAAGATAAAGATCACTTTTATACTGTCATCTTCAGGGTTTGACCATTAAGTTTCTCAATCTTGGTCACTGGGAATTGGAATAGATCATATGCTTTCCCAAAGCATATATCTTACCTTCAAATTCATGTCATGCTTCCCAAGCATGACGACCATGCATGGAATTTGATAAGTCCCAATACCTCACGAGTGAGCTCATGTCTCCCGATTCATAAGTGAACCTGTATGATCCCTTTGAGAGATCGTATTACTCATATGTCCTTACATGCACACCAGCTCGCCGGTGTATAGACCTTGGTTAGGTCATCAACCTATTGGCCTGCCAAATGTACATACTCAGACATATAGCAACACATCTATCTCCAGCCAGAGGATGCACGCCTATGCTGTGACAGCATTCAACATAGGTCTTTGGTTACCTCGATCTCGTTAAGTCAACCCATCGACTCAACTAATCTGACACCTTTGAATCACTATTCCCATGCAGAGGACCTGCATCAAGAAGTCAGTCAGATATCAGCCATTTGTGAAAGGATTGCCATCTCCTACTCAGGTTGGAGATCATCACTTAACAATCATTTGACAATGCTTGATGAGTCCTCTATCTAACTCCTTAGATATTCATCCAAGCATCAGCCTCTATGATTCATTTATTGAATCAACAGCTGTATGATTATCAAGTTGGCCATGGTACATAACCCTTATTGTACAGAAGGATCCTATAGTGCATTCATTCATTCAATCTCAGAAAGGGAGTGAAAAAAATAATCAATAACTTTCATTGATACTTTATTTATTACAATAATATTTATTGTAGGAATGGTTCACCAGGGGCTCACATTGCTAACACTTGTATGTCCTTTTATATTTATTCTGAGCTATGGCTTCATATTATTTTGTACTATGAGGCATGGACACAACAAAATCCAAGTATAGGGGGTGTACCATATATATTGTATATATGATTTAGCCATAGCTCATATTTTGATTTTTTTTCTTTTTGAGGTTAGGGTATAGGTATTTTTGAATTGATTAGCATACAAATATTTTGAAAATTCTTTCTAACTATGTTACACTATTTTCAAAATTGTTTAGCAATTGTTTGAAAAATGAGGATATTTTTTTAAATCGATTTGTAATTTGTTTTGAAAATCTATATATTATTTAACATTGTTAGGAAAATCTATTCAAAATTCTTTCAACACATCGCGGCATAAATGAGACTAACTTGTCTTTGTAAATAAGTATAATTTATTCAAAAAAACTTTAAAAGAGTTTGAGTTTTCAAAAAAAATTGAATTGAAAAAATCAAATACTTCTTTTCTTCTTTCTTTCTTTATTAAACATTAAAAAAACAAACTCTCTTTTCTTTAAAAAAGGTTAAAAAAACTAATTAATTAGTTGGAGATATCCCTGACACTTACACATTCACACAGGACTTATGAAGTTCAAGAACATTTGTTTTATGAGGTCTTGTAGTTTAGAGTTAACCATCCTTAATCATTAGGGTTTATGACTTAATTATTTACATTTCCCTAGTTTCAAAGATATGTGTGCTATATTGCATACTTAGTCTCTATCTTAAAGAATATGATCAACACCTTACTTGCATGACTGCAGTTATGATGTGATGAGTTGATGATTCACTTGAGGAACTAGGATGAGGGATTTGAGTCTGGACTTGATTTTATGATACTCGAGGATTAGATAAAATCGATGAAGGCTTCATGAAACATGAGAGTCAACAACTTTAGCCAGTATGAGAACATTGTTCTCGTGCTATCTATTGATATTTACCTAAGTACTAGGGTGTGATGAAATATAATAAAAATGTTTATAAGTGCGCGTAACTTGGTAAAAGCAGCAGAGCTAGACAAAACTAAAGAAAAAAAGAGAGTTATTATTGAAAATCTCTTATGTTTCAAAGACAAATATAAAGAGCTTCCATCAATGGCTAGCACTCCCAACCTTTTAAATCTTTACTTGGACCAACATCTTATACTTTTATGAGTCGGGCTAGCACCCAAAAATGTCTCTACATCGTATCGTGATATAAGTATGGGTATCAATGGCATATTATATACTTAAAGGAGACACACCCTGCTACGTTCCTAGGAAAATAACTACAGACGACTAAGCGATCTCTTGAGGGACTCACTGATCAACACCAAAAATATACATATATTGAGTTAATAAGGTACTAGAGAGCATCCTTGTTACAATGAGAGGGAGAAAAGAAAAGACATCATCTTTTGCCCTTCATCAATTGGCCTTCCATATTCATCTTTAAGACTAGCAACTAAAGAGATGGTGAATTAGATGCAAGAAATGATTTACTCCCTAGTGTTGAAGATTGGGTTCTAAGGAGAGTGAAAGAACGAACATGCGAGAGGGTCATACAATCTCACATGGCGAGACTACAGTCGTCGAGTTGATTGCTCAAGAAGATCGCTAAATTCAACCATTAACCTACAAAAAATATAGCAATAAAAATCCAAATAAATGCAGAGTTGAAATTTATTATAACTTTTCAAAAGATCTATGTAGGTGTAAGTATGTGTAGAGTGTTGAGTACATGGAGCAAACGTCATAGATTGTCCGAGTGAATGCAAAAATTGGTCTTTCCTCTTTATCCTTTTATTCTATTTTTGTGTGTGTTTTTATTTTATAATTTTTATGAATGTCTGTCTATTTATTTTTTGTTTTAAATTTATAATTTTTTATTTTCTTTTTATATTTTTTTGATTTTTTATTTCTTCTTAATATCTAAATATATATAATTATCTATATACAACTATATAGGGAAATGTAATTATAAATATAGATAAAAATTAATCAAATATTGTAGAATAGAATGTTTTTGTTTTTTTAATATTTTGCTACTATTCTTGTGATTTTTTAGATATTTTTTCTAATTGTTGGGATTTTAAAGTCCAAAACATACAAAATCATGGACTTTTTAAATAGTTTGAATTTATTTGAGGATTATAAATAGAAAAAAGGTCAAAATTTCTCTAAATAAATTTTAATATATATATTAATAAATATAAATAAAAATACATAGCAGAAAAAAATATTCTGGAATTTCTGAAGAGCTTTTTTATTTTTATAAGGATTTTGGATCTTTTCAAATTTTTATCTTTTCTTTTCTATTTTAGGGATTTTCCGTCTGGATATATAAAATAATATAATGGACAAAATATATATTTTAGAGTTTTTCAAAAAAAATATTTTTTTACATATTTTTTAAAATGTAAATATGAACAAAATGTGATATATTTGAATTATAATAAATAGGAAAAATACGTTAAATGTAAAAATAATTATATATGCAATCAGACATTTAATCATATTTTTTCATTTTTTTGGACACAAACGATATTTTTAGAAAATAAAAAACAAATACAAAAATTAAATGAGCTAGTAGGGGTATACTTGTTATTAAAATAAAAGTCAAGGGTTATAATGCAAAATATGTGAAAGTTTACAATGAATATTCAAACTTTAAATATTCAACTACAATACCCAAAACCCATAGCAGACTATCTGAAAAATGCCTAGCTCACGAGGGACAACACGTGAGCTAAGTTGGACTGAACTAAAATGCAAATCGATGAAAACTTAAGGTCCTCTTCATAAATATTACAAAGTTTTTACAACTACGATCGAAATTATAAAAATTTAAAACTAATATAAAAATACAGCATCATGATATGCAATTACCCCCTTTAAGGCGTGGATGAGACATTTGAAGGTGCCTCACTTCTACACGTGTTGCGCTCTCAAAGCGTGATGATGGTTGGATAGCAGATATCTCAGATTAGATCCCCGAGAGGAGATAAACACTCGTGGCTCCATTTGGTCCGATGTCTCTAGCTCGATCTAGATGTTTGCCTTCGATCAGATGGCTATGCTGTCCCTTCGAAGAACATGGACGAACTGAGGTGCTAGGCTGCTTCGATCGGAGTTATCTTCCTCCTCCAGCCACCGAATGCATTGTTGAGATGCTCGAGAGCAAAATGGAGATGCTATGTATCAAGTGGTGGCCTCAAAAGTGTTCGAGCCCCATCGAGAGGGGTCTGGATCTTGACGTAGCCTGGAGGTCTTCAAGAACTTCAAAAGGGTCTTAGATGTCACCTTCAGGACCTGCAAGGGAGATACAAAGACTGGCAATGTAAAATCAATCAGTCCTAGCTTTTATTCTAGTAGGATCAATGCAAAATGTGGAGAGGGCAGAGAGATCATATGAGCGACGGTTGAGGGACCACGATTCCGCTATCCAGGGCGAATTGAGGGTGGCCGGGTTATCTCAAAGTTTGAGAAACAGGTAGGGAAGGTAGTCAGGCATTTAGTGGTGGTCAGAAAAAGGGTACATGATGAGTTATTACGGAATGACGACTGGAGCCCTAGTTGCTCTAACGAACTCTAAAACCTAAATATATGCTAATATAGAGAACGAATGCTCAAACTAAGAAAGTAAATGCAATGCGAGAAGAAACAGTAAGTAAAAGACCTAAGAAACTAACCATGATCGAGTGGAGACCAATAGGTGGAACCTCGATGACAGAAAGCCATCAGAGATGGCGGAACGAGACTTCGATCCGCTCATCCTCATTGCAAGCCCGCTCAACACATTATTATCACCATCATGAAGAACATGAATGGGTCTGAGAGCTAAGAATCGGTATGAAAGGAACCTGAAAAATCAAGGAATGGGAGTAGGTGTTTATATAAAGGGAGATGAATGAGAGGATTTAACCTAGGGTTTTTACGTGGACCAAGAGATGTACGAGGAAGAGGATGGATCCGTGTGATGGATTAGGGTGCTGAGAAGAACTTTCATGAGGAAGTCAAATGCTATAAATTAATTAAATAAAATTTATAAAATTAAAATTTTTAATAACTTTATATGGTATTTTAATATGATTTTTATTTTTTTATTAATTGATTTATTATAATTAATTTTTAATGGTTCATCTATTGGTATTTTAACCTATATTATGTGTTTTTTATTTTTATTTTGTTCTTTGTATGTTGTTATTGTATATACATAATTTATATATTTATAATTTATTTCAATACAAATAAATATATTTTTAACATATATGTATAACTTATTTAAATATAAATAAATATATTTTTATGATATTTTTCTGAGATTATTTCTACACATAGTAAGTATTAATTATATAGGTATATGTATAGTACATTCATCTATGTATTTCTACACATTTTTTTTATTTTTTATGAAACCACGATGAATTTGTGATTCGTCATCTTAAGACCTTGAACTTAGTTTAAATCCTTGAACAAAACTCCTAATAAAATCCCCTAAATTCAATAAATAAAAAAAATACATCTCTTTGTAAGAATGAACTAGTAATGTATATTTATCATGTAAATAAGTCCATAAAATAATTTAAATTACAAAATAATTTTTGTGTAAATATGTGTCTAGAAATTTAATTTCTTTTCTTTTGTATATAGTTCTTTATTAAAAAATTAAAAAATATAAAACCTTAAAAAATTAGTGCTTTAATACTTTAAAATACCTTCAAAAATATTTTATCATGCACATATTTTGTGTTTTGAATTTGATGTCATCTTGAAAGTCATAGATCTCGTTGAGATCTAAATTTGTTGTGTTTACCATTTTTTCGTTTCCGCAACCGCCCCTACCTCCTCCTCCACATCATTCACACAACCGCCAATGCCTCGTAACCATCCCTCCACTCCCTCCACCTCGCTGACCAAGTCCTAGATCACTCCCTCATACCCATGTTCTCCCCATTTCACCCCAACAAAACCCATGGCCACCTCCAACTTCCAAATATCCCCATTTGTGTGAGAGCCCGAGACCCCACCCTATCTCGGTGATAGTGCACTTATCGTAGTCAAGCAACGACCCTGGCAAGATCCAGCAGGAAAAAATACCTCCTGCTGAAGCTGCCTTCTCTAGAGAGAGCTGCTCCAGCTCGGGCAATACCGCACCCTCGAGCGACGACCAATGCTTTGTTAAGCACCTTCCCAAGAAACTCTCTCCATCTATATAACGTATATCTCTAGGTAAAAGATCTCTCCACTTTCTTCTCTTCCTTTCCTTTGTCTTCTTCCTTCATTGTTTTTTTTCCTATTTGCTTTCTCTCTACTCACCACAACTTAATCAATCCACTAAATCTTCATTTTTTTGCACTTCTACAGATAAATCACATATTATGATTCTAACCATCATTTTTATTTAATTTTGTAGGATTTTACTTGAATCGATTAGATCAAAATTTCAGCCTGTTAAAGAAATGCAAAGAAATTCCTTGTTTTCAGTGGGAGATTTTTAATCACCATCATCACATCTCACAGTTACTTTTCCTCTCTCTCTCCTTCTTTCTCTTCCTTCCCTTCTTCTCCTTCCGCATCTCTTCCACTACTCCTTCCTCTCTTCTTGTCCTTCTCTTCTTATTATTCTTCTCATTTCACCACACACACAGAACAACTTTCTATTGATGTTCATTACTACGCACCGCATGGCCTCACCCCTCTAGCTGCATGCGCTCCCACGCCTCTTCAGCAATCGTTGCATGCCCAACCATAGTGCCCCCTCTCATGGTGGCTCCATCTTTTCCTGCGTGCTTCCACGCATCCTCCACACCCCCGTGCATCTCTAAATCTTTTGCATCAACCACCACGCACTACCCTTCAGTGGAAGAAGAAACCAATAGATCTTCATACCAGTCGCGATCAACTGCTATACACCGCCATCTCCACCACCTCATGCGGCTGAGAACATCACCAATAGTAGCACCGAGCCATCCGCGTGTGGAAGCATCCCAAGCCACACTACCTCTCTCCGTTCTCGCCAGCACAACCGCGATGTTGTTGGGTTCGTATTCCAGGAAGGACGAAGAGAAGAGGTCTTCCAAGGCCTCACATAGGTGCAACTCTCACATAAGTTGATAAGTTTTGAAAAATTGTGTCCTTTCTCTCAAACATATATCTAATTGAAGAAGTTCCCTTAGGCATTTATTTTGTTGATTTTGTATTCCCATATTGCATTGATACTCTTGTATTTGAGCAATGTTTTGGACCTTCATTTTTTTATCATTTTATCGAATAAAAATAGCTTTCTGTTCAGAATTTAATTCTCTATTAAAATATGTTTGGTTTATAAATTTTCAAGATTTGGATAAGGTACTAAATTCAGGGAGTGAAGAATAGTGATAGCCATTTTTGCTCTGAAATTTTCACGTCATTATTTCTTGCTCCGAAAATTCTCAAAAATTTTGAGGTTGTGTGTTTATATGTGTATAAACTTATGTCCAAATTTTGTTGAAAATGGAGGTGATTTTTTATGGAATAATTAGTTGAGTGAACTTTGTAATTGACTTTTATATAAGTCCACACATAATAATTTTACACAAACTCAAGTTTTGCATATTGCTTATTGATAGACTTATGTGAGATGAATTTGGTTTGGCGTGATTTTTAGTTGTGGATATATTAGGAATTAATTTCTATGATTAACCATGTTTCAGTAAAAAAACCACTAAAAAATCAAATATTGGCAGAAAATTATAAAAAACTTACAGTAGGTGCATTTCATCATACTTAAGTTTTTTTTCAAGTTTCGTAATTTGTGCATTTTATTAGTTAAGAAATTGTATAAACACTCCTAAAAAGTGTTGATTTTTCATCGGTTCATTTTAATCTAAAAAATCCAAAAATACATTTTTCATGCATCATATTATTAATTTTACAGGAAAAATGACACTTGCCTAATTTTATCTAGTTTTGAATTAAAAATTAATTTAGGTAAGTTTCTTATTTTTCTTAATAACTTAATTTATCGCATTTTGTAATTTTCATTCATATCTCATAAAAAATACATCAAAAAACTTCTTTGAAAATCGTGTATTAAGTGATCTAATTTGATCGCTAAGTTGTTCATTTGCTTCCTTGAGTCAACCCTGGTGCCTATCCTGGTTAAATAGACACAAAATCACACTTAATTCACTCAATTAATTTATTTATTTATGTTATTATTTTTATTGATGCCACTCAATTGTGGGAAAAAGGCTTTGTTGTTGTTTTTATTGTATTATTTTTTATTGATCTTGATTGCCTAAATACTATAATAATCAGACATAATTAATTAGGATGATTAGTGGATTATCAAGCTGCAAGATCCGATTGATGAAGATAAGAATGACCCATGATCACAATGCAGATGAAGGACTCAAGAAATGAAAAGAAGAAAATAATAAAAGAAGAAATCAACTCAAAGACTACAAACTAGAAGTAAAAATGAATGCACTTGGATTCACCGCTGACAATCAAACACAAAGCAAACTCCAATTCACCAACTTGACACAGTGAAGATCGTGAGAGATTGTCTTTTTCATTTTAGAGTTCTGAATTACAAAATGTTGTACAAGATCACAGGTGTAGTTTCCTAGAGTGATTGTGCTTAAGTTAGCGAACCACACCTACTTGAACACGAGACACTTTGTCTATGGCCGGAGCCAAGTGCTTGTAGCACGTATCAGGGACCAAGAGCCGACCCAAGTGCTTAGAGCACAAGTCCAGGGATGGGGGATATATTTCTTAATGTGTACATACCTCACTCAATCAAAATACGACCCGTAGACAAGGTGGGAGTTGCTCTTCCCAAGAGAAGGAATCCAATTACATTTGATTTTAAGATCAAGTGAAATTAGTAATTCTGATTTTATTATGGTTGTCACTTTTTTTAAATATTTTTCATGCACGTGGCCTAACGAGATTTTAATTCCTTTAGAATCCTAGGTGATCAAATATAGAGGGAGAGAGTCAGAAAAGCAATGCGAGCAACAATCAATGATGTATGCTAAGATGGATGGTGCTCACCTTGCTTCCAGCTCTCTTCATGAAGGATGTTAGACATAATTCCTACAAATGCAAGCTGATGAAAGAGCCCTAAAATAGGAATTGCTATTAAATGTGAAGAATCAATGCTAGTCACTTATACATAGAACCCAAAAGTCCGATCTTGGGAACTCCTAGGTGCCCGCCACAATGATTCCTGGAAGCACTGTGTAGAGTCCCTTTCGGCGCTCGGTCCCAAGTCTAAGTAAGAAGAAAGTAAGTTTAACTGCATCTAAGAAAAAATATATAGGTACATGCAATTTAATTAGGGATATGGACTTCATCTAATGACAAGCAATCCTATGGTAAGGATCAATCACACAAAATAAATAAAAAGAAAGGCGAATAACTCAAAACTCGGGAAATAAAATAAAAAAAGGTAGAAAAGACAAATAAAATCGACAAGGCCCCCTGGTGAACAGACACTTGGGTAATGGACCTCGTAAAGTGCAGTGTCCCGAAGAGTCTAAATTACTATTTAATTGTCTCTCTCACTCTCACTTGAATTACAAAGTCAAATTATATAAAAAACTACAAAGGTGTATTGTCTTCAAAAATCTCCAAGTCTTCCTCTGTTTCTCTCTCTTGCCGGCTTGTGCTGAAAAGCTATATTTGCTTCACGTGGGTGCATAGGCGTTCTAGGAGCACCTCCCTCTATCCGTGATCCCTCGCAACAAATTCAAACAAGAAGGTGATTGGACAGTTCAAAATTAAATCAAATAAAGTGAAAACACTCGAGTGTGAGGCTAAGTGATATCAAAGGTCGTTGCGACCTCAACCACTCGAGTCGGGCTCAATCAAGAAAATAGAGACCACCAAAGCAAATCAATCAAGCATGAAATCAAGGCAAGTGGTCTTGCTAGTTATTTAACCTGGTATAAACACCAGGGTCGAACATAAGAAGCACGGGATAATCCTACGAAGTAATCGAGAAATCAAAGCAGAAACAAAAATATTTTTAGTGGTTTTTAATTAGCATTTTTTTGTATTTTCTTTAATAAGGAAAAGAGTGAAAAAATAACAACAAGCAGACTACAACAATTTTTATTAATATCTAAAATGCTCAAAAATAAAAAGTAAAAATATTTTTGTGCTTTTGAAATTTGCAGATGTTTTTGATGATTTTATGAAATTTTTCTAATTTTTGTAGGATTTTCTAATAATAAAAAGAAGGGCAAAACAAGCAATCGGTGTATAGCTTGGAGAAAAAGGCAACTTTAAAATATTTAAAGTGCCCCAAAATAGTGGCTGCATTTTATGTGAAACTAGAAAACAAATCTAATTAAGAACTAGAAAACCTAATTTTTTTGTTTTTAGGGAATTTTTACTGATTTTTATAAGGTTTTTAATCTTTTGTAATTTTTAAGAGTTTTATAAAAGATAATGAAGTAAAAATGATGAGAAACTAAAAAACAACACAACAATACTCACAATTGTTTTTGGATTTTTTAGGGGAAATTTTCTATTTTTTTCTGGATTTTCTAAAATAGACAAGGGTGGTTTTTAGGATTTTCGATTTTTAGAAAATAATAAATAAAATCAAAATGTGTCACAAAATTACCAAAATACTGCATAGTAGTAGGAGCTACTAGTAATTTCTTTTGGAATTATTGGAGTCATTTTGATATTTACTTTATTCAAGACAACACACATAGTTTGTAGGGGCTTAAATGCAATTATTTCAAGTTTCTGCACTAAATAATAACGATCTCAAAAAGTTCAAGGGCGTCTATGTAAAATTTCCAAACAATTCCAACACATGCGTAATACAACGTACATAGGGGCATAAGTGCAAATTAGGAAAACTTCTCAATCAAATATTGACATATCAAATATCCAGGACCAACTATGCAAAAACACCACTGTTCACGTAACCAAGCACGTGTCTCCATACAAGGAGGACTAAAATGCAAATATAAGAAACTCTAGGGATTGGAATGCATATACGTTCAACTATACATTTATTTTACATACTAAAACTAAAACATAAGCAAATGCAGGGTAAAAATGGATATATACCCCTGTTGCACATAAGGTGCGTGTGAGGATCCACGAGGTGGCCATTGATGTGGCAAAGACGTACGGCTCTGATCGTGTCAGATGTCAGATCTGATGGTCCAGAATGGTCGAGGACATGGGGAGCAGGTGGCCGTCAGATCTGACGTCTAACGACCTGACTGTTCTACAGAGCTGACGACCGGGATGGGGTCTGGAAGTGCAGGGTTGATCCAACGATGATGGGTCAATGATGAATCTCAGATTCATCACTCTAAATCTCATTTATTAAGCTCAAATCCCTGAAAATCAACAGTATTTCTACATCTATTCTGCATAATTAGCATTCGTGCATGTTTTCATAAGAATTGCATTTTAGTACGAATTTCTGCACAAAATAAGAAGCCGAAAATCTCAGCCAAAATTGACATGTAAAAAACCTAACTTCCCTAATTTTTAACTCATTCATGCTAACTCCGAATGACCCAAAACCACCTCCACTGTGTACATATCACTAATAAGAATAAATGAAAAATACAAAAAAATCACTAACCCAAATAAGTAGACCAAAAAACCAAACCCAAGTTCTAGGATTTTCAGATTAAAAACATCAAATCTTCCTCATCCAGTGTCCGTTTTAATCCTAATCAAATTTTAACTAATGTATATTCAATTACCTTCAAAACAAGACCAAGTTCAAGTGAATCGGAGCTCGTATGTGAAAGTTGGGTTTTGGGCCTCTTTTGTACATTTTGTATTTTAACAGTTTTTGATCTATTATTTTATGTACATAATTAAACTATTTTAGTTCTTTTCTTTTTGATTTGTCTTCTTTGATAAAAGTATTATTGAAATGCGCAAAAATCTAAAGTCAAATTGAGATTGAAATCAAAGAAACAAATTGAGTCTGAGTCTTCACTAACCGACTGTACAAATTTGGTATGTTTCATGTTTTATTTTATTTCTTTTTTATTAATTAAAAAAATAAAAAATTATATTAATGTGTAAATATTTATCCTTGATTTTTCATATTTTTTTCTGGATTTTTTATCTGGTTTAAAAATGATATAAAAATTATAAAACCCAAAAATCAAGGTATTCTATGTACATGGGATACCCCGAAAATATCACTTTTTGCAATTGATCGATGGTTTTGATGTATTCATGAAAGTTGTAGATCTCATCGAGACAAGAAATTTTTGTGAAGAAACTTTTTCGATCTGAGGTCGTTTGCTATTTATTTTGTATTTTACAAAGTATTTAATTTGCGATTTTTATGGTGCTGACACGTGGCCGCTCTTGGAGCCGCCACGTGTCATCCATTTTGGCATTTTTAATTATCATTTTTATAAAAAAATAAATAAAATAATAAAAATAATATAATATAATAATTAATAATAAAAATAATAAAAAAATAAAAAATCCTCCGCACGTGCAAAGCACGTGCCTCCCAGGCACGTGCAACGCACGTGCCCTTCCCCCTCCATCTGTTCGCCACAAGGCCTCTTTTGGGCCGTCCGATCTTGGCCAATCGGATGAGCTAACATCATCTTCTCCAAGTCAACCGCCTCTCCCAATCATGCCGCCTGCCTCCGAAATCTCCGCCGCGACTTCACCGGCCGCCCCTCGACGGATCTTCGTCTCCCAAATCACGATGAATCTCCAGCCTTCCCCGATTTCCACTCGAATCAGAACTCTCCAAATCTCGCGCCGCCAATCAAATCCCCATTGCCGATCATCTCTCAATTACCTTCCCTCTTCGGCCGTACCCGACACCCCTATTTAAGAACCTTCACCCCCAACTTAGCATCCGTCTGCCGAGTACCCCATTCAAGGAACCTTCGGCGGTGACAGCCCGGAGGACCTTCATTTGCGGTGAGATCCGGCATCCTCCCCGACACTGTTGCAGCCCACGGTGCTTCTCCGCCGCCTCTGCCCAGCTCCGGTCGTGAGGCGTCGAGCCAATGACGCAACACCTTCGCCTATGACTCCGACCACCAACTACCCTCCGATCGTCGACGTTGCCTTCGCCTCCAACAGAACTCATCTTCTCCGACAACTCATCACCTCCAGCTGGACGTCAGCACCACACCAGGAGTATAGTGCCTGAGCTCAACTCCGCCCCCTCCTCCACTCCGGAGCGGTGGTACGCCGCACATGACAGCCCCCACCGCCGTATCCACCGCGCCAGGGTGGCCATCCAGAAGCTAATGCCGGTCCTCCGCTACTCCGATGACCACCAACCGTTTGTCGGCCAATCATCTGATGTTAGATCGCAACGAAGCTCCAGATCTGACCATCCATAGAAGCTCTATCCTCCATCGTCGGATCAACCAGAACCAACAGCGTGGATCGGCTCATCAACCTCAGCTCCGAACCACCCTCTACGCCAGGTGCTTTGGTCGGCCCGAAGCATGCAAGACGCGCCACGTGGAGACCCTGCCCCGAGTCTCCAGCCAAACCACCACAGCACATGAGGTGTCACGTGAGCAGCAATATATTTGCAAAAGCCCCTGGAACTCCTCCATTTTGCACATTAGTCCGCCTCCAGAGGGAACGTTCCACGCACGTGCCCCTCTGGCTATTTTGCAGAAGAGCCCCCAGGAGATTGGTAATTACATCTAGGTACTCCCTGCAATTTCTATATTTATTTTTAATTATTTACATATTGCATAAATACCCTTGTGTTCTCCATTGAGTTTAGACCTCTACATTGCACATTTTATTTATCCAAAAATAGCATTATGTTCCTCAACTAATTCTCTACAGTTTGACATATTGTGGATATTTTTGTGATTGATGGTTAATTAATAATTCATTATTTTGTGGAAAATTACATATTTTGCCCAGTTTGTGCTCCTAAATTTATATTTGATTAACCATTGCTCTAATAATTGCCAAAAAATCACGTATTATATAATTAATTGTTGTGTTCGACATTGTGCCCAAAGAGAATCGAATTTACATGCATAGTTTGTCCTGTAAAAAATAACTTTGCATATTTCAGTGTTCCATTTTTAATAGGTATTAAAAATAGTATTTTCGAGGTTTAGGATTTTTTGAGATAAATCATCTAGTGATAGATCTTAGATAATTTTGTTCCTTGAAAATAATTAGGTTTAATAACTATAATTAAATATTGAAATTCATTCTGTTTACATTTAAAAATTCATAAAAAAATCATATTGCATCCAAAAATTCCAAAAAAATTACAGTGCATTCATTTCATTATATTTTGCATTGTGGCCAATTTTCATATTTTTCGGACACGTTTGAACTGATTGACATTTTAGTCCCTAAAATAGGCCAAATTTGCATTCTACATCTTTAATTGCATTAAAAAAATTGAAAAAAAAGACCGCCTCGAAAACCGTGTATGAATTTCGATAGACATAATTTTAGGTTGTTCCGTTGCCTCCTTGTATTCGACCTTGGGACTTGCCCAAGTAAAATAAACATAAAACCACGTGATTAAAAACTGAATAAATATTTGTGATTATTTTCTTGACCGATTCCGATTGTCGCCACAACGAATGATAAAGACTAATCACTAGTTTTACGCATGAGCAAATTCACATCTTTTTAACGAGCGCAATTTATGAATCGTCAGAGGACGCCGTTGCTGGGGAGGCAAACGGCTTAGAGTTTTGTTTAAAGATTTTATTCGGTTTTCCACAATCGGGTAGTCTGACCCCCAAATTTTTCACTGTAAATTCTATGTTTTTCCTGCATTTATATTCAACTATTATTTTCTTTTTATTTTATTATTTTTAATCACTCTCTTACATTTTCTCTCTTATTTTTCGTGCAAGGTACCCAACGTATGTGGAGTAGTTTTTCAAGAATCGACGCAACTTCACCGACTTTCGAAAGCCGCAATTAATTTAAGATGGAGTCGAGTTGTGAGAGAGCTTAGAGTCTAGGATTTTAATTTCTGCAAATTTTAATTTTCTGTAATTAATCGCTCATTTACAACGTTGTCTGTTTGGACCCTCGCGGGTGTAAAAAGACCTCTAACTTTCTTCTGTGGTGTGTCGTGATCTGCTTCACTCTCTGGTGAGGGTGGGGCCCGACTTGAGTGACAATTAGGCTATAGACCTGCACAGACGGCCCTTAGAGCATTTTAATTTTTATTATGCTTGTATGAATTAGACCACATTTCACCATTAATTGAAACACACATAGATCGTTCAATTTAGCCAAATTTAACTCATTTCTTCCCCGCTAATAGAACTTTCTGCTAGGTGTGGTTTTTCATCGGCCCGCATTCATTTAGATTAATTTGTCAATTTCTGTATAGCATCCCACACGGAGATTGCAAGGATTCACTGTAAGTCTTCTAACTGAGCATACATCATCGTTTTTCACGTGCATCAGCTTTCCCGAATTTCTCCCTCTTGTTTTGTCACATAATTTTAAAAGAAAATTGGGACTGGATGGTAGACGTGTATTTATGCTCATTTAAATTCTTTAGTGATCACCTAATTAAAATTGGGGCTGCTAAATATAGTCGATTTCAAAATAACCCATAAAATCAAGAATTTTTGCTGGAGAGCAACCCCAACCTTGGATTATTTTATTTTTTCTGAGTGAGCAAGAGACGACACTTAAGGCTAGAGCCAAACCCATATTTTCATATTGACTACTGATTCTACCTAAAGTGATTAGCTACTTCTCAGTGAAGATCTACGAGTAGCCGGTAAACAGTCTGGATTTCCTTAGCAGAATGGGTGGTTTAGAGGACACTCCGTAAGGCTCCATCCTCAAGTAACGGGTAGCCATTCTACGGTCCATACTTACTCTCATACTAGCTGAAAGTTGGTGCAACTAGTCGTAAGAATTCGGGCCAGTCATTACAAAAATTTCCGGCAGCTAACAACTCGCTTAATTATTTTCCAAGATTGTCTTATCACCAACTAAAATTGAAAAGATAATACCCGAACTCTTACTGCTTCATTGTATGAATTGGTGAACCCGGGGTTTGATTTGTGTTTGCATTGGTGTGCATAAACCGATATCCAAGTTTAAAAGCCACACATTTGATAAAATTTCTTTTGACTATCCCATGCAATCATCTCTCTCCTTTCTTGATTTAAACCTCATCATGAAACTTTTTTCCAAAAACTCTCCAGATCCAGATCATAAAAATCAACCGTCTCGAACAAACCCGATCCGTCATTCATTTTAGCTCTTTCAAAAATGGCCGAACATTTATCCGAGAATCCATCAGTACTATACTATGAAAACGAATTCGTATCGGTTAGACCCAAAACACCTCCTCCAACTTTAACAAGAGACTCTCAACCACCAACACTCTCTTCAAATCCGATCTGCTTTATGAATGACAACCCCTTATTTTCAGACAAGACAAACCAACAACCAACTGAGGTATCCACTTCTTCATACATCAATCCACTCTACTCCGATCATACAATTCATCCTTCATATTCAGTAAATGTCAATCCTTCATTCATGGGAGATGATAACCACATGATCTAATTGAACACTTCTTCACCACTTCCATCGATCCTTCCCTGGAACACTAATGATAAAATCATCATCTTAGATTGACCATGACAACCCCCTCTTCAGACATGATACTCATACAGAGGATTGGACTGACCACATAGAAACACATCAACCCGGTATGCTTACTCCACAATATCAAGGTCCGATCATTCATGATCAAATAATCGAACTCGCGAGCTCTCGCATACCTGGAACATATCAAAGGATTGAACTCTACTCGGACCAACTCCATATGCCTGGACCATATGAGAAGCCGCCTTCCATAATTATTGAGGAGATATTTTCAGAAAATAATGAGCATATATTGGATATCTCAAGAGACTCCTCTCCTAGCACATATAGGAAAATGGAAGAGGAAATTATTGAATCTCAAATACAAAAACACACCTCGACTGCTCTCACGATTGGTCATGAAAAGATTTCTAATGATATTTCGAGGATGAATAAGAAATTTGATTTAATGGAGGATAGATTTCGAGAATTAGCCGATCGATTAATTTCAATCTCTGGTAGCTCGGACATAAAAATGAATGAGAAAATGAATGGATCTGAGATTGAAAATTTTGAGGATATTCAGGAACCTGGGAACGATTCTGACAGTATCACATCTGCATATTATTCCCCTAGAAATGACTACGCCCTGACTCTTACTCTGAACATCAGAACCCCTGCTCATCGGAGGAACACTCCACATCACCACACCACACAGAAAATACCAAAAAATAGGAATATTCAAAAACACCAAAAAATCGAAAATCCAGAAAATTTCATAAAAATTGAGACTGAAGAAGATCCGAGGAATTTGGATCCTCTTATACGGGAAGCATGGGAGAAGAAATTAATTTTTGAACTTCCCTTTCTAAAGGCCATTGAACACTTCCCTGACCGTAAAGGATTTGTAATGGACAAATTAGTGATCAAAAATTCGGGAAGGATTATAACAAATATTGAAAGGCATATCTTGTCAATGACCTCCTCCTTGGTGTTGAGGAGAAAAACCAAGAGCCGCATAGTAAAGTGGTTGCCCAGATTTGACTGCATAATCAAAGATACAATTTTCACCCATGCTCGAATTGATGACGATTCATCGATCAATATCCTCCCGACCTCTGTATTTCACGAACTCAAACTCGATCCGATCAAGAAGATACGAGAGATTGTTCAATTGGCAGACCGATCGATAAAATGGCCGAGAGGAATCATTTCTGTCATCATGACATTCCAAGGTGCTCCGCTCAAAGTAGAATTCATGATCATTGATATTGAGTATCAAAGAGAATTCACCCAATCTCCAATTATCCTCAAAAAGCCATTCTTAGCATTGGCTAAGGCAATTATAGATTGTGAGACTTGAGAAATCAATTTTACAGCACTGGAAACACTTCGATCTGACCCAGTCTTTGAGGAACCACGATTTTCTGAGGCAACCCATGAAGTCCCCGACAACCGTAACCATGAAGCG
Source organism: Ottelia alismoides (assembly GCA_037367405.1). Taxonomy (NCBI): domain Eukaryota; kingdom Viridiplantae; phylum Streptophyta; class Magnoliopsida; order Alismatales; family Hydrocharitaceae; genus Ottelia; species Ottelia alismoides. The sequence continues at coordinate 558,557 of JAZKJV010003714.1, read as the reverse complement.
GTAGAAGAGCCCTACCCCGCTGCTACACCTGAGATAGCGGTTGTTGATGAGACTATTGGTTTAGAGAATCCCCCTTGCTCCATTCTCAGCTGCTCTCACCATGGAGAATCGAGTATATGAATCATATGATCCGAGACTTATGCATGGGCACACCCTAGGTCAACCTATTCTGACTACATGGATCACATCAACTTGACACAGGAATGCTCCAATACCAAATCAATTGAGAATGAACATGCAGAGACTCTTCCCAGTATTTCAATTCCCGCGGATCTCAAAATAGACAAATCCTTTTTCTATGATCCAGAGACATATGCATGGTCGCAACCTGGAGCCAACCTTCTCTGAATACCTTGACCAAATCATACCAAATCGAGAGTGCACCTTTATTCAGAAGACTAAGAACAAACACGCAGCCCGAACACCGACCAAGGAGAAGAATTCCAATGGCTATTCATCTGGATACTCAAGTGAACCGACACCTTCACGAAACATGAAAAAGAAAGTCACATTTGACCTTTAGGAAGAGGAATCAGCTGGTGATCTCTCATCAGGTCCGGAAAAGGTAATCTACATGAGTAAAGTTTGTTAGGCAGCTCTAAAGCCATATCTTCACAAGGATCCAAAATTCAATTCTCGTTGGACAACTCCTGTTCCTAATTACTATTCATCCAAAGCTAATGCTCCTACCCTCTTCAAGTACACTGGAATTATTTCTTATGAGCTGACTGAGACAGATGCTTCTGAGTATTCATCTGAGGACAAACCGTTTGACCCCAAGAAGGAACGAATTCTGAGGAAACAACTGAAGAAACAAAAAGATCAAAATATATGGAGTGTATCCACTTTTAAATACTATTCCTCTGAGGATAACTTTGATGATGGCTACCTTTCATCGGACTCATATGCTTCATCCACTATCCATCATGATTTTTCTGAGGATGACACGGATAATAGTTGGGAATCATATGCTTCATCTCCATCTAGACATTACGATCTCCCACCATAGGCTCACAAAAAGATCGGTCGAAAACCACCTTAATCATCAACTACCAACCCTCCCTCCCGACCACATCGGCTCCTTGTACAACTTCTTCCTCTACTTAGGCCAAGGCCTAAGTATAGGGGGAGACCGATGCCATATGTGTATACCATCCTTCTCCTATCTCCCGATCACCTCACTTCCATCCTTCCTCTATACTTAGGCTGACCAGAGCCTAAGTATAGGGGGAACTGACACTCACCTGTATATATTTTCCTCATTCACATACCCAGACCACTTCATTTTCCCGCTCTTGTTCTATACTTAGATTGTTGACAGTCTAAGTATAGGGGGGGGCTAATATGTGAATCTTGTTCTTTTTCTTTTCCTTTTTCACTCTCTTACGGTTAGCCCAAGTTATGTCTTCTTTACGCTTCTTGTGCTCTGAGGACACAACACTTGCTAAGTATAGGGGGTCTGTATATATACTCCGTATATATTTTACCCATATCTTATACTTTCACGTAAGTCTATATTTGTTTACGGGTGGGTAAATAATTTGAAAAAAAACAACACAAAAGAAAAGAAAAAGAAAAAGAATTTTTCTACTAACACTGACTGTGCCCACAATTTTTGAAAAAAAGTCTTCTTATTCATTTTTGCACAAAAAAACCCAAAAAATCCCTTGCATAAAAAAATAAAAAAATGTGTCTGCATTTCACACACCTGCACTTCATCCAGCATTTCATTTGCATCTTGAAAAGTCTTTGGGTTCTGAACCAAGTTATGAGCAGAAACTGAGAGTGATCTGGGCTTGACCTTAATCCACCTAATTTTCAGAGGAACTTCACCGAGAAATAGGATTTTAGAAACTTCAGGTCTTTGACTTAATTCTTTAAGTTCTACATGACAATGGGCAGTGTTTAACTCTTAGTGTCTAACCTGGTCTCTTCATTCTGGGTACAACTCTGGAATAGGGAATTAATTTGTACTCCCTCACTATGAACCTAGCTCAACTCAGACGGGATGTTGGAAGACTATGTGAGTTTCTTTTCTAGTAGCGTGGAAATCTAAAGACCGGAGTACGGGTTGAAATAAAGCTTCCGAGAAGGGATGGACAACTGGAGATAATTTTTTGTAAGACCCCAAAAAATATACGGAAATAAAAAGATTCTATATACGTTGGGGCACAACAAGGTCCAAGCAGAACCATCAAAAAATCCAAAAACAAGGAAGCATTCTGCCAAATAAACATCTGACCAAAAAGGTCCAAGCTTCAAGAAAATCTGCAGATCTTGGTGAAGACTCAGCTACACTGGCCATCTTTACAAGGAGAGATGACTGCACTAGCCATCCTATAGTTCTTTTCCCCTTATTCTCACTTCTCCCCCAATTCGATTGTGAACACAGCACGACAGACCTTAGAAGGAAATACCTGACTCCCCGAGGACGAGTTACTGGAGAGGAGAGGATCATGCTAATCCAGCATTCTGGATGGGAAGAGCTAAAATCTTTCACACACATGAGTCGATTGTTCAATGTTCATAGGGTATACTTTTGGAAGAAGGTTGATCTAAGATGACTTCTGAGCCGAAACTGTAGCAATGATGTGTAGAACTTGAAGGCTATTGATTTTGAAATTTGAAGTCTTACAGAAGTTCTGCCACACTAATAATCCAAAGGACGAGTCTAGTTTCATTTTCACCTTCAGTTCATGGTCTTGGTATGGAACCCAATCTCATTTCACCTCATGGCATTTCTTTTTGATGCTCAGGGACGAGCATGGTTTAAGTACAGGGGGATGATGAATCTCAGATTCATCACTCTAAATCTCATTTATTAAGCTCAAATCCCTCAAAATCAACAGCATTTCTGCATCTATTCTGCATAAGTAGTATTCATGCATGTTTTCATAAGAATTGCATTTTAGCACGAATTTTTGCACAAAACAAAAAGCCAAAAATCTCAGCCAAAATTGTCCTGTAAATAGACTAACTTCCCTTATTTTTAACTCATTTATGCTAACTCTGAATAACCCAAAACCACCTCCACTATGTACATATCACTAACAGGAATAATGAAAAAACAAAAAATTTACTAACCCAAATAAGTGGACCTAAAACCCAAACCCTAGTTATAGGATTTTCGAACTAAAAATATCATATCTTCCTCATCCAGTGTCCATTTTAATCCTACTCACTTTTGAACTAATGTATATTCAATTACCTTCAAAACAAGACAAAGTTCAAGTGAATCGGAGTTCATATGTAAAAGTTGAGTTTTGGGCCTCTTTTGTACATTTTCTATTTTAGCGGGTTTTGACCTATTATTTTATGTACATAATTATCCTATTTTAGTTCTTTTCTTTTTGATTTGTCTTCTTTGATAAAAGTTTCATTAAAATGTGCAAAAATCTAAATCCAAATTGAGCTTGAAATCAAAGAAACAAATTGATTCCGCGTCTTCACTAACCGACTGTACAAATTTGGTCTGTTTCATATTTTATTTTATTTCTTCTTTTTCTTAATTAATAAAAGTCCAAAAAAATATTAATATGTAAATATTTATCTTTCATTTTTTCATATTTTTCGAGATTTTTTAATTGGTTTAAAAATGATATAAAAATTATAAACCCCAAAAATCAAGGTATTCTATGTACATGGGATACCCCCAAAATATCACTTTTTGCAATTGATTGATGGTTTTTATGTCTTCATGAAAGTTGTAGATCTCATTGAGACAAGCAATTTTTGTGAATATTTTTTTTCGATCTAAGGTCGTTTGCTATTTATTTTGTATTTTACAAAGTATTTAATTTACAATTTTTATGGTGCTGACACGTGGCAGCTCTTGGAGCTGCCACATGTCATCCATTTTAGCATTTTTAATTATCGTTTTTATAAAAAATAAATAAAAAAATAAAAATAATAAAAAATATAATTAATAATTAAAAAAATAATAAAAAATCCTCCGCACGTGCAAAGCACGTGCCTCCCAAGCACGTGCAACGCACATGCCCTGCCTCCTCCATCCATTCGCCACATGGCCTCTTTTGGGCCGTCCGATCTTGGCTGATCGGACGGCCCAACATCATCTTCTCCAAGTCAACCGCCTCTCCCAATCACGCCGCCTGCCTCCGAAATCTCCGCCGCGACTTCACCGGTCGCCCCTCGGCAGATCTTCGTCTCCCAAATCATGATGAATCTCTGGCCATCCCAGATTTCCACTCGAATCAGAACTCTCCAAATCTCTTATCACCAACTAAAATTTAAAAGATAATAGCCCAACTCTTATGTCTTCATTGAATGAGTTGGTGAACCCGAGGTTTGATTGGTGTTTGCATTGGTGTGCATGAACCGATATCGAAGTTCAAAAGCCACACATTTGATAAAATATATTTTGACTATCCCATGCAATCATTTCTCTCCTTTCTTGATTTAAACCTCATCATGGAACTTTTTTTCCAAAAACTCTCCAGATCCAGATCATAAAAATCAATCGTCTCGAACAAACCCGATCCGTCATTCATTTTAGCTCTTTCAAAAATGGCCGAACATTTATCTGAGAATCCATCAGTACTATACTATGAAAACGAATTCGTATCGGTTAGACCCAAAATACCTCCTCCAACTTTAAAAAGAGACTCTCAACCACCAACACTCTCTTCAAATCCGATCTGCTTTATGAATGACAACCCTTTATTTTCGGACCAGACAAACCAACAACCGACAGAGGTATCCACTTCTTCATACATCAATCCACTCTACCCTGATCATACAATTCATCCTTCATATTCGCTAAATGTCAATCCTTCGTTCATGGGAGATGATAACCACATGATCTAATTGAACACTTCTTCACCTCTTCCATCAATCCTGCCCTGGAACACTAATGAACAATCATCATCTTGAATTGACCATGAAAACCCCCTCTTCAGACATGATACTCATACAGAAGATTGGACTGACCACATAGAAACACATCAATCATGTATGCTTACTCCACAATATCACGGTCTGACCATTCATGATCAAATAATCGAACTCGCAAGCTCTCGCATACCTGGACCGTATCAAAGGATTGAACTCTACTCTGACCAACTCCATATGCCTGGACCATATGAGAAGCCACCTTCAATAATTATTGAGGAGATATTTTCAGAAAATAATGAGCATATATAGGATATCTCAAGAGACTCCTCGCCTAGCACATATAGGAAAATGGAAGAGGAAATTATTGAATCTCAAATACAAAAATACACCTACTCTCACGATTGGTCATGAAAAGATTTCGGATGATATTTTGAGGATGAATAAGAAATTTGATTTAATGGAGGATAGATTTCGAGTTTTAGCCGATCGATTAATTTCAATCTCTGGTAGCTCGGACATAAAAATGAATGAGAAAATGAATGGATCCGAGATTAAAATTTTTGAGGATATTCAGGAACCTAGGGACGATTCTGACAGTATCACTTCTGCATATTATTCCCCTAGAAATGACTACGCCTCTGACTCTTACTCTGAACATCAGAACCCCTGCTCATCTGAGGAACACACCACATCACCACACCACACATAAAATACCAAAAAAATGAGAATATTCAAAAACACCAAAAAATCGAAAATCCAGAAAATTTCATAAAAATTGAGACTGAAGAAGATCTGAGGAATTTCGATCCTGTTATACGGGAAGCATGGGAGAAGAAATTAATTTTTGAACTTCCCTTTCTAAAGGCCATTGAACACTTCCCCGACCTTAAAGGATATGTAATGGACAAATTAGTGATAAAAATTCGGGAAGGATTAGAACAAAGATTGAAAGACATATCTTGTCAATGGCCTCCTCCTTGGTGTTGAGGAGAAAAACCAAGAGCCGCATAGAAAAGCGGTTGCCCAGATTTGACTGCATAATCAAAGACACAATTTTCACCCATGCTTGAATTGATGACGATTCACCGATCAATATCCTCCCGACCTCTGTATTTCATGAACTCAAAATCGGACTGATCAAGAAGATATGAGAGATTGTTCAATTGGCAGACCGATCGATAAAATGGTCGAGAGGAATCATTTCTGTCATCATGACATTCCAAGGTGCTCCGCTCAAAGTAGAATTCATGATCATTGATATTGAGCATCAAAGAGAATTCACCCAGTCTCCATTATCCTCAAAAAGCAATTCTTAGCATTGGATAAGGCAATTATTGATTGTGAGACTCGAGAAATTAATTTTACAGCACTGGAAACACTTCGATCTGACCCAGTCTTTGAGGAAACACGATTTTCTGAGGCAACCCATGAAGTCCCCGACAACCGTAACCATGAAGCGGTAGAAGAGCCCTACCCCGCTGCTACACCTGAGATAGCGGTTGTTGATGAGACTATTGGTTTAGAGAATCCCCCCTGGTCCATTCCCAGCTGCTCTCACCATGGAGAATCGAGTATATGAATCATATGATCCGGAGACTTATGCATGGGAACACCCTAGGTCAACCTATTTTGACTACATGGATCACATCAACTTGACATAGGAATGCTCCAATATCAAATCAATTGAGAATGAAAATGCAGAGACTCTTCCCAGTATTTCAATTCCCGCAGAACTCAAAATAGACAAATCCTTTTTCTATGATCCTGAGACATATGAATGGTCGCACCCTGGAGACAACCTTCTCTGAATACCTTGACCAAATCATCCCAAATTAAGAGTGCACCAACATTCAGAAGACTAAGAACAAACACGCAGCCCGAACACCGACCAAGGTGAAGAATTCCAATGGCTATTCATCTGGATACTCAAGTGAACCGACACCTTCACGAAATAAGAAAAAGAAAGTCACATTTGACCTTTAGGAAGAGGAATCAGCTGGTCATCTCTCATCAGGTCCGGAAAAGGTAATCTACATGAGTAAAGTTTGTTAGGCAGCTCTAAAGCCATATCTTCACAAGGATCCAAAATTCAATTCTCGTTGCACAACTCCTGTTCCTAATTACTATTCATCCAAAGCTGATTCTCCTACCCTCTTCAGGTACACTGGAATTATTTCTTATGAGCTGACTGAGATCGGTGCTTCTGAGTATTCATCTGAGGACAAACCGTTTGACCTCAAGAAGGAACGAATTCTGAGAAACAACTGAAGAAACAAAAAGATCAAAATATCTGTAGTGTATCCACTTTTAAATACTATTCCTTTGATGATAACTCTGATGATGGCTACCTTTCATCTGACTCATATGCTTCATCCACTATCCATCATAATTTTTCTGAGGATGACACGGATAATAGTTGGGAATCATATGCTTCATCTCCATCTCGATATTACGATCTCCCACCACAGGTTCACAAAAAAGATCGGTCGAAAACTGCCTTAATCATCGACTACCAACCCTCCCTCCCGACCACATCGGCTCCTTGTACAACTTCTTCCTCTACTTAGGCCAAGGCCTAAGTATAGGGGGAGACCGATGCCATCTGTGTATACCATCCTTCTCCTATCTCCCGATCACCTCACTTCCACCCTTCCTTTATACTTAGACTGACCAGAGCCTAAGTATAGGGGGAACTGACACTCACCTGTATATATTCTCCTCATTCACATACCCAGACCACTTCATTTTCCCGCTCTTGTTCTATACTTAGATTGTTGACAGTCTAAGTATAGGGGGGCTAATATGTAAATCTTGTTCTTTTTCTTTTCCTTTTTCACTCTCTTACGCTTAGCCCAAGCTATATCTTCTTTACGCTTCTTGTGCTCTGAGGACATAGCACTCGCTAAGTATATATTCCGTATATATTTTACCCATATCTTGTACTTTCGCATAAGTCTATATGTATTTACGGGGTGGGTAAATAATTTGAAAAAAAAATAACACAAAAGAAAAGAAAAAGAAAAAGAGTTTTGCTAGTAACACTGACTATGCCCACAATTTTTGAAAAAAAGTCTTCTTATTCATTTTTGCATAAAAAACCCAAAAAATCCCTTGCATAAAAAATAAAAAATGTGTCTGCATTTCACACACCTTCACTTCATCCAACATTTCATTTGCATCAGTGAAAAGTCTTTGGATTCTGAATCGAGTTATGAGCAGAAACTGAGAGTGATCTGGGATTGACCTTAATCCACCTAATTTTCAGAAAAACGTCACAGAGAAATAGGATTTTAGAAACTTCTGTTCTTTGACTTAATTCTTTAAGTTCCACATGACAATGCGCAGCGTTTAACTCTTAGTGTCTAACATGGTCTCTTCATTCTGGGTACAACTCTGGAATAGGGAATTAATTTGTACTCCCGCACTATGCACTTAGCTCAACTCAGACGGGATGTTGGAAGACTATGTGAGTTTCTTTTCTAGTAGCATGGATATCTAAAGACCGGAGTACGAGTTGAAATAAAGCTTCGGAGAAGGGATGGACAGCTGGGAACAATTTTTTGTAAGACCCCAAAAAGTGTACGGAAACAAAAAGATTCTATATACGTTGGGGCACAACAAGATCCAAGCAGAACCATCAAAAAATTAAAAAACAAAGAAGCATTCTGCCAAATAAACATCTGATCAAAAAGGTCCAAGCTTCAAGAAAATCTGCAGATCTTGGTAAATACTCAGCTACACTGGCCATCTTTACAAGGAGAGATGACTACACTGGCCATCCTCCAGTTCTTTTCCCCTTTTTCTCACTTCTCCCCCAATTCGATTATGAACACAACACGACAGACCTTAGAAGGAAATACCTGACTCCCCGAGGACGAGTTACTGGAGAGGAGAGGAGCATGGTAATCCAGCATTCTGGATGGGAAGAGCTAAAATCTTTCACACACATGAGTCGATTGTTCAATGTTCATAGGGTACACTTTTGGAAGAAGGTTGATCTAAGATGACTTCTGAGCCGAAACTGTAGCAATGATGTGTAGAACTTGAAGGCTGTTGATTTTGAAATTTTAAGTCTTACAGAAGTTCCGCCACACTAATAATCCAAAGGTCGAGTCTAGTTTCATTTTCACCTTCAGTTCATGGTCTTGGTATGGAACCCAATCTCAATTCACCTCATGGCATTTCTTTTTTATGCTCAGGGACGAGCATGGTTTAAGTATAGGGGGATGATGAATCTCAGATTAATCACTCTAAATCACATTTATTAAGCTCAAATCCCTCAAAATCAACAGCATTTCCGCATCTATTCTGCGTAAGTAGCATTCATGCATGTTTTCATAAGAATTGCATTTTAGCACGAATTTTTGCACAAAATAAGAAGCCAAAAATCTCAGCCAAAATTGACCTGTAAATAGCCTAACTTCCCTTATTTTTAGCTCATTCATGCTTACTTTGAATGACCCAAAACCACCTCCACTATGTACATATCACTAACAGGAATAATGAAAATACAAAAAATTCGCTACCCAAAAAAGTGGATCAAAACCCAAACCCTAGTTCTAGAATTTTCGGACTAAAAATATCATATCTTCCTCATCCAGTGTCCATTTTAATCCTACTCACTTTTAAAGTAATGTATATTCAATTACCTTCAAAATAGGACCAAGTCAAGTCAATCTAAGTTCATATGTGAAAGTTGGGTTTTGGGCCTCTTTTGTACATTTTATATTTTAGCGGATTTTGACCTATTATTTTATGTACATAATTATCCTATTTTAGTTCTTTTCTTTTTGATTTGTGTTCTTTGATAAAAGTTTTATTAAATTGCGTAAAAATCCAAATCCAAATTGAGCTTGAAATCAAAGAAACAAATTGAGTCCGCGTCTTCACTAACCGACTGTACAAATTTGGTCTGTTTCATATTTTATTTTATTTCTTCTTTTTCTTAATTAATAAAAATCCAAAAAAAATTATATTAATGTGTAAATATTTATCTTTCATTATTTTATATTTTTCTGGATTTTTTATCTGGTTTAAAAATAATATAAAAAATATAAACCCCAAAAATCAAGGTATTCTATGTACATGGGATACCCCCAAAATATCACTTTTTGCAATTGATCGATTTTGATTTTGATGTCCTTAGCAAAGTTGTAGATCTCATTGAGACAAGCAATTTTTGTGAAGGAACTTTTTTGATCCGAGGTTGTTTTCTATTTATTTTGTATTTTACAAAGTATTTAATTTGCGATTTTTGTGGTGCGGACACGTGGCCGCTCCTGGAGTCACCACGTGTCAGCCATTTTTGGAATTTTAATTATCATTTTTATAAAAAATAAAATAAAATTAAATAAAATAAAAAATAAAAATCGTAAAATAAAAGATAAAAAACGCCTCCGCACGTACGAAGCACTTGCCTCCCAGGCACGTGCAACGCACGTGCCCTGCACCCTCCATCCGTTCGCCACATGGCCTCTTTTGGTCCTTCCAATCTCCGCCGATCGGACGACCCAACATCATCTTCTCCAAGTCGACCACCTTTCCTAATCACGTCGCCCGCCTCCGAAATCTACGCCGCGACTTCATCGGCCGCCCCTCGGTGGATCTTCGTCTCCCAAATCACGATCAATCTCCGGACGTCCCCGATTTCCAATCGAATCAGATCTCTCCAAATCGCGTACCGCCAATCAAATCCCCATCGTCGATCATCTCCCGATTCACTTACCTCTCCGGCCGTACCTGACACCCCTATTTAAGAACCTCCACCCCCAACTTAGCAACCGTCCGTCGAGTACCCCATTTAAGAAACCTCCGGTGGTGACAGCCCGGAGGACCTTCATTTGCGACGAGATCCGACATCCTACCCAATGCCGTTGCAGCCCACGGTGCTTCTCCGCTGCCTCTTCCCAGCTCAGGCCGTGAGCCGTCGAGCCAACGACGCAATGCCTTCGCCTACGACTCCGACCACCAACTACCCTCCGATCGTCGAGGTCGCCTTCGCCTCCAACGAAACTCATCTTCTCCGACAACTCATTGCCTCCAGCCGGACGTCAGCACCACACCAGGAGTATCGCGCCTGTGCTCAGCTCCGCCCCCTCCTCCACTCCGGAGTGGTGCTACGCCGCACACGACAGCCCCCACAACCGTTTCCACTGTGCCAGGGGGGCATCCAAAAGCTAACGCCGATCCTCTACTACTCGATGACTGCCGGCCGTTTATCGGCCAATCGCCGCCGTTAGATCGCAACAAAACTCCAGATTTGACCGTCCAGAGAAGCTCTATCCTCCATCGTTGGATCAACCAGAACCAACGGCGTGGACTGACTCATCAGCCTCGGCTCTGAATCACCCTCCACGCTAGGTGCTTCGATCGGCTCGAAGCACGCAAGACGCGCCACGTGGATCCCGCGCCCCGAGCCTCCAGCCAAACCACCTCAACACGTGAGGCGTCATGTGAGTAGCAGCATATTTGCAAAAGCCCCTGGAACTCCTCCATTTTGCACTTCATTCCGCCTCCAGAGGGCACGTGCCACACACGTACCCCTCTGGCTATTTTGCAGAAGAGCCCCAGGAGATTGGTAATTACATCTAGGTCCTCTCTGCAATTTATATATTTATTTTTAATTATTTACATATTACATAAATACCCCAGTGTTCCCCATTGAGTTTAGACCTCTACATTGTAACTGTGTTCCTCAATTAATTCTCTACAGTTTGCATATTATGGATATTTTTGTAATTGATGGTTAATTATAATTAATTGTTTTGTGGAAAATTGCATATTTTACCTGATTTGTGCTCTTAAATTTATATTTGATTAACCGTTGCTCTAAAAATTCCCTAAAAATCAAGTATTGTAGAATTAATTGTGCTCGAATTGTGCCCAAAGAGAATTTAATTTGTATGCATAGTTTGTCCTGTAAAAATCATTTTGCGTATTTAAGTGTTCTATTTTTAGTAGGTATTAAAACTAGTATTTTCGAGGTTTAGGATTTTTCTAAGATCAATCACCTAGTGATAGATCTTAGGTAATTTTGTTCCTTGAAAATAATTAGGTTTACTATTTATTATAATTAAATATTGAAATTCATTCTGCTACATTTAAAAATTCATAAAAAAATCATATTGCATCTAAAAATTCGAAAAAAATTATAGTGCACTGAGTTCATCATATTTTGCATTGTGGCCAAGTTCCATATTTTTCGGACATCGTTTGAATGTAAGATATTTTAGTCCCTAAAATAGATCGAATTTGCATTCTGAATCTTTAATTACATTAAAAAAATTAAAAAAAAGACCACCTCGAAAACTGCGCATGAATTTTGATAGAATAATTTTACGTTGCTCCTTTGCCTCCTTGTGTTCGACCTTGGGACGTGCCAAGTAAAATAAACATAAAATCACATGATTAAAAATTGAATAAATATTTGTGGTTATTTTCTTGATCGATTCTGGTTTCCACTTACAACGAACGACAAAGACAAATTACTATTTTTACGCACAAACAAATTCACATCAGTTTAACAAGCGCAATTTTCGAATCTTCAGTCAACCTGGAAGAACAGCTCCTGGGTGGACTTCACCGGAGCCAAGGAAGAGATCCTCAATCCCGATGATCGATCGAGAAGTGCTGGATGCACCGTGGAAGGCCTCCACGTAAACTGAACGATTCAGATGGAGGCTCCACCGGCTGGATAGGCGTGACGACAACGAGGACCTGGAGCTACTCCGGCGAACCTCAGATGGGTGTGAGGGGGTCTTCAACACGAGCTTTCACCTGCGAAGGGTAGTTGGGACTCGGGGCACGGCTCTTGTCCGGGTTATTGGAGATAGAAAGCAAAGAAGCGACGAGGGATGGGGCTCGATCTCCGGCAAAGGCGAGGAAGGAGATCTCGAACCTAATCTCGACTAGATGGACAAAGGTCAGGGTGATCAGGATGCGGAAAGAGATGGAGGGTGAGCGTGTGGTGCTATCGGAGCAGCTGAAGGTGAGTGAGGGAGGTCCGACCGACTAGTCGGAGCAGGCGGAGGGACGACAACGATAAATGAAAGATTTGGTCGAATGAACAAATGCGAAGGATAAAAGGGTCACCTGAAGGTCTAGAAAGACTCCTGAGCACAAGACGAAGAGGGTCATCGGGGTAGTGGCCTCGACCGAGCTGCGGAAGGCAAGGGAGGCTAGTCGCGGCGGAACTCTGACAACGATGGTCGAGCTACCACATTGCTGTACCAAAATAATAGCCAAACGATGCTCCAGGCAGCTGTAACTCAGCTGGAGGTGGTTAGGGTTTCAGATGGGAGCGAGGCACAATCTAGGGCATTGTGGAGACGGAGAACAGGTTATATAGGGTTGTCAATGGTCTGGAAAGATCGTAGAGAAGCACGAGACCCGAGAAGGAATCGGATCAGGAAATGGACCCGCGGGGATGTCGGAGTTACGAGGATTATCGGGTCCAAATTCCTAGGCCAGAGGAGAGCGGAGTCAGGAAGGAAAATATCTAGAAAAAGCTCCGGTGACTAGGATCCGGGTCTGACCCAGGAAGAAGGAGACGTTGACCCGCGGTCAACATTCCAGTCGACCAATCAAAAAATAGGATTTACAAAATAGTTTACATATTCAATAAAAATTAATAAATTATTTTAAATTACAAAAGTGTATAAAATGAAAAATGTTTATCATTTTTCAAACTAATTTTCTATGATTTTTATTTATTTTTTTAAATAATTTAATTTATATACAGTATAGAGTATTAACTACAAGTATATTATACCTATGTATTTGTATAATTATTTTTATTTTTTATTTTTGAAAAAATATCCTAATTTTATATTTTATTTATCTACAATATAATTTTTGGAGTAGAAAATAATTTTTGTTTCATTTTTATAATTTATGTGCAGATATAAAATAAACGAAGAAGGAAAGATATATACATGTATTATGTACAAGAAAGAGAGAGTTTTATTTTCTTTTTCTTTTTATTTTTCTAGTTTTTTTTATTTTTAGAAATATATACAAGGAGGTGAAAAGAATTCTTTATTTTTGGCAAAAAACAATTATTTATTTACACTCATGATATGTATAGTATAGTATAGGCCATATCTCTCTGTACTTATTTTCTTTGACGATCAGGCCAATGCTTGGCCCTCTCTTTGGGTTCAGGTCACTCTGTATTTATTCTAAATACCTCCTTCCTTTTTCTTTTCCTTTATTCTTTTATTTTTGCATAAATACATGCTAATTTTGTAATATTAACATATGCATGCATATTGCTAAGTTATTGTATTTACACCTATTTACATGGTGTTGTGTCAAGATAATTAGCTAAAATAAAAGAACAAAGAGTGATGAAAATGGATTCATCAGTGGGTTATTTGTTTTTATTACTATAATTCGAATATTTAGTGTAATATTTGGTGACATTTTCCTTGCTTGGCCCTGACATTTACTCTATTTGCAGTAATACACCTATTAGGAGCATATTAAATGTGGTTTAATTGGATAAATCATCTTATACCCCTTGATGATCATGAAAATATAGAGGAATCCTAATGTCCGATCTTGGAGGGTATGTAGTGCCCGACAAGTTGGGTCTAGCAATCACTGTATCGACCTCTCTCTCAACTCTCATATAACTACAATCAAGTTCATCAACAATTAACCAAAAAATACTAAAGCAATGGATAAAGATGAGGAAAATTTTATTTAACACTATAAAATGATATATGTATATAGGGAAAAATGGGGCTGCCCCCTAGGGGTAGCCAACATGGCTGCCCCCACCCCATTTTGGGGCAATTTTTTATTTTTTTGGAAAAATATCGCCATGTATATTAATCCCTATATCCATTATATATGTCATTCGAATTTCGTCAGAAACGGAGACTCCTATGGCCTCCATCCAGACGTCATTTTTTTTAACGGTCGCAGGATTTTTTAAATCGACTCTGTCTGGATGGACGCCGTAGGAGTCTCTATTTCTGACGAAATTCGAATGGCATATAAGAGGGATATATGGATGAATATACATCACGATATTTTCCAAAAAAAAAAAAAATTGCTCTAAAATGGGGAGGGGTAGCCCCATCAACCCCATATATATATATATACATATATATGAGAATATTTCAGATGAGGTGCACCTTTCCTTGCTATATGGAAAGCCACGAATATTGGCCGTCTGATCTGCATCTACGGCCATCAGCCGTCTATAATCACACACGCGAAACCATGTTAAACCATCGCAATTACCACTCCTGGTTTTCTATATTTAGTAAATTAGTGGCTTTATGACTCAATCAATTTTGTGATATTCGTTCTTTTTTTATAAACGATTCTTCTTCCTATATTTAGATTCTTCATCCGACAACAGAATTATTTAATTATCCTTTAAATTACGGTATTTGGTTTAACACTAATTTTAATTCTTTTTTCTAACGTTTAATCTTTTGCATCCACATTCATTCTTCACCATGGATGATTCCTATTCATCATCAAGCGATGATTCTGCATCGGAGTTTATGTCTAACTTTTATGAAGAAGGATTCCAGGTTATTACATTATATTTCTTTGTTGTTCTTCAAAAAATATTTCGATTTGATGTATATAGTGATTTTTTTGTAACAGGAAAATAGCACTGAAGATACAGGTCACGTCAATTCTGAGATCTGTCCTCTCTCCACAGGTGTTGTATTTTAATTTTATACAAATTTTTTATTTTAGTAGAATTAATATGATTTTTATGTAATCATTACATTTGTTCTTCAATTTGTTCTCAAGTTTATGTTAAATTGTACTAGATTTACAGTTATGGTCAATAAACGTTTTTTCATTTAATTTGTTGTCTTGATATATAATTGACATTATACAATAATACATGTCTATATTTTATTATCATTCGACATATTTTACAATATATTCATTCAACATAATATTTATAACTTCACGATCCATTGTACAATATTTGATTGTATTGTACATTATATTAATTTATTTTACTATTTCCTTATATACATTACACATTATTTCGTTCTTTCTTTTTTACCAGTAACATTTTCGGGTGACATTTATTACAAATATATTTCACTAGAATTAATTTTATAATCCATTATACAATAATTATATATATTTTAAATTTTATTTACTTTGGGTAATATTTCCTAGTATATTTTACACAATTTCACGTTTTTTGACTTTTGGCAGGACCACTTTCGGATGCACTATATACCAAAAATAATACACAATAATTAATAACATATTCCATTGTAAAATATTAATCTGAAATGTACATTTTCTTGCTCTATATTAATTTCTCTTAGTTTAGTTTACGCAATCTCACTTTCTTTGTATATTACCAGGAAATATATGGGGTGCCATACGTTCCAGAGATATTGCACAAGACTGTCTTCCAAATTTTGAGGTAATGAGATACCATATAAACTTTTATTTTTTTTAGTAAATTTATTATTGTGTTATTTTTATATTAGGATATTGGAGCAAAGATCACATATACAGAGTGCCTACAAACTGATGCATCCTTTTCAGGTAATATTGTTAGTGTGTAAATTTAATAATTATACAAACAATATATCTTCATAGTTCTTAAAGTTAATATTGTTAATATTTTTCAATCTTTTTCGATATATATGTGAAAAACATCATTAGATTTAACATGTTTTTCAATTATATTTAAATTAATGCAGTTGATCCAAGTTCCCCAATCGCAAACTATTCTAGTTATCAGAATATACCCACTGTTGGTATGGTTTTTGGTTCCGTTGAACACGCATATAATTTTTATGAAGCTTATGCTACAAGGGAGGGTTTCAATGTACGCAAAAGTAGCACAAGACATAGAGTTGATAGAGTAACTAGAAACAAGACACTGGTGTTTAAGAGTTTTGTATGTTGGAAAGAAGGAAAATCAAGAGCTTCCTCATCAACAAGAGATGGTTTCTTAGATGACAGTGATTGCAGTGATGAAAGTATGTTTGAAAGATCGGAGAGAGCTGTTGGTGTTGTTCGAACTGGTTGTAAGGCCATGATGTCGGTTAAATATAGGTTTGTTGATCATGACTGGATAGTGGTTTGTTTCAATGAAGAGCACAATCATAACCTTGTATCCCCCAGCAAACGGCTTTATCTTCGTGCCAATAGAAAGTTCTCTAAAGCTGCTAAAATGCTTATCAAGTCCATGACTGATGTTAATATTCCTGCATTAAAACAATCGGCATTTTTGGATAACGGTTTCATTACAAACAACAAAGTTGGTGGCATTGTGCGCGATATATACAACCTTAACAGGGATGAGAGAAGACGTCGTGATGGTTTGGATGCAAAACTTGTGTTAGATCTCTTTGATAACTGTAAAAAGTTGACGCCTGAATTTTTTTACTCTTATCAAACTGACGATGACAATAGGCTCACACATTTATTCTGGGCTGACAGTGTATCCATCGAAGATTACAAGGTCTTTGGTGATACAATTTCGTTTGATACGACATATAGAACCAATGAATACAAATTAATATTTGCATCTTTCTGTGGAGTTAACCACCATGGTTGCTCAATTTTTTTTGGTAATGCATTTATCAACAGAGAAACAACAGAAAGTTTTACTTGGTTATTTAATCAATTCCTTGATGCTGTTAGAAAACACCCTATTTCTATAATCACTGATGAAGATCCAACAATAGGTGCTGCAATCCGTATTTCATTTCCCAACACTGTTCACAAGTTTTGTACATGGCATATTATGACAAAGCTGAAACTTAAACTGGGTAGACTGAAGGAAATTGTCAAGGCTCTTAAAACATTTAGCAGGCTTGTTTGGCGGAGTGAGTCTATTGATCAATTTGAAGATGGTTGGTCAGCAGCCATTTCTGAGTTTGGATTGCTTGAGAATAAATGGTTAGCAGAGAAGTATGAAATAAGACAGAAATGCATAGATGTATATACTAATGACACATTCTTTGCTGGGATGCGTAGCACTCAAAGGAGTGAAAGTATGAACTCATTTTTACAAAATTCTATTACTAAACAGAACACTCTTTTAGAGTTTGTTTCTAGATTCCAGACCGCCATACAGAGGTTAAGAGAACGTGAGAATGATATGGACCATGATTCAAAGACTAGAAGGCCTAAGTTAAGAACCAAATGGACTTTGGAAGAACAAATGGTTGATGTTTATTCGAAAAGGATTTTTTACAAGTTCCAGAAAGAGTTGAAGGAGTTAATGATGTTAAACGTTCGTGTTTCTGAAATAAAAGATGGATCGACATGTTACAATGTTTCATCAATCGATAAGTCTGTTAGAGATAGAATAGTTAATGAATTTCATCAGACTGATTATCTATCTTGTGAATGCAAAAAAATGAAATTTCAAGGAATACCATGCAGGCATTTACTTGCTGTTCTCAAGTTCAGAGGAGATTCATTTCTTTCAAGTTCTTTTATCATGCCCAGGTGGACCAGGAATATTAAGAGGTCTGGTAATTATCCAATCTACAACCAAAACCCCCAACATGAAAGGTCTGGACAGTTAAATGATATATGTTCTCAGATTGTTGCTGAAAGTAGCGTAGAATATGATGATATTTTCTTTCTCGTAAAAGCAAAGCTTCTGAAATTGCTCGAAGAAGTTCAAAGTTTAAATTCAAAAAGAAGATTATCAAATGTATCACATGATCAATCTCATTTGGAAAATCATGATAATAATAACCATGTACTTGTCCCTGTTACTGCAAAAACAAAAGGTAGTGGAAGGGGAGGAAGACCAAAAGGTTCAGGCAGTCGCCGAATTTCTCAACAAGAATTAAAAAGGAATAGAGGCAGACAATGCAAAGCTTGCATGAAGTATAATGTTGGTCATGATTCTAGGAATTGTCCTTCAAACAAGGTTCAAGCAACTTCAGACTGGTATGCAGTGTTAACCAGTTTATTATTTTTATTTTTGTTTATTGTTGATATAACATAAAGTTTTCTCTGCAGCGATGATTCAGGACAGGCAGATTCCCAATAAATATATTGCAAATTACTTAAATGCATGGGGGTATATTTTTAACTGACATTTTCGTTACTTTATAAATTTTTATTCCTCTATTTAGCTTTAATATTTTGTTTTTACATAGTTTAACCATTACAACATATTCAGATATCACATACAAAGTTGTTTTTATACAATATGTTAAATTTACTGATGTATTCTGCTTTTTCTTTGCAGGTTATTATTTATCAATCTGGAAGAGGTCATAGTTGCAGCCATTTTAAAATATAGACCGATGTTTAAAGTCACTTTCTATTTATATTCTTCCATATAACAGTGTGTTGACTGTTATATATTTATTGTATGATTTGATGTTACTCAAACGAGTGGTAGTTATTATTGTTTTCATGTGATGAGTTTTTATGGAAACATTTGAATGTTATATATATGACTGAATTTGTCAGACATTGTACGTTCCATATTGGGTATTGTTCAGTATTATTATCTCACAAAAAGTTTTGTGGTTGTGATGAGTTTTTCTGGAAACATTTGAATGTAATATATATGACTGAATTAGTCAGACATTGTATGTTCCATATTGGGTATTGTTCAGTATTATTATCTCACAATAAGTCTTGTTCAGTATTATTAGAATGCATTCATTGATCTGTATATTTGATATCCCATATTGAACAAAAGCAATTTTTTACATGTTAACAGAAGGTTGTTAAAATGTAAAAACGATTGTCTTCCATGTAAAAAATATTATCTAAGTGAAACATTGTTTCCAGTTTAATGTACAATAAATGAACTTATTGTATAATAACATTCATTATTGTACACAGTAATAAACTTCTTGTAATATATAGTTAATATATATGAGGTTATACAGATCCATAATAGTCGAAGTCAGAGGATTATATATCAATATATCTAAGACCAATATAATGCTTTCATTGATTTGTATATTTGATATGTATAATGATTTACATATAATGGATAAATATCAAATATTGATGTTTTACATTGATGTGTTAAACAATCAATATCAGTATTGAAGTCATGTTTAAGTTATATGCATACTACAATCAGAAGAACATCACAAAATACAATTCATGCACAAAATACTTAAAAAAAGACGTTACATGGCTGAATTGTCCAACTTAAATAAATTAAACTTAACCACATTGTTCAGAATTCCATGAAATACTTATAAAAACAATATTGTTCCAGGAAATACTTCTAAACACAAAAAACTAAATATTGTTTCAGGAAAGTAAATTTCAACACTATTAAACATATACGAAATATGTCTTGACGTTGTCTTGAAAACAACATTCATCATCATCTCTCAATTAATTTCCAGCTTCATTGTCAACGTGTCCGCAAGTCAAAAGTGTACATGCAATTTCTGCCCTGAACCTTGGAATGTCCTCAAAGCTGAAGTCCAAAGCCCTTCCTTCACACAAGTATTCCATTGTCTTCATCACGTAGACACCGCAATCCAAGCTGTGAGGAGGTTGTTGGGGACTGTCAACCACATATATTATATCCCAGTCGTTCATTGTTTCGTCCACCAAGACCATGCCAAAACATTTGCACATCCATCCATGCTAAAAAAGATATTGTTAAATTCCTTTATAACCAAAAGATTGTTTTAATGTAAAAATGTTGAAAATACACATACCCATTTTTGTGCATCTTTTTTGTGAATTTTTGATCCTCTCATTGAGTTATATGCATAGAATTTCCTCGCCGTGAAGTCTGTGACCAGGAGATGCCAGTGATTCTTGGTGTGTATAACTGTGAAAACCTTAGATAATCCAATCAGCCTTTCATCTTCCAATTCATGAAGGCCGTCCAGATGGCTCAACTCCTCCTTTGTAGCTCTATCAACCGTATTTACAAAATATTGCTGCATGATGAAGATGTAAATATTATGTCATATTATTAGAATTACACGACATTGTAGTGACTAACCATCTTGTAAATAGGTGTGAATAGGAATGGCATTGTGTCTCCGGTACAATATCTATGTCGCAGAACATCCATGAACATTTCCAAAATCTGTATTCAAAGTAAATGTATCATCTCAGTATTTCTTTAATATTTAAAATATGAAATAAAATTATTTGATTACGCTATCTTCAATCATTTTTTCATATAAAAAATGATATATTTCTTTTCCCTTGCAAAAGATTCCAAGCGGTGTGAAGTATGTGGCGTTAAATCTGCAGGTTTCATCAAGAAAAGATTAAAATGTAATTACATATTTATTTAAAACATAAAATTCTATCTTAAATTCTAACTTACTTGTCTGCTGGGTCTCTTAGAAAGTCCTGAATCAACCTCCTTTGATCCTCGCTTATATTTTCATATCCGATAAAGTCAGTTGCCGGATCACATAGATACTGTAAATTGTAGTTACACATAAGATTTAAACAAGTATTTATTATATCTGTAATTATTTAATATTTATTCTCAAGAAGACCTATAAATCATTGCATGATAAAGAATTAAGTCACAATACACACCTCGTGGTCTGTTTCACTGGGAATAACTTCTCTTGTATCCCGGGCATCTCTTTTTGCTGCATTCCGCTCTTTAACTCTTTTAGTCAATGAGCTAGGATGCACTTCCGATCTCTCCTTCCTCTTCTTACTCGGTGCTATCTTATTTTTCTCTGTTACAATGGACTCCTGCTCCCCAATACCAAGATCAAAACATGGAATAGACTCTTTCTTGGTTAAATTAATTTCAGCTTCATGTTCTGCATCCATCTTTTGGTCAATTTCAGATATGTTTTCCACCACAAGTGTATTTTTTTGTGCATCAACTTCAGTCGCATTCTTGTCTCCTTCCATTATCATAATCTCATTGATTTCTCTGTCAGCTTCAGCTGGTGTATCTTTTCCCAGTTTGCCTCTCAGTTCATCATTCTCTTCTTCCAACTTTCTTATTTGAATCTCGTAAGATGCAATTTTTGCATCCTTATCATTGTGCATATCACTCAGTGCTTCGACTAGCTTTTGCAACCTGTCAATTTCTTTTGAAAAATCGTCACACATGCATTGTTTCTCAGACCCCTTTCCAGCTCGAATGGTAGTCTCTTGATTTAGGCTTTTTACAATTTGAAAATCTCCCCTCTTGTATCTCCCTCTCCTTGCAGGTCCATCTTCTGGAACTTTTATTCGGGCGCGGAGGTTTATCTGTGGTCTTCTAACGGAGAACCCGTATTGAATGAACCTTTCATACGGGAAAACATATTCATCTGATCCTATTTTGAAAATCTCATTTTTTTGTGGGTTTAAACCTCCTAAAATCTGCTATAATTGAAGTATAATAAGTTAACTATCTATACTTTAAACGTCTAATATTTACAACAATACACAATATATAGTTTTATCTAGTGGCATATAATATTGCATACCTGTTCATTGGTGAGTGAAGCTATCCTTCTCGATAGACCTTTTATTGAGCCTGCCCATTTACGTATTCTTGGACGCAGATCTCTGTTGACGACAAGGTCCTTGCAACAGTATTCTAACATCCATACCTGGCATAAATTTAAAAAATCTTGATTAGTTTCAAACTATATTAATTATTATGCAGAAACATGTCTACTTACGTAGAGGCATGCTACACATCCTGTGAGATATCCAAGTGTTGTTCTCGACGATCCTTGCCGCCTTTGATTTATTCTATGCCGCACATCTTCCATGTTGAACAAAAGCATTTTTGCTACAGCATCTGACCAGTTGAAAAATTGGGTATCTTCCAAAGATTCTACGTAATGGAGTAAGTCTCGTGGGAAAGAGTACCCACAGTCTGGGTACAAGAACGTCGAAAACATGAACAATATCAAGCAAGTCACGTATAGAGCTATCGAGTCATCATCATCTCTATCGTAGAAATCTATCAAAATATTGACTAATTTCTTTCGATTGAAAATCATCCCAGCATCAAATATCTCTTCTGAGATATAGCTCTTCCACTGTAGGTGTCTGCCTTTAACAATCACTGTAAATCCCGTGCTTGGAATCCCTAATATTGCTCCAATGTCTTCGTCTGTGAAGTTTAGAACCCTGTTCCCCAATTTGAATTGTCGTCCTCCTTGATATTGTTCTACAATCCATTGAAGAATCCTCCTTTGGATATCAACCTTCCCAACGTTTATTAATTTTGAGAATGCTGTCTTATTAAGAAGACTTTGTTGCTTTGCTGTTGGTCTATGTGCGTCTATGTATTGAACAAAATGCTCTATAAAGCATCGGTGCTGGATATATCCCTTACCTTTAAAGAAGTACACATATAATTCTATTAATTTTACATACAACACTCAAAACAGATGTAACAACTATAAAATACAAAAATTTATAAAGGTATATATAATATCTATCTTACTGCCATATTTCTCTGTCATGCATTCTTCAATATTCTCATCTTCTTTGTAAGTTGTTTTTCTCAGGCCTTTACCCATCACTGTAACTCACAAACAACAAATACATCATATTAATAGATTATGCGTAATGATATTATTTGAAAATACATTCATGTACCTTTCATCACCAATGAAGTTGTTCGGTTTGAATCAGCTTCTTCATTCACTCTGTCCTCATCGGTAGAATTTCCTGTTAAGTCTTCCTTCATATTTCTTGGCCCCCTAATTTCTTCGAAATCTGATTCACTGCTGCTCATCTCTACAATATTTTCATTAAGATTTCTTACACGTTAACACTTAATGATATTATTGTTAAATTTTTTTCCTTAAGATGCATTAATGTGTAACACTTAAACTAACATTTATTGTATGCATGATTAACTATAAATTTATACATCAGACAATCATCTTATTGTTGAAATTTTTTTCTTTTGCTTTCGACCATCAGTATAGATAGGTTTTATTGTTTACATGATTTTGTCACTGTCCTAGTTTAACAAAGTAAATTGTAAACATCATTTAATAAATCGTTCAATTAAAAATCCATCATTTGCAAATAAAAGATAAACAAATGGTATAGAAGTCTACATTGTTCAGTTTCATTATATACGTATTCATTTTTTTTTTGAAACCAAATACTAAGATATCTAATCAATACAGCATCATAGAGGGATATCTGACCTGGATGTCGTCTTCTCAGTATCGTTGTCTTCCTGCCTTTGTAGTCGTCGTTCGAAGACGAGAAACACTCTAGGGTTCTTGAGTCGCTTTGCCTTTCGCTGTGGGAGGGAACTCTGTTTCGCTCTCCTTCTAACCGATGGCGGAAATCACGGTGTTAAAGTCCACCTATTTATTACTTAGAGTTATTTAAGTAAAAATACTTATGTAGCTGTTTAAGAAATAATTAATAATTAATTACATTAGCTTAGCTAAAAATAGAAATATGTTTTTCCCAAATATTCCTATACCGTCAAATTTCAAATTTTTTTCCGCCATTGTTCATTCGACTGTCAAATTTCAAATTTTTTTTCTGCCATTGTTCATTTGAC
Organism: Ottelia alismoides; assembly: GCA_037367405.1. Classification (NCBI taxonomy): domain Eukaryota; kingdom Viridiplantae; phylum Streptophyta; class Magnoliopsida; order Alismatales; family Hydrocharitaceae; genus Ottelia; species Ottelia alismoides. The sequence continues at coordinate 534,229 of JAZKJV010003714.1, read as the reverse complement.
AACGTCTGCATCTTCTTCACGGTTCCAGGTTTTATTTCTTTCGTCAATCTTCATCCTTTTCCAATGCTATCTTTTTAAAATTTTTAGAGGATCATTCTTATTTACATCGTTGTTAATACATAGTATACAGAGATTTATTAAAAAAATTTTATTTAAATTTAGAAAGAAAAATTTTGTAGTATGTCATGCTATCTATTCAAAAAGTTCTCGTTTATCAAAATTCAATATGTGGTAATTGTTTTTTTTTTGTCTAATAGATAATGTAATCTGTAAACTAAGGAATGAAAATTTATAAACAAATATAATTTATCCAATTTATCACTATTTTATTTTGTTGGTATGTATTGTAATATACGTGACATAATATACATGTTGGTTGAGCATTGATTAAGATTTTTAAGATATATATTGTATTTTAATATTTTAAATTGTAAATATATGTCAATTATAGTAAACTAACGCAATCATCAGTTGAGGTTTCAATTTTTTTTCTATTTTTATTTACAGTGTTAAGTATTTTCTTATAAATATTTATTTTTGCTACTGGTTGAAAAAGTTTCAGTTTTGGTATGCATATATTGTTTTTTAAATTGACATATTGTAAATGGGATAGACATATTTCATAAAAATGCTTATTATTGCATTACAATTTTCAACAATCTCTTAAAAACAGAGTTTTTTTGTATACCTTTGTAGTTTATTGTATTCTATGTTAATCTTTAGTAAATTTGGCCAATTTAATCTAAACATACCGACAATAACATTATTCAAAAAGCATGTTATTTTCGATTTTTTCCTATATTACAAACATTTAATTCAATATATGTGTTTTCTGTATAATGTGTTATACTGTAGAGTATAGTACATTATGACGCTATATCTCATTTGTCCGCTAGACAACGTAATCCAAACCACAATTATTGTAAATATGGAAGAGTTAATTTTGTATTCATTGTTGTTGTTTTGTATAATAGTCCTTACTTTTGTACATATTAGTAATTTAAAAAAACACATACATCTTAACAATTTTTGGGTCGTCCATTTAAGGTAATTTTGACTTATAGTGTAAAGTTCTGTTAAAGGAATTTTTCCTTTTCGATATGGTTGTACAAATTAAAACATTAGTGTGAACGTATTGTATTATACCTTGTAATATAGTAATTGAAAGAGTTATATGTTATATAAATTTTAAACATTTCAATATATATGGACAGAATTTCAAAATGACATGACTTTCTTTTGTATTATTCTGCACTGTATTGTATTGTGTGCTGTTATATTGTAAATCATAGTAATGTTATATATACATACCGACAATTGCAGTTTCAAGTATGTATGCTCTATTCTAGATTGACTAATTGTTACAACATGTAATATATTTTGATTTTTCATTATATTGTGTCATACAACAAACATATATTATATTCTTAAGATATTTGTCATTATAATGAAATCAATTTTATTTCAGAAAACAATTTTTAATGTATGTCAGCATCTATTTTGTATTCCTTTGCACCGTATTGTATTATAGTATATATTTTTGTAATTGGCAGTAATTTTATTTAACACAACGACATTGATAGTTTACAGGATGTACGTTATCGCTAAGTTTAAAAATTATTTTAGGAAAGTTTTTTAATACTAATTTGAAGTAATCATAGAAATTTTTGAATATTCGAATCGTTTTAAATTTTTTCCTTATTTTGTTAGGCGCTCAATCTCCTCCTAAAACTTAGCTAATTAGTTATTTCGAATACCACTCTTAGCTTTTCTTTGGTGGTTTTAATCTCATCCATTTGATCTTCATCATACGGTCTTTATGAGTGGCTTTCCTAGCACCAAGGAAAGGTGCACCTCATTGGAAGGGCCCTCACACACACATATATATATATATATATATATATATATATCTATATATATATACATATATATATATATGTATACATATATATATACATATATATATATGTATATATATATAGATAACTATATATGGGTCATATGTGGCTGCCCCCTAGGGGCAGCCAACATGGCTGCCCCCGCCTTATTTGGACAAATTTTTTTATTTTTTTTTGAAAAATAACACCATTTACATTCATCCCTATATCCCTCCTATATACCATTCGAATTTCGTCAGAAACGGAGACTCCTACGGCCTCCATCCGGACAGTAATTTTTTAACGGTAACAGGATCTTTTTAAATCGATACCATCGAGATGGAGGCCGTAGGAGTCTCTATTTCTGACGAAATTCGAATGGCATGTAGGAGGGATATATGGATGAATATACATGGTTTTATTTTTCAAAAAAAAAACACCGAAAAATGGGGCGGGGGCAGCCATGTTGGCTTCCCCCAGGGAGCAGCCCCATTTTTTCCTATATATATACATATATATATATATATATATATATATGTATATATATACATATATATACATATATATATACACACACACATAGGGTTGATCCTATGAGAGGAGTCCTTTATGAGAGGATGAGAGTAGGTAACGTGAGCCGTTGGATTTGAACTTTGAGCAGCGGATGTGATTAAAACATAAAACCCATGCCTGCACACTATTTGACGGTACAACTCCCCATATATGCCATGCAAATCGTGGTTCCTCCCCAGCTTTTCCTCAGAGGCCTCTCCGACGCTCACATAATGGCCGTGCGAAGTCTCCCCGATCTACGACTCCGTGAGCTCCCGTACCCTTGGTCGTCGTCCGGCGTTGCCGTCTTCAGCTTCAGTCGCCTCCGCTCGACCCAAGTCCGAGCTCCTTGCCCAGCATGTACCTCCCAACATCACGTCTGAACTTGTGTGTGCCGTCTCGACTGATCTATCTCCATTCCAGCTCCTTCTCGGCATGCACCTCCCACCAGCATCTCTTTCTGAACTCGTGTACGCCGTCTCGATCGATCTATCTTCTGTCCGAGATCCTTACCCAGCGTGCACCTCCCAGCATCTCTGTTTCAACTCGTGTGTGCTGTCTCGATCGACCTATCTCCCATCCGAGCTCCTTGCTCAACGCGCACCTCCCAGCATCTCCCTCTGAACTCGTGTGTGCCATCTCAATCGATCTATCTCCAGGCTTCTCACCCTTGCGAGCCCCTGGCCTAAGTGGGTTGGAGCCGATCTATCTCCAAGCTTGCACGATATACCGCACTGCAGATTGTCGAAAGTTGCAAATATAGAATTATCTAAAATGTTTGGTTGATGCAAAACATAATCGTTAATGCCATTCATGAAGGTTATATCTAAAATTTTAAGAAATTTCTTTCAATTTTTTTAAAGAAATTTAGAACAACAGTGAATAGGTCACATGAAAGCTACATTAACCAGATCCTTACTTTATACAAATTGTACAGATTCTACTTGAACTAATTACTAGGAAGCCTCGACTATGGAAATCATAATTGATTCCAATGCTGAGGCAATCTGTTTTGAGAGGAAAATTTCATTATCTTTAGGATTTACTCTACATATAGTTTATTAACGTTTTTTATCATCAGAGAAACTGGGCAAACAATAATTACGTAAAAACATGGGCATCAAGTAACTCCATTGTCCATACAACATTGGATGCTATAAACCATTCGCAAGTAATACCAACCTTGTAAATATTCTGCATGAGTTGTTTTTAGAGAGGGTGAGTGGTGACGTATGTGTAAGAGAGGCAAATCCTTGTGTTAATATAGTTATAACAGTACAACTCGTGGAGCCTGGAGTTGACGAGAGCCAGGGATAAAGTTCAAGCATTAACCCTTAGGTTAGTGAGAAGCTCTGAAACATATCGATCGAGACGGCACACACAAGTTCAGACGGTGATGCTGGGAGGTGCACCACTGGGCAAGGAGCTCGGACTTGGGTCGAGGGGGGCGACTGAAGCTGAAGACGGCAAGGCATGTGTACGGGAGTACGGGATCTCACGGAGTCGTAGATCCGGGAGACTTCTCACGGCCATTACGTGAGCGCCTGAGAGGCCTTTGAGGAAAAGCTGGGGAGGAACCACGATTTGCATGGCATATATGGGGAGTTGTACCGTCAAATAGTGTGCAGGCATGGGTTTTGTGTTTTAATCACGTCCGCTGCTCAAAGTTCAAATCCAATGGCTCACGTTACCTGCTCTCATCCTCTCGTAAAGGCCGCCTCTCATAGGATCAGCCCTCTATATATACATACACACACACACACACACACACACACACACACACACACACACACACACACACACACACACACACACACACACACACACACACACACACACACACACACACACACACATATAGTATGCAAGTGTATGGGTAAAACTACAATGAAGAAATGGAGGATAAGTACAAACTGTGATAATGAAAAAGAAAATCAATAAATGTATTTTTATCTCTTTATATGGATTTCTGATTTTTAGTTTTCAATTTTTATGGGTATTTACTGTATGTATTTTTTGGATTTTTTATTTATACTTTTTACATTTATAATTTTTATAATTTATATTTTTTATATTATTTGGTTTTTAGTTTTTTATTTTGTGCATTTGAGTGTATATATAATATGTATAATACAACAAAAATATTGGATACAAATTTATTATCTATAATTAGAAAAATATCCTAAAGTACAATCCTTTTTATTTTTTAAGGGGTTTTAAATAAATAGGATATTTCTAAATATTAATAATGGTCTTAATATTAATATAAGTATATATAGCTATATATATAAATATGAACTTTTATATTTATAGATATAACTAGAAATAATAAAAAATCATAAAATAAAATGTTTTTGTCTTTTTATGTTTTTCTCTATTTTGGGAATTTTTCTTATATTTTTTTTTTATTTTTAGTATATTTAAATGCTTAAAAATATCAACAAAGTGGCTTAAATATTAAGCTAAATTACTTTGGAGATTAAAAATAGATAAATTTCTCAAAAATTTCCAAAATTATTTTTAATATATGACATATAAGATAGATAAAATACAGAAACAAAAATGACTATTTTGAACTCTTAGGTAATTTTTAATATTTTTATAAGGTTTTTGGTGTTTGTAATTTTTTTGTATTTTTTATTTGTAATTTTTAATGACTTTTGTTTGGAGTTGCAAAGAAAATAATGAAGATACTGTAATTTGTTTTAAAATTTTCAAAATTGATTTTATATTTTTTATTTTTAAATACAAATAAGAGAAGTATGCATTGTTTTTGAATTGTTAAAATTTGGAAATAGTTTTAAATACCTTATAAAAAATATATGTGATTTAATATAATCCCAAGTACCTAAAATAATTTTCCTACTTTTGTTGGATGAAGAAAGATATTTCTTATGAAATAAAACAAGAAATGAAAATTAATGTACTTGTACGAGAACTAAATGTTATTAAAATAAATAAAATATGCATTTCAGAATACTATTTAAAAGTTCAAGGGTATTTGTGCAAAAATCCCAAATATATTCTATTAAGTACACATGACAAGGGTATCAATGCAATATTCAAAAAGTTACATGACCTACTTGAAATTTTCCAAAAGATATTACACCAAAATCAAATGTTCTTGGACTAAATAATAACGAAAACTTGTGAGGAGGTCTCTACAAAATGCTTTGTACCCTCATGTGTAGTTGCATGTGAGGTGACGTGGATTGAACTCGATTGCAAATAAAATAAGTGTGGGGGCTAAAGAACAAATATTATAGAAAGAAATAAACTTCAACTAAATATTTGAGGACTAAAAGTAAATTCAAAAAGTGAGGGGTGATAGCACAAAATACCCCTCGAGGCACGATCCAATGACGGAGACTGAAAAGCCAAAAATTCTATTGGTTGTGTGTTCCACACAAGGCGGGAGCAGAGTCGCCTAAGTGACTGACGAGAACCTCAAACTAATTCAATAATTATCCCACAAATAAATATAAATCAATACAAAATAAATTGTGGAGGTAAAATTTATTATAACTCTACAACAAAGATGTGTACAGGTGCAAGTATATATAAAGGTCCATCACATGGAGCAAAACTAGACAAATTGTGCAATGAGGTGCAAAAGTGAGTTGTGTGCTTCTTTGTCTATTTTTTATGTGGGTTTTTGAATTCATATTTTCTATTTTATTTTTGTTTTATATTTTTTATTTTTTTATTTTTAGATGTTGTATTTTCTTTTTCTTTTAACTAACTAATATAAGAATAAATAAGCGTATATATACACTATAGGGCAACACAGATATAAATATAAAAAAATAACTAAAAATTACATAATAAATATTTTTAGATTTCAAATAATTTTTTACTATTTTTTATATTTTGAAGTAATTTTGCTAATTTGTTATGTATTTTTAAAGTAAAAAAATCCCAAGTCAATAATTAAATAAATGTCTGAAATTGAAATGATGATTAAAAATAGTAAAGTGAGCCCAAAATTCCTCCAATCAACTTTAATGGAATAATAATAATATATAGATAAATATAAAATAGAAAAAAATGTATTTTTATGATTTTCATGTATTTTTAATCTTTTTACACTAGATTTTGGAGCTTTTTTATATATTTTCTTTTCTATTATTAGGGTTTTTATTTTTGGAGTTAGAAAATAAGTAAATACAACAAATATTTTTTTAGCTTGTTATATTTTTTGGTATTTTATACTATTGATAGGGAATAAATGTGCTCTAAATTATTTTTAATAAATATTTTAAAGTACTAATTTACAAAAATAAAAACGTGAATGGAAGTGTAAGCCATCATGAGTCTACACGTATTTTTAGTGATTTTTTTACTACAACAAACACACAAAAATTCATGTTCTAGTTGGGGCATTTATGCAATTAAAATAAAGCAAGGTGTCTTGCTTCAATTTCCACAAAATATATAAAGGAAATACAATGTTTTAGGCCAAATCAAAATACAATAATTCCATGTGCATCGGTGCAAAATAACCACCTCAAGTGAGACGGCACGTAAGGTGAGCTGGCAAGGATTGATATGCAAATAAGAAAAGTTCATGGGCTGATTGCAAAATACATAAAAATAATATAATGGTCTATGAAGAAATATTAAATTACAAAAAGGGTGGGCTGGTTGTGTAATTACCCCACTATGGGTGCGATCCATCTGCGATGCTTCACCCACTTAACATGTGGCGCACCCCTACTGTGTGATGCCTCTTCACAACGGACGGTTGAGATTAGACCATCCATGATGATCAGACGATGAAGAGGCGTCCTGATCTGACATCTACAGGACACCTGGGTGAAGGGAGGGTGATCGGACGACTGTGAAGGTGCTCAGAAGAACAGGGAAGAACTCACATTCTTCTGAGTTTTGATAGGCTATAAGTGTGCCTCCGACGTCCTCGGCTGTTGCAAGATGGTCCAAAGAGATCGTGGGAAGCCTTCGCAGCTGGAGATAGTCATCAGAAGGTCTAGGACCAAAAGGAGGTGGCCCTAGAGCTCGAGGAGGATGAGCGACCTAGAGACCTTCAAGTCCAATCGATTTGAGCCTAGAAGGGCTTCTTTTAGCCTGTGACCTGTACAGATAACGCACAAGGCCGGGGGAAAATTCCTCGACTAGTAAGTGGGGGAAATGGAAGCGAGTAGGGGCGGAGTGGAGGATCTCTGACGTAGTTAAGGAGTTTGGAGATCTGATGCGCCAAATCAGGGGCTGATCTGGGTGAGTGAATGGTGGTGCGCAATGAAAAAGTGGAGGGAAGGGAGATGAGATGGATGTGGCAGTCAAGAATAGTGTTATAAGGTGTATGAAGATGGTCGTATCTCTAGAACTCCGGCAAAGATTTAGGGCCTAAATCTATGCTACTAACGTGATTAAAAGATAAAATGAAAACAACACACTAATCCTACAAGATACAAATAATGGCCGAGTTAAAGAAATGTACCTCCAACGGCCTAAAGCTAGGAAAGTAACCTCAAAGGCGAGGTCACGCCGAAGGTAGTGGGAAAGCTCCCACCTGGCTTCTTCCTTGCTACTAAGAGCGACAAAGGCTCCTGTCACGTCCCTCCACACTACAAAGGCGATCCATGGGGTCTAAACAAAGGGAAAAATAATAATGTTAATCGGGTTTACGGTTATTTAATTAAAAATAAGGGAAGTTACTACAAATAGTACACATAGATAGTGGGTCCAAAAAGCTGAAACTCGCCAGTTTAATTCGAATATTTTTTGATATTTTTAATAAATAGTATTAAGTATAAAGCAGATTTTAAAAATGAGTTTGGTCCGTTTGGAATTTTCTGTAAATAGTTAAGAACCTTGTAAGTCAGCTTTTATGGCTTTTACGGTCCATTATGGTTAATTATTTTTGTAATGAAATATTTTACTGATATTTTTATAAAATAATATATATTTTTGTGAACAATATTTACAAAAGGAGTGTTTTGATTTGGAGTTATCTTGATGATAAATAAAATAGGTGAAGTATTCATATTGAGTAAAATGGGTAAAATATATTTTTGGTCATTGTTTTTTGAATATTTATATAGGTTAGGATCCTTATCTCCCCCTACTTATTTATTTTGTCAACTCAGTCAATATTGGCCTGGTCTCGGGGTTAGGATCAGTCTGTATATATTACATATCTGCAACCTTTTTTCTTTTATTTTTCTTTTTATCTTTATCCTTTTATTTTGAGTAAAATAAGTGTTAAATATATAATATTAATATTTGTGATAAAAATGTTAATTAATGAGAATTAGTGATTATTTACATGTATTTTACCAAGGCTTTTAACCAAAATAAAGAATAAAGATGATGAATCACGGATTCATCATCAGACGACGATTGTGTGGCCCAATCCTTCAGCTCCTGTGTAATCTAGAAGGTGTACCAGAATGGGCTACCCGGAAGAATGGGGAAGAGCAACTGCTTGGGTGAACTTCAATATGCCTTCTTGATCAACTCCAACCACCGAAGTGGCTCGTAGAAGGCGTAAAAGACGGCTGGACGACTTCCATGATAACTGGAGGCTTCAGGAGGGTCTGGGATCCATCAGAGGGATCCTTGATGGTCGAAGAAATTCAGGTAGCTGGGGAACCTCCGGCTCAATAAAATTAAACCCCAAACCTTCCATGGTTATATGCGCAAAAGAAAAGGGATGATTCTATCAAGATTTGGTTGGGAATGAGCGGAGATGGAGTGTGGTAGAGGGTCTTTGGTGGATGGCAAATAGGGGAGACCCTAGTACTTGATCTGAAGTGGATCGAGGTGAGTGGATGTGCCTTGGGCATAGTAAATTCAATGGGGCATGTGACTAGGTGTTAGGGAACGTGTAGCATAGTCGAGGACACTGGGAAACAGTGTCTAGAGCTCAAGCTCCAACGAACTACAATTTAGTTTTTTTCATCAAATACAATATCGATGCGATTGAAATAAAAACTTAAGTTAGACTACTGCTATTGCTAGGAAAGGGAAAAATAAAAAACTTAGGTATCTACTTGCAGAAGAGGGAGATGAGGTCAATCTCCAACGAAGGAATCTAATGAGCTCGGATCACTTCTTCAAGGCCTCTTCCTCCGCACCAAAAGGTCCGACGAGCTCGCTCATGTCACTAGCAAACTAGGGCACAAGAAATCATGGAGATTTCGTGGATGAAACAATATAAAAAAATAAAATGGAGGTCCAACAAGGGTATATGTACAGGGCATCTTTGACTGAGGCTTCTACATAATATAGTGAGTCATTGATTGAGGATGTGTTGGCACGTGAAAGACCATCGATCGAGGAATAAAGGTCAAGGAGGGCTGCAGCCAAAAAAATGCAAGCATCTATGGGAAAAAATCGAGGAAATTAAGAGTTAGCGGTTTTGACATGCCTACAGGAGCAGGGGGTTGTTGAACGGCAAGTCAACCATGGCTAGCCCCTAATTGGGCCACGTTACCTGCATGACGAAACAACTAGGAGAAATTCCCGTATTTATTCAATTTAAAATTATAAATGATTTTACTATTTTTATCAAAACTTGAAAAATATTTATTTTTTATGTAGTATTTTATTATGATTTTTATTTATTATTTTGAGTTAATTTATTAGGTATTAGTTTTTACATATATAAACATAGGTATATTGACCCATATATTATGTATTTTATTTTTGTTTTGTATTTTAGATTTTATTATTTTATATACATAGTTTATATACTTATAACTTATTTAAATACACATATACATTTTTTATTTTATTTTTCTCAGTTTAGTTGTGTACTTAAATAATTATATGTATTTATTATATGTTAAAAACATGTATAACTCATCTACATACTATAGTACTTATTTTATTTTAATATATTTTTTATTATTTTATTTCATTTTAGTTATTTACATGTGTTTTAAATAATATTTAAAAAATTATAAAAATGTGAAGAAGTAAAAAATATAATAGATAATTATAATGAATATTTTATTCATATATCTTACACAGTGAGGACTAAAACATCAATTTTCTCATCAACTCCAAATCCAATTAAACAACCTTCATTAAATAGATAATTAATTTTTATGAACAATAGAGGTGAGTTGGTGAAGTTGAGCCCATATGGAGAAGATACAGGTTTGGGAAATTGTGTTTACAGCTTTTTATTTTGAGTGTCTAGGGCAGTACACATTATTTTTAAATGAAATAAATTTTCTATTTTTCTTTGTATTATTATATACAAGTTTCATGTTCAATGTATATCGATTTTATGTATAAATAATTAAGAACAAAATAGGTCATAAAATATATATTGGGGAATAAAAATTACGGTTTATTGAACATTTATTGACCCTCAACTACGCTACTTTATTCCTTCTCGACCAAGTCATCATGATGTCTATGTCTCAGGGTTTTGGATCATTCAGTACCTATGTATTTAATTTTTTTCTTTTCTTCTATTTATTCCTTTATTTCAACATAAATAAAATATTTTATAAAATATTTATAGTCTAAATAATGAAGGTTATTTTACACAAGTTAATGTTATTAATATGCATTTGGCTAGGGTTAAAAGGTCAAAATAAAAGTATAAAGGTGATGAAATGGAGATTCATCACCTCATGGACTTGATTTGATGGTTATTAAATGCATATAAAGTACATTTAAATTACATTTTCGTCTACCAGTTCAGAATTTTATTTTTGTGTACATTTGAATGTATAAATTTATTTATTTCTCTAAAAATTAGAGGAAAATTAATTTAAGCGCATGCTATTGTGCTTGATGACGTGTATTTTTCGCATGCCATTTTAATTAATTTCCCTATTTCTAAAAATTGAAAAAGGATTTTTATTACCTGTCTAATTATTATAATCCCAAAAAACATAAAAACAGCTTTGATAAATCAAAAAAAGTTTATTAGCTATATTACAATATATTCTAACTTATATCAAAAACCATTAAAATATAAAAAAGCCTTAAAATCATAAAATCTAAAAATATCATAAAAATCAGTAAAAATTAAAATAGTTTTGAGAATTATAATCATAGAATCTAACTTATTTTATATATTATATTTCTTTATTGTATACAGTATTTTATTAGAATAGTTTTGAGAATTTTTTACCTATTATCTATTTTTAAGACCTAAAACAATTTTATATTATTTTATTCACTATTTTATATATTTTAGTACTTTAAAAATACAACCAAATTTGAAAAATTCAATAAGAATGATCAAAAACTGAGAAAAATACAAAAAAAACATAAAAACATTTTATTTTTTGTATCTTTTCTATATCTGTGTATATTTAAAAATATAAAACCCTATATACGTTATATACTATATATATATATTTAATATTATATATAATATCATTATTAACATATATTATATTTTAAAAAATAAAAAAGTATACCTTTGAAAAATTAAAAGGTAATAAAAAATTAAAATTTAAAATTATAAAATATAAAACAACTAAAAATCCATAAAAATTCACATAAAACTAAAAGCACACAAAAAATAAAACAAAACTAAAAATAAAAAATAATATATATTTCTTATTGTTAATTACTCATAATTTTACCTATACTCCATTGTTCTAAACGATTCGACCTCTATGCTTATATATTATACGCATATTTGAATGGTATAATAAATTTCATCTCATATATTTTCGTTGTTATATATTATTAGTGGGTTAATTATTTGCTAATTCGCATTTATCAAGTATCGAGTGCCATGAGAACGGCCGACATAACGATTATCGAATCCAACTTATCGGACACCATAGTCCCTCAAAGACTGGATATCAGTGCCCTAGATCTTATGCCGATCAACAAAAGATATTTCAACCGTTTTTAATTTAGTTCCCTTGTATTCCCAAAGTTAATTGATGACACGACTCGAAACTCAGGTTAAATATGTAAATAAACAAGGGTCGTTGTGACCCAAATCACCAAGTGCGGTAAATGGAAAATTTTGTTTTTTAACCACTTAAAAGAATATTCAAACAATCCAAAGCAAACGTAAGCCGTTTCGCTATTTTATTTACCTGGTATAGTGACCAGGGTCGAACACAAGGAGAACGATTTAAAAATTATGTAGTCAATTTTCGAAATTAATTTTTTATTGGTTTTTGAATTTTTATTTTTTTTCAAAACAAGCACAAAGGAATAAAAATATACATAGACACACAGACACACACACACACTCTTTTTGTATTTTAGAGAATAATAAAAAAATGCTTAGAAAATTATGAAGAAAATGTTTTTATGTTTTACAGGTTTTAAAAATATTTTGGTAATTTTTTCAATTTTGTATGATGTTTTTATTATTTTTTAAAAATAAAACCTTGGAAAATAAGGGAAACAATGCACAACCAAGATTATTTTACAACTTAAAATTACTTTAAGTACCTAATACTCTTGAAAATAATTTTTAGGCTAAACTGCAATTGAATATCTACAAAGTCAAATTGAAATCACAATTTTGTGATTTTTCTAGAATTTTCTACAATTTTTTTAAGATTTTTCATTTTTCCAATTTTTTGGATTTCTATAAATAATTAAAGCACAAAAAATGGATATAAATTAAAAAACAACGAAAAACATCTACATTAACTTTTTGGAAATTTTTAGGTAAATTTTCGAATTTTTATGAATTTTCTAAATTCAGAATGATAAAGAGACACTGTTTTTTTAATATATCGAATGTCAACATAATGCTATGAAATTTTTGTACAATGTAAAACACTACAGCAGAAACATCCATATTTTTAAAAAAAAATTAAAGCAATAAAAACATTTCTTTTGATGAAAAGATCAAGCAAGTTCAAATTCTGCAATACAAGGACTAGAGTGCAATTATTAATAGTTTCTGGACTGAATATAAAAATAAATAAAAGGTGAGGTTCAATGGTAAATTACCCAGGAAAAATGTGCAACGCATGCGCCTTTCTTTGTAGTTGGGGTCTTTTTGCAAATTTGAAAATCTCTAGGGACATTTCTGTAATTTTTCCAAAAAATTTATTTTAAAATCAAACACCCTAGGGTTTCTTCGTGTGTTCTCCTTTGTCTTCTAAAAAAGGGGAGTAGGGGGAGGTCGGTCGTCGTTCTTTGTTTGCAGGAGAGGAGGGCCGTTGTTCTTCTTTATTTGTAGGAGAGGAGAGCCGCCTCCGATAGTGGAGTCGCACGGGGGCTCGTGCGGGGCGCGGTGGGGCGAGCGGTCCAAACGCGGTAGGATGGTGCGCGAAGGAACGAGCCTGGAGGAACGTGAAGGGGGTAGCTGATGACCACAAAACCGAGCGAGCGAGGTAAATCATGTGTATCTCAAGCGTTCGTTGCGACCTCAATCACTCGGGTGATCAATCGAGAAAAATAGACCACCAAATCGGATAAAAATCAACTCAAACTCAAATAGCGGTCTTGCTATTACTTTAACCTGGTATAGTGACCAGGGTCGAACACAAGGAGCACGTAATGGACCTGCGGCCCACGAAGTAGTCAAAAAAAGGAATAAAATAAAATCAAAGTGTTTTTGGTGGGTTTTTAGTCTTTTTATATTTTTTTGGATTTTTGGTTAATAAAGGAAATAAAGAAAACAAGGAAATAAGCCAATTCAAGCAATTATTTAATGCATCAAAAATCACTCAAAAATTTGAATAAAAATGTTTTTATGTTTTTAATGATTTTTACCGTTTTTGGTTAATGTTTGGTATTTTTCTGATTTTTATTGAATTTCCTAAAAATCAAACAAGGTAGAGAAATAAAGGTATTGTCCAGTCAGGAGTAAAAGGACAATTTAAAATGCAAAAAGGCCCTTCTAACTCCTGGAGGTAATTTTCCTGTAAACCAGAACGTTTAAGGAAAATTTAGGCACTAGAATTATAGTTTTTGGATTTTTAAATTATTTATTAGAATTTTTATAGTATTTTTAGTGTTTTCAATTTTTTATGGGTTTTATGTAATGAAAAATGACCAAAATTGGTCAGAAAATTAATCAAGGCAAAACACACAGTAGCTAATTTTTTTGTAATTTTTAGATGAGTTTTAATATTTTTTGTGAATTTTTAAATCAGACAGTAAAGAAAAAGGCTGTTTTTGAATTTTTAAAAATATCAAATAAAACCAAAAATGTCCCCAAAAATTCTAGAAAATTTTACAACATGGAAGGAGCCATGTGTCTAATTTTCATTGAATTTGGAGTTAGTTTGATATTTTATTAAAAATCAAAACCTAGGTATAGTGCACAGGGACCCGTACGTAAATACCAGAAGTTCCAGGGAGTCCGGTGCAAAAATCCCAAGAAGTCACGCGCGAGGCACGTGTCTGGGGCACACAGGGACCTAATTGCAAATAAAATAAGGTTCCTGGACTAAATAATAACATGTATTAAAAGTCCAGGGGCCTTATCGTAAAATACCCAAAAATATAACGCACATGCACAAATTCAACACGCACAGGGGTATAAATGCAATTATCGAAAAAGTTTCATTCATTCAATAACAACCCAGAACTACAAGACAAAACATGCAAATTACCCAACAAAACACGTGCCGATGCACGTGACACACTACTGGCAGGGGCATACATGCAAATATAGAAAATGACAGGGTCCTAAGTGCAAATTACCTAACACAAATAAAATCCGAAAAATATTTACAGGACTGAAAGTAAACTACGCTAAATCTAAGGGCCTAAGGGAATATTTCCCCTTTATTAAGTAGGCCGTCATATGGGCGCCACAAGTGCTGATCGACGACTGAGAAAGGGATGGCGCCCAACGCTGAGTCTTCGGTGCTGATCGAACGGCCAGGTTTTCGCCACGTGGGAGATCGAACGGGTGTAAGGCTCTGTGGTTAAACCTCGATGATCGACTGGTCCAGATCGCTCCTCCAAAGATCGGACGGTGCTGGAAGCTCCTCAGATGGACGGTCAGAATCTAAACTGGAGCTTGGGGTCGATCGGACGGCAGGGAAGGATGGTGGACGAACTGGAGGCCGGCGACTTTCGCCGGGCCCGTGTGTGCTCTGGCGTCCTCCTCGCGGGCCACTAAAGATCGGAGAAGATGCGTGCTGGCCTTCCGCGTCGAATGGCGGTCTCCGATGGAGCAACGGAGCTCTGAGGAGCTCGGTCGACTCCGGCGGAGGGGAAGCTCCTGGGCTCGAGTTAGAGGACCTCAGACAATCCTCTTTGTACCTACAAAAGGGCACCAGAAGACTCGCGGGTCGAGGGCAAAGTGCCTCGACCCTGTGAGAGGGGGTGACGGTGATCTGTGAGGCGGGGCGGTCGAGCTCTGACGAGGTGTTGACGGTGGAGCTCGAAACCCCAGCTCCTGTGCGAGCTGGGTTGAATGGAAGGGCGGAGAACGTGCGCGAAGGAGAGGAGATCGTGATGGAAGGGTCCGATGATCGAGGCGAAGGCGGATGTGGCCGGAATCAAAGATGGACGGCGACGGCGAGATTTGGGTGAAACTAGAAATTAAAGAACATGAAAAGAAACTAGGGCTACCTGAGTGGACGAGTCGACTGTGGATGAGCTGGGCTAGCTCTGGGTCGTTGCCTCGCGGGTCGTCGTGGCCCAAGGCTCGAGCTCCTGCTTCAGGCGGAGCACGGCGGCGCAAGCTCGACGGATCAGAGGTCCGGGCACCTTCACCTCTCTTCGACACCGCCAACGGAGAGCTGTCACCTCAGGGAAGGCAGTGGAGGTCACGAGAATGAAAGGTGGGGAGCCAATGATGGGGAAATGGGAGGTGGAGCTCGGCTTAAGTACTGCCAGGGGTCCGGCTAAAAATGGTCGGGTAGGACAGCTCGGAGCGCGGACCCCGAGGCGGGCATCCCGGCGAGGATGTCGGATCTGGCGTGAACAAAATGGACCCGGGGTTTAGGTGCGAGGTGATTGGATCAGGACGCCAAAATATGGAGAAATCGGGTCGGGCATTTGGAATCCGTGGGAAGTGGTCCACAGCGGGGAGTTGACCGGGCGGTCAACATCACCGTGGACCAATGGGAAGCAGCCATCTGGAAATGATTTGGAAAATCTATTAAAAATAGTAAATGGCCGATTTAATAAAAACTCAAAACATGAAAAATATTTGTTTTAATTTTTTCTTTTTTTTGTGATTTTTAACTAATTTTTCAAAATGAAAACAAGGTATTTACATAATAGGGCTATATATAGGTATATATACAATATAGGATTTTTATTTTTGATTTTTAATTTGTTATTTTTATACATTTTTATCCCCATTTTATATTTTTTTATTTATATTATAAAATTAGGAATGAAAATATATTTTTATTTTATTTTTATTATTTTTATACAAGGGGGAAATAAATAGATATATACATCTATATACATGGTATATTTACAATGTATTTTTGGTTTTTGATTTTGTTCTTTTTATTTTGTTTTTGTTTTTTTGTTCTTTTATTTTATTTATTTAAATCATAAAGGATAGAATATTTACAAATTTTATGGAAATTAATTTTGTTTATTTATAAGGTGAAATAAATATAAGTGAGTGGACTATATACATGGTGAATATGCACAAGTGATATTTTTGTTTTCTTTTTAATTTTTCTATTTTTATTTTGATTTTTGTATTTACAAATATATACCATATATGCAAACCACTTTTATTCTATTTTTAGAGGAAAATATATTTATTTTATTTATAGGTTTATTTACACACATGAGCCCCTATCTCCCTCTACTTTGGCTTTTATGCGGTCAGGCCCATGCTGAGCCCTCCCTTGGGTTAGGTTGCTCAATATTTATTCTAAGTATTTCCTCTTTTTCTTTTTAATCTTTATTCTTTTATTTTTGCATAAAAACATGCTAATTATTACTTTTTACACCATGCATGCTTTTGGTAATTATTTGTATTTACAAATATATACATGCATTTGCAAAGGTTTTTGTAGCTAAAATATAAGAATAAAGAGTGATGAATGAGTATTCATCACCCCCCCCTATACTTAACTTTGCTAGTCCCTTAGCAAACACTTATTTGAAAAAGAAGTGAAAAAGAAAGAAAAAGAAAAAGAAAAAGAGAAGAATGTACATGGATCAAGGTTGATTATTAAACTTACCTTTATTAAATTGAGGTATGGAGCTCGATCAGATCTTTGGATTATTAATGTGTCGGAACCTTATTTGGACTTAAGCTTAAAACTCAACAGCCTCTAAGTTCCACCAATCTATGAACAAGATTCCTCAATAAACCAGGTCAGAACAAGTCTACATACACAAACTCTAATGACCATGAATCTTTCCATGCAGTGTAAGTGATATATAGCTCCTCACCTCAGAAGTAACAAAGAAACAACCTCCCCCAACCTGGTAACTCTTATGCCTCGGTCTAGCAACTCTTTCCTCGAGAAGCGGGGTATTCCCTTCTAAGTTCAAGTGCAACCGACTCAAGAAGAGGGGGAATAAGAGGTATAGAATTTTGGGAGCTCAACAAGTGTAGCTAAGTCTCCCGCTGCAAGCTTCATGAGATGTAACATGGATACGATAAGCTTTTGCTTTATTTGACTATATACACTCCAGTGGGGTTATTAAATTTTCAATCCGACCCGCCACTTTTTTGGAGTTCTTTTTGCATTTTTTTTCTTTTTTTTTTCAAGTGCATCTGTACAACATATCTACATGGTGCAACATATATACAAGAAATTTTCCTCTTGAGCCAGTAGACTATCCCTCTTTTGAAGCTTTATTGCAACCCACGGCTTCTGTCTTTAGACTTCATCACCACTAGACCAAGTTGAGACGCACTTCCTTCACTAGAAGAAGAAGAGAGGTTCCGCCTAGAAGTACTACCCTCATATGTGATGAATCCACGATTCATCGCCTTTATTCTTTTATTTTAGCTTCAATTTTAGTCAAACACCTGTAAATACCCATTAATTTCATAATTTTACCATTTTGCATGCATTTTGTTAAAATTGCATTTTTAACACTTTTTGTACATAAATAAAAGAATAAAGAAGAAAAGAAAAAGAAAAGAAAAATAAAGGATGTAGTTATGAAATAAATACAGACTGACCCAAACCCCGAGAGAAGGTCAAGACTTGACCTGATCGACCAGGAATAAAATAGGGGGAGATAGGGTCGTTTGTCAGAAAAATCAAAAATATCTTGTAAATATTTTTCATGTATATTTGTACAAAACTTACATTATTTTATCTGTACATAATGTGACCTCAAACTAATTATTTTCGTAAATAAAAGTTGTAAATAAAATTGTGTTGTAAATAATAAAAATATTTGTAAAATAAAATATTGTATATATTGCAAATAATTACACCCAGAAAAAGCCACAAAGTGATAATTTAAACATCAATTCCGGCTCCACACAAGCTCAAATTGAACCAAACTCACTTCCATCGTACTATAAATTAAATTATCTTTCAAATGGCTGTGGTTTCATTATTTTTGGAGTTACGGTTAAAAAGTCGATTTTCTGGGGTGTTTTGTGCAGTTTTCCTATATATTTGATGAATATATTTATTTATATTTATTTTTATACATAATGTATATTGTAAATATTGTTTTCATTAAAAACAAAATTAAAAAAAAATAAAATTGAAAAAAAAAATCTTTTATAAAAATTATTTCCTTATTTGCACCTATGTACATTATATTATATGTATATAATATATGTATACAACTAACTTCCTTAAATAAAAAAAGGCACCAAAAAATAAAATATCTTACTTTAATTAATTAATTTAATTTAATTACGAATTTTGTATTTATATTTAATTATTTAATTCTTTATTTGATTTGATAACTTACCTTTTAGGTAAAGATTTGATTTTGTGCCTTAAATAGCCACCATTAAGGTGGCTAATTGATTTTTAGAAATTATTTAATTTATTTATTTTAACTAATTACGAAATTCATTTTTAATTAATTATTTATTTTATTTATTCAATTATTTTATTTAATTAACCAATAAACACTTTCCTCATTTGTGAATATCTTCCATTTTTTATTTTTTTCTCTTTTTACTGGGCTCCTCCTCCCTCATTCACACTTGATCGATCTTTGGCGGAGAGGAGCCCAGTTTCCGAGAGGTTTCTTGTTGAAGATGGTCCTAGCCTCCGATCCAATCGGTGACAGCGATTTGAGCTTCGTCGAGGCCATCATGGCATGTCCGAACCCCAAGGTGAGATCCACTTTTATTTCCTGTCTTTCCTAGGTAAAATCGTAGGTTTCGTTTTTACGTAGGTGTAGTGATTAAGGTTTAGATCTTAGAGTTAAAAAATCTCCAACACACATTTTCACCCAACATTGATTTTTCATCTCATCTCTCCATCCCTACATATTCACGTTCTACCTCGCACAACCTATCACCTCCGACCACGCATGGTGATCGGAGTCACGGATCCATCTCCCATATCACGGATCCAAATCATTCACCTGTCTTATTTTGTGCATAAATAAATTTAAAAAAAATAAAAAAATCGTATAATTGTTTTTCCTGTTCACCTCACATTTGTTTTTACAGGGAGAACTTAAAAAAAAAAGAAATAAATTTTTTGTTCTTCTTATTATCTCTAACCTTCGTTTTACAGATATAATAAAAAGAAAATAAAAAAATTGCTTTTGTATCTAACGTTTTGTTTTGCACGAAAGTATAAAAAAACACAAAAAAACCATATATTTATGTTCATCTCTAACATTTTGTTTTGCAGGACAAGGAAAATATAAAAAAAGCATAAAAAATAAAAAAAATCTTTTCTTCTCATCTTCTGTTTTTAAAAAAAATATAAAAAAAGATACATTTCTTTTATCTCTAACCATTTTCCTGCAGGTTAAAAACAAATAAAAAATATAAAAAAATATAAAAAAATAAAAAATTCTGCGGCAGCAGATCCGTTCTCTGACTGCACCAGTCCCCAGTCGTAGGGGCCCCATTTCCGCCCAGGAGCCAGCCGCTCCCCTCCTTTCCGCGCCATCAGCTCCTTGCGCGGAAGCTCCGCAACCACCCGCGCCCAGTCGACTGCGCGCTCTCCGCCTCCCCTCCGCGATGGGCGGCAACCGCCCGCGCCTCTCCTCGCGCACGTGTGGCGCTCCTCTGTCCGCACCTCTCGCGCCCGCGCCACCCTCACAGCGGCGCCGCCTCCGACCGGCGACCCTTCCGCTCGCCAGCCCGCGGCGGCCCGACGCCGCCGTCGACGATGCCCAAGCGCCGCCACCTCCCGATCCGCCACCGACCTCGTGCCGATCAGGTCTCTGTCGTCCTGCGCCTCCACTGTACGGCCCGCTACCTCCGACGCACGTCGCCACCGTTCACGCGCGCAACCTCCTCCGCCCAGAGCGCTTGGCGTCCGCGCCACCCCGCCGACTTCAGCCACGCGGCTGCGCGTTCGTCTCCTCCCGGAGCTCCTCCTCCCGCCGCGCGTGGTGCGCGTTGCCCTCCTGCAGTGGCGGCGGTCCCTGTGCTCTCCCTTTTCCCTTTTGTGAAGAACAGGAACAAGAAGAAACCCTAGTGGGCTTTTGAATAAATAATTTGGATAAATTATGAGGCAACCCCTGGAAGTTATTTAAATTACAGAAAAACCCTCATGCTCAGACATCACATGCCAATCATGCTCCTCACGGGGTAATTTGCAACATTTATCTTCCTTTTTAATTCTGTTATATTTTATTCCGAAAACTTCTGAACATTTGTAGTTTAAATCCCTATCTGTCCACACCTTGAATTGCATGATCTTTTGGAATGGATAAATGGTTTTATGATTGCAAAAATTCTGACAAAATTCATATGTGCTCCTGATATGTTTCTTAATGTTGTATAAAATTTTCATTGCTTTTTGTGGACATTTGATATATTTAAAAAAATCAAAAACTTTGTCTTTATCCTTGCCTACACTTTGAAAAATTATAAAAATTAGAAAAATTGTCTAAAAATTCCAAAAAAAATTAATGTAGGTGTATTTTGATGTGTTTTAACTTCTGACCAATTTTTGTGTATTTTCCACTTATAAAATCCAAAAACATTTTCTGTAGATTTTTCTGTATATTTTTGGTTATTTTTGAAAAATATAAAAAGAGTGTTGCGTGTGTTTTTTTATCACTTGTGAATATTGTTCTTCTTTTTAAAAAAAATAAAAAAAATATAAAGTTCAAAAACCACTAAAAATTAGTTTGGAAATTTGACTACTTAGTTTTTCAAACGTGCTCCTTATGTTCGACCCTGGTAGCTATACCAGGTAAAAAGAATAGCGAAAAGCCGCTTACATTTGTTTTCTTGATTCATCTTCTCTTAAGTGGTTTCAATTAATTTTCTCGTTGACCGATTCCTGTGGTTGAGAACGACGACACTTTGATATTATTTATTCCTCTCTTAATCGCGTGGATTTTGTGTCATCAATATGCTACCCCAAGCCAAAGGAAACTGCCTCCTCACCACCTCATCCGTGGAGAGCTATGTGTAAAGTGCTGGTGCAAGTCAAGCCATTGTCTCTAAGAGTCATGCGTGTGTTGTTAAGTGCTCTACTTAGGCTCATCAAGATGACATATGCTCATAGCCTAGTGGACTCAAAGAATTAAGTCCTTATGGACCTGAAAAGCCTTAACCCTAAGTCCTATAAGGTTCCTCTTAGAATTAGGTGGATTAAGATCTTAATCAAGCTCCATTTCCCAATTTAATTCCAGGCTTAGTTTAAATGTCAAATATAATCCAAGAAAACTATATACATATATACAAAGATGCTATTTACACATATTTACAACCGTGCAAATTTTTTGAAAAATGTTTTGAAATCATGAATGGATGAATGCATGAAATGCCAGTTTTGCAAAAGTATTTACACACATTTACACAAGATTTTTGCAAACTTTTGATTTTCAAAACATTTTGGAAAAATTTTATATTATATACATAATTTTGATAAGAAAATTATATATTTGGGCTATTATCTTTTTCATGCTAGCTTAACAATATTATCTACAGACCGAAACTCTCAGAGATTACATTAGCCCTTCTCACTAGTCTCAGTCAGGGGAATAGCATTTCCAGGCGTAAACGAAACATCACCAGTAGAAAACCTCTGAATTGGAGCTAGAGTTCATTTATAATAACCTAGCCGATTTTTGTCTTTGAGATTTTTCTAGCAACAAAAAAGATCTCGACAAGAGCGCAATGGGGTCTTTGCGTACACAAAGAAGGAGTTGGATAAGGTTTTTCAAAGATAACACAGCTACTAATTAACCCGGCTCATTGTGACCGATTGCAATTGCGCATGACTTTGGATTTCGTCAAAAGGCCCCATCTCGAAAAGCTGTCGCTGGTCTTGAGGCTTGCTTTAGGGTATACTATCACACAAACTTTACACAAAAGATTTTTGAAAACATTTTTACAAAAATAATTTGTACACTAGCTATGTATACGCAATAAAAGAATGATTATTTACAGGAAAAATTTTTAATTTTTGTGATTTTTAGGGTTTTTAGCCATTTTATTTATTAACACACTCGCACAAGTACGAGTTACGGCTAAAGTATATATAAAATATATACACACCCCCCTATACTTAGCTCAAACGATGTCCTCAGAGTCAAGAGCGATGAAGAAGACATAACTCGTGCTTAGTATAGGGAAGTGAAAAGGACGGCTATATACAAAGACAAATGAATGAATAGAAAGTCAAGAAGATCCTAGGTCTTCCCCCTATACTTAGGATCAAGTAATCCTAAGTATAGCATGCTGTACACAAAGGGAAAACCGAGTGGTGAATGTACAGGGTCTATCCCCCCTATACTTAGGGTAAAATATCCCTAAGTATAGGCAGCAAAAATAGGGGTAGAAAGAAACAAAAGAAACACCCAAAGGTCCCACATCCCCCCCTATACTTAGGGTAAAGTGCTCCCTAAGTATAGCATAATCAAAGATGACAAACGGGATGTGGGACTAAAGAATGTGATGATATGGACATCTGGATCTATACAAGTCGAAAGATCAGTGAAAATCTGGCGTGAGATGCATTAGATGTGAGTCAAAAGACCATATCTCACGCAAATTGAATAGGGGCAACATCAACGACCCGCAGCTCATGATCTAGAAATGGCTTGAGCCGCTGGCCGTTCACTCGAAAGGTACACTCAGAAGACAACTCAAATATATCAATGCTACTGTTGTCGTGTACCTTTCTCACCAAGTAGGGTCCCTTCCACTTGCTCTGTAGCTTCCCTGGAAATAGATGAAGCCTAGTGTCAAACAGCCATACTCTCTGTCCCGGCTCAAAATGCTTGTGGCTGATATGAGAATCATGCCACTCTTTCACTCTCTCCTTATATTGTAGGCTGTTTGAGAAGGCGGTATCACGAAGCTCCTCCAGGGCTGCTAACTCTGCCCTCCTCTGCTCTCCTAAACTATCTGAATCTATAAGTATCTCAGTGACTGCCCAGAGTGACTTGTGTCTCAGCTCAACAGGTAAATGGCACGGCTTGCCATATACGAGGCGAAAGCGAGATGTGCCCAATGGTGTCTTGAAAGACGTCCTATATGCCCACAAGACCGAGTCCAAAAGCTGTGACCAATCCTTTCGGTCGGGGCGGATGACTTTCTGCAAAATAGTCTTGATCTCCCTGTTCGACACCTCAGCTAGACCATTCGTCTGTGGATGGTATGGAGTGGCATCTCGATGGTCTATGCCGAACTCGCTAGCAAGTGCCTTCACCTGGTCGTTGATGAAATGAGACTCCCCATCTGAAATAAATACTCAAGGTACCCCGAACCGCGTGATGATGTGCTTCCTCAAAAATCTGCAAACTGTCCTCGCATCAGCGGCTTGGGCGAGGATGGCCTCAACCCAACGACTCACATAATCAACGGCTAACAGAATGTACTCAAACCCCGACTCTTAGGGAATGGACCCATGAAATCGATTCCCCATGCGTCAAAAACCACACAGAAGTGAATGGCTGCATCGGCATCATATCACGCTGTCCACAGGTGCCCATCCTCTGATAGGCAGTACACCTCTTCACGAACTCATCAGAGTCCTTGAAGAGGGTAGGCCACCACAAGCCAGATTGGAGCAATTTCTGTGCCGTTCTCCTCCCAGAATGATGTCCTCCTGCCTCAATCTTGAGGCAGTAAGTGAGGACGCTATGGTGCTCCTCCTGAGGAATGCACCGACGCCAGACGCTATCCCCTCTTCGTGGTAAAGGATGGAATCCTCCCAGTGGTAGGACTTGGCCTTCGCGAGGAAGGTCTCAAGCCTCTTCCTGGGCCAACCTTGTGGGACTTTCTTAGCAACAAGAAAGTTCACAATGTCAGCATACCACGGGACTGAGGCGATAGCAAGGATCGCCTCATCTGGGAAGGTCTCACAAATGGGATCAATATGCTCAGAATCCTCAGGCTACTCTAAACGGGAGAGATGATCTGCCACCACATTCTTGACTCCAGGCTTATCCTTGATCTCAATGTCGAACTCCTGGAGTGAAAGGATCCATCTAGTCAGTCTGGCCTTGACATCCTTCTTTGCCATGAGGTATCGGATGGCGGTATGATCAGTGTGCAAGGTCACTCTAGATCCAATAATGTACGATCTGAACTTATCTAGGGCGAAGACTACGGCTAGAATTTCCTTCTCTGTGACAGTATAATTCCGCTGCGCGGAATCCAATGTGCGGCTAGCGTAGTGAATAGCAAAAGGGACTCCATCCCTCCTCTGTCCCAGCACGGCCCCTACGGCAAAATCGGAGGCATCCGTCATGATCTCGAATGGGAGAGACCAATCAGGCAGCTGGAGAACAGGAGCCTCTATAACACTCTGCTTGAGAGTCTCAAAGGACGAAAGACACTTGTCGTCAACAAGGAACTCGGTGTCTTTCGTCAGCAGATCAGTCAACGGTCGGGCAACTCTACTGAAATAACGAATGAATCGCCGGTAGAAACCAACGTGCCCCAGAAAAGATCGCAATTGCCGCAAGTTGGACGGTGGTGTGAGTTTGCTAATGACATCGACCTTGGCCGGATCCACCTCCATGCCCCTGTTGGAGATGATGGGGCCAAGCACCGTCCCTTGAGTCACCATGAAGTGACTCTTCTCCCAAGACAGAACCAAGAGAACCTCTATACATCGCTGAAGTACTCGGTCTAGGCAGTCAAGACAGGAGTCGAATCCGTCGTCATAAATCGAGAAATCATCCATGAAGACCTACAAGAACTCCCCTACCATGTCCTAAAAGATCGACAACATGCATCTCTGAAACGTCGCAGGGGCATTACATAGCTCAAATGGCATGCGTCGAAAGGCGTATGTGCCGAAGGGACAAGTAAAGGTAGTCTTGTCCTGGTCCTCGGGAGCGATGGCTACCTGATTGTAGCCCGAGTACCCATTCAGAAAACAATAATGGCTCTTCCCAGCCAGTCTCTCAATTATCTGATCAATAGAGGGCAGGGGGAAATGATCCTTCTTGGTGGCCTGGTTGAGTCTCCAGTAGTCAACACAGACCCGCCAAGAGGTAGGTACTCGTGTAGCAATCTCCTCTCCAGACTCCGTAACCACTGTAGTGGTGCCCGTCTTCTTGGGCACCACATGCAAAGGGTTGACCCACTTGGAGTCGGAGATGGGATAGATAAAATCGGCGCTCCACCACTTCGAAATTTCTTTCATGACAACCTCTCTCAGATTCGGGTTCGGCCGCCGCTGGAACTCACGTGACGGCTTCGCCTCATCCTCGAGATAGATATGGTGGGATCACATGGCCGGACTAATCCCTTGGAGATCTGCTACTCTCCATCCTATCGCCTTGTGGTTCTTTTCAAGAACCTCCATCAGACGGGATTCTTGCTCTCCAGTCAAATCGGTTGAGATAATGACTGGGTACATCTCAGGCTCACCCGCAAGGAATCTGTACTTCAACGACGAAGGAAGCGGCTTCAGCTCTGGACAAACTGGCGCTGGCAAATCTGGCTTCTGAAGAATCCGAGTGTATGCGGCCAATTCTGCCCGGGAGAATGCGAACTCTCTCTCACAAACTGGATCTGGAGAAGGCTGCTCAACTGAACTGTCTCTGCTCTGCTCGGCATCTACCTCCTCCTCAGTTGTAGGCTTAGTGGGAATCAGGTCTGGCATGTAATCATCACAATCTGCCCAATCAGACTCTGACTCCGAGGGATTTGCATCATCTAAGGTGGCATCAGTACCACCATTACCACAAAAATCCGTGTCGCGGTCGAGAACCTGCTCTGCTGCCTCTAAAGTATCCTGAACCAGGAATGTGCTCTCCAAGCTCTCCTTTGCTGTCATCTCTGCATCAACGGTGTCTGAAAATGAGAGAATGGCCTGTGCTGCGGGGTCTGCCCATACTGCCTCATCATCTGTGATCACAAAGTCACAGTCCTGGTGGATGTCTAGCCCTGCATCTGTCATTTGCTCTGTGTCTGAAGTCATCTCTGAGCATGCTCTCTCTCTGACTCTGTTGTCCTCGACCGTCTCTATTTGCACACTTTCGCCCTCAACGCGAAAGTAAACCTTCCCGCTATCATGGTCGGTCACTGCCTTGGCTGTGGCCAAGAACGGGCGACCTAGAATGATGGGGGTATCGGTCACCGACTCAGGGATCTCCATGTCCAACACTACAAAGTCCACGGGGAATTGCAGGACCTGAATCATGACGACAACGTCTCGCAACAACCCCTTCGGCCTCTTGACAGATCTATCAGCAAACTGAAGGACTGTCTGCTCTGTCTAAGAGTGCCTAACTCGAAGCGGTCGAGAAGGGCTGCCGGAAGGAGGTTGATCGATGACCCGCTATCTAGTAGAGTACGGTCGAACCTCTGCTCTCTAATGTGACATATGACATACGGGGCTTCTGAATCTGGCCTCTTGGACGGCAGACGGTTCTGGATCGCGAAACACGTGGCTTTCGTCAGCACATGGATCTCTGAATGGTGGTTCCTCCTCTTCCTCCGGACTGTGGTCCTGTCACTCAACGAACGCCGAAGAAGGGGGATGTGCTGCAAAGCCTCCTGAAGAGTCAACTGTATGTGAAAATGATCTATCATCTGCTGGCTGAACTCTTCCTGATCGCTCTTTTTGGGATTTTCTGTTTTCTTCCCCTTCCCCATCTGAAGGGCTCTAGGGAAGGGGATCACTGGGTCCTTCTCAGATGAAGGACCAGGAAAAGGTCTAGACGGCTTGACGACTGGATCCACACATACATCACGCACCACAGTGGGACCAGAAAAAACCAAACCTTTTCCTTTATTCACAATAGAGTTCCGAGATACATCGGAAGTGGAAGAAATAACAGGTCTCTCAAAATGGACATGGGTGGCCTCAGCACCACCATCGGCTGGATCAACTGGAAGACTCGCGGCCTCAGTACCGCGCTCTGGCTCGGCATCGTGGGTGGCCTCAGTACCACCTCCTCGAACTGGTGAAACGGCGGCCTCAGCACCGCCGATGGAATCAGCATCCTTGATGGCATCAGTACCACCGTCATCATCTCTAGCGGCCTCAGTACCGCTCTCCTCCTCGTCTAGCGCTCTGGAAGTGTCCTCGTGATGTAACTCAGACGAGGCGCCGCCTGCTGGCGTCCTACCGCTCCTAAGTGTGACAAAATCAGTATCAAAAAGATATGCAGACATATCACCAAGTGCATCACTAGGAGTGGCATACTTGGCGGCCTTCCCTCTCACGATGTCCCCCATCTCTTGGCGGAACTCGTCCATCTCCCGTCGAAAAGTAGCATGCTGATCTGTGAGAATGCGGGCTATATCATCCAAGACAGGGTTCTCATGGGAACCCGACAGGTAGCCCCTCTGATAGTGAGGCTGCTGGATCTGCTGATGTGGCTGAGAGGGGTATGGGTGATGCTGCTGCTGGTGAGGCTGCTCACGCCTCCACGATTGTCCCTGCTGATAGGGACGAGGACCATAGGATGACTGTTGCTGCTGCTGTGATGGGTACACTGGGGGCTGAGGCTGCGGCTGGTGCTCTCTCTGCTGACTGTACTAGCCACCCTGGCCTGATGGCTGCTGCTGGGGCTGGGCACCTCCGGTCCCCCACCGGAATCCGAGATGGTCTCATCGGATACCCGAGCTGAGGGCGGTCATACCAAATCCCGTTGACATCCATCAACCGCTCTGCATCGTACTGGGATGGCGGGAGTACTGCCAGAGGCTGATCCGGCTGGTATACCACCATCTGCAACTCTGGAGATGGTGGTGACTGGTAGGTGGGCTGCGACTACTGGTACGGCTCCGCCTGTACAAGATGAACCTGTCTAGGCTGCTGGTGTGAGCTGGAGCGTTGGGACGAGCTGCTGCTGCTGCCGGAGTCGCCTCACGACTGAAGACGGGGCTGGGAAGCCGTCTGTGCCTCCTGAAGACACATGAGCTGGGTCTTCATGTCGCTCAGAGTCTGTGCCATCTGCTCCATCTGAGTGATGCTCTAGCACTGCTTCTTCTCAATCAGCTCCATCCGATCCAACTTCTCGCTAATGATGCCCATGCCGCAGCTGATGACTCTGCCTGTGCTGCTGCTAGTGCGGACGAACTGGAAGGACCGGCGTCGACCCGTGCTATCCTCTGGTACTACACGGGTCCTGGCTGCTGGGGTCTGCCCTGAGTGTACAACCGGGTCTGGGCCATCGGGTGATCAATCGAGAAAAATAGACCACCAAATCGGATAAAAATCAACTCAAACTCAAATATCGGTCTTGCTATTATTTTAACCTGGTATAGCGACCAGAGTCGAACACAAGGAGCACGTAATGGCCCTGCAGCCTACGAAGTAGTCAAAAAAGGAATAAAATAAAATCAAAGTATTTTTGGTGGGTTTTTAGTCTTTTTATATTTTTTTTGGATTTTTGGTTAATAAAGGAAATAAAGAAAACAAGGAAACAAGCAATTCAAGCAATTATTTAATGCATCAAAAATCACTCAAAAATTCGAATAAAAATGTTTTATGTTTTTAATTATTTTTACTATTTTTTGTTAATTTTTGGTATTTTTCTGATTTTTATTGAATTTCCTAAAAATCAAACAAGGTAGAGAAATGAAGGTACTGTCCAGTCAGGAGTAAAAGGGCAATTTAAAATGCAAAAAGTCCCTTCTATCTCTTGGAGGTAATTTTCCTGTAACCTAGAAAGTTTAAGGAAAATTTAGGCACTGGAGTATTAGTTTTTGAATTTTTAAATTATTTATTAGAATTTTTATAGTGTTTTTAGTGTTTTCAATTTTTTATGGTTTTTATGTAATGAAAAATGACCAAAATTGGTCAGAAAATCAATCAAGGCAAACCACACAGTAGCTAATTTTTTGTAATTTTTAGATGAGTTTAATATTTTTTTGTGAATTTTTAAATCAGACAGTAAAGAAAAAGGCTATTTTTTAATTTTTAAAAATATCAAATAAAACCAAAAATGTCCCCAAAAATTCTAGAAAATTTTACAACATGGCAGGAGCCATGTATCCAATTTTCATTGAATTTTGAGTTAGTTTGATATTTTATTAAAAATTAAAACCTAGGTACAGTGCATAGGGACCTGTGCGTAAATACCAGAAGTTCCAGGGGGTCCGGTGCAAAAATCCCAAGAAGTCACGCGTGACGCACGTGTCTGGGGCACATAGGGACCTAATTGCAAATAAAATAAGGTTCCTGGACTAAATAATAACAGGTATTAAAAGTCTAGGGGCCTTATCGTAAAATACCCAAAAATATAACGCGCATGCACAAATTCAACACGCACAGGGGTATAAATGCAATTATCTAAAAAGTTTCATTCATTCAGTAACAACCCAGAACTACAAGACTAAGCATGCAAATTACCCAACAAAACACGTGTCGATGCACGTAACACACTATAGGCAGGGGCATACATGCAAATATAGAAAATAATAGGGTCCTAAGTGCAAATTACCTAACACAAATAAAATCCGAAAAATATTTACAGGACTGAAAGTAAACTACGCTAAAGTTAAGGGCCTAAGGGAATATTTACCCTTTATTAAGTAGGCCGTCAGATGGGCGCCACGTGTGCTGATCGACGGCTGAGAAAGGGGTGGTGCCCAACGCTGAGTCTTCGGTGGTGATCGAACGGCCAGGGTTTCGCCACGTGGGAGATCGAATGGGTGTAAGGCTATGTGGTTAAACCTCGACGATCGACCGGTCCAGATCGCTCCTCCAAAGATCGGACGGTGCTGGAAGCTCCTCAGATGGACGGTCAGGATCTAAACTGGAGCCTGGGGTCGATCGGACGGCAGGGAAGGATGGTGGACGAACTGGAGGCTGGCGACTTTCGCCGGGCCCGTGTGTGCTCTGGCGTCCTCCTCGCGGGCCACTAAAGATCGGAGAAGATGCGTGCTGGCCTTCCGCGTCGAATGGCGGTCTCTGATGGAGCAACGGAGCTTTGAGGAGCTCGGTCGACTCCGGCGGAGGGGAAGCTCCTGGGCTCGAGTTAGAGGACCTTAGACAGTCCTCTTTGTACCTGCAAAAGGGCACCAGAAGACTCATGGGTCGAGGTCAAAGTGCCTCGACCCTGTGAGAGGGGGTAACGGTGATCGGTGAGGTGGGGCGGTCGAGCTCCGAGGTGTAGACGGTGGAGCTCGAAACCCCAGCTCCTGTGCGAGTTGGGTTGAATGGAAGGGCGGAGAACGTGCGCGAAGGAGAGGCGATCGTGATGGAAGGGTCCGATGATCGAGGCGAAGACGGATGTGGCCGGAATCAAAGATGGACGACGACGACGAGATTTGGGCGAAACTAGAAATTAAATAACAGGAAAAGAAACTAGGGCTACCTGAGTGGACGAGTCGACTGTGGATGAGCTGGGCTAGCTCTGGGTCGTTGCCTCGCGGGTCGTCACGGCCCGAGGCTCGAGCTCCTGCTTCAGGCGGAGCACGGCGGCGCAAGCTCGCCGGATCAGAGGTCCGGGCACCTTCAGCTCTCTTCGAAACCGCCAACGGAGAGCTGTCACCTCAGGGAAGGCAGTGGAGGTCACGGGAATGAAAGGTGGGGAGCCAAAGATGGGGAAATGGGAGGCGGAGCTCGGCTTAAGTACTGCCAGGGGTCTGGCTAAAAATGGTCGGGTAGGGCAGCTCGGAGCGCGGACCCCGAGGCGGGCATCCCGACGAGGATGTCGGATCTGGCGAGAACAAAATGGACCCGGGGTTTAGGTGCGAGGTGATTGGATCTGGATGCCAAAATATGGAGAAATCGGGTCGGGCGTTTGGTATCCGTGGTAAGTGGTCCACAGGGGGGGAGTTGACCGGGCGGTCAACATCCCCGTGGACCAATGGGAAGCAGCCATCTGGAAATGATTTGGAAAATCTATTAAAAATAGTAAATGGTCGATTTAATAAAAACTCAAAACATGAAAAATATTTGTTTTAATTTTTTCTATTTTTTGTGATTTTTAATTAATTTTTCAAAATGAAAACAAGGTATTTACATAATAGGGCTATATATAGGTGTATATATACAATATAGGATTTTTATTTTTGATTTTTAATTTGTTATTTTTATACATTTTTATCCCCATTTTATATTTTATTTATTTATATTATAAAACTAGGAATGAAAAGATATTTTTATTTTATTTTTATTATCTATATACAAGGGGGAAATAAATAGATATATACATCTATATACATGGTATATTTACAATGTATTTTTGGTTTTTGATTTTGTTCTTTTTATTTCGTTTTTGTTTTTTTTATTTTATTTATTTACACCATAAAAGATAGAATATTTACAAATTTTATGGAAATTAATTTTATTTTTTATAAGGTGAAATAAATATAAGTGAGTGGACTATATACATGGTGAATATGCACAAGTGATGTTTTTGTTTTCTTTTTAATTTTTCTATTTTTGTTTTGATTTTTGTATTTACAAATATATACCATATATACAAACCACTTTTATTCTATTTTTTGGGGAAAATATATTTATTTTATTTATAGGTTTATTCACACAAATGAGCCCCTATCTCCCTCTACTTTGGCTTTTATGCGGTCAGGCCCATGCTGAGCCCTCCCTTGGGTTAGGTTGCTCAATATTTATTCTAAATATTTCCTCGTTTTCTTTTTAATCTTTATTGTTTTATTTTTGCACAAAAAACATGCTAATTATTACTTTTTACACCATGCATGCTTTTGGTAATTATTTGTATTTACAAATATATACATGCATTTGCAAAGGTTTGGTAGCTAAAATATAAGAATAAAGAGTGATGAATGAGGCGGCTGGGGCACGACCCCGCACGATGGAGGAGTGGCTCCTGGAGGGTGGTGCTGTTGGGAGGCCGCTGGAGCACCGCCGGCTCGCGTGTCGGCCCGCGGAGGAGATTCGGTTGGAGCGGGGGGGGGCGTGATGGCGCGCGCGCCTCTCACGACCGGATGCTGATTTTTGTTTTATTTTGTAAATGAAAGAAATTTATATATATATATATATGACGAAAACTGTAAATAGGAAAAATATTAATGATTTATTTATTTTTTTAAAAAAAGTCCTGCAAAATAAATGTTAAGAAAAAAACAAGATAAATAAATAAATATAAATATATTTATATATATTTATATAATTATATAAACAACTAAGGATGTGAATGGGGATGGATCTTGGCGAGATGAAAGAAATATCTGTGTTTACGATAACCGTGCGTGATTGGAGATGTGTGGTTGTGACAAGATAGAACGTGGAAATGGAGGGACACGAAAATGAGATGGAAATGTCGGTTTTTGACGCGGATGAATGGGTGATGGAAATTTTTCGGATTTGTAAAGATCTAAGAACTCGATGAAAATAAAAAGTACGTGGTGGTTACACTAAAGAAACGACAGAGATATTAGATCTCACTATGAGGTCGGATACACCATGATGGCCTCGACGAGGGCCAACGCACTGTCATCGGATGGCTCGGAGGGTGGGAATCCTTCTTCAAGAAGATGGCTCTCGGAGATCGGGCTCCTCTCCACCATAGATCGATCAAAGAAAGAAAGAAGGAGGAGGATCCCATTAAAAAGAGAAGAAAAATAAAAAGAATGAAATGTACAAAAGAAGAAGGTTTATATTAGTTACTTAATACAATAATTAAATAATTAAAATAACTAATTAATTAAAATTGAATTTCGAAATTAATTAAAATAAGTAAATTAAATAATTTCCAAAAAATAATTAGCCACCTTTATGGTGGCTATTAAAGAAATAGAATAAAAATCTTATATACCTGGTAGGTTCCTTAAACCAAATAAATCAAATAATTGAATATAAATTTGTAATTAAATGAAATTAATTAATTAATGTTATATATTTTATTTTTTTTGGTGATTTGTATGTAAGGAAATTAGTTGCGTACAAATATTATGTACATATAATACAATATACACATAATACACATAAGGAAATAATTTTTATACCTTTTTTAATATTTATTTATTTATTAATTTATTTTTAATGAAAATAATATTTAAAGTTATGTACTTTATGTATATAAAAATAAATATGAATAAATATATACAATAAATAGTAGTGAAACAACACAAAACACCCCAGAAAACCGATTTTTTAAATGTAACTTCAAAAATTATAAAATCACAGCCATTTGAAATATAATTTAATTTAGAGTATAATGGAAGTGAGTTTGATTCAATTTGAGTTCGTATGGAGCCGGAATTGGTATTTCAATGATCGCTTCTCAACTTTTTCTGAGGGTGATTATTTGTAATATGTACATTATTTTGCATTGTAATTATTTTTATTATTTACAACACATTTTTTATTTACAACTTTTGTTTACAAAATTATTAGTTTGATGTCAATTTATGTATAAATAAAATAGTACAACTTTTATACAAATATACAAGGAAGAGTATTTACAAAATATTTTTGGATTTTTTAATAAAAGAACCTATCTCCCCCTACTTTATTCCGGGTCGATCAGGTCAAGTCTTGACCTTCTCTCGAGGTTCGGGTTAGTCTACATTTATTGTATAAATACATACTTTATTTTTCTTTTCGTTTTCTTTTCTTTTTTATTCTTTTATTTTGGATAAAAAAGTGTTAAAAATGCATATTTAACAAATGCACTCAGAATGGTAATTACATGGAATTAGTAGGTATTTACAAATGTTTGACTACGGAACTGAAGCTAAAATAAAAGAATAAAGGTGATGAATCGTGGACTCATCATTCCCCTATACTTTACCTTTGTTAGTCCCTTAGCAAACACTTATTTGGAAAATGAGTGAAAATAAAAATAAAAGAAAAGAAAAAGAAAAGAAGTTAGAATAATGTTGTCTTTTAAACTTATCTTTATAAAAATGAAGTAGGGAGCTCTGTCAGACCTTTGGATTATTAGTGTGTTGGAGCCTTATTAGGAAATGGATTTAAAACCTAACAACCTCTAAGTTCTGTAAGACTCCTATTCAGGTCTCCTCAATAGTCAGATTTGAACAAGTCTACATACACAAATTCTTATGACTATGAAATCTTACTTGTACAGTGTAAGTGAAATATAGCTCCTCATCTCAAAAGTATCAAAGAAATAGCTTCTCTCAACAAGATAACTCTAATCCCCCGGTCTAGCAACTCTTTCCTCGAGGAGCGAGGATATTCCCATCTATGTTCAAGTACAACCATCTCAAGAAGAGGGAATGGAGAAGAGAATGGACTGTAACCAGTGCAGTTACCTATCCTTGGATGCATGACCAACGTAGCCTTGTCACCCGCTACAAGCTCAAAAATAGTTGACTTTGAAGCTCTTATTCTTTCTTTTCACTTGTATATACACTACGACAGGCATTTTACTTTTCAATCAGGCATGTCCATCTTTGGAGATTCTGAATTTTTTCTATTTTTTGAAAATATATACAAGGTGCAACATATACATAAGGAGTATTTCCTCATGAGCCAGTAGACTATCCCTCTTTTTAAGCTTTATTGCAACCCCACAACATCCTGTCTTTAGATCTCAACATCACCAAACCAGGTTGAGATGAACTCCCTCCCTAGAGGAGGACGAGAGGTTCCGCCTAGATGTACTATCCTCGTATGCTACCCCAAGCCAAAAGATTCTGCTCCCTCACTACCTCCTCCATGAAGAGCTATGTGTAGAGTGCTTGTCCAAGGTAAGCCACGGTTTGAAAGAATCATGGTGTGTTGTTAAATATTCTACTTAGACATATCAAGATGACATGTGAACATAGTCTTATGGACTCAAAAAATTAAGTCACAAGGACCTAAAAAGTCTTAACTACAGTTTTTAAAAGTTTCCTCTGAAATTAAGAGGATTAAGGTCCAACTAAGCTCCATTCTTCAAATTTATTTCAGACTTAGTTTAAATATCAAAGTTATCCTGAAAAATGCACATGCTAATGCAAGAAAATATGTACAATGCAGAAAACAAAATCTTTTTGTGAAACAATTTTCAAATTTGAAATTTTTATGGATTTTTTAAAAATGATGCACATGCAAATTTTTTTTATGGAAATAGTTAGAAATATATACAAGTATATACAATTTTTTATAAGGATTAGAAATGAGATACACATATTTACGTATGAGTGAGTTAATTATATACAAGAATCAGGTGAAGGGATTTACAACTTGAGTGATTTATACAAATATATACACAGTTGGATTTTTTATTTTTATTATTTTTTATTTATTTATTAAATTTTTATGATGCATATATTCCTCAAATTTATTTGAAAATAATATTAAAAATAATTTTGAAAACTATAGTCCAAAATAAATTTTCACACAATTTTACAATCATTTGAAAACAATTTGGCAAAGATATTTTAAACAGTATATATAGATTTTCAAAATAACTTTTCAACCATTTTTTAAAACATTTGTAAATAGTTTTACAAAATCATTTTTCTTCACACAAAGATAAGAACTTTACAAGTCACAATATTTTTGCAAAGGTTAAAATTATTTTTCAAATATTTTTCAAGTAGATTTCAAAAGATTTTTCAAGTAGATTTTCAAACCATTTTCAAAATATTTTAACTTGACTTATTAGTTAATATGTACAAGAAAAATTTTTTTAGGAAATTTCTGCATCTTTTTATTAGTTTTTCTACCAGTATTTACACAGTATTTTAGCCATATTAAAAATGTGAAAGTACGAGTTATGGCTGATGTATATATACAATATATACGACACCCCCCTATACATAGCTCGTACTATGTTCTCATAGTGATCAAAGAGCAGCAAAGGAAAACATAACTCGTGCTAAGTATAGAAATGTGAAAAGAATACTATACTATAATGACGAATGAAAGAATATAATTAATAGAAGTCGATGATCCCCCTATATTTAGGATCAAGTAATCCTAAGTATAGAAGATTGTACACAAGGAAAAACTAAGGATTAGAATGTACTGGGCATACCCCCCCTATATCTAGGGTGAAATATCCCAAAGTATAGACATCAAAATAGAGGTAAAAAGAATGACAAGAATCATCACAAATCTGACACCCCTCTTATACTTAGGGTAAAGTACACCCTAAGTATAGCGTAATCATGAGATGGAGATGGAGTGCTAGACAAAAAGAATGTATGATATGGACAGATGGATCTATACAGTTGTGAACATTATTGAGATGCCTCTCAACAACCGCTAGATTTTACGCCCCTAGATGGGCGCAAAGGCTAGGATAACATCGTATCGAGGTTCAAGAAGGTATCTGTAAAGTGAATACCGTACTGTCGTCGCAGTCTCATTGGGAGAACAACAACGAACTCAACTATGTAAATAATGACACCCAGGTAAACAATCAGGAGGGTGTCTGTTAACGAATAAAGATAAGGGCAGATGAAATCGGGCTCTTGTAGCACAAAAGAAATCATCGGCTCAAGGTCTGAATGGAGTGAATGGATGGAGCCGAAGAAATCGAATGTGGAGAAGGAAGGATATGTCCGTGAATCCTCCATGTCAATCACCGTCTCGAATAGATAAGGAAGATCAAGATCAGGAGACTCACTAAAAAGGCTGATACCCGATGCATATAATGTAGTGAAATCAGAGAATCATTGAATACCTCAAAGATCGGGTCATCCTCGTAGGGGTCGTCGAGGAGAGAATCCTCAAACTCATGATAAAAAATATTTGATGACTCGATCTCGTGATCCGCTAGATCGGATGCACTCCTAGAAAGTGAAACCGAGTACACATGGTATATGGCATCCTCCCACAGATAACCCTCGAGGAGTAATGCTGAATCATTAGAAAACTGGGGATCTATGTTATCAAATATTAGGTTCTCCAAAAATATATATACCTCATCCAGCTCTCTATGCTGAGATGTATCCAAATGTATATCGAAATATGAGAAGATCTTTTGAAGAATAGAAACTGAATCAACTAGCCATGGACACTGAAGTGGCTCAAAGGATGGTTGAGATGTGGGTTCTACCTCTATTTCTTGGGCTCCTAACAAATCTAGAATCCAAGAATCTTCTACGTGAAAGAGCAGGACTGGCTCAAAATCTGATTGTAAATCCAATGGGTCCTCAAACAATGTCCGACTCCGGGAACTCACAGTAGTAGTCAACACATCCATCATATGAAAAGTAGTAGCATTCATATCCTTTGATCGATGTGTGATGTCTAAATCATTATGAAGCGCCACACACTCAACAGGTATCATATCTCCCTCATGCGTTGTCCCGAATATATCATCTTGTGAATATGGAATGTCTGAATGTAATCCCAAGATGGTCTCTAATAAATCCAGGTCGAGACTGTGGTGTGAACCACCACAGGAGATAATAACATATGCAATCTGTTCAGCGGTCATCCCCCTCATGGCGATGTGGACAAGGTCAGTCATCGAAAATCCATGATCTGGAAATCGCCTCAAAAGATCAAGTAATCACGACCATGAATCTCTTAATGGTTCCTAGGGGTCAACTGAAAAATCATGAATACAAGACCGCATCATTTCAACTCTACGCTGGGGGTAAAATCTTTGAAAAAATAATGATCGTAAATCTCTCCACGTAGCAATCTTCCTCCCCAACTCTCTATGCCATCTCAAAGCTCTAGTCTGAAGTGAGAAAGGGAAGCTCATCAACATCAGTTCCTCAGAAGTGATATCAAGGTATGATCGTGATTCACAAACATCCTCAAACTCAGATATATGCAGATATAGTTCCTCATGCACTCCTCTTGAAAACTTCGATAGTAGATTAATGAAATCTAAATCTCAAATGAAGGGGCTCAATGTAGAAGCGGAGTGCGCTTCTTGATCGGTGTACTCATCCATCATCCCAGGATAAAAGTTGTATGAAATTCACAACTGCCACGTTTGCTCTCCTATGGAATGCATTCTCATCTCAGCAAGGTAATCACCCGGGTCTTGTATTTGGTCAATCTTGTATCCTCATGCATCAGTCACAACATATCCCGAATGAGAGGGTGGGAATGGGGAGGGAGAATATGGGAAATCGGTCGGAGATCCGACCTCCCAAGCGAGTGGGTGGAAATGATGGGCGTGAAATAAATAAGCCGCAAAATCCAACTGAAATGGAGTGTGGACCATCATGAAGAGAGGGAAATGAAGGGAGAGAGGGTGGGATAGTAGAAAGAGAGATAGAAGTTGAC
Organism: Ottelia alismoides; assembly: GCA_037367405.1. Classification (NCBI taxonomy): domain Eukaryota; kingdom Viridiplantae; phylum Streptophyta; class Magnoliopsida; order Alismatales; family Hydrocharitaceae; genus Ottelia; species Ottelia alismoides. Next base: position 495,219 of record JAZKJV010003714.1, on the reverse strand, counting down.
TACTAATGACCCAAATATGATTGTAACGACTCACACCAAAGACATACACATGCAATGCAAGCCCCCAATTCACCAACTCTACGCAATGTGAAGACCGTGAGATCTAGTCTTTTATCTTTTCACTTTTAGAGTTATGTGATCAGATAAAAGTTGTACAAAAATTAGGAGGCTTTAATAGGATTTGGGCACTATTCCTTAGTGTGTACGCGAGCAATTAAAGATGCAAAAAATGAGGGGTTGCTCTCCCAATACATTGGTGAATCAGTTACGTTTGATTTTAGAAGTCAAGTTCAATTAGCAATCCCAATTTTTTAACTTTTTGATTTTCTATTTTTTTGGTTTTTTTTCAAATATAATGCCTACCGAGCTTTCTGATTTACTTTGATTATTTTAAGTCCAAAAATAGGGGAAGGAAGTCGAAAAAGCTGATGCACGGTCAAACACAAGGATGCATGCATGGATAGAAATACGTACCTTGTTCCAGCACTCTACATGCAATATGATCTGCGCATAAAATTAAATACTGAAAGTAAACTAACTATATGATGCACAAGGAAATAAGCCTTAGACGAGCAACTTCTAATGATCATGAAGAACAATAGTTAGCTAATCGAATCGAGTCTGGAGTCCGATCTTGGGAGTCACTCGGTGCCTGCCACAACAGGTCCTGCTAGCACTATATGAGACTCCTCACGACGCGTGGTCTCAAATTTAATTAAACTAAAATTTTTCAATTTATTTTTAGTAAGGTCCAATTATTTTTATAGGAACAGATAATCTATTAGGTGTTGGGCATTAGCTATTTACATCACAATCAACAAAAAATTATATGTCTAGGGGATAAAACTGCGAAAATCAAATAGAAAGTTTTGACAGTAAAAACAAGAAAATACAGAAAACAACGACCAGGTCCCCCAAGTGACCGGCACTTGGTGAAATAGACCCCGGCAAAAAAGTCCAAGTCCAAATATAGTTCAAGTATCTAAATTATTACAATTATTCACAAAAATTCTATAAATAAAATAACAGTCTTCTACTCCTCTTCCTGTGCTGGTCCCTCCAAAGAGTCCGAGTTTTATCCATGACGGTTCCTCGTAGAAATAACTAGACAAGAGATGGTCATATGGCAGTTATAATAAATAGAGATAGAAAAAAATGACACGGAAAAATGACTACAAAGACATGCTCCCCAACAATGGCGACATTCTGATGGCACAGTTGGTAACTCGGGTTAAGTATGTAAATAAATAAGGGTTGTTGTGACCAGAATCACCAAGCATGTTCAACAGAAAAATTTGTTTTTTAACAACTTAAAAGAATAGTCAAACAATGTAAAGCCAATGTAAGCGGTTTCGCTATTCTATTTACCTGCTATAGCGACCAGGGCCGAACACAAGGAGCACGATTTAAAAACTATGTAGTCAATTTTCAAATTTACTTTTTAGTGGTTTTCGAATTTTAATTTTTTTATTTTCAAAACAAGCATAAAGGAATAAATATGCACACAAACACACTCTCTCTTTTGGTATTTTTTGGAATAATAAAAAATGCTCAGAAAATTATGAAGAAAATATTTTTGTATTTTACAGGTTTTAAAATATTTTTAGTAATTTTTTCAAATTTTTTTGATGTTTTTTGTGATTTTCTAAAAATCAAATAGTGGAAAATAAGGGAAAAATGCACAACCAAGAGTATTTTACAACTTAATTACTTTAAGTACTCAATACTCCCAGAAGTTATTTTTAAGCTATATTACAATTAAATATATACAAACAGAGACAGAAATAATAATTTAATTCTTTTTGTAAAATTTTCTACAATTTTATTAAGATTTTTCGTTTTTCGTAATTTTTTAGAGTTTTATAAATAATTACAGCACAAAATTTTAATAGAAATTAAAAGACAACAAAACACATCTACATCATTTTTTTAGGAATTTTTAGATAAATTTTCAAATTTTTATGAATTTGCAAAATTTAGAAAGAAAAAAGACATTGTTTTGTTTTTTTTAAATATATCAAATATCAACAAAATGCTATAAAATTTTTAAACAATGTAAACCACTATAGGAGGAACAACAATTTTTTTAAAAACTTTTAAAGCAATAAAAACATTTCTTTTGAAGAAAAGATCAAGCAAGTTCAAGTTCTGCAATACAAAGACTAAAGTACAGTTAGTGAAAGTTTCAGGATTGAATAAAAAAATAAATAAAAGCTGGGGCTCAATCATCAATTACCTAGTAAAAACGTGCAATGCACGTGTCTTTCTTTGGAGCCGGGGTCTATTTGAAAATTTAAAAATCTCTAGGGACTTCTCTGTAATTTTCCAAAAAAAAATATTTTAATATCAACCCCCTAGGGTTTATTCGTGTGTTCTCCTTTGTCTTCTCAAAAAGGGGGGCAAGGGGAGGCTGGACGCTGTTCTTCTTTGTTTTCAGGAGAGGAGGGGTGTCATTCTTCTTTGTTTTCATGAGAGGAGGGCCACCGTTAATGGTGGAGTCGCGCGGGGGTTCGCACGATGTACGGAGGGGCCGGCGATCTAAGCGCGACGGGACAGTGGCATAAAGAGGCGGGCTTGGAGGCATGTGGCCTGCGAAGGGGGCAATGCGACTAGCGCGTGACCCCCACACAATGGAGGAGGGGCTCCTGGAGGGTGGAGGCACGGTTGCGACCAGGCGCGGACACACAGGCAGCGCACCTGAAGCAGGCGACGCCGCTGCGTGGTGGCTGGAGCATCGCCTGCTAGCGCGGCGACCCGCGGAGGAGATTCGGGTGGACCGCGGGGGTTGTGGTAGCACACACGCCTCTCGCGACCGACTGTTGATTTTTATTCTGTTTTTTTTTTTCAAAATAGTAAATAGACTGTAAATGAAAGAAAATTATATATATATACATATTTGACAAAAAATGTAAATAGGGAGAATATTAAAGATTTTTTTATTTATTTTTCTATTTATTTTTTTTAAATTTTTTTCTGCGAAATAAGAGTTAAGAAGAAAAACGAGATATATATATTTTATTATTTTATAAACAACTAAGGATGTGAATGGGGATGGATTTTGGCGAGATGAAAGAAAGATCTGTGTCTCCGATTATCATGTATGACCGGAGATGCGTGGTTGCACAAGATAGAACGTGGAAATGGAGGGACACAAAATGAGATGGAAATGTCAGTTTCGGATGCGGATCAAAGAGTGATGGATTTTTTTTTGGATTTTTAAAGATCTAAGAGCTTGATGGAAATAAATAGTACGCTACGGTTACACTAAAGAAATGATAGAAAAATTAGATCTCACCTTGAGGTCATATACGCCGTGATGGCCTCGACGAGGGCCGATGCGCTATCACCGGATAACATGGAGGATGGGCACCCTTCTTCATCATGATGGCTCTCGGAAATAGGGATCCTCTCCACCAAAGATCGATCAAAGAATGAATAGAAGGAGGAGGAGCCCATTAAAAAGAGAAAAAAATAAAAAAGGAAGGGATATACAAAAGAAGAAGGTTTTTATTGGTTAATTAATAAAATAATTAAATAAATAAAATAAACAATAATTTAAAAATAGATTTCAGTATTTTAAAATAAATAAATTAAATTATTTCTAAAAATTAATTAGCCACATTAATGGTGGCTATTAAAGGTATGGAATAAAAATATTATATACATGGTAAGTTCTTTAAATTAAATAAATCAAATTAATCAAATAGTTGAATATAAATTTCGTAATTAAATTAATTAATTAATTGATGTTAGATATTTTATTTTTTAATGATGTTTATATAAAGAATTTAGTTGTATACAAATATTATGTACATATAATACAATATACACATATATACATAAGGAAATAATTTTTATATCTTTATTTGTTATATATATATTATTTTTAACGAAAATTATATTTACAATTATGTACTTTATGTATATAAAAATGAATATGAATAAATATGCACAATAAATAATGGTGAAACTGCACAAAACATCTCAGAAAATCGACTTTTTAACTATAACTCCAAAAATTATAAAATTACATCCATTTGAAAGATAATTTAAGTTAGAGTATAATGAAAGTGAGTTTATTTCAATTCAAGTTTGTATGGAGCCGTAATTGATATTTCAATGATCGTTTTTCGGCTTTTTCTGAGATTGATTATTTGTAATATGTAAATTATTTTGTGTTGTAATTGTTTTTATTTTTTATATCATATTTTTATTTACAATTTTTATTTACAAAAATATTTAATTTAAGGTAAATTATGTACAAATAAAATAGTACAATTTTTATACAAATGTACATGGAAGAGTATTTACAAAATATTTTTGGATTTTTTACTGAAAGACCCTATCTCCCCCTATTTTTATCCTGATCGATCAGGTCAAGTCTTGACCTTTTGTCGGGGTTCGGGTCAGTCTTCATTTATTGCATAAATACATCCTTTATTTTTCTTTTCTTCTTTATTATTTTATTTTGGATACAAAAAGTGTTAAATATGCATATTTAACAAATGCATGCAGAATGGTAATTACATGGAATTAGTAGATATTTACATGTGTTTGATTATGGAAATGAAGCTAAAATAAAAGAACAAAGGCGACGAATTGTGGATTCATCATTAACAAATATTTCAATGGGGATGGATGGCAACTAATCCGAGGGACGCGAGTAATCATTATAGAAGAAGTCGGGAACACAACTGATATTCTAAAAAAAATAAATGACATAAATGATATTGCTATATCTCAGAATGACACAATTGATAAAAACCTTGAATTTGGTACCATATATGTATTCTTATAATCAAGGATCCATGGAAATGTTTTTTAACTTCATTATTTTACCTTATAATAGAAAATAACAACATTATTTAACATTCGAAATTGATGAAAACCCACGTCAATTCCTCTCACCTTTCGAATTTTTCCTTGGGCTTCAAACCCTTTCCTTTCTCATCTTAATCTCTCCATCCAAGTATAACCTGAATATCTCCGAACCCAAATGGCAATTTTCAAATAAGAATACTACCACATATATATTATGCATCTCCAAATCTGATGGGGGTTTCTTTGTGCGGGGACTAAACGATGGTTCTTTGTGATGGACCGCAGGTGGTGCGGTGATGGAGGTTCGGGTGCTGCGCTAGGGGTGTAGGGCGTGGCTGTGGGCAACGCAATAGATCTGCGGAGGAGAACGGTGGCTCTAGGCAGCGGTGGCAATGGCTGATGCGAGCAGAGATGTAGTGATCTTGTGCAGGTGGTGGTTGAGGGTGGCTGCAACTGGGTGGAGTGGCGGAGCGCGGATCGTCTGCTGGCCAGCAGATTCTGCTGTAACGTCCGGAGTCACTCGATCAAGATCGAGCAGTTTGCATGAATTCGCACGGTCGGGCCCACAAAAAGGTGTGAATTCATGCGAACCGCTCGATCTTGATCGAGCGGCTCGGACGCAGCAGAGTCTGCTGGCCAGCAGACAATCTGCTCCCGGAGCAGCGACCGTTCGATGATGGGGGAAGTTCGGGTGGCAGCTCCAAGATGGAGAGTGACAGATGCCCTCGCAAGTGGTGGTCGGGCAGAGGTCGGCTCGCAGATGCGAGCAAGTGGAGCAGCTTCATCATTCATCCAGGCGGTTGGCGGCTATTTGGGCCTGCGGCTGGGCAGCGCTTACCTTTTTTATCTTTTTTTGAAGAACAATAACTGATTTTGTTTCTTTCTTTTTTTTTTAATTCTTTGTACCTATAATGAAACAAATACAAATACAACCACTCGAGCACGACGGCTTGGTCCAAAAAAAATAAAACAAGAAATAGTTGACGAAGGGGTTCCAGTGTAGGTGATGGATTGGAATCGACTCTCCGGCCACCACACATGATCGGAGATGATAGATCTATGAGATATAACGTGAACATGTAGATCAAGAGTATGATTATGAAATCGAAGTCGGATGAGATTGAGAGATTATAACAATGAAATACGATAATAACTATGATCTAAAATTTTAAAAAATGACAACGAAATTAATAACGTAAAAGTAAAACCACGATTAACCTAGATAAAAAATAGAAATAAAAATGGATCTCATAGTGGGAGCGGATGGAAGTCGTATTGGCCTCGATGAGGACCGACTCGATGTCATTGGACGGCTTGGAAGCTGGGCACCTCTCTACAACAAGAATGCTCTTAGAGAATATGCTCCTCTCACAAAAAGATTGATCAAATTGGAATAAGGGATGAGGAGCCAAATAAATAGAAAAAAATAAATTTGAATTTCAAAATTTGAATAGAGAGAAAAAGAAAGAAGGAGGTTAATGGTAGAATTAATAAAATAGACAAATAAGTAAAATTAATTTTCGGAATTAAATTAATTAATTAAATAATAATTACCAACAACTTAATTAGCCACATTAATGGTGGGCTAATTAAGGAATTTATTAAATTATATATATGGTATATTATTTATATATTTAAATAAATAAATTCATTTCGTCACTTTATTAAAAATATAAAACAACTAAAATTCCATATAAATTCACATAAAATTACAAGCACACAAAAAATAAAACAAAGCTAAAAAGAAAAAATAATATATATTACTTATCGTTAATTACACATAATTTTACCTATCCTCCATTGTTCTAAATGATTTGACCTCTATGCTTATATATTATATGCATATTTTGTTTGGTATAATAAATTTCATCTCACATATTTTCATTGTTATATATTATTCGTGAGTTGATTATTTGCTAATTCATATTTATAAGGTATCGAGTGCCAAGAGAGCAACCGACACAACAATTATCGGATCCAACATGTCGGACACCATAGTCCCTCAAAGACTGGATATAGTGCCCTGGATCTTATGTCGATCGACAAAAGATATTTCAACCATTTTCGAATTTAATCCCCCTTATATTCCCAAAGTTAACGAACATTTCATTGGGGATGGATGTCAACTAATCCGATGGATACAAGTAATCATTATAGAAGAAGTCGGGAGCACAATTGATATTCTAAAAAAGAAACGACATAAATGATTATTACAATATCTCAGAATGACACAATTGATAAAAACCTTGAATTTGGTACCATATATGGATTTTTATAATCAATGATCCATGGAAATGTTTTTTTAACTTCATTATTTTACCTTATAATAGAAAATAACAACATTATTTAATATTCGAAATTAATGAAAACCCACGTCAATTACTCTCCACTTTCGACCTTTTCCTTGGGCTTCAAACCCTTTCCTTTCTCGTCTTAATCTATCCATTCAAGTATAACCTAAATATCTTCGAACCCAAATGGCAATTTTCAAATAAAAATACTACCACGTATATATTATGCATCTCCAAATCCTAAGTCAAATGTAGTATTATAGCCTTTCTAGATTTGACACGCATCATGAGAAGAGAATGTAAACAGGAAACTCCCCCATCTATTTGAATCATTTCCTTTAGAGTCTCACGATGAAAATTGATTCTGTTGGCGACTCCTTCTATAATAATCTATATTCTCTGCATCCCAAAGATTAGTTGAGTCATAAAAAATCTGTAATCCAGATTTTGGGATATACTTGACTGGCTGGATAAATGTTTTAAAATTCTTGAAGAACTTGCGATCTTGCTGGCATTAGATTCCAAGAATCACACTAGCTGTGACGATCACTACTCCATTCCCACAACAGAAGATCATCCAATTTCCCTGTCCTTCCAAATAATTTCATTATAGGCCTTTTTTCCTAATCAATACCACCACATCAAATTATATAAGAGGATAATACCAAAGCATGCATTGCTCCCACAAAGGAAGACACTCCTTACCAATAATGTCCAAATCCCAACTCTTCCTCCTCATCTCCTTCGCCGCCTTCACCCTATGGGGCACCTCCTCTGGTATGTTTTGTCGTGTGCGTGTGTGTATGCGCGCGCGAACGTCTGTGTGTGTGTGTGTATATATCACGCGCGCGCTAGAGATACAATTGACATTGATGAATCCATTAACTAATCAGGTCACGAGAGAGGTGTGGCGGCATCAGGGAGAGTGCGATACGAGCCCTTACCGGGTACTCATCGACGTTGGTGAAGTAGACTTGGGCTTTGCATTGGATCCCAGCACCGAATCGCAGCCGTTCCAAACGTGCGGTCCATGCAAGTGCTGCAACGGACAACGGCCAGGCGAGGGTGACTGTCAGTCGATGAACTGCTGCCTACGCATCAACTGCACCATACCAGGGAAGCCTTTCGGCACGTGCGGCTTCACGCCCGTGGCATGCGATTGCAAAAATTGTGCATGACTTCTATAGATCCAGATGAAATAATGTGCACGTCTTTCAGTATTGTCTTTGATTCCTCGTTACGGATTCATTTGCCCTGGTGAAAGCTATGTGATATCATGTCCTCATGAAAGCTATTTTACATCATCAAAGTTACTTTAATCCATTCCGATCCATTTGTTAGTAATCTCTCTCCCGACGTACTTGTGGTACAGGGAACAGCTCCTCTGCAGCAGTACTATCAATTTTGTAAAAACATAGGGTTACAATTGATATTCTAGAAAAAAGAGTGCATACATGATATTGCATAAATTAAGAAGGGCACAAACGACATAAATCCTAAACTTTTATATACATAACATGGAATCTTCGTTGTCCCTTCTTAATATGGACATTAATTAATTTGTGTTTGTAAAAGATTCAAATAACTTACATGTGTATATACTTATATTATTCACTGCTAATTTATTGATGATTAGAAGAATTAGTTTTGAAAATGTCAACAGATAACTATCGTCATATGATTCATTATAAACAATATGGAAATAAATTTGGAATACCATACGAATTCCAAGAACCAAATAAAATTTTACCTCCAATCGGTTCGTTATTGTAAATTCAATCATCCTTTTATGGGATATTTATAAATTAGAAAGTTAAAATGACAGGAAAAAGACAGGGCTTACATCCTCTGTGTTGTGCCAGTAAATATCCAAAGTCATTTATGTTAATCATATAAATATACCTTTTCTCTTAACACACAAACTAATGTTACTTTTCCCCTCAGCCAGAAATTATTTCCCCTCCGAGTCTCTGACCGTTGATGCAAACACATGTTATTTATCATTGCTAAGATCAATCCTCTGAAAGGAACAAGTACTGCTGAACTGCGGTTTAGCTTTTTGGACGAAAGTTATAATATCATATTTGTGGGAGGCACATCGTAATTGTTCCACGTTTAATTAGAAGTCCCCTCATGCGATATGCAAATCGAGTAAGGCTATAGCTGTGAGAGACCATTTCCCCGTTCCCGTAGAAAAATCATTGCATTACCTTAATCGTGTTTTCCAGTCTTTTAGACTAAATTCACAATTGGTTTTACTTACCATCACAAACAAGAAACAAAATCCAGTATAGAACAACAAAGATCAGAACCATTCCTCCCACAAAAGAGAGACGATGTCACCTTCTCAGTTATTCCTCCTCTTCTCCATCGTCATCACCCTGTGGTATACCTCTTCAGGTATGTTCCCCCGAATATATACTATACTATGCGTGATATAGATATTTGGAATACTGTATGATGTTCCCGCCGGATTGTGCAATCAGGTCGCGAGAGCAGTGTGGTGAGCGTGCGATACGAACCGGTGCCGGTGACCATCGGCATTGATGGATCAGATCACTTCGGATTCGGCTCAGGTGCTGGCATGGGATTTCCGCCTTTCCGCACGTGTGGTTCGTGAAAGTGCTGCGACGCACTTCGGCCGAGCGAGGGGGAGTGCCCATCAATGGACTGCTGCTACGGCATCAACTGCACCTTACCGGGGAAGCCCTTCGGCACGTGCGCTTTCGTGCCCGTTGCCTGCAACTGCACTGATTGTGCCTGAGGACTAAGTGTGTACGTATGAGATCGATTGAACTCCGTTTCTGTGGTTGTCATAGATCCGTCAATAATCCCGTGATAGTCTGTATCTCGAAGGAAACTAAGTCGAAGTCCTCTGCATGTTGACTGTTGTTGATGTAAGAGCTATACCTTTATCCTAACCGGATAGGAAGATCTCTTTTTCTTTTTTTTGTTTAATTTTGTTCCGTAAGCCAGCATCCTCATGTCCGTACATGTGCAAACTCGATCTACTTTAGCCTTCTGGGGATTCTAGATTGTTGTTTTTTTCCTGATGCTTGCTTTTGACGAATGAATTGACCTTGCTTTTCTTCAAAAAAAGTGTGGTTATTGTCCAACATATTATTTTGTTTCTAGCTTATCCACTCCTAGTTCAAATATACAAAGATTATTTTACAGGTGGGTTACTGATGAATCCCTGATTCTCACTCTTTACTCTTTTATTTTAGCTATTTATCTTGGCAAATTATTATGTAGATAGATGTAAATACAATAAGTTAGCATTATACATGCATTTGTTAATATTGCATAAATTAGCATCTATTTGTGCAAAAATAAAAGAATAAAGGAAAAGAAAAGGAAGGCGGTATTTAGAATAAATATAGAGTGACCCGAACCCGAGAGAATGTTAAGCATTAGCCTGATCGTCAAATAAAACAAGTAGAGGGAGATAGGGTCTACTATATATTGTACTATTATGTGTGTAATTAAATAATTGTTTTTGGATAAAATAAAAATAAGGTTTTCTTTTTACCTCCTTGTATATAGTCCTAAAAATAAAACAAAAATCAGAAAAATAAAATAAAATAAAATAAAAATTCTCTCTCGCTTGTGCAAAATACATGTATATATGCTTCATTCCCTATTTATTATATACATGTATATAAATAATAAAAATAAAATAAAAATTATTTCATACTCCAAAAACTATGTTCTAAATAAATAAAATATAAAAATTGAGTATTTGTGTAAAAATAAGAAAATAAAAATAATTGTACAAAATACAAAGGTATATTATACCTATATATAATACATTATACGGTATAAAGATTAATTTATTTTTCATAAAAATAATTAAAAATCATAGAAAATTCCTTGAAAAATAATAAAAAATTTCATTTTATTCATTTTTTAATTTAAATTAATTTATTATTTTTAAGTAAATTTTATTTATTTTTTCTAACAATTTTGTCATGTACTGTATTTTTTCCTATTCTAGCATGTTCCTGATTGATCCAGGGGGGATTATTGACTCTGGTCAACTGCTCCCTCAGACTCCTTTTTCGCTCGGACCTAGTTTGTTGTGCTTCTTGTTGAATTTTCTCGACCCGATCCGATCGCTTTCTCCCTCCATTTGTAGCTCTGATTACTGAGGGTTGATCTATGATCCATGCCCATTGTCATCCCTAAGGATCCGACCCTCAGTTCACGTACCTTTGTTCCACCTATCTCGGATGCTCTAGACTATATAACCTCCTGGAGCTTCATCTTCTTCCGCATTTTTGGCTGCCACTCTTCGTTCGAGGAGCTCCGTCTACCTCTTGTGAGTGACAACGCGTGAGTGAGGAACGTGCAGCGAGGCATTGGAGCCGTGTACCTCTGATCCGGCGTATACTCCGTCGTGCTCCGTTGCGAGGTGAGCTAAGCCTCTGGGCCCGTCGACCCATCGAGGCCATGACCCCTGGAGGTCTCTGACCTCTAGCATAGACGACATCGTCCATAAGGTAGCATAGATTTAGCTCTTTAATACCACCTTCACTAGGCTTCCCTTCAGTTTCTACGCCCATCCATTCACCTCGTTCTTCTCAGGAACGAGCACTCGACCCTCTTTCGTCGTCTCTTCGTCGGAGAGCCACATATCGCTCCATCATCCATCCATTTCGTGTTTTAACAGGTCGAAGCACTTTTCTCTCGACCCTCTTGTTAGCTATGCAGCTTAGAACGTCCAAAGGACCTTGTCTGGAGGTCAAAACACTAAGGCACAATAGCTCTAGGTCTTCAAGCTTCGTCGTACCCTTCTCCTTGATCATGGCCTCTTCTGAGAAACCCTACATCTACGGAAGGAATCTAGTAGAATTTCTCGTATCACAATAGCTCCGGTGGACAACGGACCCGTGTGGATTGGCCGGTCGAAACTCGCCAGAGGCGAGTTCTTCAACTGATCTTCCAGGCTTCGCCTCCACCGTCGAATTGAGGCCTCCTCCAGTTCTAATCATTACCGTTCATCATCAGGGGAGCCTCGATCGTTGGATCCATCTGAGGACCACAGCCTTCCATCGCCGAAGGGGCATCCATCAATCCTGATCATCCACCCTAAAGTGGATTGCTCCCGACCGTTGGATGGTCAATAATAAAAGGGTAATTTGCACTTAGGCGCATTCTTGTTTTGCATTTATTTTTTAGTCCTGTAATTATTTGTCGTAGTTCTTTTTATTTTGGATATTTTGCATAAGGAACCTTATACTTCTTAGTATTTACATATTAGTCCTTCCTTAGGTGAAGCACATGGCCTGAGACATGATATTTTGGGTGATTTGCATGCTATACCCCTGAGGTTTACGAGTGTTACGCTTTGAATGAAAACTTTTTGAGAATTTCACTTATACCCCTCCGAGCCTGACTTATGTGTTTTGTGCGTGTTTACATGGGATTTTTGCAATAGTAGCCCTGACTTTTTATTGTGTTACAGATTGGCTTGTAACTTTTTAAGAATTGCATGTAGGTCCATGTCTGCTATGTGATTTGTTTCAAATCAAATAATTACCAAATTTACTCCAAAAATTCCCAAAAAATTACCAGTAGCTCCTACTACTGTGTAATATTTCTGGTAATTTTTTTGATGTAATTTGATTTTATTTGATATTTTATAAAAAAATCAAAATTCCCTAAGAACATGTCTGCTTGGTTTATAAAACATCAAAAAAAATAAAAATATCTCTAAAAGTTCTATAAAAATTCTTGTGTGTTGTCTTTAGTGTATTTTCACTTCAGTAATGTTTTTTTTCCAGTATCCCTTATAAAACCCCTAAAAATTACAAATGACAAAAAATTTATAAAAATTCTTAAAAATTCAAAAAATGCAATTCCATTTCTTGTAGTTAGGTCTTTTTTTTCGATTTTTTCATAAAAATAGCATCTAGGCCTTTCAGGTAATTTTTGCATCTTAATTTTGCCTTTAGGTCACGGATGAAGAGTGTTCCCCTATTTTGTGTTTATTTTGTTTTTATAAAATTATATAAAAATCAAAAAAACTTTAGAAAATTGCAAAAACACTTGTTTATTTTAAAAATATAAAAATATTTTTATTTCGAATTTTGAGCACTTCTAGTCTTAATAAAAATTGTTCAAGTGTTATTTTCATTGTCCTTTATTCATTTTGTTATCGATAAATATAAAAAAAATTTGCAAATTAAAAACCATAAAAATATGCCTTTTCATTTCTGATTTCTCGACTACTTCATAGGCTTCACTCGTGGTCCTTATGTTTGAACATGGTCTCTATACCAGGTTAAATAAATAGCGGAGACCGCTACATTTGATTTGTACTTTGATCGTTTTATTTCGTGATCTTAATTTTCTTGTTGTGTCCGGCTCGGGTGATTGAGGTCACAAGGACCTTTGATATCACTTAGTATCGATCGCTAGAGCACTCATTAGAATGGCACCATTGCCGGCAGCACGGCATAGTAGTCGGTTTTCAGACTTGATTTTTTATCTATTTCTAGCTCTATTTGTTATAATTGCTTTCTGACCCGTTCTATTTCACTTTTTATGCGAGGAACCGCCTGAGGACTGCTTTGGAGAAGACCCGTACTCGAGGAGGAGCAGGAGCAAGAAGACTAATTATAATTCATAGAGTAGCTCAGAGTAATTATTAGAACAGTTTATTATTATTGTAATAATACTGGGACCTTTGACAGTTTTGGACACTTAGCTATATCGGGGTCTGTTTCGCCGAGCACCGGCGTGCTCAGGGGACCACACCGCGGTTTTCAATGGTTTTGATTTTATCAACTTTCATTTTTATTTAATTCTCAAAGAATTTGGCCATTAGACTTAGAAATTTCTTTGTTTTTGACGTAATTAATTATGACCCGACCCATAAACTCGAGTCCATGTGCCATGAGGAACCACATACAGTAGTGGCAGGACCCGTTGTGGTGGGCACTGAGTGGTTCCCAAGATCGGACTCTAGACTTAGTCTAATTAGCTAGGTACAATTCACCTCGTATAGAAAATGCTCGTCTAAGGCCGTTTTCTTCTTACATCATTTAGATTATTTACTTTCAGGCTTTCAATTTATGGGCAGATCACCGTGTATGTAGAGTGCTGGTGATAGGTACGCATCTCTTACTTTGCATGCATCATCGTATTTAGTCGCTCATCAGCTTTTTCGACTTCTTTTTCCTGTTTTTGGACTATAAGTAATCAGGATAATTGAAAAACTCATTAGGCATTTGTTTGCCTATTGAAAAATACCTGAAAAAGTAATAATCATAAAATTAAGACTGCTAATTGTACTTGATCCTAAAAGACACTCGACTTTAAAATCAGTCTTGGGAGAGCAATCCTCTCATTATTTGGTTTGATTGTACGAGAGAGTGACTCGTACATTAGGCTAGAGCCATACTTGAACTCTCATTATACTATTGGTCTTGGGGTTAGTTGTTCTCTAGTGAGGATCGCTCTGGTTTTTGGTAAAGCGGGACGCGATATCCTTAGTAGAGCGAGTTGAACCGGTAGCTGGTAAACGGTCCACAACTTGTACTGGCTAGGCAAGATCTAACTTTGAGATTGGGCCAGTCTCTTGGGAGCATCGGGTTCCTACCATCTCGCTTAATCGTTCTGTTAGAATGAATTATCACCTTAATAAAATTGACAACATAAAAAATTGAACTTTCACGGTCATCAGCTCTTAGTGTTGAGTAGGTGAATTGGGGGTTTGACTGCCGATCTTGTTTGTTTCTAGATCCCTCCCTTCTATCCCCTCTCTTATCCTCACTCCATCTTTCTCTTTATCCCTCTCTCTCTCCCTCCCTCCCTTCATTCTCTTTCTCTTTTTCTATCCCTGGATGATGGGTCACCCTCCTTTCTTGTCGGATCCCGCGGCTTCTTCATCTTATTCCCATCATTCCCGTCATTTCTCGTGGAAAGTCGGAAATCCGACCGACCTTCCATCTTATCCTTCTCTATCCCCTCTTTCTTTCGGACATGCTATGCTTGACGCCCGCAGAGATCAAACTGACCAGATGCAAGAACTAGGCAATTTTGTTGCTGGGACGAGCGTGCATTCCATTGGTGATGACACATAGCAGATGCGAGTTTCAGATACCTCCTACGCTAGGATAATGGATGAGCATAATGATCAGGAAGCACAACCAGCTTCTACATTGAGACCCTTCATTCTGGACTTGGAGTTCATTCAGAGACTGCCAAAGTTTCCAAGGGAAGTGCACGAGGAGAAATACATTTGTCTATCGGAATTTGAGGAGTTTTGTGTGACCCTTGTATACTCGAATTATACTTCTGAAGAGTTGATGCTGAAGACCTTCCCATTTTCACTCCAAGGCAGAGCCATGAGATGGAACAAACGATTGGGAAGGAAGTTCGCTACGTGCGGAGGCCTACGCTTAGAGTTTTGTAGAGATTTTACCTCCAGCATAGTGCAGATATGATGCGGTCTTTCATCATGGATTTTTCAGTAGACCCCTAGGAGCCATTTCATGATTCATGGCTGAGGTTTCTTGACCTCTTAAAGAATTTCCAAATCATGGAATTTTGCCGACTGACCATGTTGAGATCTCCATGAGGGGGATTACCGCTGAGTAGATTGCACTGGTAGTTATCTCGTATGGCGGTTCACGCCATAGTTCTGACATTGATTTACCTGCGACCATCTCAAGAGCACTTTTAGACATGCCATCTTCACGAGATGCATTAGTCGGAACATCACACGAGGGTGATGCAATATCAGTTGGGTGTGTTACACTTCATGAGAATTCGGCTACTATACACCAGCTAGAGGACATGGATTCTGTTGCAATATAGACATGAGATGCGATGACTACCACCATGCGTTTTTAGACCCAAAGATTGATCGAGTTCCCATTGGTCCTCTAGACGGAGTTTGAGACAGTTCTCCTCTTTACATTACATGATTCTTGGATACCACCTCTTTCGGTATTCCAAGAAACAGAGGAGGATCCCATGCTGTATCAGTCGTTGTTTCAGCCTTTCCAGTTTCCATGTCATGACCAGTTAGATTTTACTTCTTAGAGGTACTTCTCTGATTCAAATGGATATCTCGATCTACCGCAACAGTCAGAGCTCAATGAGGGACACCACTTTGAGATGCCAGATACAATTAGTCCCGTATTTGAGCCTTGTGTTCTCCAGTTCAATGAGATTTATACATTCCATGAGGACCAATTGTTAGCCAGCATTGCCATATCTCAAAGATCAGTTTTAGACATTTCTATAGCTTCTGCGCTGATGACCAGTACCATTTCTTGTTTCTAGATTGTTCGGAGGTCGTTTTCAGCCAATGAGACCTTTTTATGCGAGGAGTGGATGCTTGATAGTGGTGCAGATTCCCAATTAGATTCTGATTCTTCTTTCTTCATGAATGATTTAGCACTACTCCCTGAGGTTTATCTATGGGAGGATGTCATATGTTCTTTGTACTCGTTTTAAATTTCTGAGAGTGTATTCGAGCTGTCGGATCATGAGACCGAGTCTTCTGTCACTTATGATTTTGCTGAGCCTGAGTTTCCTCACCTCGACGACCCTCGCAAGGATGATCCCTTCTTTGAGATATTTGATGATCATTCTGATATTTCCATACTATATGCATCGGATATCAGTTTCTTTAGTGCGTCTCCTGATCATGACCTTCCATACCTTTTTGAGACAATGATTAACGTGGAGGATTTCATGACTGATCCTTCTTTCTCCACGTTCGACTTCTTTGGCTCTGCCCTTCCACTCCATTCTCATCTTGAGCCAATGAATTCTTTTGTGCTACCGGTGCCCTATTTCATCTTCTCATATTTTTACCCGGCAGCAGACACCCGTCTGATTGTTTACTTGGGTGTCGTAATTTACACTGTTGACTTTGACGTTGTTCTTTTACCAAGACTACGATGATAGTACGATATTCGCCTTACAGATGCTGTACTGAACTTTGATACTGTGTTGTCCTAACCTTTTCATCCAACTAGGGACGTAGAAGCTAGCGCTTGTTGGGAGGCACCTCAACATTGTCTACTTTGTAATGGGATTCATCATGATTTATTCCTTCTTTCTGTCATTTTTGTTTTACACCCCAGGTCTCGTTTAGGATTATTTTTTCTATACATAGGATGTATTTCATCCTAAGTATGGGGGGGTGTAAACACCGACTTGTTCATCTTCATTTTGTTTCATTACTCGTGCCTTTGCCTATACTTAAGGATCCTGAACCTTAAGTATGGGGGGAGTGATGTCGTTCCTTTCATCTTTTATATATTTGTCTTTATTCCTGCCCCTCGCTTGTCCACCAAACAGTTCATATTTCTTTCTATACTTAGGGATCTTTTACCCTAAGTATAGGGGGGACAAGACAAGTCATTGCATAACTTGTACATTTTATCACTCGATTTTCCCTTTATGTACAGTCTGCTATACTTGGGATTATTGATCCTGAGTATAGGGGGATCCCCTGAGCCTTCTTCATTCTATTCTTTTATTCATCTTTGTAGTATAACATTCCTTTTCACTTACTATACTAATCGCGAGTTGTGTCTTCTTCTTCATCGCTTTTGATTCCCTCTGAGGACATCATACAAGCTAAGTATAGGGGGGTGTCGTATATATTATATGGGGTTGATGGGGCTGCCCCCTGGTTGGCTGCCCCACCCCATTTTGGGGCAAATTTTTTTATTTTTTTGAAAAGTATCATCATGTATATTCATCCCTATATCCCTCCTATATGATATTCGAATTTTGTCAGAAATAGAGACTCCTACGGCCTCCATCCAGACAGAGTCGATTTAAAAAATCCTGCGACCATTAAAAAATGACGTCTAGATGGAGGCCGCAGGAGTCTCTGTTTCTTACAAAATTTGAATGACATTTAGAAGGGATATAGGGATGAATATACATGGTGATATTTTTCCAAAAAAATAAAAAAAAATTTTGCGAAAAATGGGGTGGGGGCAGCCATGTTGGCTACCCCTAGGGGGCAACCCCATTTTTCCCATATTATATATATACTTTAGCCATAACTCGTACTTTGTGTGAGTGTGTTAATGAATAAAATGGCTAAAATCCGTTATTTAAAAATCGTTAAATCTTTAAAAATTTTCTTGTATATAAAATTCTTTCTTACACATACGTGGCTATTTATAAAAATTGTTTTTGTACAAATGTTTGTAAAAATGTTTTGTTTGTAAAAAGTTTGTAAATATTTTTGGTATCAAAACTATGTATATAGTACAAAATTTTTTGTAAAATGTTTGAAATAGAAAAGTTTGCAAAAACCCATGTGTAAATGTTTGTAAATAATTTGAAAAACTTCTACATCCATGCATACAGTCAGACGTTTTTCAATTTTTTTGCATATTTTCTAAAATTTTGCATATACTTGTACATTCTTATGAATCATAGTTGACATTTAAACTACCCTGGAATTAAATTGGAAAATGGAGCTTGGTTAAGACCTTAATCCACCTAATTCTAAGAGAAACCTTATAGGATTTAGGGTTGAGACTTTTCAGGTCCATTAGTGATTTAATTCTTTGAGTGCACTAGGATATGATCACACATCATCTTAATGAGCCTAAGTAGAACACTTAAAAACGCACACATGACTCTCATGGACAATGGATTTACTTGCACAAGCATCTTACACATAGCTCTCTACGGATGAGGTACTGAGGAGGCAGTTTCCTTTGGCTTGGGGTAGCATAAAAGGGTAGTACTTCTTGGCAGAACCTCGTCTTCTTTTAGTGAAGGAAGTGCGCCTCAACTTGGTCTGGCAATGTTGAGGTCTAAAGATAGGAGTTGTAGGTTGCAATAAAGCTTCGAAAGAGGGATAGTCTACTAGCTCAAGAGGAAAAAGTCCTTATGTATATATGATGCACCATGTAGATAGGTTGTACATATGCACATGTTTAAAAAAAGTGCAAAAAGAAAGAAAAACTCCAAAAAAGTAGCAGGTCTGATGGAAAATGAAATACCTGCCGGAGTCTATATAGTCAATAAAGCAAAGCTTATGTTACATCGTCTCATCTCATGAAGCTTGTAGCGGGAGACATAGCTACACTAGGCCCTCAGGGATACGTGGCTACACTGGCCATGATCCATTCTCTTCTTTCCCCTCTTCTTTGAGCTGGTTGAACTTAAACTTAGAAGAGAATACCCTGCTCCTCAAGGAAAGAGCTGTCGGATTAGGGCATTAGAGTTACCTTATTGAGGGAGGCTGTTACTTTGCCAATTCTGAGGTGGAGAGTGATGAATCCCCATTCATAACTCTTTACTCTTTTATTTTAGCTAGATAATTTGGCAAAACACCATGTATATGATTGTAATACAATAAGTTGTCAATAAGCATGCATTGTTAATACTCAATAATTAAGCACGTATTTGTGCAAAAATAAAAGAATAAAGATATAGACGAAAAAAGGAAATATTTAGAATAAATATTGAGTGACCTAAATCCAAGAGAGGGCCCAACATGGGCCTATCACGAAATAAAATAAGTAGAGAGAGATAGGGCCACTCATCCCTATACATATCCCTTATATATGTATATAAATAATTTATTTTACCAAAAATAAAATAAAAATTGTTTCTATTATCTTGTATATATTTTTAAAAATAAAATAAAAATCAGAAAAAAAATTAAAATAAAAATAAAATGATTTTTCTCTCTCTCATCATTGTGCATAATACATGTATATAGGAATAATATCACTATTTATTTCACCCTTGTAAATAAACAATAAAAATAAAATAAAAATTATTTTATACTCTAAATTTTATGTTGTAAATATATAAAATATAAAATTAGAGTATTTGTACAAAAATAAAATTAAACAAAAATTAAAATAAAAACAAATAAATAATTTATACATGCATATAATATAATATAATGTATATACCTTAATTTATTTTGCAAAAAAATAATTAAAAATCACTAAAAAATAGTTCGAAAATAAATAAACATTTTTCATTTTGTAAATATTTAAAATAAAATTGTTTTCTATTTTTAATTTAATTTACAAATATTTTTGACTGGGGAATATTCTGATTGGTCCACGGGGGATTGTTTACTCCGGTCAACTGCCCCCCAGGACCAGTTTGCGCCCGGATCCCCGTTTCAGCCAGACTTCTCCCATTTATCCCTCACAGATCCGTCCGCCTTTCGCTCCGATTCTGCCTCTCCCCTCTTCCCCTTTGATCCATGACCCCTGCAGATGCCTAGGGAAGAGCAGATCTTCCTTGGTTGGCGTACCCATGTCCGATTTTCATCACCACCTGGAGCATGCTATAAAACCTTCTCTCCATTACCCAACTCCCTAGCTCGCGCTGCAAGCCCTCATCCAACCCTAGAGAGTTTTCCTTCGGTGACAACGACCGGAAGCATCCTTTGGTGGCCGGATTGAGGCGTTGTAGCCGTAGCTTGACGCACGTGGCTGGAGCGCCGCCATGTTCAAGCCTCCCCGCCTGCCGCAGCGTGGTCGAGGCGACGACCAACGTCGCCGCACCCTCCTGGAGCTCAGGATTAATCTTCGATCATCAGGTAACCCTTTCATCGATCCTAATTCTGTCTATCGTCAAATCCCTCATTGGTCCTCCGCCGGCTCCGACCCAATGGTCGGAGCTCCATCACCATCTTCATCCGCTCAGATCGACTCCCCGTTCCACCATCACCCTTCTTCCATAGTCTAATCATCTTGATATTGGATATCCAAGCTGAGATTAAGATAGGTTTCCTCCCCGCCTTCGCCGGAACCTGCCTCAGCCTCCCACCGTCGCTTCCCTTCGTGTTTCACCAAATAACCCTCGCCGGAGCAAGCCTCCGAGCAGTAGCTTTCATCTGCAGGTCAAAGAGTGCCCGATTGTTCCCCAGCTCACCTCTCATCCACCTCGTCAGAGCTGTCCCAAGTCGTATCCCCCCTTCCTAAAGATCTGTTGTCGGATGCTCCATCCACCACCTCCACCCGATGTGGAGGAGCATCTCGAGTCGAGCCCCTCCTCCTGATCGTCCCTCAGCTGCCCAGAGCGCCACCAGTCCTCTGGCGAAGTTCGCCAGGGAGGAGTTCCTCCAGCTGTCTTCTCCACCGTCGGATCTCGCCTCCGTCCCAGTTGCCATCTAGGCCGTCCAACACCTGCTCGTGCCAGGCCGTTAGATCTGGCATATAACAGCCACGTCCGCCCCACGTTCGAGATCCAGTCAGAGCCGTTGGATGCGCCAGCCGTCAGCAGCATCACCGTACATCGCCGGCCATTCACCGTCCGCCACCTGTCACCCACGTGACCCGCACGCTTAGGCTGGGTAATTTGCACCCTCTTCCCTACAGTTCCTTTATGTTTTTATTTAGTCTGTAAAATAAATATAGCACTGTGGACTTTTTGCACTATAGCCCCTGCAGTTTTTGATATTTGCTATTTAGTCATGTTTGTATGGGTGCATGTGCATCATCACGTGACTTTCTATGACATTTACATCTCTTCTCCTGGAATTTATGGATGTTATGTTTTGATAAAATACTTTCCATATTTGCATCCATGCTCCTATGAGTGTTGTTATCGGACATGTGCTGAATTTTATGTGAAAGTTGCAGTAGGCCCCTGATGAATACCCATTCATCACTCTTTATTCTTATATTTTAGCTACAAAAACCTATGCAAATGCATGTAGATATGTGTAAATAGGAATAATTAGCAAAAAGCATGCATTTTGTAAAAACCTATAATTAGCATGTTTTTGTGCAAAAACAAAAGAATAAAGATGAAAAAGAAAAAGAGGGAAATATTTAGAATAAATATTGAGCAACCTAACCCAAGGGAGGGCTCAGCATGGGCCTGACCGCATAAAAGCCAAAGTAGAGGGAGGTAGGAGCTCATGTGTATAGATTTTTGTAAATAAATAAAATTATATTTTCCTCACCCAAAAATATGCTTGTACATATTTTGTATATATTTAGGAACTATTAAAAACAAAACAAAAATTTAAAAATCAAAAATTCAAAAATGCCCTTTCACCATGTACATAAACCATGCTCCCTTATTTATTTAACCTTATAAATAAATAAAATTATTTTCTAAACTTTTTGTAAATATTCCATGTTACATATTATAAATACATAAAATAACAAGAAACAAAACAAAAATCAAATAAAAATTACAAAATTAAAAATACAAAAATACATTGTATACATACCATGTATATAAATGTATATAACTATTTATTCCACCCATGTATATAAGTGATAAAAATAAAACAAAAATACCCTTTTATTCCTCATTTTATTCTCTAAATAAATAAAATATAAAATGGGAATAAAATTGTACAAAAATAATAATTAAAAATCAAAAACCCAAAACCTATATATTGTACATATACCTATGTATAGACCTATTATGTAAATACCTTATTTTTATTTCCAAAAATTAATTAAAAATCACAAAAAAATAGAAAAAAATAAATTAAAAATATTTCATGTTTTAAGTTTTTGAAAATTCGGTCATTTAATGGCCCAAAAAAATCAAATAAAAATGCAATAATTGGCGGCTCCTGATTGGTCCACGGGGGTTTGTTGACCCCGGTCAACTCCCCCCTGTGGACCACTTCACACGGGTCGTGACGCCCGACCCGATTTCCCCGATTTATTGCGTCACGACCCGGTATCCAAATCCGTAAACCCCGCGCTCCGATCACCCCCCGTGCATCCGGGAATCTCGCCCGACACTTTGCCTAGGGATCCGTGCTCAATCGAGCCGGACCCGAGCCCTTCTTCCCGGACCTGCACCCATATATAGCCTGAGCTCCGCCGCATTCATTTCTCATCTTTGGCTCGCCACTTTCATTCCCGTGACCTCCAGAGCAATCACCGAGGTGACAGCTCGCGTTTGCCCCTGTTGCAGTGAGGAGAGGGTGCCCCGACCATCGATCCGGCAGCTTCGCGCCGCCGTGCTCCGCCGCTTGCAGGAGCTCGAGCCTCAGGCCTTGACGCCCTTCGAGGCGACGACCGGGAGCTAGCTATGCTCCAGCCCAGTCTTCCGCTCCACCCAGGTAACCTTAGAACCTTCTTGATTAGCCTAATTTTGAGTTACCCCCAATTAGCATCTCCGACATATTCCGTTGATTCCGGCTACATCGAGCATCGTTTTGATCATCGGAACCCACGCTCACCTTCGCCATCCCTCGACGCACCTTCTATGCCCATTCGTTCAACCCAGCTCGCCCCGGAGCTGGGATTCGGGCTCCACCATCCTCCGCTCGCCGGAGCTCATCCGCCCCGACGCATCGATCACCCTCACGCCGCTTCATCGGGTCGAGGCACTTTGCCCTCGACCCGCGAAGCTTTTGGTTCACTTTGCAGGCCAAGAGGAGGGCATCTGAGCCCCCCTCACTTTCAGACCAGGAGCTCGTCGCCGCCGACCTCGCCGGAGCCCCTCCAGGGCTCGGCTGGGTCATCTGAAGCCATCACCAGCTGCGGGACTCCATTGCGGACCTTATCCGATCATCCGAGGCAGCTGAGGAGGTCTACATCACGCGCACAAGGCCGGCGAAGCTCGCCGGCCGAGTGTTCTTCCAGTATCCTCCTTCACCGTCAGATCAGCCCCTCCGCTCCAGTTCGCATCTCAGCCGTCCATTCATCAAGGAGCAGCTATCGTCGATCATCGTGAGGGGGCTGATCCGGACCGTTGGCACAGAGGAGAGAGGCCCCAACACCTGAAACGTTTGATCACCCACGTGGCCCCCTCTGCACCGTCGATTGGCCCAAGTGCGGAAGAGAAGAAGAGCGCCCGCCGTCCGAGACCGTTGGATCATCCACGTGGCGCGAATCCAGCCATCGACGTTAAATAAGGGTAATTTACTTAGGACCCCCTCGTAGTTTGTGTTTTTAATCCTAGTCCTGTAAATATTTTAGTCGTTTTATTTACGTAGGGTAAATTGCACCTCGGACCTTGTGCTTGTCTTTATTTGCATTGATACCCCTGTGTATGTGAGCCCACGTGCTTCGTCACGTGTTTAGTTGGGTTATTTGCATCTCTTATCCTGTAGTTCTGGATGGTTATTGAATGAATATATACTTTGTGGTATTTGCATTTCTACCCCTGTGAGCATTTTATTTGAACATGTGCGGATTTTAATGGGTTATTTGCGCCCAAGCCCCTGGACTTTTTGGTACGAGTTACCAAAAGGTCCAAGAACTTGGTTTTTATTACCAGAAGGTCCCTGAGTGCCCCAGGCACGCGCCACGCGCGTGACTTGCTGGGAAAATTGCACCGAGACCCCCAGAGCTTTGGGTATTTGCACTTTGGTCCCTGTGCACAGTGCCCCCTTTTGGATTTTGAATAAAATATCAAATCACCTCTAAATCCAACGAAAATTTGACACATGGCTCCTGCCATGGTGTAGGATTTTTGTAGATTTTTGAGGACATTCTTGATCTTGGTTGCTATTTTTAAAAATTCAAAAACATTTATTTTTGGCACTGTTTCACTTGAAAAATCACAAAAAAATATAAAAGCACTCCCAAAAATTCTATAAAAATTAGTTACTGTTTATCTTGTGTTGCTTGATTTTCTAGCCAATTTTGGCTATTTTTCATTGCTTAAAAACCCTAAAAATTCAAAAACACCTAAAAACTCATAAAAATCATATTAAATAATCCAAAAATCCAAAAACAATAATTTTGGTGCCCAAATTTTCCTTGTTTTCTCTAGTATACAGGAAAATTACCTCCAGGTACATCTGAGATCCTTAGATATTTTATCTTTGGGTTTTGGACCTGGATGGACAGTACCTTGTCTTCTTCTTACTGTTTGATTTTTAGTGAATAAAATACACATCTGAAAAACCCCAAAAATTCACCAAAAACACTAAAAAACTTAAAAAACATAAAAACATTTTTTCTTGAATTTTTGCTTGATTTTTGATGCATTAAATAAATTGTGAGAGTGTGCTTGTTTTTGTGCTTCTTTCATTTTCTTTATATTAAAAAATCCAAAAAAAAATTTAAAAATCATTAAAAACCACCAAAAAATATTTCCCCTGTTTTTCTGATTTGTTGACTACTTCGTAGGCCTTTGGCCAACCCGTGCTCCTTGTGTTCGACCATGGGTGCTATACCAGGTTAATATCATAGCTGGACCGCTGATTTTGTGCTTGATTGATTTTATTCGTTCTCGTGGTCTGATTTTTTTCTTGATTGAGTGACTCTGAGTGATAGAGGTCGCAACGACCTATTAGTACCTTTACCTCGTTCGCTCGGGTCGCTCATCAGAATGGCGCCGTTGCCGGGGAGCATGGCTTAGTAGTCACTTTTAGATTTTTCCGCGGTTTTTGATTTTCGCGGCTTTTTGCACAGATTTTTGTATATATATATATATTTTTCTGATATTTTTGAATAATTTTTGGACTGACCACTTTTCTTTCTTTTTCTTGTGAGGGCCCGACGAGCGAGGGCGGCATTCCTAGGAGCGCCGGAGCGTCCGAGCGAAGCGGAGGCGGCTTCTTTCTTCACGAAGCCGCAGGAGAGAGCGAGAGAGGGAGAGCTGAGTGGGTGAGGGTAGTTTAGGACTATTTCATTATTATTGTAATAATACAGGGACTTGGACTGTTTGGACTTCTACCGTAGCGGGTCTGTTTCGCCGAGCACCGGTGTGCTCGGGGGACCCTTTAGGACCTTAGCGGTTTTTCGCGGTTTTCTCGCGGCTTTATTTACTTCTTTTTTACTGCATTTCCGGTGTTTACGCGGTTTTGATCGAGCCCCTAGCCGTAGGAATTTCTGGTGCTTGTGACGTAATTAGTAGGATCCACACACCTAACTGCTTATCTGTTCCTATAGATCGTTAATTGGACCTACTAATAATAAATAATAAAAATAACTTAGTCGCTTTCCTGAGAGCCTACGCGCCGCGAGCCTGCCCCACAAGCGCTACTCCTGAACTCGACCTGTCGAGAAGAGGAGGGGTGGGCCAAGACCGGACTCTTTGGATCAAGGGCGAGTGACTGAGTTAGACGGTTCTGCGCTAGAAGTTGCTCATCTAGGACTCGGTTTTTCCCGTTGCATCATTTACGTAGTTTATTTCCTGTCTTTAAATTCTGCGCGGATCATATTGCATGTAGAGCGCTGGAGTCAGGTACGCCTTCCTTACTTTGCATGCATCATTGATTTTATCGCGCATCGGCTTTTTCGTCTTCTCCCCCCTGTTTTCGGACTTAATAATCAGGAGAACCGAAAAATTCGTTAGGCCTTTTATTTGCTTTGAAAAACATTAAAAAGAAAAACAATAAAATCGGGACTGCTAATCACACTTGATCTTAAAAACTGCTCACCCTAAAAACTTTGTCTTGGGGAGAGCAACCCCCTCATTGTCTGGTTTGGATGCGCGAGAGAGTGACCCGCACCCTAGGTAGAGCCTCCCGGTGTTAGACCCGACCGATTACCGACTTTTCCGTACGGGCCAGTCGGTTGGGATAGCATCGGATATCCTAACAGGTCACGTAAGCGCTCTGATATTTTGTGTGTTCACCAAAATAAAATAGACAAGATAATTTGACCGAACTTTCACGGTCTTCAGCTCGCGTTGCGTTGGTGAACTGGGGGTTTGTTTTTGATCATAGTTGATTCCAGATCTCATCTGCACTACTCGCCAGATCAAGATGATGGGTAGACGGTCTCTTAGGCAGCCTCTGGCTGCACTGCTTTCGGGCACGTCTACCCGATCATCTAGGTTGGCTCGTGAGAGCCCAGACCAGCTCTCCGAGCCCGAGTACGATTCCGCCCTGTTCCCTCTCGACCCCCTTTCTTTCGGTACTGAGAGACATGAGCCCGAGGAGAGATTAGCCGATTTGACAGCACCTGAGTTGGGCTCATTTGATTTTGCAGACGTCGCTATGGCAGCCAGATCAGACGATCACTCCAGAGGTCCGCAGGGAGACCAGCATGTTGTATTTGACCAGGGAGCGATCAACTCCACCCTGATCGCATCGCTAGAGACAGTTCAGCAGCAGTTACGCGATCAGGGAGCATTCATGATAGAGATGAGGAGAGAGTTGGAGAGGCTCAGAGCAGAGCGAGGTTCAGAGCAGAGCGAGCCTGAGGAGATGTGATTAATGCAAAATTGAGTGCGGTTATATTGACTCACAAGGCGAGTCAACAGTCGGTGTTTGACCACACAAAATCCTGTATTTAATCAACAATTAACCCACACTAAAAATCAACAATTAGAAATAAATGTGGAGTTAAAATTTATTTTTAACTCTGCACAAATGATGTATATGGGCAAGTATGCAGAGAGTTCGAACACAGGGAGCAAGCAGTGTAGTCCTGGCAAGAGCTAAGTGTGTGAGGGTGTGAGTGTCTACACTAAGCAAGCAAGCAAATAAATTTTTGTGGGTTTTTAAATTTTTAATTTTAATTTTTTTTATTTAATTTTTAATTTTGTATTTTAATTTTTGATTTTCTGATTTTTATATTTTATATTTTATATTTTTGTATTTTCTTTTTTTAATATTGGAAACTAAAGGAAATATAATACAAGGCAAAGTAAAATATTTATAAAAATGCACAAAAATACTCAAAAATTCAGAAAATAAATGTTTTTGGTATTTTTAGGGTTTTTTACTGTTTTTGAGATTTTTGGGGATTTTTCAAGATGTTTTTGGTATTTTTAAAAGCTGAAATAAGACAGAACAGTGCAAAATAGGCTGGCTGTGATAAAAATGGGATTCAAAAATAGAAACCAGTAGCAAAAATATTTCACACTATTTTTCTAATAAAAAGAACAAGATAAGGAAGAAACAGAAGCTGAGTTTGCAATTTTTAGGTTTTTCTACTATTTTATATATTTTTTTGAAGTTTTTGAGTGTTTTTAATTTTTTTAGTGTTTTTCTTTTGAGATTTTTAATGATTTTTGGACTGACACTAAAGTAGCATAAAATAGACACTAGGTGAATTTTTTGGAATTTTTAGAGGTGTTTTGATATTTTTTTTGGTATTTTCTAAGCTAGACAGTGCACAAAATAGGTGTTTTTGATTTTTAATAAATACAAAATTAAAGTAAAATCAAAAACTAAAATATGGGCGTTAAAGTACACCTATCCAGAAACCTAATCCTATTTTTGTGAGATTTTTGGGGTTAAAATGATATTTTAAACAATTAAAACAAGGGTCCCAACATTAAACAGTACTGGCAAGGGCATAAATGCAATTTAAGAAACATCCAGGGACAACAATGCAATTTTCCACAAAAATATACCCGTTATATTTAACTTCTGGGATCAAAACGTAAATACAAGACCCGACTGGGCACGCCTACAAATTACCCACCAGGGCGCGTGACTTGCACGCGCCTGGGAGGGACTGAAACGCAATTTCACAAAAGTCTGGGGGTTAACATGCAAAATACCCAGAAATATTACACGTGCTCTGAAAGTTTTAGGGCTAAGACGAAATAAACAAAAGACCAAGGATACCTCTGCAAAATGCCCACACCTTACGTGAACTGGTCACGTGAGGTGACGTGGCGAGGGACCTAACTGCAAATAAAGAAAACCTAGGGGTCTCCTTGCAAATTTTACAAAATATTTAAACTACAGACGAAAGTTTATAGACTAATAAATAAATACAAAAATCGCGAGGGTTGGGATGCAAAATACCCTCGCTCCGGGGCTCTGATGAGGACGCGTGGCACACATCCAACGGCTGGGACGACGGGAGACGATCCAACGGCTGGGCGCGCTTCACTTATCCACGTGGCAAGCTCTGGACGGCCGATGACGCTTCGAGGATCAGCGGCCGAGATTAGATCCTCCTGAGGTGATCTGACGGTCGAGGCCGAGGAAGATCCAACGGCCGCTGCTCAATCTGGAGCTCCTCCTCGATCGGACGGCTGGGAAGAGGGTTGCAAGAACTGGGAAGAACGCCGACGAAGGCGAGCTTCCCCGACCTCAATCTCCCTCCGTCGGTGACGAATGTGCTTCAAAATGACCGTGGAGGCTCCTGGGACGGTCCTCTATCTCCTGGGGGCGTTCAAAATCCACGGGGAAGCCCGTGGTGCTCTCGGGCAGCGGGCGGAGCTGGGAGGCTGCTGCTGCTCCGGCGAGCTCCAAAACTCGCCTCCAGGCGCTCGTGAAGTGGCTTGGACCTGCAAACAAAGTCAAGGGGTCCAGGGCAAAATGCCTGGACCCTCGAATGCCCTTGGGGATGGTCGAATCGAAATGGAGATGCACGGCCGGAGGTGCGCTCCGGCCAAGGTGCTTGATTGAGCGATTTAAGCGATGGATCTTGGAATTTTTTGGGGGTTTTTAAAGCCTAAGCTACCAGGAAGAAAATGCAATAAAGAAAAACACGGGTGGAGGCCCTCGATGGCCGGAGCCAGAGGAAAAAGGGGTACCTCGACGCCGGCACTTGGCGGAGGTGGTGAGGCTCCCTCGACCTCAGACGCCCTGGCTGAAAGGCTCGCGGCGAAGCTGTCACCTCCGGCGAGCGATTGGGAGCACAAGAGAGGCGGAGAGGGGTGGACCAAGGGGGCTCAAATTTGATTTGAAAATGGAGGGGCGGTTTTATTTGGTTGACTCAGTGGCTGAGAAGCTCCAAAGATCGAGATTTCTGGGGTGATTCAGCGATCCACGCCCCCATGTAATCACTTGGCGGGATAGAGGGATGAACGAGGAGGGATTTTGCAGGAAGGAATCAAATCGAAATGGTGCAAGTCCGCTCCTCGAAAAAATGGAGAAGTTGGGTCAAAGATAGGGCTGTCAGAGGGTACAGGGTGGTAGGCC
The DNA here is from genome assembly GCA_037367405.1 of Ottelia alismoides. Lineage (NCBI taxonomy): Eukaryota > Viridiplantae > Streptophyta > Magnoliopsida > Alismatales > Hydrocharitaceae > Ottelia > Ottelia alismoides. The sequence goes on along the minus strand of JAZKJV010003714.1, from coordinate 465,324 downwards.
ACCTAGTTGACCGAGGTCAACTAGGGTTGCACCTGGTTGGTCCACGTGGACCAACCAGGGGAAAAACCCTGTAAAAATCATTTATTAATTCAATTAAAAATAGTAAATGGCCGAATTAAATAAAAGTTATAAAATAAAAAATGTTCAAAATTTTATGTAGTATTTTATTCTGATTTTTATTTATTTTTATGACATATATTTTTACAAGTCACCTTTGTAACCCTATATAGGTATAATACCTATGTTCTTTTGATATTTTATTTTATTTTATGTATTTTTAATCTTATTATTTTTATTTAGTATTTTATAAAAATTATAACATACTTTTATATGCATAAGTATATTTTTATTTTATTTTTATGAGATGTTTTGTATATTTAATAAAATACAAATGTATTCTATACAGGTATAAGTATATACAGTATACCTATGTATTGAATATATACAATTATTTTATTTTCTATTTTCCTTTACATTTTATTTCAATTTTAACGCACATATATAGTATAGTAATATTTACAAAATTATAAAAATATGAAAATGAATAAATAATGAATAAAGAATAAATTGAATATTTTATTCAGTACAAGTGTACAATAAGGGTCCAAAAAGTCACTTTCAGACCGTAGCTCCGCCAAATGCGAAACCACCACCATTGGATAGATTATTTTATTCTATATACAATTAAAGGTGAGTACACTGCATTTGGAGTTGTCGTTTGTGAGATACGGGTCTGGGAAGTTGGGCTTTTGGATTCTTATTCAGACCATATCTTTTTATCTGTACCTTCTTTTTCTGTGAAATCAATTGTGTCCTTTTCTTTATTGAAATTATCTACAACTTTCATGTACAAGGTTTCTTTATTTGATGTACAAAAAGTGGAACCAAAAAATAGGTCCAAAAATAAATAAAGAATGAATAAAAGTATAGGTATTTTTGCTGTGATTCTGACCTTATCTCCCCCTACTTTATTCCTTGTCGACCTATTCATCACGATGCCTAGGTCTCGGGGATTTAGGTCATAAAATATTTACAATATTTTATTCTTTTTCTTTTCTTTATTTATTCTATAATTTTGGCCTTAATTACAGTGTTTTATATACTATTGAAATGCATATGCATGGATGCTAAGATGATGGTTTTAATGCTAATTACAGGCATTTGCTAGGGTTTTCGGTGCCAAAATGATAGAATAAAGATGATGAAATGTGGATTCATCATCCCCTATACTTTACCTTTGCTAGTCCCTAGCAAAACACTTATGCAATAAGTGCAAAAAGAAAAGAAAGAAAAGAAAAAGAAGAACTTGGATTTTATTTGGTTATCAAACTTGTCTTCGCAAAATCAAAGTTTGGAGCTTAAATCGGACCTTTGGAAATTTTAGTGCGGGGCGGAACCTTAGTGAGAACCGTGTTTGAAATCCAACAGTCCTTGAGAATCCCAAACCTCTGTCCAAGTCCTCCTCAATAGCCAGGTCAGAAATACTTCAACTCATACGCAAACCCTTACGACTATGAATCTGACTTGTACAGTGTAAGTGATGGTGGCTCTCCCCAACTAGAATGACAAAGAAACTGACTTCTCCAGTACGACAACCCAATGATTCCCCAATCCAGCAACTCCATCCTCGAGGAGCGGGGTATTCCCTTCTAAGTTCAAGTGGCAACCAGCTCAAGAGGAGGGGGTGAAGAGAAGAATTGACGGTAGCCAGTGTAGCTACCTATCCTTGGATGCAAGACCAGTGTAGTCAAGTCATCCTGCTGCAGGCTCACATATTTGACTTTGGAACTCAAGCTTGCTTATTGACTTTGTACATACTTGCAGGCTTTTTATTTTTGTACATGCCTGAACATTTTTTTTTTTTTTGAATACTATATACAGCAGCATTTACATCAGGAGTTTTTCCTCTTGAGCCAGTAGACTATCCCTCTTTTGAAGCTTTATCGCAACCCACAGCCTCCTGTCTTTAGACTTCCTAATCACTGGACGGGTTGGGGTGCACTTCCCTTCCTAGAGGAGGACAAATGTTTCCACTTGTGTGCGTCTCATACCGGCAAATCCAATCTCCCTCACCACTCCAACTGAGTTGAGCCATGTGAAAGGTGCAGGTGTCCAAGTTAGGTCATTATCAACAAGAGTCGTACGTGCGCTCCGAAATACTCTACTTAGGCAGTCAAGAATCCATTGAACCAAGTCCCGTGATCCTCAAAGAATTAAGTCAACTAGACCTGAAGTACCTCAAACCCAGTTCCTATAAGGTTCCTGTTATTAGGTAGATTAGAAGGTCCAATCAAGCTCCAATCTCCGGATTTTACTTAGACTTGTTCAACTATCAAACTCAATCCGAAAAGTGCGAATGCTATGCAATGCAATGCAGAGAATATTTTTGTGATGCAATTTTCAAAGATTTTGAACTTTTTATGGATTTTTTTTGAAAATATGATGATGTATGCCAATGCAGATGCATTTTTTTTTTGTATTTTTCAAAAGATTTTTCAGATGTTTTTGGATTTTAATTTGCAAATGTTTTTGGGAATTTTGAAAACAAAAGGTTTTGGCTAAAAACTAGGTGAAAACTATGTACACGGGAGTGCTTCTTTATAATTACAAAAAGTGGATTTTAAGAATTTACAAGGGTAAGTGATCAATTTTATACATATATACATAAGATGGATTTTGGTGTGATGTGTATATTCCTCAAACTTATTTGAAAACAATTTACACACAATTTTTGAAAACAATAGTCCAAAAAATTTTTACAAACATTTTACACACATTTGAAAGTCATTTTGCAAAGGTTTTCAAAATAGTATATATAGGTTTTTCAAATCATTTTTGCAACCATTTTTCAAACCATTTGCAAATCATTTTCCAAAAATTTTATTTCACACAAAGAAAATAGGTTTTACAAACCACACATTTTTACACAGGTTGAAAACACGAAACAAAATATTTTCAAAATAGTTTTCAATAGATGTTCACAAAGGTTTTCAAACTATTTTTCAAACATTTTGCAAAAAACATTTTCACCTGATTTATTAATCAGTAAATACAAAAAGAATTTGAGGAATAACCATATCTTTTTATTAAGGATTTTTAATGAATTTTAAAGAATTTTTAGCCATATTATTAGGAAAGTACGAGTTATGGCTAAAGTATATACGCAGTATATACGACCCCCTATACTTAGCTTGAGCTATGTCCTCATAGATCGGAGAGAAAAGAGAAGACATAACTCGTACTAAGTATAGACAAGTCTAAAGAATGAATGGATGAATCAATGAATCAGAAGTTGACCGTCCCCCCTATACTTAGGATCGAATAATCCTAAGTATAGCAGACTGTTCACAAAGCAGGGAGGGTCAAGGGTGGGAATGGACAGATCGTACTCAGATTGTCTCCCCCTATACTTAGGGTAAAATATCCCTAAGTATAGACAAGAAGAGGAGACAATGGAGAGGACCGAAAAGAATAGAAAAACTCGGGGTGCCAACCCCCCTATACTTAGGACAAAGTACGTCCTAAGTATGGAAAACTGTCTACAAGGGCGGCACCTTTTTGATAGATACAGAAAATAGAAAAGGAAAAGAAGAAAAGAAGAAAAGAAGAAAATAAATCAGCAGACAATAGAGTGATATAAACAGATGGATCTGTACAGCGGAAAAGAGCATTGATCACCATGTATGAGATGTAGATGATGAGAGTCAAAAGACACATCTCATACCAGAAGAATGGGGGCAACGTCAATGGTCGGTGGATCATGATCAAGATATAGTTTCAAGCGTTGACCATTGACGCGGAAGGTAGCGGAAGATGACGGTTCGGATATGTCGATGCTGCCATTGTCATGTACCTTCCTGACCACATACGGTCCTTTCCACTTGCTCTGCAATTTCCCTGGAAATAACTTCAGCCTGGAATCGAACAACCATACTCTCTGATCTGGCTCAAACTGTTTATGGCTGATATGCGAATCATGCCATGTCTTCACTTTCTCTTTGTACTGTAGGCTGTTGGAGAAGGCTGTATCTCTCAACTCCTCCAGGCTGCCAATTCAGCTCTTCTTTGGTCTCCTATACTTTCTGGATCTAGAAGCAACTCAGTAACTGCCCAAAAAGATTTGTGCTTGATCTCCACTGGCAAATGGCACGGCTTGCCATAAACGAGACGAAAGGGAGATGTCCCTAATGAATTCTTGAAAGATGTCCGATAGGCCCACAGGACCGAGTCCAAAAAGTTGCGACCAATCTTTTCGGTCTGGGCGGACAACTTTCTGCAAGATAGTCTTTATCTCCCTGTTCGATACTTCGGCAAGACCATTAGTCTGAGGGTGATAAGGAGTGGCAACCCGATGGTCAATACCGAACTCGTCTGCAAGGGCCCTGACTTTGTCATTGATGAAATGAGACCCCCCGTCTGAAATCAAGAACTCTAGGTACACCGAACCGTGAAATGATATTTTTCCTCAAAAATTTGCAAACGGTTTTAGCATCTGCGGCTCGGGCGGGGATGGCCTCAACCCATCGCTGACATAGTCCACAGCGAGCAAAATAATGCTCCGAATCCCTGACTCTTAGGAAATGGGCCCATGAAATCAATCCCCCATGCATCAAAAACCTCACAGAAGTGAATGGGTTGCATGGGCATCATGTCTCTCTGTCCGCAGGTTCCCATTTTCTGACAGTCAGTACATCTCTTCACGAACTCATCAGAATCCTTGAAGAGAGTAGACCACCATAGGCCGGATTGAAGCACCTTCTGTGCTGTCCTTTTTCCTGAATGATGTCCTCCTGCCTCAAGCTTGTGGCAGTATGTGAGGACGCTATGCTGCTCTTCTTGAGGAATGCACCTCCTCCAGATACTATCCCCTCCTTCATGATAAAGGACGGGATCCTCCCAATGATAAAACTTGGCCTTAGCTAGGAAGGTCTCAAGTTTCTGCCTGGGCCAACCCTGAGGGACTGTCTTGGCAACAAGATAGTTTACAAAGTCGGCGTACCACGGGAGTGAGGTGACAGCCAAGATCGCCTCATCTGGGAATGTCTCAGTTATAGGTGCGCTGGGCTCAGATTCCTCAAGATTCTCCAATCTGGAGAGATGATCCGCCACCACATTCTTGACTCCAGGCTTATCCTTAATTTCAATATCAAATTCCTGGAGTAGAAGGATCCATCTGGTGAGACGTGCTTTGGCATCCTTCTTGGCCATTAAGTACCGGATGGCGGTGTGATCAGTGTATATTGTCACTCTAGATCCAAGAATATATGATCGATACTTATCAAGAGCAAAAACTACGGCCAGCATCTCTTTCTCAGTTACAGTGTAATTCCGCTGCGCGGCATCCAAAGTCCGGCTGGCGTAGTGAATGGCAAACGGTAAACCATCCCTCCTCTGTCCAAGCACAGCCCCAACGGCAAAATCTGAAGCATCCGTCATGATCTCGAATGGGAGAGACCAATCGGGTGGCTGAAGGACAGGAGCTGAGACAACCATGTTTTTGAGAGTCTCAAATGATTCAAGACACTTATCATTGACAATAAACTTGGTGTCTTTGGTCAGCAAGTCAGTTAACGGTCGGGCAATTCGACTGAAGTCCTGAATAAACCGTCGGTAGAAACCGACAGGCCCCAGAAAGACCGTAACTGACGCAGATTGGACGGTGGATTGAGTTTTCTGATGATGTCCACCTTAGCCGGATCGACCTCCATGCCCCTGTTGGAGACGATATGACAAGGACCGTCCCTTGAGTCATCATGAAATGACTCTTCTCCCAGGATAAGACAAGATTGACCTCTATGCAGCGCTTCAGCACACGGTCTAGGCAGTCAAGACAAGCATCAAACCCGTCGCCATAGACCGAGAAGTCATCCATGAAGACCTCTAAATAGTCACCACCATGTCCCGGAGAGATGGACAACATGCACCTTTGGAATGTCACGCCGGAGCGTTACATAGACCAAAGGGCATCCGTCTGAAAGCATAGGTCCCAAACGGACAGGTGAATGTCATTTTCTCCTGGTCTTCGGGCGCAATGGCCACTTGATTATATCCAGAGTACCCATCAAGAAAACAGTAATGGCTCTTCCCGGCTAACCGCTCGATAATCTGATCAATAAATGGTAGCGGGAAGTGATCCTTCTTGGTGGCCTCATTCAATCGTCTGTAGTCCACACAGACCCTCCAAGAAGTTGGTACTCTGGTAGCGATCTCCTCTCCAGACTCATTTACAACTGTAGTGATACCCGTCTTCTTAGGTACCACATGGAGTGGACTAACCCATTTAGAGTCGGAGATGGGATAGATGAAATCAGCGCTCCACCACTTGGAAATTTCTTTCATGACTACGTCTCGAAGATTCGGGTTCAGCCGTCGTTGGAACTCACGCGACGGCTTAGCGTTATCTTCAAGATAGATGTGGTGAGAGCAAAGCTTTGGGCTCAGCCCCTGGAGATCAGCTATACTCCAACCGATTGCCTTGCGGTTTCTTTCAAGAACCTCCATCAGACGAGATTCTTTTCTCCAGTCAAATCTGCTGAGATGATGACTGGGTGCATTTCTGGCTCTCCAGCAAGGAATCTGTACTTCATAGACTGCGGCAGAGGTTTTCTTTCAGGACAACTGGGAGGTGGCAGATCTGGCTTCCGATAAGTCTGTGTAAACGCAACCAAGTCTGCATGGGAGAACTCTCGCTCAGCATGAGTGTCTGACGAAGGGTGGCCTGCTGAATCATCAATACACTGCACTGGCTCGCACTCTGTCATGGCTGTCAGCTCAGAAGGAATCAGACAAGGCAAATAATCGTCAAATTCATCCCCAATCAATGTCTGAATCCGAGGGATCAGAAGATGACGAGCAAGATCGAAACTCTTCGGCACCACTCATCACAACACTGTCAGCCTCAGAAATATCCTCATCCAGGAATGTGCTCTCCCCGGCTCTCGACTGCCATGAGCTGTAGATAGAGTGAATCTGCAGGCAAGGCGAGGGTCGGTGCGGCGGGATCTTTCCAACTGAATTCATCATCGGACATCTCAAAGTCACAAACCTGGTGGATGTCTAGCTCTTCCTCTGTCAGCTGCTCTGCTTCGCTGGACTGCTCTGAGCATTCTGCCTCTCTGGCTCTGATTTCTTCGATCGTCTCTATTTGTATGGTTTCGCCCTCTACGCGAAAGCATACCTTCCCACTATCATGGTCGGTCACCGCCTTGGCTGTGGCCAAGAATGGACGTCCGAGAATGATGGGGGCATCAGTTACCGACTCAGGGATCTCCATGTCCAACACAACAAAGTCCACGGGGAATTTCAGGCCCTGAATGGTAATGATCACGTCTTTCAACAACCCCTTCGGCCTCTTAATCGACCTATCAGCAAACTGAAGGACGGTTCTGCTTCGAAGAAGAGGGCCAAACTCGAACTGCTTGAGTAAGGCTGCCGGAAGGAGATTAATTGAAGAGCCGCTGTCTAATAGAGTACGATCAAACTGCTGCTCCTGAATCTCGCATCTGACATAGGGAGCTCCTGCGTCTGGTCGCTTGGCTGGCAATGTGTTCTGAATGGCGCAGCAAGTGTTATGCGTGAGCATATGGATTTGATCTCTGTGCCTCTTCCTTCTTCGGACAGTAGTTGTTTCTTTCAGATTCTTCTTGAAGAAGGGGATATGCTCAAACGCTTCTCGTAGAGTCAGCTGGATATGGAATCTGTCAATCATCTCATTGCCGAACTCTACCTGTTGGTTCTTTTTAGGATTTTCTTTTTTATTCCCCTTCGCTCGGCGGAGTGCCTCGGGAAAGGGGATGCTAGGAGCCTCCTCAGATGGGGGCCTAGGAATCGGTTCCTGTGCCTGTGAAGGTGGAGGATCCATACAAAAATCATCATTCAACACATATGGATCCGCAATTTGAACAGAAACCTTTCCTTTATTCATATTTTTGTTGTTTTTGTCTCTCTTCCCACAATCTCTAGATACAAAATGTGGTGAAGTCACAGAAGTTGGCTCAACAGGAATAGATGTGGTGGCCTCAGCACCACCACTAGCACCGGTCTTCGCGGCATCAGCACCGCGCTCTGGTTCATCTCCCAAAATGGCGGCTTCAGCACCACCGTCTTCAGCTGGTATCACGACGGCATCAGCACCGTCATCCTGGGCTCCATCATTGGTGGCATCAGCACCACCGTCTTCTACACCATCTGTAGCGGCATCAGCACCGCTCCTCTGCTCCTCTGGCGCTCCTGATCTTGCGTCTGGCTGTCGCTCAGAAGAGGCGCCGCCGGCTGGCATCCTACCGCTCCTAGTAGTCACAAAATTAGCATCGTTTAAAGAATCATACATATCATTCAAATCATCACTAGGAGAGGTATCCTCTGTGAACTCTACCTGCTCAGATTTTCTTTTCAAATTATTAGGATTCGGTTCGATCTGAGCGGGTATGGCGGCTTTGCCTTTGATGAATTCCCGCATTTCCTGTCGGAACTCATCCATTTCTTGCCTGAAGGATGCTCGCTGTTCAGATAGCAAGCGGGCAAGATCATCGAGTGCAGGGTTTTCAAAGGCTGGGCCCTGAGAACCGGACGTCTGTCCCTGCTGGAAATGGGGTTGTTGCTGCTGATACTGAGGAGGAGGTTGGGCATAAGATTGCTGAGGCAGCTGGCGCTGCCTCCACTGCTGTCCCTGATAGGCGGGACGAGGACCATTGTGGTATTGTTGGGGCTGGTTGTACTGGGGCTGCTGCTGGTGTTGTTGAGGCTGGCTGCTCTGCTGTCCGTGAGCAGGAGGATGCTGTTGGGATGAGGAAGCACCATTACCCCAACGGAATCCGGGGTGATCCCTGCGGATTGCGGGCTGCGGGTATCGGTCATACCATATCCCGTTGACTTCCATCAACGGTTCCTGCTCAAAGGAAGGTGGAGGGAGAACTGCCAGTGGTTGCTCCTGCTGATACACCACCATCTGAGTCTCCTGAGATGGCTGTGGCTCTGGATGGTACTGCAACAATGGAACCGGCTCCGCCTGGATGTGGTTCACCTGGCGGTACGAGGTGGATGCCTGGTTGGGATTGTTGCTGCTGGAAGCAACCTGTGACCTGGGAGGCTGTTGTGAATGGGCCTGTGCCTCCTGAATGCATAGGATCTGGGTTTTCAGGTCACTCATTGTCTTGGTCAGAAGGTCCATCTGGGCTAGACCTTGGTTCTGCTTCTTTTCAAGGATCTCCATGCGATCCAGCTTTTCACTGATGATTCCCATGTCGGCTGCGGCTGATTCGGCTTGGGCTGCGGCTGCCGACGTTGTGCTAGGACCGGCATCGATGCGTGCGATCCTCTGAAATGATCCCGCTCCTTGCGGGGGCTTCTGCTGTGTATAGACACGAGCCTGGGTCATCACTGTGGAATTCTCTGCCATGCCTTCGTAGATGGCCCAGACGTCGTCCTCTCCCTTGGAGAAATATGATCCACCGCAAGAGGCGTTCACAAGCCCCTGCAGCTCCGGTGTCAGCCCACAGAAAAAACTCTGCACCAGATTGGGCTTGGAAATATCGTGATGAGGACACCGGTCTATGAGCTCTCTGAATCGATCCCATGCTTCGTGAAACTGTTCATTTGGGATCATCACAAAGTTGCTGATCATAGCTCTGGCTGCATTTGTCCGGCCAAGAGGATAATATTTCTTCAAGAATGCGGACCGGAGATCTGCCCACGTGTCGACGAATCGCCCCAGGTGTTTGAGCCAGTAAGCGGCTCTGTCAACCAATGAGAATGGAAAGGCGATCATCCTGATAGTGTCCTCGGTCAACAACCGATCATGGATTGTGCTGCAGATCATCTCGAACTCTTGGAGGTGGAGGTGTGGCTCTTCGGTCGGCAGCCCATGGAATTTGGGTAGCATCTGAATAGTGTTGTGCCGAAGCTCGAAGTCTCCAAGGATTGGTGGGAGTCTGATCCACCGGTGAGTGAGGGATGAAGCTGGGTTGTGCAATTCCCTCATTATGGTCTGTGGCGGTCGCTCACCGTCTGGGTCACCTCCCCCTGCATCGGGTCCTCCTCCTTCTCCGCCACCGCCTCCTCCAGCTCTGTGCTCTCTCATCTGAGCTAACTCCCTCATGAGATCACCCATGAATGCACCCTGGTCCCTGATCTGTCTCTGCATGGTCTCCATGGATGCTAGCAATGAATTGTTGATGGCCACCTGGTCTATTATGAATGGAGGATGCTCGTGGTCATCTGGGTGCTCGCCTCTATCTGCCATTGCTTGATTCTCTGAAAATGCAAACGAGGCCATTTCAGGTGCTGATGAATGAGCTGAATTCTGTGATTCACTGTACTCTGAAATAATTGGACTGAGGGAAGGTGAATGGGAAGGGTGGTCGAGGGGGAACAGGGTGGATGTGAACTCAGGCTCGGAGAGCGGACTCTCCGAGTTGTTCCTAGATGAATAAGGAGGAGTGCTGGATAGCGGTGCCGACAAGGTCGGCCTAAGAGACCTCCGTCCCATCATCTTGATTATTGAAGAAGAGTGGGGGTAATGCAAGAGAAAGAAAAATGAGATGCAACAAAATTGTGCACAAGTGTGCGGTGTTTTTGATCTTGACCTTAATAAATCTAGCAATCAAACGCAAAACAAGGGTAGATTCACCAACTCAACTCGTGAAGCCGTAAAGGTTCGGCTTTTATCTTGTCAATTTTTAGCTTGTTCTTCAGGCAATTATCTTTTCACGAGTCCTTAGAGCGCTACGCCTATAGGAGAGAGAGTACTGCCAGGAAAGTATCCCCGTACTTGTCCTCCTCCTGTGTAACCTGTAACTTGCGCTTTTTGAGGTCCTTGTAACCCTTCCTGGATCCCTACTCAGCCAAAGAAAAGAGGGAGGAAGCCGATAGGCGAAACCGATACTTCGGACCTCGCTCGCAACGGAATCACCCGTGAGCGTGCAAGATCCTACTCGGACGCAGCCGGTGAGACAGACACACCCGTGAAGGCGTGGCCTAGGCTCGGTACTTCGGACAGGGTCGGCGCTCTCACAACAGAGAGTCACCAATGGCGACCAAGTCCTACTCGACTACGTACGATAGTAGCGCCAATACTTCGGAAATCCAGGCGATACACAAGGCAGCCACAAGTTGGGTTTTGGGCTCTAATCCTTACGAAGCGCTCACCTCACTGGGAAGGAAACCTTCCTATGCAACCTGAAAACAAGTGAGGGTGTTACTCTCCCCAAGCAGTGAATCCAATTATCGATTTTATTATGGTCAAGTTTTCTTTAGCAGTCCCTTTTTTAATTTTTTTGGTGTTATCGCTTCTTTTGAGTCAATTCAAACAAGCGCCTAACGTTTTTGTATTTTTCCTTTTATTCTACTTTGTCCAAAAACAGAGGGAGAAAAGAGTCGGAAAAGCCGTGCAAGTCGACACCAAGGTGGAAATCTCACCTTTGTGCCTAGATGATGCGTGCAAAGTAAGAAGACTTACAGCGAATCCCAGCTCTCTCCATGCGAGATGCAAAGCAGAATATTTAAACCTAATCTATATGGCGAAATGCAAAGCGGAAATCATCCTAGAACAGGCAATTTCTACTGATCGTGAAGAACTATAGCTAGTCAATCGAATCAAGTCCGGAGTCCGATCTTGGGAGTCACTCGGTGCCCGCCACAACGGGTCCTGCCAGCGCTGTATGTGACTCCTAACGGCACGTGGTCTCGAATCAGATCAAACTAACTTTTTTGGTGGATTTTATTAAGGTCCAATTACGTTCTATAGGAACAGATAGTCTATTAGGTGTTGGGCCTTAATAATCTACGTCACAATCAACAGAAAATCCTAAGTCTAGGGGCTCAATCCACAAAAGAAAGTGAAAAATGAAACTCAAAACCGAAAAATGACTGCGATGAAAACACGAGGAAAACGGCGGTGAGCCCCCGGGTGAACAAACACCCGGAAATTAGGCCCGAATGTCTAAGTCCAAGTCCAAGTCCTAGTGTACCTGTATTATTACAAATTAATGAATATCACTCTCTCACAAATAAAATAAAAACTAGCTAAGCACTCTCTCTCACTCTCCTTGCTCTCTCCTGCCGGCTTGGCTTAAGAAAAGCCGGCTCCACGTCCCAAGGTTGCGTCGGGTCACCTAAGCCACCCGCCTCGCTCCGCGGTCCCTCGCAAGAAGACAAAAGAGAAGGTCAGATAGTTCACAAAGATATATCAAAAATGTGAGAGAAGGAAAACAAAGCTATGGTAAACAAACACACAAACAATAAAAATGAACTACAAGCTGTTGCTCCCCGGCAACGGCGCCATTTGATTAATGCAAAATTGAGTGCGGTTATATTGACTCACAAGGCGAGTCAACAGTCGGTGTTTGACCACACAAAATCCTGTATTTAATCAACAATTAACCCACACTAAAAATCAACAATTAGAAATAAATGTGGAGTTAAAATTTATTTTTAACTCTGCACAAATGATGTATATGGGCAAGTATGCAGAGAGTTCGAACACAGGGAGCAAGCAGTGTAGTCCTGGCAAGAGCTAAGTGTGTGAGGGTGTGAGTGTCTACACTAAGCAAGCAAGCAAATAAATTTTTGTGGGTTTTTAAATTTTTAATTTTAATTTTTTTTATTTAATTTTTAATTTTGTATTTTAATTTTTGATTTTCTGATTTTTATATTTTATATTTTATATTTTTTGTATTTTCTTTTTTTTAATATTGGAAACTAAAGGAAATATAATACAAGGCAAAGTAAAATATTTATAAAAATGCACAAAAATACTCAAAAATTCAGAAAATAAATGTTTTTGGTATTTTTAGGGTTTTTTACTGTTTTTGAGATTTTTGGGGATTTTTCAAGATGTTTTTGGTATTTTTAAAAGCTGAAATAAGACAGAACAGTGCAAAATAGGCTGGCTGTGATAAAAATGGGATTCAAAAATAGAAACCAGTAGCAAAAATATTTCACACTATTTTTCTAATAAAAAGAACAAGATAAGGAAGAAACAGAAGCTGAGTTTGCAATTTTTAGGTTTTTCTACTATTTTATATATTTTTTTGAAGTTTTTGAGTGTTTTTAATTTTTTTAGTGTTTTTCTTTTGAGATTTTTAATGATTTTTGGACTGACACTAAAGTAGCATAAAATAGACACTAGGTGAATTTTTTGGAATTTTTAGAGGTGTTTTGATATTTTTTTTGGTATTTTCTAAGCTAGACAGTGCACAAAATAGGTGTTTTTGATTTTTAATAAATACAAAATTAAAGTAAAATCAAAAACTAAAATATAGTACACCTATCCAGAAACCTAATCCTATTTTTGTGAGATTTTTGGGGTTAAAATGATATTTTAAACAATTAAAACAAGGGTCCCAACATTAAACAGTACTGGCAAGGGCATAAATGCAATTTAAGAAACATCCAGGGACAACAATGCAATTTTCCACAAAAATATACCCGTTATATTTAACTTCTGGGATCAAAACGTAAATACAAGACCCGACTGGGCACGCCTACAAATTACCCACCAGGGCGCGTGACTTGCACGCGCCTGGGAGGGACTGAAACGCAATTTCACAAAAGTCTGGGGGTTAACATGCAAAATACCCAGAAATATTACACGTGCTCTGAAAGTTTTAGGGCTAAAACGAAATAAACAAAAGACCAAGGATACCTCTGCAAAATGCCCACACCTCACGTGAACTGGTCACGTGAGGTGACGTGGCGAGGGACCTAACTGCAAATAAAGAAAACCTAGGGGTCTCCTTGCAAATTTTACAAAATATTTAAACTACAGACGAAAGTTTATAGACTAATAAATAAATACAAAAATCGCGAGGGTTGGGATGCAAAATACCCTCGCTCCGGGGCTCTGATGAGGACGCGTGGCACACATCCAACGGCTGGGACGACGGGAGACGATCCAACGGCTGGGCGCGCTTCACTTATCCACGTGGCAAGCTCTGGACGGCCGATGACGCTTCGAGGATCAGCGGCCGAGATTAGATCCTCCTGAGGTGATCTGACGGTCGAGGCCGAGGAAGATCCAACGGCCGCTGCTCAATCTGGAGCTCCTCCTCGATCGGACGGCTGGGAAGAGGGTTGCAAGAACTGGGAAGAACGCCGGCGAAGGCGAGCTTCCCCGACCTCAATCTCCCTCCGCCGGTGACGAATGTGCTTCAAAATGACCGTGGAGGCTCCTGGGACGGTCCTCTATCTCCTGGGGGCGTTCAAAATCCACGGGGAAGCCCGTGGTGCTCTCGGGCAGCGGGCGGAGCTGGGAGGCTGCTGCTGCTCCGGCCAGGGCGCTCGTGAAGTGGCTTGGACCTGCAAACAAAGTCAAGGGGTCCAGGGCAAAATGCCTGGACCCTCGAATGCCCTTGGGGATGGTCGAATCGAAATGGAGATGCACGGCCGGAGGTGCGCTCCGGCCAAGGTGCTTGATTGAGCGATTTAAGCGATGGATCTTGGAATTTTTTGGGGGTTTTTAAAGCCTAAGCTACCAGGAAGAAAATGCAATAAAGAAAAACACGGGTGGAGGCCCTCGATGGCCGGAGCCAGAGGAAAAAGGGGTACCTCGACGCCGGCACTTGGCGGAGGTGGTGGAGGCTCCCTCGACCTCAGACGCCCTGGCTGAAAGGCTCGCGGCGAAGCTGTCACCTCCGGCGAGCGATTGGAGCACAAGAGAGGCGGAGAGGGGTGGACCAAGGGGACTCAAATTTGATTTTAAAATGGAGGGGCGGTTTTATTTGGTTGACTCAGTGGCTGAGAAGCTCCAAAGATCGAGATTTCTGGGGTGATTCAGCGATCCACGCCCCCATGTAATCACTTGGCGGGATAGAGGGATGAACGAGGAGGGATTTTGCAGAAGGAATCAAATCGAAATGGTGTAAGTCCGCTCCTCGAAAAAATGGAGAAGTTGGGTCAAAGATAGGGCTGTCAGAGGGTACAGGGTGGTAGGCCACCTAGTTGACCGAGGTCAACTAGGGTTTGCACCTGGTTGGTCCACGTGGACCAACCAGGAAAAACCCTGTAAAAATCATTTATTAATTCAATTAAAAATAGTAAATGGCCGAATTAAATAAAAGTTATAAAATAAAAAATGTTCAAAATTTTATGTAGTATTTTATTCTGATTTTTATTTATTTTTATGACATATATTTTTACAAGTCACCTTTGTAACCCTATATAGGTATAATACCTATGTTCTTTTGATATTTTATTTTATTTTATGTATTTTTAATCTTATTATTTTTATTTAGTATTTTATAAAATTATAACATACTTTTATATGCATAAGTATATTTTTATTTTATTTTTATGAGATGTTTTGTATATTTAATAAAATACAAATGTATTCTATACAGGTATAAGTATATACAGTATACCTATGTATTTGAATATATACAATTATTTTATTTTCTATTTTCCTTTACATTTTATTTCAATTTTAACGCACATATATAGTATAAGTAATATTTACAAAATTATAAAAATATGAAAATGAATAAATAATGAATAAAGAATAAATTGAATGTTTTATTCAGTACAAGTGTACAATAAGGGTCCAAAAGTCAACTTTCAGACCGTAGCTCCGCCAAATGCGAAACCACCACCATTGGATAGATTATTTTATTCTATATACAATTAAAGGTGAGTACACTGCATTTGGAGTTGTCGTTTGTGAGATACGGGTCTGGGAAGTTGGGCTTTTGGATTCTTATTCAGACCATATCTTTTTATCTGTACCTTCTTTTTCTGTGAAATCAATTTTGTCCTTTTCTTTATGAAATTATCTATAACTTTCATTTACAAGGTTTCTTTATTTGATGTACAAAAAGTGGAACCAAAAATAGGTCCAAAAATAAATAAAGAATGAATAAAAGTATAGGTATTTTTGCTGTGATTCTGACCTTATCTCCCCCTACTTTATTCCTTGTCGACCTATTCATCACGATGCCTAGGTCTCGGGGATTTTAGGTCATAAAATATTTACAATATTTTATTCTTTTTCTTTTCTTTATTTATTCTATAATTTTGGCCTTAATTACAGTGTTTTATATACTATTGAAATGCATATGCATGGATGCTAAGATGATGGTTTTAATGCTATTTACAGGCATTTGCTAGGGTTTTCGGTGCCAAAATGATAGAATAAAGATGATGAAATGTGGATTCATCATAGACCCGTTAGACCCTCTTTCATCATCCATGTCTGATTTTTGCATCTCAGCTCCGCCTGCTCCGCCCTAGTGGCCGGAGCTCCGCCAGCCCATCCTACTCGTACCGATCCCCTCTCCGACTCATCGTCATCCCCCATACGCGACCTGATCACCTCGAACTGAGCCATCCAAGCTCAGGTCGAGTTGGGTTCCATCCCTCACACACGCCGAGACCCCTCTTCTATCATTCACGACGCTTCCCTTTTCCTTTTGGCTAATAACCCCCGCCGGAGTGCTCCTCCCACCGAGAGATTTGTTTTGTAGGTGAATAAGAGCAGGTACCCCCTTGGTCGTGATTTCACCCCTTCGCCGGAGCTCCTCCAGGTCGCTCTTCCCTCGCCGGAGGATCCGACTGTTGGAAGCTTCATCGGAGACCACCACCCGACGCGGAGTGTCATCGCGAGGAAGACCCTCCTTTCCGATCGTTCATCGGCCTGCTGGATCATCTCCGGGGTGCCGGGGAACTTCGCCTGGGAGGTGTTCTTCCTCATCCCTTGCCCACCGTTGGATCTCCCCGCCGCACCAGTTTTCATCTCCACCGTCCATGCTCTGCCATGTCAGGCCGTTAGATCTCTGATCTAACGGTCACGTTCCCCCCACGTTCATCATCGCGCCTCCACCGTTGGATCGTCCAGGCGGCTGCATCAGGACCACGCATCAGCAGCCAACCACACCTCGACACCTGGCGCTCACGTGCGCCCCTCACGCGCCTCGGTTGGGTAATTGCACCCATACCCCTGCAGCTTTTAGTAGTTATTGTTTAGTCTAATAAATAAGTTTGCACTCTTGGATATTTTGCACATTGGACCACGATGTTTATGTTATTTGCATTTTAGTCCCTGTCTATGTGAGACACATGCTTCGACACGTGGTTTTTTGGATAATTTGCATGTTTAGGGCTTGGGTTTTATGCCATGTTATAAAATGAAGTTTTAGTTTCTGAAAATTGCATTTATACCCCTGTGCGTGAATGTATTTGAGCAAGTACTTATTATTTGCGAATTTTACACTTTTCACCCTAAGGTTTTAGCACATGTTACGCTTAAGCCCTTAGAACTATGTTTTCTTACATTTAGGTCCCTAGGAGCTGTAGATCTTCTATTTGTTGAATAAAATATCAAATCAAAGCTAAATTAGGTGAAATTTGGATACATGGCTCCTGCCATCGTGTAAAAATTTCTCTAAATTTTTAGGACATTTTCGAGGCTCTTTGCTATTTTAAAAAAAAAATCAAAAACACGTATTTTTGTTACTGTTTGAATTAAAAAATCCAAGAAAAATATCAAAACTTCTCTAAAAATGCTAAAAAAATTAGTGACAGTTAATTTTTGTGTTTTCTAGCTTTTGTCAAATTTTTAGCTTATTTGAATTTGCAAAACCCACAAAAATTGAAAAACCTTGAAAATCTTATAAAAATCATTAAAAATTCTATAAATTCAAAAAAATGCTTAAACTCTTTTTCTGTAGTTTAATTTTTACATATATTTTTCGTAAAAAGTGCCTCTGGATTTTTATATATCAATTATATATTTTTAATTGATCTTTCAAGTTTGGCTGCACATTGATCTCATGTTTTCCTCTTTCTTGATTTTTAGAAAATCCAATAAAAATTTTAAAATCTCTAGAAATTTACCAAAAACACTTAAAAACATAAAAAAGATAAAAACAATTTTATTAGAATTGTTGGAGTATTCTGAGTGCCTAAATAAATTGTTATATTTGCTTATTTTCATATTTTCTTACAAAATTAAAAATACAAAAAAATTAAAAACATTTAAAAATCCACCAAAAATATTTTCTTCTTTATTTTCGATTTTGACTACTTTGTAGGCCGTCTCGGCCATCCCTTGCTCCTTGAGTTCGACCCCGGTCGCTATATCATGATAATAAAAATAGCGAGGACTGCTATTTGATTTTCATTGTTTTATCCCCTGTTTGGTGGTTCCTATCTTTTTCTTGATTGACCGATTCCTCTCGATCCGGGTCGCAGCGACCGGAGAGTGATTATTTTTATCTTGCTCGGATTGAGAGTTTGAATTTTTCGATCATCAGAATGGTGACGGTGCTGGGGAGCACAACTTAGTAGTCTTTTTCGATTTTTCGTGGTTTTCTTTTCTACGGCTTTTTGTAGATATTTGTAGATATATTTTCTCTGCTTTATCTATATAATTTTTTTGGACTGATACACTTTTGTTTCTCTTTCTTGCGAGGGCCCGAGGACCGAGGCGGCTTTTTCGGAAGTCGAAGTAACTGCGGGAGTCGGCGGCGGCTCTCTTCTTTACGGAGCCGCAAGAGAGCGTGAGGAGGAGAGCCGAAGTGCGGGAGCTGCGGAATAGTTGTCAAATAACTGTAGAATTATATTAGTTTACTTTTGATCAGAATTATTTTATTGTAATAATACAAGACTCGCACTTGGACTTGGTTGATCTCGAGGTCTGTTTCGCCGAGTATCGGTGTGCTCGGGGGACCTCACCACGATTTTCGCCGGTTTTTATTTTTGACCATTTATTTACTGCTTATTTGATTTACGTGATTTTATCCCTAGCTTAGGAGTTTTCTTTGATTGTGACATAATTAATTAAGGCCAAATCCTTAATTATCTTCTTGTTCCTTTAGATCGATAATTGGACTTAATTAATTAAATCACGAAGAAAAAGTCGGATTACTTGAGCTCTAATCCACGTGCCTTGAGGAGTCACATACATCACGTGCAGGAGTCACATACAGCGCGTGCATAACTGCTTTGTTTAGGGCCAGTTTTCGCGTGCATCATATATGTAGTTTATATTCTGTCTTTATTTTATGTGCGGATCACTCTGCATGTAGACTGCTAGAGTCAGGTACGCATTTATTACTCTGCACGCATCATTGATTCCCGCGCATCGACTTTTTCGTCTTCTCCCCTCGGTTTTTGGACTTCAAATAATCAGGAGAACCGAAAAATTTGTTAGGCATTGATTGCCTTAAAAATATCTAAAAAAATTATAAAATTAGGACTGCTAAATAAACTTGACCCTAAAAGACACCTCACCTAAAAAATCTGTCTTGGGGAGAGCAACCCCCTCATTGTCTGGTTTGATTGCGCAAGAGAGTGACCCGCACACTAGGCTAGAGCCACATCCGAGCCCTGATCAGACTACCGGCCCTTTATACGAGACAGTCTGGTTGGCGGATTGGATTCCTATCAGGTCATGTAACCGTTTTGATATTCTGACATGATCACTTAAATAAAATTGACAAGATAATTGACCGAGCTCTTACGGTCTTTAGCTCAGCGTGGAGTAGGTGAACTCGGGGTTTGTTTGCTCATCTTGTTTGTTTTTCAGATCTCTTCCGCCCGACTCGCCAGATCAATATGATGGGCAGGAGGTCTTGTAGGCAGCCTCTGGTTGCACCGCTTTTTAGCACTCCAGCCCGTTCATCTAGGTTGGTTCGTGAGAGCCCAGCCCCGCTCTCCGAACCCGAGTTCGATTCTGCCCTGTTCCCCCTTGACCACCCTTCTTCTATTCCTGAGTTACCAGTGCCAAATGCGAGACAGAAGACAGATGATATTTCGGCACCTGAGCTTGGGTCTTTTTCCTTTGCAGAGACCAAGTCCAACAACGAGGATCACACCGAGGGTCAGAGGCCAGAGACGACCACTTACGTTCAGGACTATGGTGCGATCAACACCACCATGTTAGCCTCCCTTGAGACGATGCAACACTAGATACGAGATCAGAGAGCTTTCATGGTGGAGATGAGGAGAGAGATGGAGCGGCTCCGAGAGTAGAGAGAGCAGCCGCGAGCCGAGGGACGGAGGGGTCCCGATCTACCAGATCAGCCAGACCAACCGGCAGCAGCAACAGAGCCGAGACCGATGCGGGAGTTGCACATCCCCGGATCGACACTGACACACAGGTGGGTGGTTCTTCCGGCTATCGTATGGGACTTCAAGTTCCCCACGAACACACTTCACCTACTCCCCTGCTTCCACGGGCTCGCCACTGAGGAGCTCCATCTTCATCTCCAGGAGTTTGAGATGATCTGCAGTACCGTCCACGATCGGCAGGTGGACGAGGATACCATCCGGATGATTGCTTTTCATTTATCCCTGGCCGACCGAGCAGCCAACTGGCTTAAGCACTTAGGGAGATCTGTGTATACCTGGGAGCAGCTCTGCACCCAGTACTTGAACAAGTATTATCCACTCGGGCGGACGAATGCAGCGAGGGCCCTGATCAGCAACTTCTCCATGCTCTCCAATGAGCAGTTCCATGAGGCATGGGAGAGGTTTCGTGAGCTTACTGATAGATGCCCGCACCACGATATCACGAAGCCGAACCTAGTTCAGAGCTTCTTCTGCGGGTTGACACCAGAGCTGCAGGGCCTGGTGAATGCTTCTTGTGGCGGTTCCTACTTCGCCAAGGATGAAGATCAGGTCTGGGCCATCTACGAGGAGATGGCCGAGAACTATACAGTGATGTCCCAGACCAGACTCTACACTCAGGGATGCCCACAGCCACAGACCGTGCAGTTTCATAGGATAGCACGGGTTGATGCCGGTCTTTTTACTTCATCCGCGGCAGCCGCACAGGCCGAGTCTACAGCTGCAGACATGGGGATCATCAGCGAGATGCTGGACCCGATCGAGCTGATAGAGAAGAAGCAATGCCAGGGCATATCTCAGATGGATCAGATGGCACAGATGCTGAGTGATCTGAAGACACATGTCATGTGTATCCAGGAGGCACAGACGGCTTCTCAGACCCGTCTTCAGTCACGAGGAGATCTGAGCAGCAGCGGCAGCTCGTCCCAGCACTCCAGTCAGCCTAGACAGGTTCACCTTGTACAGGCGGAGCCGTACCAACAGCTACAACCATACTTCCAGTCGCCACCATCCCCAGACACTCAGATGGTGGTCTACCAGCCGGATCATCCCCTGGTAGTACTCTCGCCACCCCCTACGAGCCGGAGCCGTTGCTGGATGTCAACAGGATATGGTACGACCGACCCCAGCCCGGTATACGACGAGACCATCCCGGATTCCGTTGGTCAACCGGAGGTGCCAGTTCCCAGCAGCAGCCTCCAGTTCAGGGTGGCCAGTACGGCCATCAGCGAGAGCACCAACAGCTCCAACCCCTAGTACACCACCACCAGCAACAGTCATCCCAGTATGTCCCTCGTCCCTATCAGCAGGGATAGACTTGGAGGCGAGAGCAGCCTCAGCAGTATCATCCACAACAGTACCCCTCTCACCCGCCCCAGCCGCAGCAGCCTCACTACCAGCGAGGCCACCCATCATGTTCTCATGGACCAGCCTATGAGAACTCCGCCTTAGACGACTTAGCCCGCCTCATGATAGAGCTGCAGGCTACCTTCAGACGGGAGATGGATGAGTTCCGCCAGGAGATGCGGGAGATAATGAGAGGGAAGGCCGCCATCCCTTCCCAGATTGAGCCGAATCCGAACAACCTGAAGAGGAAATCTGAGCAGGTAGAGTTCACAGAGATTACCACTCCTAGTGTTTCCTTTGGTGATTTGTCTGCATACATGTTTGATGCTGATTTTGTTACACTTAGGAGCGGTAGGATGCCGGCAAGCGGCACCTCGTCTGAGCGACGACCCCACGCCACTTCCAAGGCGCCAGGCTAGGAGGAGCGGGGTACTGACGCTGCGAGAGATGATGACGGTGGTGCTGACGCCACCCTGGATATTGATCTAGCCGACGGTACTGAGGCCGTCGTTTCACCAGTTGGAGGAGCTAGTACTGACGCCACCACAGTTGCTGAGCTAGAGCGCGGTACTGATGCCACGAGATGACATGCCGAGGGTAGTACTGAGGCCACCATTTCTACTTCTGCTAGTCCTATTGTCTTTCCATCTGTACATGTATCTCAGTACATTTATGGAGATAAAAGAAAGGGTTTGTTATTTTCGGATCCACATGTGTTGATTGATGATGTTTGTGTGGATTCTGCTGTTCATGAGCATACCATGCCCTCTCCTAGTCCTTCATCTGAGAAGGACCCTGTGATCCCCTTTCCACGAGCACTTCACATTACAAAGGGGAAGAAAATAGAAAATCCAAAAAAGAACCATCAGATAGAGTTCAGCCAACAGATGATAGATTGATTCCATATTCAGCTGACTTTATAGGAGTCCTTGGAGCACATACCTCTACTCCAGAGATCACTCAGAGACAGGACCACAGTTAGGAGGAAGAGGAGGAACCATCAGTCTGAGATCCATGTGCTTACTCTTGCCACGTGTTTCACGATACAGAACCGTCTGCCAGCCAAGAGGCCAGATGCAGGAGCCCCGTATGTTAGATGCCACATTCACGAGCAGAGGTTCGACCGCACTCTATTAGACAGCGGTTCTTCGATCAACCTACTTCCGGCAGCCCTTCTCGACCGCTTCGAGTTGGGCACTCTCCGACAGAGTAGGACGATCCTTCAGTTTACTGATCGATCAGTCAAGAGGCCGAAAGGGTTGCTGAAGGATGTTGTCGTCACGATTCAGGGCCTGAAATTCCCCGTGGACTTCGTTGTGTTGGACATGGAGATCCCTGAGTCTGTGACCGATACCCCCATCATTTTAGGACGCCCGTTCTTGGCTACAGCCAAGGCAGTGTTCGACCATGATAGCGGGAAGGTGTACTTTTACGTCGAGGACGACAGCATACAAATAGAGACGGTCGAGGAGACTAGAGCCAGAGATTCAACTTGCTCAGAGCCGACCACAGATTTAGAGCAGATGACAGAGGCAGGGCTAGACATCCACCAGGACTGCAATTTTGTGATTACAGATGATGAGGCAGTTTGGGCAGATCTAGTCGCACAGACTATCCTCTCACCTTCAGAGTTCGCTGATGTAGAGATGCCAGCAAAGGAGAGCTTGGAGAGCGCATTCCTGGTCCAGGATACATTTCAGGCAGCAGATCCGGTTCTTGACCGAGAGACAGATTTTTTTTGAGTATGATACAGATCCCTCGGAGTCAGATAGTGATTGGGCAGAGTTCGATGAATTGACACCATGTATGACTTCTACTGAGCCTACAGCTAGGGAGGAGGTTGATTCCGTGCAGAGCAGAGACAGTCTAGCAGAGCAGCCTTCTCCAGATCCAATTTGTGAGCGAGATTTGTCATTCTCCCATACAGATTTGGCAGCATTCACTCGGATTTTTCAAAGGCCAGATCCGCCAGCACCTACTTGTCCAGAGCTGAAGCCGGTACCATCGTCGCTAAAGTATAGGTTCCTTGCGGGTGATCATGAGATGTACCCAGTCATTATCTCCGCTGATTTGACTGGAGAGCAAGAATCCCGTCTGATGGGGGTTCTTGAGAAGAACCGCAAGGTGATAGGATAGAGTATAGCCGATCTACAGGGGATCAGTCCGGCTCTGTGCTCCCACCATATCTATCTCGAGGAGGAGGCAAAGCTGTCGCATGAGTTCCAGCGGCGGCTGAACCCGAATCTTCGAGAGGTTGTCATGAAGGAGATCTCGAAATGGTAGAGCGCCGATTTTATCTACCCCATCTCCGACTCCAAGTGGGTCAGTCCATTGCATGTGATGCCCAAGAAGAGATGCATCACTACAGTTGTCAGTGAGTCTGGAGAGGAGATCACTACCTGGGTACCCACTTCTTGGTGGGTCTGTGTGGACTACAGACGATTGAACCAGGCCACCAAGAAGGATCATTTCCCCCTGCCCTTTATTGATCAGATTATTGAGAGGTTGGCAGGGAAGAGCCATTACTGTTTCTTGGATGGGTACTCCGGATATAATCAGGTGGCCATCGCGTCCGAGGACTAGGACAAGACCACCTTAACCTATCCCTTTGGGACATATGCTTTCAGACGCATGCCATTTGGATTGTGCAACGCTCCGACGACATTTCAGAGATGCATGATGTCTATCTTTTCGGACATGGTGGGGGAGTGCTTGGAGGTATTCATGGATGATTTCTTGGTCTACGGCGACGGATTCGATTCTTGTCTTGACTGCCTAGACCAAGTCCTTCAGTGATGCATAGAGGTTCACCTTGTGTTGTCTTGGAAGAAGAGTCACTTCATGGTGACTCAAGGGACGATTCTTGGCCATATCATCTCCAACATGGGCATGGAGGTTGATCCAGCCAAGGTGGATGTCATTAGAAAACTCAATCCACCGTCCAACTTGCGGCAATTATGGTCTTTTCTGGGGCACGTCGGTTTCTACCGACGCTTCATTCATGATTTCAGCAGGATTGCCCGACTGTTGACTGATCTGCTGACGAAAGACACCAAGTTCCTTGTTGATGATAAGTGTCTATCGTCATTTGAGACTCTCAAGAGCTGTGTTGTAGAGGCTCCTATTCTCCAGCCACCCAATTGGTCTCTCCCATTCGAGATCATGACGGACGCTTCCGATTTTGCTGTGGGGGCCGTGCTGGGATAGAGGAGGGATGGAGTCCCATTTGCCATTCACTACGCTAGCCGAACATTGGATGCCGTGCAACAGAACTATACATTCACTGAGAAGGAGACGCTAGCCGTAGTTTTCACCCTAGATAAGTTCAGATCTTACATCATTGGATCTAGAGTGAACATATACACTGATCATACCGCCATCAGGTACCTCATGGCAAAAAAGGATGCCAAAGCTAGATTGACTAGATGGATCCTTCTACTCCATGAATTTGATATAGAGATTAAGGATAAGCCTGGAGTCAAGAATGTGGTGGCGGATCATCTCTCCCGATTGGAGTATCTTGAGGATTCTGAGCAGATTGAGAATATTTGTGAGACCTTCCCAGATGAGACGATCCTTGCTATTGCCTCGCTCCCATGGTATGTCGATATTGTGAACTATCTTGTCGCCAAGAAAGTTCCACAAGATTGGACCAGGCAGAAACTTGAGACCTTCCTCGCGAAGGTCAAGTTTTACCATTGGGAGGATCTCGTCCTTTATCATGAGGGACGGGATAGTATCTAGCGTAGGTGCATTCCTCAGGAGGAGCACCACAACATCCTTACTTACTTCCACAAGCTTGAGGCAGGAGGACATCACTCAGGGAGGAGAACGACACAGAAAGTGCTCCAATCCGGCCTACAGTGGCCTACTCTCTTCAAGGACTCTGATGAGTTCGTGAAGAGATGTACTGACTGTCAGAGGATGGGCACTTGTGGACAGCGTAATATGATGCTGATGCAACCCATACACTTCTGTGAGGTTTTTGACACATGGGACATCGATTTCATAGGTCCATTCCCTAGTAGTCAGGGATTTGAGTACATTCTGTTGGCCGTGGATTATGTGAGTCGTTGGGTTGAGGCCATCTCCGTCCGAACCGCAGATTTTTGAGGAAGAATATCATTTTACAGTTCGGGGTACCTCGAATGTTGATATCTGACGGGGGGTATCATTTCGTCAACGACAAGGTAACGACCCTTGCTAGCGAGTTCAGCATAGACCATCGAGTTGCCACTCCATACCACCCTCAGACGAATGGTCTTCCTGAAGTGTCAACAGGGAGATCAAGACTATATTGCAGAAAATCATCCGCCCTGACCGAAAGGATTGGTCACAGCTTTTGGACTCGATCTTGTGGGCATATAGGACGTCTTTCAAGACTCCTTTGGGTACATCTCCCTTTCGCCTTGTTTATGACAAGCCGTGCCATTTACCTGTTGAGATGAGACATAGGTCACTTTGGGCTATCACTGATATACTTTTGGATCCAGAGAGTGTAGGAGATTAGAGGAGGGCAGAGTTAACAGCCCTGGAGGAGCTTCGTGATACCGCCTTCTCAAACAACCTACATTACAAGGAGAGAGTGAAGGAGTGGCATGATTCTCATATCAGCCACAAGCAGTTTGAGCCAGGACAGAGAGTATGGCTATTTGATGCTAGGCTTCGTCTATTTCCAGGGAAGCTACAGAGCAAATGGAAGGGACCATATTTGGTTAGAAAGGTATATGACAATGGGAGTATTGATATATCTGAGTTGTCTTCTGATGCTACCTTTCGAGTGAACGGCCAGCGGCTCAAGCCATATCTAGATCATGAGCCGCGGGTCGTTGATGTTGCCCCGATTCACTTAGCGTGAGATGTGGTCTCTTGACTCACATCTATTGCATCTCACACCTGATTATCACTGTTCTTCCGACTTGTATAGATCCAGTTGTCCATATCACTCTATTCTTTAGTCCCACACCCCTTTTCTCATCTTATGATTATGTTATACTTAGGGTGTACTTTACCCTAAGTATAGGGGGTGTAGGACTCTCGGGTATCCTATTGATTCTTTCTACTCCTGTTTTGCTGCCTATACTTAGGGATATTTCACCCTAAGTATGGGGGGTAGACCCTGTACATCCTTCCACTCGGATTTCCCTTAATGTACAACTTGCTATACTTAGGATTACTTGATCCAAAGTATAGTGGAAACACCGAGTCTTCCTTATTCTATTCTGTGATTCATCTTTGTATATACCATTCCTTTTCACTTCCCTATACTAAGCACGAGTTATGTCTTCTTCAGCACTCTTGATCACTCTGAGGACATCGTTCGAGCTAAGTATAGGGGGTTGTCGTATATATTTCATATATACTTTAGCCATAACTCGTACTTTGTTTGAGTGTGTTAATAAATAATGGCTAAAAATCCATAAAAGTTAAAATTTTTCCCTTGTACATAAAATTCTTCTTGCAAATACCTATTTATTTATAAAAATTATTTTTGTACAATTGATTGTAAAAATCTTTTGTGTAAATAACTTGTAAATATTTTCATACCAAAATTTATGTACATAGTACAAAATTTTTGTAAAATGTTTGAAAAATAAAAAGTTTGCAAAAACTGTGTAAATTTTTGTAAATATTTTGCAAAACTTCGCATTCATGCATACATCCATGTTTTCAAACATTTTTTAAAAATTTTGCACATGTGTAAATATTTGTAAAATTACATCTTTGTAAATACTTGTATAGTTTTCCAAATCATAGTTGACATTTAAACTGGCCTGGAATTAAATTGACAAATGGAGCTTGGTTAAGACCTTAATTCACCTAATTATAAGAGGAACCTTATAGGGCTTAGGATTGAGACTTTTCAGGTCCATTGGACTTAATTCTTTGGATCCACTAGGCTATGAGCATATGCCATCTTGATGAGCCTAAGTAGAGCACTTAACAATACACGCATGACTCTCAGAGACAATGGCTTTACTTGCACCAGCACTTTACACATAGCTCTCCACGGATGAGGTGGTGAGGAGGCAGTTTCCTTTGGCTTGGGGTAGCATATGAGGGTAGTACTTCTAGGTGGAACCTCTCTTCTTCTTCTAGTGAAGGAAGTGCGTCTCAACTTGGTCTGGTGGTTATGAAGTCTAAAGATAGAAGCTGTGGGTTGCAATAAAGCTTCAAAAGAGGGATAGTCTACTGGCTCAAGAGGAAAAACTCCTTGTATATATGCTGCACCATGTAGATATGTTGTACAGATGCACATGAAAAAATGTGCAAAAAGAAAAGAACTCCAAAAAAGTGGTGGGTCGGATTGAAAATTTAATAATCCCACCGGAGTGTACATAGTCAAATAAAGCAAAAGCTTATGTTATACATGGCCATCTCATGAAGTTTGCAGTGGGTGATGAATACCCATTCATCACTCTTTATTCTTATATTTTAGCTACAAAAACCTTTGCAAATACATGTATATTCATGTAAATACAAATAATTATCAAAAGCATGCATTGTATAAAGTTTATTAATTAGCATGTTTTTATGCAAAAATAAAAGAATAAAGAGTAAAAAGAAAAAGAGGGAAATATTTAGAATAAATATGGAGCAACCTAACCCAAGGGAGGGCTCAGCATGGGCCTGACCGCATAAAAGCCATAGTAGAGGGAGATAGGGGCTCATGTGTGTAAATATGTATATAAATAAAATAAAAATATTTTCCTCCCAAAAATAGACTCAAAAGGGTTTTTGAATATTTGTATATATTCATAAATATAAAATCAAGATAAAAATAATAAAAATTAAAAAGAAAACAAAAATAGATCACTTATGCATAATCACCATGTACATAGCTCCTTTATCTATATTTATTTCACCCTGTAAATAAATAAAATTAATCTCCAAAAATTTGTAAATATTCTACTTTTTATGTTGTAAATAAATAAAATGAAAACAATTAAAACAAAAACAAAAAAAGAACTAAATTAAAAATCCAAAAATACATTGTAAATATACCATGTATATCTATGTATATATCTATTTATTTCACCTATGTATATAAATAATAAAAATAAAATAAAAATATCTTTTTATTCCTAATTTTATGATATAAATAAATAAAATATAAAATGGGAATAAAAATGTATATAAATAAAGTTAAAAAATCAAAAATAAAAATCTATATATTGTATATATACCTATATATAGCCCTACTATGTAAATACTTTATTTTTACTTTGAAAAATTAATTAAAAATCACTAAAAAAATAGAAAAAGTAAAATAAAAATATTTCATATTTTGACTTTTTAATAAATCGTCCATTTACTATTTTTTAATGATTTTACAAACCCATACTTAAGCTGAGCTCCGCCACCCTAATTCTCATCTTTGGCTCATTTGCTCCTCCACCAGTGACCTCCAATGCTCGAGAGAGAGTGACAGCTTGCTCCAGGTGCTGTCGCAGCGAGGAGGGAGCAAGCGGCCACTGATCCGGCGAGCCACCACCGCCGTGCTCCGCCCAGAGCCGGAGCCAGAGCCTCGGACGTCGACGTTCCTCGAGGCGAGGACCCAGAGCATCCCCTGCTCGTCCATAGTCGAACCATCGACCCAGGTAGTTTCGATTTCTTCTCTAGTTCTCTAATTTCCATTGTCCCCAATTCGCACCGCTGTCGATTTTCGCCGATTCCGACCATATCCCCCCTCCGTTCGATCATCGGAATCCATCACCGCGTTCGCTCTTCCCCGCGCATCTTCTCTGCCCCTCCGCTCAACCCAGCTCGCACAAGAGCTGGGGTTCGAACCCCTTCACCGTCGCTTCGTCGGGGTTCGCCCGCACCACCGCACCGCTCACCTTCACGGCCACTCACGGGGTCGAGGCAGTTTGCCCTCGACCCAGGAGCTTTTTGGTGTCACCTTGCAGGTTCGAGGGAGGCTATCTGAGGCCTTCCCATTCGAGCACCGGAGCTCCTCCTCCGCTGAGGTCGACCGAGCTCTCTGGAGCTCCGTTGATTCATCGGATAGGACCACCAGATGCGGGAGGCCAAGGCGGAGCTGTCTCGATCATCAGAAGCCCCCGCAGAGGCTCGGAGCGAGCATACTGGGCCGGCGAAGTTCGCCGGCCACCTGTTCTTCGAAGACCTCCAGCAGTCGTTGGATCTCCTCCGAGCTCCAGTTTCGATCTGAGCCCTCCATTCAAGGAGCAGCAACCACCGCACGATCTTCAGGAGGACTGATCCACGCCGTCCGATGGCCGAGGCTTAGCAGCGACGCATCTCCACTGTCAGATCCGGCACGTGGCGAGGCCCCGACTGTCCGATCCACCCGAGGGCTTCCTTCGTTGGGCGCCACCCGCATCTCAGCCGTTCATCCACCCACGTGGCGTCCATCCAGCGGCCCTTTAATAAAGGGTAATTTATCCCTTAGGCCCTTAGAGTAGTTTAATTTCAGTTTAGTCCTGTAAATATTTTTAGAGTTTTATTTGCATTGGTACTTTTGCACTGTGACCCCTGAGTTTTATTTTATTCGCACATATGCCCCTGTGTGTAGTGTAGCACGTACATCGACACGTGCCTCTTTGGGATAATTGCATTGTTAACCCTGTAGTTCTGGATGTTCTGAAATGAATGAATAGTTTTATATAATTGCATTTATACCCCTGTGTGTGGATTAATTGTGCATGTGCGTTATTTTGTTGGGTATTTTGCAACAAGCCCCTTGGACTTTTAATACCTGTTATTATTTAGTCCAGGGAACTTGTTTTTATTACATTTAGGTCCCTGAGTGCCTCAGGCACGCGCTACGCGCATGTTTTCCTGGGAATTTTGCACCGGACCCCCTAGAGCTTTGGGTATTTGCACTCGGGTCCCTGTGCATAGTACCCTAGTGTTAATTTTGAATAAAATAGCAAATCAACTCCGAATACAATGAAAATTGGAAACATGGCTCCTGCCATGTTGTAAAATTTTCTGGAATTTTTGGAGACATTTTGTTTTGATTTGATATTTTAAAAAATTCAAAAATAGCTATTTTTGTTACTGTCTGATTTGAAAAATCACAAAAAAATATTAAACCTATCTAAAAATTATAAAAAATTAGCTACTGTTATTTTAGTTGTGGTTGATTTTCTGGCTAAGTTTGGCTATTTTTCACCATATAAAACTTATAAAAATTGAAAAACACTAAAAATATTATAAAAATTTTAATAATTAATCTAAAAACCCAAAAATAATAATTAAGGTGCCCAAATTTTCCTTATTTCGTCCTCTATACAGGAAAATTACCTCCTTGCTTATTGGGGATTTTTAGATATTTTATCTAAGTCCCTTAAGCTCGGCTGGACAGTACCTCCTCTTTCTGTCATTGTTTCATTTTTAGAAAATTAAATAAAAATCATAAAAATCCCAAAAATTCAATAAAAACTGCAAAAATTCAATAAAAACAGCAAAAATTATAAAATACACAAAAATATTTTTATTTGAATTTTTTCTTGATTTTTGATGCATTAAATAAATAGTTGAATTGCCTTGCTTTCTTATCTTCCTCATTTTCTTAATACTTTAAAAAAATCCAAAAAAATTATAAAAAGATTAAAATCCACCAAAAATACTCTTTTCTTTTCTTTTATTTTCTTTTTGACTACTTTGTAGGCCGCAAGGCCATCACATGCTCCTTGTGTTCGACCCTGGTCGCTATACCAGGTTAATAAAATAGCAAGACCGCTATTTGTGCTTGATTGATTTTTATCCGATTTTGGTGGTCTCTTTTTCTGGATTGACCGAGTCTGATTGCTTGGGTCGCAACGACCTTTGACGACCTTTTACCCGAGTGCTCAGATTTGCGACATCAGAATGGCGCCATTGCCGGGGAGCACGGCTTAGTAGTCGATTTTTGAGTTTTTCCGCGGTTTTCTTTTCGCGACTTTTTGTACATATTTTTGTGTATATATTTGACCTGTTTATACATTTATCCGGTCTGACCACTCTTGTTTATTTTTCTTACGAGGGCCCGAGGACCGAGGCGGCTTTCTTCGGAAGCCGAGCAACCGCGGGAACTGGAGGCGGCTCTCTTCTTTACAGAGCCGCAGGAGAGCGCGAGGAGCAAGCAAGAGTGCGGGAGCCGCGGGATAGCCGTGAGATTAGTGTAGCTTAGATTAGATTTTATTTCCCGCATATTTGAACTGTTGTAATAATACATGCACTCAGACAGTTGGACTCTCGGGTCTGTTTCGCTGAGCACCGGTGTGCTCGGGGGACCCTTTAGACTAGCTTAGATTTTTCACGGTTTTAGATTTTTCGCTGCCTTTTACGGTTTTACGCGGTTTTTCTCGAGCCCCTAGACTTAGGATTTTCTGCTTGATTGTGCCGTAATTAGTAGGGTCCCCACACTTAACTGCTTTGCATGTTCCTATAGATCGTAATTGGACCTACTAATAATTCATTAATAAAAATAACTGATTCGCTTTCCTGAGAGCCTACGCGCCGCGAGCCTGCCCCATCAAGCGCTACTCCTGAACTCGACCTGTCGAGAAGAGGAGGGGTGGGTCTAGACCGGACTCTTTGGATCGAGGACGAGTGACCAGCTAGACGGTTCTGTCGAGTAGAAGTTTCCTGTTTAGGACTCGGTTTTCCGCTGCACCATATAGGTAGTTTTATTTCAGTCTTTACATTTCTGTGCGGATCATCTTGCATGTAGACTGCTGGAGTCAGGTACGCATTTCTATCTCTACATGCATCATTGATTTTCGCGCATCAGCTTTTTCGTCTTCTCCCCCCTGTTTTTGACTTAATAACCAGGAGAACCGAAAAATTCATTAGGCGTTCTTGCTTGCATTAAAAAAATCTAAAAAAAGAAAAACCATAAAATTGGGACTGCTAAAACTATCGACCCCTAAAAGACACCTCACCTAAAAATTTGTCTTGGGGAGAGCAACCCCCTCATTGCTTGGTTTGATTGTACGAGAGAGTGACCCGTACACTAGGTAAAACCCTCCGGTGTTCATCTCGACTGATTACTGACTCTTCTGTGCGGGACAGTCGGTTGGGAGAGTATCGGGTATCCCAACAGGTCACGTAATCGCTCTGATATTCTGATTGTTCACCAAAATAAAAATTGACAAGATAATTTGACCGAGCCTTTACGGTCTTCAGCTCGCGTTGCGTTGGTGAACTGGGGTTTGCTTTTGATCGTAGTTTTTCCAGATCTCATCCGCCTTACTTGCCAGATCACGATGATGAGCAGGAGGTTTCTTAGGCAGCCTCTGGCTGCACCGCTTTTTAGCACTCCGGCCCATTCATCTAGGTCGGTTCGTGGGAGCTCAGACCCGCTCTCCGAACCCGAGTATGACTCCGCCCTGTTCCCCCTCGACCACCCTTCTTCTTCTGATTCAGAGATACCAGTGCCAGAGGAGAGACATGCACATGATTTATCGACACCTGAGTTCGGTTGTTTTGATTTTCCAGAGACGATGGCCGACAGTTCTGATGATCGCACCGGAGGTCCACGAGGAGAGCAGCATTTTGTTTTGGACCAGGGTTCGATCAACTCCACCCTGATCGCCGCCCTCGAGTCAGTGCAGCAGCAGTTGAGGGATCAGGGAGCATTCATGATGGACATGAGGAGAGAGCTTGAGCAGATGAGAGCCAACCGCGAGAACCGCGGAGGAGGAGGACCCGACGATGCGGCAGCTGCCGCCGCAGCAGCAGGAGGAGCAGGACCATCGAGACCGATGCGGGATAACCACAATCCCAGATCGACTTTGACGCACCGTTGGGTGGTGCTTCCAGCCATCGTGGGGGACTTCAAGTTCCCCCCGAACACCTTGCAGCTCCTACCCCGGTTTCACGGTTTGGCGACAGAGGAGCCTCATCTCCACTTGCAGGAGTTTGAGATGATATGCAGTACTGTCCACGATCGTCAGGTGGACCAGGACACGATACGGAGGATTTCCTTCCCCTTCTCTTTGGCAGATAGAGCAGCCACCTGGCTGAAACATCTGGGGAAGTTTGTTTACACTTGGGAGCAGCTCCGCGCCAAGTACTTGCACAAGTACTATCCACTCGGGCGGACCAATGCAGCGAGAGCCCTGATCAGCAACTTCTCCATGCTCCCCAATGAGCAGTTCCATGAGGCATGGGAGAGGTTTCGAGAGTTGACTGACAGATGCCCGCATCATGACATTTCCAAGCCGAACCTTGTTCAGAGCTTCTTCAGCGGGCTGACACCGGAGCTTCAGGGCTTGGTGAACGCTTCTTGTGGCGGGTCTTATTTCGCCAAGGATCACGACCAGGTCTGGGCCATCTACGAGGAGATGGCCGAGAACTACATGGTGATGTCCCAGACTAGGTTGTACACTCAGGGCAGACCCCAGCAGCCAGGACCCGTGCAGTACCAGAGGATAGCACGGGTCGACGCTGATCCTTCCAGTTCGTCCGCAGTAGCAGCAGCACAGGCAGAGTCCACAGCTGCGGACATGGGCATCATTAGTGAGAAGTTGGATCGGATGGAGCTGATTGATAAGAAGCAGTGCCAGAGCATCACTCAGATGGAGAAGATGGCACAGACTCTGAGCGACATGAAGACCCAGCTCATGTGTCTCCAGGAGGCACAGACGGCTTCCCAGCCCCGTCTTCAATCGCGAGGCGATCACGGCAGCAACAGCTCGTTCCAGCGCTCCAGCTCACACCAGCAGCCTAGGCAGGTTCACCTTGTACAGGCGGAGCCCTATCAGCAGCCGCAACCCCCTTACCAGTCACCACCATATTCAGACTTGCAGATGGTGGTATACGAGCCTGATCAGCCTCTGGCAGTACTCCCGCCAGCCCCGTACGATGCAGAGCGTTGATGGATGTCAACGGGATTTGGTAAGACCGCCCTCAGCCCAGTATCCGACGAGACCATCCCGGATTCTGGTGGGGGAACGGAGGTACCCAGCCCCAGCAGCAGCCGTCAGGACAGGGTGGCCAGTACAGCCATCAGAGAGAGCACCAGCAGCAGCAGCCCCCAGTGTACCCGCCACCACAACAGCAGCAGTCGTCCTATGGTCCTCGTCCCTACCAGCAGGGACAGTCTTGGAGGCGTGAGCAGCCTCACCAGCAATAGCAGCAACATCACTCATACCCCTCTCACACACAGCAACAGCAGATCCAACAACCTCACTACCAGAGATGCTACCCGTCGGGTTCCCTTGTGAACCCTGTTTTGGATGACATAGCCCGTCTCCTCACGGATCAGTAGGTGTTGACACGAAGATCACACTAACAACTGAGGTAGAAAATAAATCACAATGTCGTTGTCCTCAATCGCTCAGAAAGTGTCAATCAAGAAAAATGAACCACAGATGAAGATAAATCAAGAAAATACAGAGAAGTGGTCCTGCTATAGGATTATCCTGGTATAGCTCCCAGGGTCGAACTCAAGGAGCACAGATTGGCCTTACGGCCTACGATGTAGTCAGAAATCCAAGAACGTCTTTTTTTATGGTTTTTATTTGTTTTTATATTTTTTAGATTTTTTAAAAGATGAGAAAATGAGAGAAAGTAAATACAAGGCAACTTCAACAATTTATACAACACACAAAAATGAAGCAAAAATTCCAGAAAATTGGTTTTTAGGTTTTTCAAGTTTTTTACTGTTTTTGGTGAATTTTTGGAAATTTTCTAATGGGTAAATTATTTATTAAAAATCAAACAATGCGACAAAAATAGGGTACTGTCCAGCAAGGCTTAAGACCCAAAAATAAAATACTCTTGGATCTCAAAAAGCCCTAAAGGTAATTTTCCTATAATCTACAAAGAATAAGGAAAATTTAGGCACCCTAATTATTGTTTTTGGATTTTTAATTTATTTATTACAATTTTTATGAGTTTTTAGGGGTTTTTCAATTTTTAGGGTTTTTAAGTGATGAAAAGTCACCAAAAATGGCTGGAAAATCAAACAACCAGCAAACAACAAATCCTAATTTTTTTAGAATTTTTAAAGGTGATTTTATATTTTTTTGTATTTTTAAAGTCAAACAGTAGCAAAAATATGTGTTTTTTGAATTTTTAAAAATAATAAATGGAATCAAAAATGTCCCCAAAAATCATAGAAATTCCTACACCATGGCAGGAGCCATGTGTCAAAATCTCATTGGATTTGGAGGTCGTTTGATATTTTATTCAAACATAAAGGTGGGGCACTGTGCACAGGGACCTATGTGCAAATACCCAAAAGTTCTGGGGTCCTGGTGCAAAATACCCAGCAACACACGTGCCAAGCACGTGCCTGAGGCACTCAAGGACCTAAATGTAATAAAAATAAGTTCCAAGGACTTATGATAACTCGTATCAAAGTCCAGGGGCTTATATGCAATTTACCCAAAATAATTCGCACATTTGCAAAATCAATGCTCACAGGGGTATATATGCAAATAACAAAACTTTTCATTCAATGAATAACATCCAGAACTACAAGGGGTCTTACGCAAATATCCCAAAGTAACACGTGACGAAGCACGTGGTTCGCTACTGGCAGGGGTATAAGTGCAAATAAAATAAGTACGAGGTCCTTAGTGCAAATATCCCAGAAAATAAACAACTGAAATTAAGAATTACAGGACTAAAAAGAAATAAAACAAACAGAGGGGCCTAAAAGAAATTTACCCCTTTTATTATTATCGACGGCCTGATGTGTGACGCGTGGCAGATCGGACGGTGGAGAACAAACGCGCCTTTGACTCTGGAAGGGCTGGCCTGATCCGACGGCGGGTGTATGTCCACGTGGATGATCGGACGGCGGTGGATCAACGTGGTTCTTCGAAGGAGGCTCGGCTCAGATCGGATGGTCGAGAGAGGTCCACGTGGATGATCAAGCGGTACTGGGCTACTGCGCCTCTCTCCTCGGCTGCGACGGTCCGGATGAGATCCTCAGATGGATCGACGGCTGCTGCTCCTCTACAGATCGACGGCTAGGATTAGAACTGGAGCGAGGGCTTCATCGGACGGCTCTGGAAGGTGGAGGAAGAACTGATGGCCGGCGAAGTTCGCCGGCCTCCTGCGTGCACTCCGATCCTCCTCAGCTGCTGCTAATGGTCTGAACACGTTCCTGGTGGTTGCCCGCAGCTGACGGTGACGGCCAATGGCCCAACCGAACCCTGGAGGGGTTCCGGCGAGGCCTAGTGGCTCGAAGCTCCTGGCTGAACGATGAAGGAGGCTCAGACACCCCCTTTGGACCTGCAAAGTGGTCAAGAAGCTTCGCGGGTCGAGGGCAAAGTGCCTCGACCCGGTTAGGTGGCGTGAAGATGATCGGTGCGGTGGGGCGGAAGAGCTCCGGCGAGGCGACGGCGGTGGAGCTCGACTCCCAGATCCTGTGCGATCTGGGTTGAGTGAGTGGGCGTAGAAGGTGCGCGGGGTTACGGCGGAGGTGATGATCGGGTCGGATGGTCGAAACGTAGCGCGAGATGGTCGGAATCGGAGATATGCGTCGGTGGTGTGAATTGGGCGAAATCCTAAATTAGAAGAAATTAGAGGGAACTAAGGCTACCTGGTGGATGCTGGAGACTGTGCTGGAGCTGGTCTTGCTCCTGGTCGTAGCTTCGAAGGGCGTCAAGGCCTGAAGCTCGATGCTCAACGCCGGCGGCGGAGCAAGGACGGCGAAGTACGCCGGATCAAAGGATACGCCTCCTCACCTCACTGCAACAAGGGCTGACGCTCGCTGTCACTCTTGCGGAGCCTATGGAGGTCACGGGGAAGAAGGAGAGGGTCCAAAGATGGGGCGCGGAGGCGGCGGAGGGAAGAATATATATGGTGACAGCGTCGACTAGGGTTGAGGGTGGACGGCTAAGGAAGGCATGGATTTGATGGCGGAGGATCCGGCGAGGGAGAGGGATGAACGGCGAAGAATCCGGGCGTGGGGTATGCGTGGGAGACAGCCTGGAGACGCGTGGGAAAATCGACGGAGAAGGCGGGGCGGCGCGCGTCGTCCAGAATAGGAAGGAGACCGCGGGGGAGTTGACCGGGGTCAACATTCCCCTGTGGACCAGTCAGACGCTGCCACGTGTTCCTGATTTTTGTTTATTTATTTTAGGGCAGAAATAGGCCGAATTAAAGAAAACTCAAAACATGAAATATTTTTCTTTTATTTTTTTCTATTTTTTGGTGATTTTTATTTAATTTTTGGAAATAAAAATAGGGTAGCTCTATATATAGGTATATGTACACTATATGGATTTTTATTTTTGATTTTTTTATTTGTTATTTTTATATGTTTTTATGCTAATTTTGTATTTTATTTATTTACAAGATAAAATATGGAATAAAAGAATATTTTTATTTTATTTTTATTACTTATATACAAGGGTGAAATAAATAGATATATACATTTATATACATGGTATTTATACAATGTATTTTTGTATTTTTATTTTTGTAATTTTTATTTGATTTTTGTTTTGTTTCTTTTTATTTATTTTATTTACAAAATTATGCCATAGAATATTCACAAAAAGTTTAGAAAATAAATACATTTATCTAAAGGGTTAGATAAATACAATGGTGATGGTCTATGCACATGGTGAAGGTATTTTTGACTTTTTGATTTTCATCTTTTTATTTTGTTTTTAATAGAATATACAAAATATATACAAAAATATTTACAACATATTTTTGGGTGAGGAAAATATATTTTTACAGAAGTATATACACATGAGCTCCTATCTCCCTCTACTTTGGCTTTTATGCGGTCAGGCCCATGCTGAGCCCTCCCTTGGGTTAGGTTGCTCAATATTTATTCAAAATATTTCCCTCTTTTTCTTTTTGCTCTTTATTCTTTTATTTTGTGCACAAAAACATGCTAATTATAGGTTTTTACACAATGCATGCTTCTGGCAATTATTTGTATTTACACTTATCTACATGTATTTGCAAAGGTTTTTGTAGCTAAAATAATAGAATAAAGAGTGATGAATGGGTATTCATCACCCCCTATGCTTTAACTTTGCTAGTCCCTTAGCAAACACTTATTTGAAAAAGAAGTGAAAAAGAAAGAAAAAGAAAAAGAAAAAGAGGATGCACATGGATCAAGGTTGACTTATTAAATTTTCCTTCATTAAATTGAAGTATGGAGCTTGATCAGATCTTTGGATTATTAATGTGTCGGAACCTTATTTGGACTTAAGCCTAAAACTCAACAGCCTCCAAGTTCCACCAGTCTATGGACAAGACTCCTCAATAAACCAGATCAGAACAAGTCTACATACACAAACTCTAATGACCATGAATCTTTCCATGCAGTGTAAGTGATATGTGGCTCCCCACCTCAGAAGTAGCAAAGAAACAACCTCCCTCAACCTGGTAACTCTAATGCCTCAGTCTAGCAACTCTTTCCTCGAGAAGCGGGGTTTCCCTTCTAAGTTTAAGTGCAACCGGCTCAAGAAGAGGAGGTAGAAGTATAGAGTTTTGGAAGCTTAGCCAGTGTAGCTAAGTCTCCCGCTGCAAGCTTCATGAGGTGTAACATGATACCATAAGCTTTTGCTTTTCACTCCGGTGGGGTTATTAAATTTTCAATCCGACCCACCACTTTTTTGGAGTTCTTTTTGCATTTTTTTTTTTCAAGGACTTCTGTACAACATATCTACATGGTGCAGCATATAAGAAATTTCTCCTTGAGCCAGTAGACTATCCCTCTTTTGAAGCTTTATTGCAACCCACAGCTTCTGTCTTTAGCTTTCAACACCACTAGACTAAGTTGAGGTGCACTTCCTTCACTATAAGAAGAAGAGAGGTTCCGCCTAGAAGTACTACCCTCATATGCTACCCCAAGCCAAAGGAAACTGCCTCCCCACTACCTCATCCATGGAGAGCCATGTGTAAAGTGCAGGTGCAAGTGAAGCCATTGTCTCTGAGAGTCATGCGTGTGTTGTTAAGTGCTCTATTTAGGCTCATCAAGATGACATATGCTCATAGCCTAGTGGACTCAAAGAATTAAGTCCTTATGGACCTGAAAAGCCTTAACCCTAAGTCCTATAAAGGTTCCTCTTGAAGTTAAGTGGATTAAGATCTTATTCAAGCTCCATTTCTCAATTTAATTCCAGGCTTAGTTTAAATGTCAACTCTCATCCAGGAAAAACTATATACATATATGTACAAAAGATGCTATTTACAAATATTTTACAATCATGCAAAAAAATTTTTGAAAAATGTTTTGAAATCATGAATGAATATGCATGAAGTGCAAGTTTTGCAAAATGATATTTACACATATTCACACAAGATTTTTGCAAACTTTTGTTTTTCAAAATATTTTGAAAAAAAAATTTGTACTATATACATAATTTTGATACAAAATATTTACACAAGCTTTACACAAAAGATTTTGAAATCATTTTTACAAAAATACTTTATACACTAGCTATGTATGTGCAAGAATAGAAGAGGTTTATGAACATGAAAAAATTTTTAATTTTTGTGATTTTTAGCCATTTTATTTATTAACAAACTCACACAAAGTACGAGTTATGGCTAAAGTATATATGAAATATATACACACCCCCCCCTATACTTAGCTCGAACGATGTCCTCAGAGTGATCAAGAGCGATGAAGAAGACATAACTCGTGCTTAGTAAAAGGGAAGTGAAAAGGAATGGCTAAGTACAGGAACGAATAAATGAATAGAATGAGAAGAACTCGGAGGTTCCCCCTATACTTAGGATTAACTAATCCTAAGTATAGAAAGCTGTACATGAAGGGAAAGCCGAGTGAAGAAGAATATACAGAATCTGCCCCCCCTATACTTAGGGTGAAATATCCCTAAGTATAGGCAGCAAAAACAAGAGCAGAAAGAATGAAAAGAATACTCACAGGTCCGACATCCCCCCTATACTTAGGGTAAAGTACACCCTAAGTATAGCATAATCATAAGATGAAAGACGGGATGTGGGACTAAAGAATAGAATGATATGGACAACTGGATCTATACCGCGGAGGAACAGTGAAAATCAGGCGTGAGATGTAAAAGATGTGAGTCAAGAGACCACATCTCACGCAAAGTGAATAGCAGCAATAATAACATCCCGCGGCTCATGATCTAGAAATGGTTTGAGCCGCTGGCCGTTCACTCGGAAGGTACTCTCAGAAGATAACTCGGATATATCAATGCTACCGTTATCGTGTACCTTTCTGACCAAATAGGGTCCTTTCCATTTGCTCTGTAGCTTCCCTGGAAATAATCTAAGCCTTGCATCAAACAGCCATACTTTCTGTCCAATCTCAAAATGCTTGTGGCTGATATGAGAATCATGCCACTCCTTGATTTTCTCCTTATAATGTAGGCTGCTTGAGAATGCTGCATCTCTAAGCTCTTCCAAGGCGGCTAACTCTGCCCTCCTCTGGTCTCCTATACCATTTGGATCCATCAATATGTCTGTAACTGCCCAGAGTGACTTGTGCCTCAGCTCAACTGGTAGGTGACAGGGCTTGCCATACACGAGGCGAAAGGGAGATGTACCCAATGGAGTCTTGAAAGACGTCCGATATGCCCACAAGACCGAGTCCAAAAGCTGTGACCAATTCTTTCGGTCAGGGCGGACGACTTTCTGCAAAATATTCTTGATCTCCCTATTCGACACTTCGGCTAGACCATTTGTCTGTGGATGGTATGGTGTAGCAACACGATGGTCTATGCCGAACTCGGTAGCAAGTGCCTTCACCTGGTCGTTGATGAAATGAGATCCCCATCAGAAATCAGAACTCGTGGAACCCCGAACCGCATGATTATGTGCTTCTTCAGAAATCTGCAAACTGTCTTCGCATCAGCGGCTCGGGTGGGGATAGCCTCAACCCAACGACTAACATAATCTACGGCCAACAGAATGTACTCAAATCCCTGACTCTTAGGGAATGGACCCATGAAATCGATGCCCCATGCGTCAAAAACCTCACAGAAATGAATGGGCTGCATCGGCATCATATCACGTTGTCCACAAGTGCCCATCCTCTGACAGTCAGTACATCTCTTCACGAACTCATCAGAGTCCTTGAAGAGTGTAGGCCACCACAAGCCGGATTGGAGCACTTTCTGTGCCGTTCTCCTCCCAGAATGATGTCCTCCTGCCTCAAGCTTGTGGCAGTAAGTGAGGACACTATGATGCTCCTCCTGAGGAATACACCGACGCCAGATGCTATCCCCTCCTTCGTGGTAAAGGATGGGATCCTCCCAGTGGTAGGACTTGGCCTTCGCAAAGAAGGTCTCAAGCTTCTGCCTGGGCCAATCTTGTGGACTTTCCCAGCAACGAGAAAGTTCACAATATCGGCATACCACGGGAGTGAGGCGATAGCAAGGATCGCCTCATCTGGGAAGGTATCACAAATGGGATCAATCTGCTCAGAATCCTCAGGCTGCTCTAGTCGGGATAAATGGTCCGCCACCACATTCTTGACTCCAGGCTTATCCTTGATCTCAATGTCGAACTCCTGGAGTAGAAGGATCCATCTAGTAAGTCTGGCCTTGGCATCCTTCTTTGACATGAGGTACCTGATGGCGGTGTGGTCGGTATACAAAGTCACTCTAGATCCAAATGATATACGATCTGAACTTATCTAGGGCAAACACTACTGCTAGCATTTCCTTCTCTGTGACCGTGTAATTCCGCTGGGCGGAATCCAATGTGCGGCTAGCATAGTGTATAGCAAATGGCACTCCATCCCTCCTCTGTCCTAGCACGGCCCCTACGGCAAAATCGGAGGCATCCGTCATGATCTCGAATGGGAGAGACCAATCGGGTGGCTGAAGGACAGGAGCCTCAATTACACACTGCTGGAGAGTCTCAAAGGACGAAAGACACTTGTCATCAACAAGGAACTCGGTGTCTTTCGTCAAGAGATCAGTCAACGGTCGGGCAATCTTGCTGAAATCATGAATGAATCTCCTATAAAAACCAACGTGCCCTAGAAATGACCGTAACTGCTTCAGATTGGACGGCGGTGTGAGTTTCCTAATGACATCGACCTTGGCTGGATCAACCTCCATGCCTCTGTTGGAGATGATGTGGCCAAGCACCGTCCTTGAGTCACCATGAAGTGACTCTTCTCCCACGACAGAACCAAGCGGGTGTCAATACATCGCTGGAGCACTCGGTCTAGGCATCAAGACAGGAATCGAAACCGTCGCCGTAAACCGAGAAGTCATCCATGAAGACCTCTAAACACTCCCCTACCATGTCCGAAAATATTGACAGCATGCATCTCTGAAAAGTCGCAGGGGCGTTACATAGCCCAAATGGCATGCGTCGAAAGGCGTAGGTACCGAAGGGACAGGTAAAGGTGGTCTTCTCCTGATCCTCAGGAGCGATGGCCACCTGATTGTAGCCCGAGTACCCATCTAGGAAGCAATAATGGCTCTTCCTGCCAGTCTCTCAATGATCTGATCTATAAAGGGCAGGGGGAAATGGTCCTTCTTGGTGGCCTGGTTGAGTCTCCTGTAGTCAACGCAGACCCGCCAAGAGGTGGGTACTCGTGTAGCGATCTCCTCTCCCGACTCACTGATCACAGTCGTGATGGCCGTCTTCTTGGGCACCACATGCAAGGGGCTGACCCACTTGGAGTCGGAAATGGGATAAATAAAATCTGCACTCCACCATTTTGATATTTCCTTCATGACAACCTCTCTTAGGTTGGGGTTCAGTCGCCGCTGGAACTCACGCGACGGCTTCGCCCCTTCCTCGAGATAGATATGGTGGGAGCACAATGAGGGACTAATCCCATGGAGATCTGCTACGCTCCATCCAATTGCCTTGCGATTCTTTTCAAGAACCTCCATCAGACGGGATTCTTGCTCTCCAGTCAGATCGGCAGAGATGATGACTGGGTACATCTCAGACTCTCCCGCAAGGAATCGATACTTCAGCGACGTAGGGAGCGGCTTAAGCTCTGGACAGCTGGGTGCTGGCAAATCTGGCTTCTGAAGAAGATGTGTGTATGCAGACAATTCTGCCAAATTTGCCTGGGAAAATGATAACGAACTCTCACAAACTGGATCTGGAGAAGGCGGGTCCTCTACATTGTCTCTGTTCTGCTCTGCCTCTACTTCCTCCTCATCTGTAGGCTCAGGTGGATCCAGATCTGGCATCTGATCATCACAATCTGCCCAATCAGATTCTGAATCCGAGGGATCTATATCAGACTCGGTGGCATCAGTACCACCGGAGAACAAGGTGGCATCAGCACCACCATATAGCAGGGTGGCCTCAGTACCACCATCACTGGAAATCGTGTCGCGATCAAGGTCCGACTCTGCTGACTCAATAGTCTCCTGAACCAGGGCTGTGCTCTCCAGACTATCCTCTGCTATCATCTCTGCATCAGCTGTATCTGAATATGAGAGGATGGTCTGTGCTGCAGGATCTGCCCAAGCTGCCTCATCATCTGTGATCACAAAATCACAGTCCTGGTGGATGTCTGGCTCTGTGTCGGACAGATGTTCTGAATCTGTACTTCCATGTGAGCGGGATCTAGCTCTGGCTCTGTGGTCCTTAACCGTCTCTATTTGTATACTCTCGCCCTGAACGCGAAAGAATACCTTCCCACTGTCATGGTCAGTCACCGCTTTGGCTGTGGCCAAGAACGGGCGACCGAGGATAATGGGGGAATCGGTCAACGAGTCAGGGGTCTCCATGTCCAGCACTACGAAGTCCACGGGGAATTGCAAACCCTGAATCGTGACGACAACGTCTCGCAACAACCCCTTTGGCCTCTTGACAGACCGATCAGCAAACTGAAGGTATGTCCTGCTCTGTACAAGAGTGCCCAACTCTAAGTGGTCGAGAAGGGCTGCCGGAAGAAGGTTGATCGACGATCCGCTATCTAAGAGAGTACGGTCGAACCTCTGCTCACTAATCTGACATCTGACATACGGGGCCCCTAAATCTGGCCTCTTAGTCGGCAGATGGTTCTGGATCGCGTAACACGTGGCTTTTGTTAGCACATGAATTTCTGCGGTCTTGTTCCTCTTCTTCCTCCTGACTGTGGTCCTATCTCTTAGGGATCGCTGAAGAAGAGGAATGTGCTGCAAAGCCTCATTGAGGGTCAGCTGGATATGAAATCGGTCTATCATGCTCTGGCTGAACTCCTCCTGCTCTCTCTTTTTTGGATCTTTTTCTTTTTTCTTCCCCTTCCCCAACTCAAGGGCTCTAGGAAACGGGATCACAGGGTCCTTCTCAGATGAAGGACTAGGAATAGGCCTAGACGGTTTGATGACTGGATCCTCACAAACATCATTCACCACAGTGGAATCAGAAGAAACTAAACCTTTTCCTTTATTCAAATCAGAGTTCTGAGATACATTCATGCGAGGAAAGACAACATTTCTATCAGGATAAATGTTGGTGGCATCAGTACCACCTCTAGTCGGCTCTACAACTAGACGTCTTGTGGCTTCAGTACCGCTGGCTGGCTCGGCTCTGCTGGTGGCATCAGTACCACCTCCTCTATGTGGTGAAATGGCGGCCT
Organism: Ottelia alismoides; assembly: GCA_037367405.1. Taxonomy (NCBI): domain Eukaryota; kingdom Viridiplantae; phylum Streptophyta; class Magnoliopsida; order Alismatales; family Hydrocharitaceae; genus Ottelia; species Ottelia alismoides. The sequence continues at coordinate 420,452 of JAZKJV010003714.1, read as the reverse complement.
CAGTACCGCCTGTGGAATCAGCATCTCGGGTGGCCTCAGTACCACCGTCATCATGATGTGCGGCTTCAGTACCGCTCTCCTCTTCCTCATCTGGCGCTCTAGATGGATCCTCGTGTGGTCGCTCAGATGAGGCGCCTCCTGCTGGTCTTCTACCGCTCCTAAGTGTGACAAAATCAGCATCAAATAAATCCGACGAGATAACATCAAATGAGTCACTAGAAGTGGTAGGCTCTGTGTGAACTACCTGCTCAGATTTCCTCTTCAAGTTATTCGGATTCGGCTCAATCTGTGCAGGGATGGTGGCCTTCCCTCTCATCAGGTCCCGCATCTCCTGGCGGAACTCGTCCATCTCCCGTCTAAATGTAGCCTGCTGCTCTGTGAAGAGGCGAGCTAGATCATCCATGGCGGGGCTCTCATGGGAGCCCGACGGGTTGCCTCTCTGGTAATGAGGCTGCTGGACCTGGTGCTGCTGTGGTTGAGAGGGGTAAGAGGAATGATGCTGCTGCTGGTGAGCCTGCTGCTCACGTCTCCAATTCTGTCCCTGCTGCTGATAGGGACGAGGTACGAAGGATGATGGCTGATGTGGCTGATATGCAGGAGGCTGCTGGTGATCTCTCTGCTGGGAGTACTGCCCTCCCTGACCGGCTGGCTGCTGTTGGGACTGGTTACCCCCATTCCCCCACCTGAATCCGGGATGGTCTCGTCGGATTCCAGGCTGAGGACGGTCATACCAAATCCCGTTGACGTCCATCAACGGCTCAGCATCAAAGGGGTCTGGTGGCAGTGCTGCCAGAGGCTGATCCGGCTGGTATACCACCATCTGTAAGTCTGGAGATGGTGGTGACTGGTAAGAGGGCTGCTGCTGCTGGTACGGCTCCGCCTGTACAAGGTGAACTTGTCTAGGGTGCTGCAAGGAGCTGGAGCGCTGGGACGAGCTGCGGCTGCCGCCGGAATCGCCTCGCGACAGAAGACGGGGCTGAGGAGCCGTCTGTGCCTCCTGAAGACACAAGAGCTGGGTCTTCATGTCGCTCAGAGTTTGTGCCATTTGCTCCATCTGAGTTATGCCCTGGCACTGCTTCTTCTCTATTATTTCCATGCGGTCCAACTTCTCGCTGATGATTCCCATGTCCGCAGTGGCCGACTCTGCCTGTGCGGCTGCAACTGTGGACGAACTGGATGGACCTGCATCAACCCGTGCTATCCGCTGATACTGCACGGGTCCTGGCGGCTGCTGAGATCTCTGAGTGTACAACCGAGTCTGGGACATCACCATGTAATTTTCTGCCATCTCCTCGTAGATGGCCCAGACTTGGTTGTGGTCCTTGGCAAAGTAGGACCCGCCGCAAGAAGCATTCACCAGACCCTGAAGCTCTGGTGTCATCCCACTAAAGAAGCTCTGAACTAGGTTCGGCTTCGAGATGTCGTGGTGTGGGCATCTATCCAGAAGCTCTCTGAACCTCTCCCATGCTTCGTGAAATTGCTCATTAGGGAGCATGGAGAAGTTGTTGATCAGGGCCCTCGCTGCGTTCGTCCGCCCGAGTGGATAGTACTTGTTCAAGTACTCGGTGCGGAGCTGATCCCAGGTGTAGACAAACTTCCCTAGATGTTTCAGCCAGGCGGCTGCTCTATCTGCCAGTGAAAATGGGAAGGCCATCATTCGAATCGTATCTTGGTCCACATGACGGTCGTGGACAGTACTGCAGATCATCAAAAACTCCTGGAGATGGAGATGGGGTTCCTCAGTGGCAAGCCCGTGAAAATGAGGGAGCATCTGCAGGGTGTTCGGAGGGAACTTGAAATCCCCCACGATAGCAGGTACCACCACCCAATGATGCATCAGTGTAGATCCGGGGTTGTGTAGCTCCCGCATCGTTCTCGGTGGTCCTCCTCCGGCGGCGGCTGCCGCTGCGGCAGCTGCTGCTGCGGCTGCTGCCTCTGCATCAGCGTCAGGAATGTCCTCAGGCTCGCTCGGCTCTTCTCGCTCTCTTCGGAGTCGCTCCATCTCTCTTCTCATCTCAATCATAAATGCCCCCTGATCGCGTAACTGCTGCTGAACCGTCTCTAATGATGCGATCAGGGTGGAGTTGATCGCTCCCTGGTCTAAGACAAAATGTTCGGGCTGGCGATCATCTGAACTGCCGGCTCCAGCCATAGTGACGTCTGCAAAATCAGATGAGCCCAACTCAGGTTCTGTTAAATCAATTCGTCTTTCCTTGGGCTCATGTCTCTCAGTAGGAAAAGAAAGGGGGTCGAGGGGGAACAGGGTGGAATCGTACTCGGGACCGGAGAGCGGGTCTCGACTCTCACGGGCCAACCTAGATGATGGAGTAGCCGCGCCTGAAAGCGGTGCAGCCAGAGGCTGCCTAAGAGATCGTCTACCCATCATCTTGATCTTGGCGAGTTGGGCGGATGAGATCTGGAGAAAATATGATCGCAAAGCAAACCCCTTGTTCACCAACTCAACACAATCTGAAGACCGTGAAAATTCGGTCAATTTATCTTGTCAATTTTATTTGGTGAACACACAAGATATCAGAGCGATTACGTGACCTGCTGGGATACCCGATACTCTCTCAACCGACTGTCCCGCACAGAAGAGTCGGTAATCAGTCGAGATGAGCATCGGAGGGCTTTACCTAGTGTTCGGGTCACTCTCTCGCACAATCAAACCAAACAATGAGGGGGTTGCTCTCCCCAAGACAAATTTTTAATGTGAGTGTCTTTTAGGGTCAATAGTGTTATCCAGTCCCAATTTTTATTGTTTTTCTTTTTAATTTTTTCAAAATAAATACAAGCGGCCTAACGGTTTTTCCGATTCTCCTGATGATTAAGCCAAACACAGGGGGAGAAGACGAAAAAGCCAATGCGCGAGAAAATCAATGATGCATGCAGAGAAAGAAATGCGTACCTTGTCTCCAGCACTCTACATGCAAGTGATCCGCGCAGAATTTAAATACAGAATTAAACTACCTAAATGATGCAACGAGGAAAAACCGAGTCCTAGATGAGAAACTTCTATTGATCGTGAAGAACAATAGTTAGCCAACCGAATCGAGTCCGGAGTCCGATCTTGGGAGTCACTCGGTGCCCGCCACAACGGGTCCTGCCAGCGCTGTATGTGACTCCTCACGGCACGTGGTCTCAAATCCAATTAAACTAACTTTTTCAGTGATTTTTATCAAGGTCCAATTACGTTCTATAGGAACAGATATTTCTATTAAGTGTTGGGCCTTAGATATCTACGTCACAATCAACCAAAAATTCCTAAATCTAGGGGCTCGAGAAAACCGCGTAAACACCGGAAAAGGCAGCTAACTATCAAAACCACGATAAAAGCCGCGAAAATCCAAATGGGTCCCCCGAGCACACCGGTGCTCGGCGAAACAGACCCGCTAAGTTTACAAGTGTCCACAAATGTCCAAAGTTCAAATCCTAAATTATTACAACAAATTGTTCTCTCTCTCTCTCTAAATAGAAAATCTCTTCTCCTCTCTCTCTTCCTCCTGCGCGGGTCCTCTAAATAGTAACTCCAAGCAGTCCAAGCAGTACCTCGCACAAAAATCCAAGAGAGAATGTCAGAAAACAATTATAATATAGAGAGACAAAAATAAAAGAATGAAAACTGACTACAAAGCCGTGCTCCCCGGCAACGGCGCCATTCTGTTGACACGAAGATCACACTAACAACTGAGGTAGAAAATAAATCACAATGTCGTTGTCCTCAATCGCTCAGAAAGTGTCAATCAAGAAAAATGAACCACAGATGAAGATAAATCAAGAAAATACAGAGAAGTGGTCCTGCTATAGGATTATCCTGGTATAGCTCCCAGGGTCGAACTCAAGGAGCACAGATTGGCCTTACGGCCTACGATGTAGTCAGAAATCCAAGAACGTCTTTTTTTATGGTTTTTATTTGTTTTTATATTTTTTAGATTTTTTAAAAGATGAGAAAATGAGAGAAAGTAAATACAAGACAACTTCAACAATTTATACAACACACAAAAATGAAGCAAAAATTCCAGAAAATTGGTTTTTAGGTTTTTCAAGTTTTTTACTGTTTTTGGTGAATTTTTGGAAATTTTCTAATGGGTAAATTATTTATTAAAAATCAAACAATGCGACAAAAATAGGGTACTGTCCAGCAAGGCTTAAGACCCAAAAATAAAATACTCTTGGATCTCAAAAAGCCCTAAAGGTAATTTTCCTATAATCTACAAAGAATAAGGAAAATTTAGGCACCCTAATTATTGTTTTTGGATTTTTAATTTATTTATTACAATTTTTATGAGTTTTTAGGGGTTTTTCAATTTTTAGGGTTTTTAAGTGATGAAAAGTCACCAAAAATGGCTGGAAAATCAAACAACCAGCAAACAACAAATCCTAATTTTTTTAGAATTTTTAAAGGTGATTTTATATTTTTTTGTATTTTTAAAGTCAAACAGTAGCAAAAATATGTGTTTTTGAATTTTTAAAAATAATAAATGGAATCAAAAATGTCCCCAAAAATCATAGAAATTCCTACACCATGGCAGGAGCCATGTGTCAAAATCTCATTGGATTTGGAGGTCGTTTGATATTTTATTCAAACATAAAGGTGGGGCACTGTGCACAGGGACCTATGTGCAAATACCCAAAAGTTCTGGGGTCCTGGTGCAAAATACCCAGCAACACACGTGCCAAGCACGTGCCTGAGGCACTCAAGGACCTAAATGTAATAAAAATAAGTTCCAAGGACTTATTGATAACTCGTATCAAAAGTCCAGGGGCTTATATGCAATTTACCCAAAATAATTCGCACATTTGCAAAATCAATGCTCACAGGGGTATATATGCAAATAAACAAAACTTTTCATTCAATGAATAACATCCAGAACTACAAGGGGTCTTACGCAAATATCCCAAAGTAACACGTGACGAAGCACGTGGTTCGCTACTGGCAGGGGTATAAGTGCAAATAAAATAAGTACGAGGTCCTTAGTGCAAATATCCCAGAAAATAAACAACTGAAATTAAGAATTACAGGACTAAAAAGAAATAAAACAAACAGAGGGGCCTAAAAGAAATTTACCCCTTTTATTATTATCGACGGCCTGATGTGTGACGCGTGGCAGATCGGACGGTGGAGAACAAACGCGCCTTTGACTCTGGAAGGGCTGGCCTGATCCGACGGCGGGTGTATGTCCACGTGGATGATCGGACGGCGGTGGATCAACGTGGTTCTTCGAAGGAGGCTCGGCTCAGATCGGATGGTCGAGAGAGGTCCACGTGGATGATCAAGCGGTACTGGGCTACTGCGCCTCTCTCCTCGGCTGCGACGGTCCGGATGAGATCCTCAGATGGATCGACGGCTGCTGCTCCTCTACAGATCGACGGCTAGGATTAGAACTGGAGCGAGGGCTTCATCGGACGGCTCTGGAAGGTGGAGGAAGAACTGATGGCCGGCGAAGTTCGCCGGCCTCCTGCGTGCACTCCGATCCTCCTCAGCTGCTGCTAATGGTCTGAACACGTTCCTGGTGGTTGCCCGCAGCTGACGGTGACGGCCAATGGCCCAACCGAACCCTGGAGGGGTTCCGGCGAGGCCTAGTGGCTCGAAGCTCCTGGCTGAACGATGAAGGAGGCTCAGACACCCCCTTTGGACCTGCAAAGTGGTCAAGAAGCTTCGCGGGTCGAGGGCAAAGTGCCTCGACCCGGTTAGGTGGCGTGAAGATGATCGGTGCGGTGGGGCGGAAGAGCTCCGGCGAGGCGACGGCGGTGGAGCTCGACTCCCAGATCCTGTGCGATCTGGGTTGAGTGAGTGGGCGTAGAAGGTGCGCGGGGTTACGGCGGAGGTGATGATCGGGTCGGATGGTCGAAACGTAGCGCGAGATGGTCGGAATCGGAGATATGCGTCGGTGGTGTGAATTGGGCGAAATCCTAAATTAGAAGAAATTAGAGGGAACTAAGGCTACCTGGTGGATGCTGGAGACTGTGCTGGAGCTGGTCTTGCTCCTGGTCGTAGCTTCGAAGGGCGTCAAGGCCTGAAGCTCGATGCTCAACGCCGGCGGCGGAGCAAGGACGGCGAAGTACGCCGGATCAAAGGATACGCCTCCTCACCTCACTGCAACAAGGGCTGACGCTCGCTGTCACTCTTGCGGAGCCTATGGAGGTCACGGGGAAGAAGGAGAGGGTCCAAAGATGGGGCGCGGAGGCGGCGGAGGGAAGAATATATATGGTGACAGCGTCGACTAGGGTTGAGGGTGGACGGCTAAGGAAGGCATGGATTTGATGGCGGAGGATCCGGCGAGGGAGAGGGATGAACGGCGAAGAATCCGGGCGTGGGGTATGCGTGGGAGACAGCCTGGAGACGCGTGGGAAAATCGGAGAAGGCGGGGCGGCGCGCGTCGTCCAGAATAGGAAGGAGACCGCGGGGGAGTTGACCGGGGTCAACATTCCCCTGTGGACCAGTCAGACGCTGCCACGTGTTCCTGATTTTTGTTTATTTATTTTAGGGCAGAAATAGGCCGAATTAAAGAAAACTCAAAACATGAAATATTTTTCTTTTATTTTTTTCTATTTTTTGGTGATTTTTATTTAATTTTTGGAAATAAAAATAGGGTAGCTCTATATATAGGTATATGTACACTATATGGATTTTTATTTTTGATTTTTTTATTTGTTATTTTTATATGTTTTTATGCTAATTTTGTATTTTATTTATTTACAAGATAAAATATGGAATAAAAGAATATTTTTATTTTATTTTTATTACTTATATACAAGGGTGAAATAAATAGATATATACATTTATATACATGGTATTTATACAATGTATTTTTGTATTTTTATTTTTGTAATTTTTATTTGATTTTTGTTTTGTTTCTTTTTATTTATTTTATTTACAAAATTATGCCATAGAATATTCACAAAAAGTTTAGAAAATAAATACATTTATCTAAAGGGTTAGATAAATACAATGGTGATGGTCTATGCACATGGTGAAGGTATTTTTGACTTTTTGATTTTCATCTTTTTATTTTGTTTTTAATAGAATATACAAAATATATACAAAAATATTTACAACATATTTTTGGGTGAGGAAAATATATTTTTACAGAAGTATATACACATGAGCTCCTATCTCCCTCTACTTTGGCTTTTATGCGGTCAGGCCCATGCTGAGCCCTCCCTTGGGTTAGGTTGCTCAATATTTATTCAAAATATTTCCCTCTTTTTCTTTTTGCTCTTTATTCTTTTATTTTGTGCACAAAAACATGCTAATTATAGGTTTTTACACAATGCATGCTTCTGGCAATTATTTGTATTTACACTTATCTACATGTATTTGCAAAGGTTTTTGTAGCTAAAATAATAGAATAAAGAGTGATGAATGGGTATTCATCAGTAGGCTACCTTCAGACGGGAGATGGACGAGTTCCGCCAGGAGATGCGGAACATTGTAAGAGGGAAGGCCGCTATCCCTGCCCAGCTCGAGCCGAATCCCAACAACCTAAAGCGGAAATCTGAGCAGGTAGTTTGTACTGAGTATACCACTCCTAGTGATGCATTTGGTGATATGACTGGATATCTGTTTGATACTGATTTTGTCACACTTAGGAACGGTAGGATGCCAACAGGCGACGCCTCGTCTGAGCTACATCATGAGGATCCACCTAGAGCGCCCGACAAGGAGGAGGATGACGGTGGTACTGATGCCACCAAGGATGCTGATTCCACCGGCGGTACTGAGGCCACCGTTTCACCAGTTCGAGGAGGTGGTAATGAGGCCACCCACGATGCCGATCCAGAGCGCGGTACTGAGGCCGCGAGTTTTACAACCGAGCCAGCCGATGGTGGTACTGAGGCCACCCATACTTTTGAGAGACATGTTGTTTTTCCTTCTTCTGCACATGTATCTCGGAACAGTTCTATGAATAAAGGAAAGGGTTTATTTTCTTCTGGTCCCACTGTGGTGCATGATGTATGTGTGGATCCGGTCTTCGAACCGCCTAGACCCTTTTCTAGTCCTTCATCTGAGAAGGACCCAGTGATCCCCTTCCCTAGAGCCCTTCAGATGGGGAAGGGGAAGAAAACAAAAAATCCAAAAAAGAGAGACCAGGAAGAGTTCAGCCAGCAGATGATAAATCGTTTTCACGTACAGCTGACTCTTCAGGAGGCTTTGCAGCACATTCCCCTTCTTCAGCGTTCCCTTAGAGACAGGACCACAGTCAAGAGGAAGAGGAGGAACCACCACTCTGAGATCCATGTGCTGACGAAAGCCACGTGTTTCACGATCCAGAACCGTCTTCTGGCCAAGAGGCCAGATTCAGGAGCCCCTTATGTCAGATGCCATATCAGTGAGCAGAGATTCGACCGTACTCTATTGGATAGCGGATCGTCGATCAACCTCCTTCCGGCAGCCCTTCTCGACCGCTTCGAGTTGGGCACTCTTAGACAGAGCAGGACAGTCCTTCAGTTTGCTGATAGATCTGTTAAGAGGCCGAAGGGGTTGTTGCGAGACGTTGTCGTCACTATTCAGGGCCTGCAATTCCCCGTGGACTTCGTAGTGTTGGACATGGAGATCCCTGATTCAGTGACCGATACCCCCATCATTCTCGGTCGCCCGTTCTTGGCCACAACCAAGGCAGTGACCGATCATGATAGTGGGAAGGTATACTTTCGCGTCGAGGGTGAAAGTGTACAAATAGAGACGGTCGAGGACAGTAGAGCCAGAGAGAGATCATGCTCAGAGACCACTTCAGATACAGAGCAGCTGACAGATGCAGGGCTAGACATCCACCAGGACTGTGACTTTGTGATCACAGATGATGAGGCAGTTTGGGCAGACCCAGCAGCACAGGCCATCCTCTCATTTTCAGACACCGCTGATGCAGAGATGATAGCAAAGGAGAGCTTGGAGAGCACATTCCTGGTTCAGGACACTTTAGAGGCAGCAGAGCAGGTTCTTGACCGCGACACGGATTTTTGTGATGATGGTGGTACTGATGCCACCTTGTGTGATGCAGATCCCTCGGAGTCAGAGTCTGAGTGGGCAGATTGTGATGATTACATGCCAGACCTGATTTCCACTGAGCCTATAGCTGAGGAGGAGGTGAATGCCGAGCAGTTCAGAGACAGTTCAGTTGAGCAACCCTCTTCAGACCCAGTTTGCGAGAGTACGCTTTCAGTCTCCCGAACAGATTTGGCAGCATACACGCGACTTCTTTCGAAGCCAGATTTGCCAGCACCCAGTTGTCCAGAGCTGAAGCCACTTCCTTCGTCGTTGAAGTATAGATTCCTTGCGGGTGAGCATGAGATGTACCCAGTCATTATCTCAGCCGATTTGACTGGAGAGCAGGAATCCCGTCTGATGGGGGTTCTTGAAAAGAACCGCAAGGCAATAGGATGGAGCGTAGCAGATCTCCATGGGATTAGTCCGGCCCTGTGCTCCCACCATATCTATCTCGAGGATGAGGCAAAGCCGTCGCGTGAGTTCCAGCGACGGCTGAACCCAAATCTGAGAGAGGTTGTCATGAAGGAAATTTCGAAATGGTGGAGCACCGATTTTATCTATCCCATCTCCGACTCCAAGTGGGTCAGCCCTTTGCATGTGGTGCCCAAGAAGATGGGCATCACTACAGTGATTAGCGAGTCTGGAGAGGAGATTGCTACACGAGTACCCACTTCTTGGCGGGTTTGTGTTGACTACAGGAGACTCAACCAGGCCACCAAGAAGGATCATTTCCCCCTGCCCTTTATTGATCAGATCATTGAGAGACTGGCAGGGAAGAGCCATTACTGTTTTCTGGATGGGTACTCGGGCTACAACCAGGTAGCCATCGCTCCTGAGGATCAGGAGAAGACCACCTTTATATGTCCCTTCGGCACATATGCCTTCCGACGCATGCCATTTGGGCTATGCAATGCCCCTGCGACTTTTCAGAGATGCATGCTGTCGATCTTTTCGGACATGGTAGGGGAGTGCTTAGAGGTCTTCATGAATGATTTCTCGGTTTACGGCGACAGATTCGACTCCTGTCTTGACTGCCTAGACCGGGTACTTCAACGATGTATTGAGGTCCGCTTGGTTCTTTCTTGGGAGAAGAGTCACTTCATGGTGACTCAAGGGAGGGTGCTTGGCCACATCATCTCCAACAGGGGCATGGAGGTTGATCCGGCCAAGGTTGATGTCATTAGAAAACTCACACCACCGTCTAATTTGCGGCAGTTACGGTCTTTCCTGGGGCACGTCGGTTTCTATCGGCGGTTCATTCGTGATTTCAGTAGGGTTGCCCGGCCGTTGACTGACCTGCTGACGAAAGACACCGAGTTCCTTGTCGATGACAAGTGTCTTTCGTCGTTTGAGACTCTCAAGCATTGTATTGTTAAGGCTCCTGTCCTCCAGCCACCAGATTGGTCTCTCCCATTCGAGATCATGACGGACGCCTCCGTTTTTGCCGTGGGGGCTGTGTTGGGACAGAGGAGGGATGGAGTTCCATTTGCTATCCACTATGCTAGCCGCACCTTGGATTCCGCCCAACGGAATTATACAGTCACAGAGAAGGAGATGCTAGCAGTTGTGTTCGCCCTAGATAAGTTCAGATCTTACATCATTGGATCTAGAGTGACTTTGTATACTGATCATACCGCCATCCGATACCTCATGGCAAAGAAGGATGCCAAGGCCAGACTAACTAGATGGATCCTTCTACTCCAGGAGTTCGACATTGAGATCAAGGATAAGCCTGGAGTTAAGAATGTGGTGGCGGATCATCTCTCCCGTTTAGAGCAGCCTGAGGAGTCTGAGCAGATTGACCCTATTTGTGAGACCTTCCCAGACGAGGCGATCCTTGCTATCGCCTCACTCCCGTGGTATGCCGATATTGTGAACTTTCTTGTTGCTAAGAAAGTCCCACAAGGTTGGCCCAGACAGAGGCTTGAGACCTTCCTCGCGAAGGCCAAGTCTTACCATTGGGAGGATCCCATCCTTTACCACGAAGGAGGGGATAGTGTATGGCGTAGGTGCATTCCTCAGGATGAGCACCATAGCGTCCTCACTTACTGCCACAAGCTTGAGGCAGGAGGACATCACTCTGGGAGAAGAACGACACAGAAAGTGCTCCAATCCGGCTTGTGGTGGCCTACCCTCTTCAAGGACTCTGATGAGTTCGTGAAGAGGTGTACTGACTGTCAGAGGATGGGCACTTGTGGACAGCGTGATATGATGCCGATGCAGCCCATCCACTTCTGTGAGGTTTTTGACGCATGCATCGATTTCATGGGTCCATTCCCTAAGAGTCAGGGATTTGAGTACATTCTGTTGGCTGTTGATTATGTGAGTCGTTGGGTTGAGGCTATCCCCGCCCGAGCCGCTGATGCCAGGACAGTTTGCAGATTTTTGAGGAAGCACATCATCATGCGGTTCGGGGTACCTCGAGTATTGATTTCAGATGGGGGGTCTCATTTCATCAACGACCAGGTAAAGGCACTTGCTAGTGAGTTCGGCATAGACCATCGAGTTGCCACTCCATACCATCCATAGACGAATGGTCTAGCCGAGGTCTCGAACAGGGAGATCAAGATTATTTTGCAGAAAGTCGTCCGCCCTGACCGAAAGGATTGGTCACAGCTTTTGGACTCGGTCTTGTGGGCATATAGGACGTCTTTCAAGACACCATTGGGCACATCTCCCTTTCGCCTCGTTTATGGCAAGCCGTGCCATTTACCTGTTGAGTTGAGGCACAAGTCACTTTGGGCAGTCACGGATATTCTTTTAGATCCAGATAGTGTAGGAGACCAGAGGAGGGCAGAGTTAGCAGCCTTGGAGGAGCTTAGAGATACAGCCTTCTCAAACAGCCTACAGTATAAGGAGAGAGTGAAAGAGTGGCATGATTCTCATATCAGCCACAAGCATTTTGAGCCTGGACAGAGAGTATGGTTGTTTGATGCTAGGCTTCATCTATTTCCAGGGAAGCTACAGAGCAAATGGAAGGGACCTTATCTTGTGAGAAAGGTACATGACAACGGTAGCATTGATATATCCGAGTTGTCTTCTGAGAGTACCTTTCGAGTGAACGGCCAGCGGCTCAAGCCATTTCTAGATCATGAGCTGTGGGTCGTTGATGTTGCCCCTATTCACTTTGCGTGAGATGTGGTCTCTTGACTCGCATCTATTGCATCTCACGCCTGATTATCACTGTTCTTCCGACATGTATAGATCCAGTTGTCCATATCACTCTATTCTTTAGTCCCACATCCCTTTTCTCATCTTATGATTATGCTATACTTAGGGTGTACTTTACCCTAAGTATAGGGGGATGTAGGACCTGCGAGTATTCTTTTCATTCTTTCTACCCCTGTTTTGCTGCCTATACTTAGGGATATTTTACCCTAAGTATAGGGGGGCAGACTCTGTACATTCTTCACTCGGATTTCCCTTCATGTACAGCTTCCTATACTTAGGATTATTTAATCCTAAGTATAGGGGGAAAACACCGAGTTCTCCTCATTCTATTCATTCATTCATCTCTGTATCTAGCCATTCCTTTTCACTTCCCTGTTACTAAGCACGAGTTATGTCTTCTTCATCGCTCTTGATCACTTTGAGGACATCGTTCGAGCTAAGTACAAGGGGGGTGTGTATATATTTCATATATACTTTAGCCATAACTCGTACTTTGTGTGAGTGTGTTAATAAATAAAATGGCTAAAAACCTTAAAAATCACAAAAATAAAAAAATTTTTCCTGTAAATGATCATTCTTTTATTGCACATACATAGCTAGTGTACAAAATTATTTTTTGTAAAAAAGTGTTCAAAAATCTTTTGTGTAAAGCTTGTGTAAATAGTTTCTTATCAAAATTATGTATATAGTACAAAATTTTTCCAAACTGTTTTGAAAATCAAAAGTTTGCAAAAATCTTGTGTAAATGTTTGTAAATACTTTTGCAAAACTTGCACTTCATGCATTCATCCATTTATGATTTCAAAACATTTTTCAAAAATTTTGCATGATTGTAAATATGTGTAAATAGCATCTTTGTATATATGTATATAATTTTCCTGGATGATAGTTGACATTTAAACTAAGCCTGGAATTAAATTGGGAAATGGAGCTTGATTAAGATCTTAATCCACCTAATTCTAAGAGGAACCTTATAGGGCTTAGGGTTAAGGCTTTTCAGGTCCATAAGGACTTAATTCTTTGAGTCCACTAGGCTATGAGCATATGTCATCTTGATGAGCCTAAGTAGAGCACTTAACAACACACGCATGACTCTTAGAGACAATGGCTTGACTTGCACCAGCACCTTACACATAGCTCTCCACGGATGAGGTGGTGAGGAGGAAGTGTCCTTTGGCTTGGGGTAGCATATGAGGGTAGTACTTCTAGGCGGAACCTCTCTTCTTCTTTTAGTGAAGGAAGTGCACCTCAACTTGGTCTAGTGGTGATGAAGGCTAAAGATAGAAGCCGTGGGTTGCAATAAAGCTTCAAAAGAGGGATAGTCTACTGGCTCAAGAGGAAAATTCTTGTATATATATGCTGCACCATGTAGATATGTTGTATAGATGCACTGAAAAAAAAATGCAAAAAGAACTCCAAAAAAGTGGTGGGCCGGATTGAAAATTTAATAACCCCACCGGAGTGTATATAGTCAAATAAAGCAGAAGCTTATGGTACTCATGTTACATCTCATGAAGCTTGCAGCGGGAGACTTAGCTACACTGGTTGAGCTCCCAAAAGTCTATACTTCTTATTCCCCCTCTTCTTGTGCCGGTTGCACTAGAACTTAGAAGGGAATACCCCGCTTCTCGAGGAAAGAGTTGCTAGACCGAGGAATTAGAGTTACCAGGTTGGGGGAGGTTGTTTCTTTGTTACTTCTGAGGTGGGCAGCTACATATCACTTACACAGCATGGAAAGATTCACGGTCATTAGAGTTTGTGTATGTAGACTTGTTCCGATCTGGTTTATTAAGGAGTCTTGTCCATAGATTGGTGGAACTTAGAGGCTGTTGAGTTTTAAGCTTAAGCCAAATAAGGTTCCGACACATTAATAATCCAGAGATCTGATCGAGCTCCATAATTCAATTTAATGAAGGAAAGTTTAATATTCAACCTTGATCCATGTACATTTTCCTCTTTTTCTTTTTCTTTTTCTTTTTCTTTCTTTCTTTTTCACTTCTTTTTCAAATAAGTGTTTGCTAAGGGACTAGCAAAAGTTAAGTATAGGGGGGTGATGAATACCCATTCATCACTCTTTATTCTTATATTTTAGCTACAACAACCTTTGCAAATACATGTATATTCATGTAAATACAAATAATTATCAAAAGCATGCATTATATAAAGTTTAATAATTAGCATGTTTTTGTGCAAAAATAAAAGAATAAAGAGTAAAAAGAAAAAGAGGAAAATATTTAGAATAAATATTGAGCAACCTAACCCAAGGGAGGGCTCAACATGGGCCTGACCGCATAAAAGCCAAAGTAGAGGGAGATAGGGGCTCATGTGTGTAAATATGTATATAAATAAAATAAAAATATTTTCCTCCCAAAAATAGACTCAAAAGGGCTTGTGAATATTTGTATATATTCATAAATATAAAATAAAGACAAAAATAGTAAAAATTAAAAAGAAAACAAAAATAGATCACTTATGCATAATCACCATGTACATAGCTCCTTTATCTATATTTATTTCACCCTGTAAAAAAATAAAATTAATCTCCAAAAATTTTGTAAATATTCTACTTTTTATGTTGTAAATAAATAAAATGAAAACAATTAAAACAAAAACAAAATAAAAAGAACAAAATTAAAAACCCAAAAATACATTGTAAATATACCATGTATATCTATGTATATATCTATTTATTTCACCTATGTATATAAATAATAAAAATAAAATAAAAATATCTTTTTATTCCTAATTTTATGATATAAATAAATAAAATATAAAATGGGAATAAAAATGTATAAAAATAAAGTTTAAAAAATCAAAAATAAAATTTATATATTGTATATATACCTATATATAGCCCTACTATGTAAATACCTTATTTTTACTTTGAAAAATTAATTAAAAATCACTAAAAAATAGAAAAAAAAATAAAACAAAAATATTTCAAGTCTTGACTTTTTAATAAATTGGCCATTTACTATTTTTTAATGATTTTACAAATATTTCCAAATGGCCTCTTCCCATTGGTCCAGGGGGTTGTTGACCGCCCGGTCAACTCCCCCCCCCCCCAGGATCACCTTCCACGGGTTTTGGTTCACGGACCCGGTTTCTCGGATTTTCTCCATCCATACCTGATCACCATCTCCCTAAACCCCGGGGCACCTTCGCCAGCGCATCCGCATCGAGATCCGCGCCTCGTGCAACCCTACCCGATCACTCCTAGCCGGACCTGCACCCATACTTAAGCTGAGCTCCGCCACCCTAATTCTCATCTTTGGCTCATTTTCTCCACCACCAGTGACCTCCAGTGCTCGAGTGAGAGTGACAGCTTGCTCCAGGTGCTGTCGCAGCGAGGAGGGAGCAAGCGGCCACTGATCCGGCGAGCCACCACCGCCGTGCTCCGCCCAGAGCCGGAGCCAGAGTCTCGGACGTCGACGCTCCTCGAGGCAAGGACCGAGAGCATCCCCTGCTCGTCCATAGTCGAACCATCCACCTAAGTAGTTTCGATTTCTTCTCTAGTTCTCTAATTTCCGATTATCCCCAATTCACACCGCTGTCGATTTTCGCCGATTCCGACCATATCCCCCCTCCGTTCGATCATCGTAATCCATCACCGCGTTCGCTCTTCCCCCGTGCATCTTATCCGCCCCTCTTCTCAACCCAGCTCGCATAGGAGCTGGGGTTCAAACCCCTTCGCCGTCGCTTCGCCGGGGTTCGCCCGCACCACCGCACCGCTCACCTTCACGGCCACTCACGGGGTCGAGGCAGTTTGCCCTCGACCCAGGAGCTTTTTGGTGTCACCTTGCAGGTACGAGGGAGGCTATCTGAGGCCTCCCCATTCGAGCACCGGAGCTCCTCCTCCGCTGAGGTTGATCGAGCTCTCTGGAGCTCCGTTGATTCATCGGATAGGACCACCAGATGCGGGAGGTCAAGGCGGAGCTGTCTCGATCATTAGAAGCCCCCGTAGAGGCTCGGAGCGAGCATACTGGGCCGGCGAAGTTCGCCGGCCACCTGTTCTTCGAAGACCTCCAGCAGCCGTTGGATCTCCTCCGAGCTCCAGTTTCGATCTGAGCCCTCCATTCAAGGAGCAGCAGCCACCGCACGGTCTTCAGGAGGACTGATCCACGCTGTCCGATGGCCGAGGCTTAGCAGCGACGCATCTCCACCGTCAGATCCGACACGTGGCGAGGCCCCGACCGTCCGATCCACCCGAGGGCTTCCTTCGTTGGGCGCCACCCGCATCTCAGCCGTTTATCCACCCACGTGGCGTCCATCCAGCGACCCCTTTAATAAAGGGTAATTTATCCCTTAGGCCCTTAGAGTAGTTTAATTTCAGTTTAGTCCTGTAAGTATTTTTAGAGTTTTATTTGCATTGGTACTTTTGCACTGTGACCCCTGAGTTTTATTTTATTCGCACATATGCCCTGGTGTGTAGTGTAGCACGTACATCGACACGTGCCTCTTTGGGATAATTGCATTGTTAACCCTGTAGTTCTGGATGTTCTGAAATTAATGAATAGTTTTATATAATTGCATTTATACTCCTGTGTGTGGATCAATTGTGCATGTGCGTTATTTTGTTGGGTATTTTGCAACAAGCCCCCTGGACTTTTAATACCTGTTATTATTTAGTCCAGGGAACTTGTTTTTATTACATTTAGGTCCCTGAGTGCCTCAGGCACGCGCTACGCGCGTGTTTTCCTGGGAATTTTGCACCGGACCCCCCAGAGCTTTGGGTATTTGCACTCAGGTCCCTGCGCATAGTACCCTAGTTTTATTTTTTGAATAAAATAGCAAATCAACTCCGAATCCAATGAAAATTGGACACATGGCTCCTGCCATGTTGTAAAATTTTCTGGAATTTTTGGAGACATTTTTGTTTTGATTTGATATTTTAAAAAATTCAAAAACAGCTATTTTTGTTACTGTCTGATTTGAAAAATCACAAAAAATATTAAAACCTATCTAAAAATTATAAAAAAATTAGCTACTGTTATTTTAGTTGTGCTTGATTTTCTGGCCAAGTTTTGCTATTTTTCACCAAACGAAACTTATAAAAATTGAAAACACTAAAAATCTTATAAAAATTTTAATAATTAATCTAAAAACCCAAAAATAATAATTAAGGTGCCCAAATTTTCCTTATTTCTTCCTCTATACAGGAAAATTACCTCCAGGCTTATTGAGGATTTTTAGATATTTTATCTAAGTCTCTTAAACTCGGCTGGACAATACCTCCTTTTTCTGTCATTGTTTCATTTTTAGAAAATTAAATAAAAATCAGAAAAATCCCAAAAATTCACTAAAAACAGTAAAAATTATAAAATACACAAAATATTTTTATTTGAATTTTTGCTTGATTTTTGATGCATTAAATAAATAGTTGAATTGCCTTGCTTTCTTATCTTCCCCATTTTCTTAATACTTTAAAAAATCCAAAAAAATATAAAAAGATTAAAATCCACCAAAAATACTCTTTTCTTTTCTTTTCTTTTATTATTGACTACTTCGTAGGCCGCAAGGCCACCACGTGCTCCTTGTGTTCGACCCTGGTCGCTATACCAGGTTAATAAAATAGCAAGACCGCTATTTGTGCTTGATTGATTTTTATCCGATTTTGGTGGTTTCTTTTTCTGGATTGACCGAGTATGATTGCTTGGGTTGCAACGACCTTTGACGACCTTTTACCCGAGTGTTTAGATTTGCGACATCAGCGGGCGACTTAGCTGCACTAGTTAGAGCTCCCAAGGATACATGGCTACACTGGTCATGGTCCATTCTCTTCTTCCCCCTCTTCTTGAGCTGGTTGCACTTGAACTTAGAAGGGAATACCCTGCTTCTCGAGGAGGCAGTTTCCTTTAGCTTGGGGTAGCATATGAGGGTAGTACTTCTAGGCGGAACCTCTCTTCTTCTTCTAGTGAAGGAAGTGCGTCTCAACTTGGCCTAGTGGTGATGAAGGCTAAAGACAGAAGAGTGGGTTGCAATAAAGCTTCAAAAGAGGGATAGTCTACTGGCTCAAGAGGAAATTTCTTGTATATATGCTGCACCATGTATATATGTTGTACAGAGGCATTTTGAAAAAAAATGCCAAAAAGAACTCCAAAAAAGTGGTGGGTCGGATTGAAAATTTAATAACCCCACCGGAGTGTACGTAGTCAAGAAAAGCAAAAGCTTATGGTCACCATGTTACATCTCATGAAGCTTGCAGCGGGAGACTTAGCTACACTGGCTGAGCTCCCAAAAGTCTATACTTCTTCCCCCTCTTCTTGAGCCGGTTGAACTTGAACTTAGAAGGGAATACCCCGCTTCTCGAGGAAAGAGTTGCTAGACCGAGGCATTAGAGTTACCAGGTTGGGGGAGTTGTTTCTTTATTACTTCTGAGGTGGGGAGCTACATATCACTTACACCATACAAGGAAAGATTCATAGTCATTAGAGTTTGTGTATGTAGACTTGTTCTGATCTGGTTTATTGAGGAGTCTTGATCATATATTGGTGGAACTTAGAGGCTGTTAAGTTTTAAGCTTAAGTCCAAATAAGGTTCCCACAAATTAATAATCCAAAGGTCTGACCGAGCTCCATATTTCAATTTAATGAAGGAAAGTTTAATAATCAACCTTGATTTCTCCTCTTTTTCTTTTTCTTTCGCTTTTGCACTTCTTTTTCAAATAAGTGTTTTCTAAGGGACTAGCAAAAGTAAAGTATAGGGGGGTGATGAATCCCAATTCATCTGTACAGAAATGGCTATAACAGAGTTTCTGTTATTCGTATTAACAACTACTCTAGAAGGAATGTTTTTATGTGGCGCTAACGATTCAATAACTATCTTTGTAGCTCCAGAATGTTTCAGTTTATGTTCGTACCTATTATCTGGATATGCCAAGAGAGATGTACGGTCTAATGAGGCTACTACGAAATATTTACTCATGGGCGGGGCAAGCTCTTCTATTCTGGTTCATATTCCTTTATTTTAGCTAGAAACCTTAGCCAAATACCTTGTAAATATGTGTAAATATCATAAGGTGTCAAAACTCCTGCATCATGCAAATATGCATAATTAGCATGTTTTTTATGTCAAAATAAAGGAATAAAGAAATACAAGAAAAAGAGGGAAATATTTAGAATAAATATTGAGTGACCTAATCCCAAGGGAGGGCTCAGCATGGGCCTGACCGCAAAAGAACCCAAGTAGAGAGAGATAAGGTCAATCATACTTGTACATAACCCTATGTATATAAATAATTTTATTTTCCTCACAATAAAATTATAAAGGTGTTTCGCATATTTTGTACATATTTATAAAATAAAATAAAAATCAGAAAAATAAAAATAAATATAAAAATAATAAAAATCACTCTCCACCTTGTATATATACCATGTACATATGTATATAAACCTAATTATTTAACTCATGTAAATAAATCCTAAAAATAAAATAAAAATATTTTTTATTCCAAATTTTATGTTGAAAATAAATAAAATATAAAATTGGAATAATTGTGCAAAAATAAACAATTAAAAAAATAAAAATCAAAATACATATGTGTATATACTTATATATAATAATAGTATAATGCAAATACATTATTTATTTTTCAAAAAAATAAATAAAAATCACTAAAAAATAATTTGAAAATAAATAAACATTTTTCATGTTGAAAAGTTTTTAAAATAAAATCGTCTACTATTTTTATTTAAATTTTCAAATAATTAATAAATGGGGACTTGTGATTGGTCCACGGGGGATTGTTGACCCCCAGTCAACTCCCCCCCTTGGACCACCAGACCCGGATCCGTGTTCGCCGACCCGACTTCTCAAAATTTCCACGAGCTGATCCGATCACCATTTCCTGAAACCCCGGGTCCTGATTATACTTGATCCATCCGAGACTCACGCCCGATCATCGTCTTAGGGATCTGTGCTTCCAGAACCTCTCCCGATTCCAATCTTATCGGACCCTTCCTAGTATATTGTCTCACCTCCGTCCGCAATTTCAATCCACCTTTGGCCATCGCCTTCGTCTCATGGGACCTCCACTTTCCTTCCTAGAGTGACAGCTATCGAGGGGAGGTGTTGGAGTGAGGATTCGAGGTCTGAAGCTTAGGTCCGGCGAGCTTCATCGACGTACGCAGCCGCAAGGTGCGCCTGAGCCTCTGGAGGTGACGCTCCATCGAGGATACAATCCCCAGAGACCCAGCGTCTCGTCCATAGTCGACCACGCTCATCAGGTAGACTCGTTAAACCCTCTTTCATCGTCCATTTCCGATTTTTGCATCTCAGCTCCGCCCGCTCCGCCCTAGTGGCCGGAGCTCCTCCAGCCCATCCTACTCGTACCGATCCCCTCTCCGACTCATCGTCATCCCCCATACGCGGCCTGATCACCTCAAACCGAGCCATCCAAGTCGAGTTAAGTTCCATCCCTCACACATACCGGAACCCCCCTTCGATCATTCACGACGCTTCCCTTTTCCTTTTGGCTAATAACCCCCGCTAGAGTGCTCCTCCGAGCGAGAGCTTTTTTTGCAGGTGAATAAGAGCAGGTACCCCCTTGATCGCGATTCCACCCCTTCGTCGGAGCTCCTCCAGGTCGCTCTTCCCTCGTCAGAGGATCCGACCGTTGGAAGCTTCATCGGAGGCCACCACCCGACGCGGATTGTCATCGCGAGGAAGACCCTCCTTTCCGATCGTTCATCGGCCTGCTGGATCGTCTTCGGGGTGCCGGGGAACTTCGCCTGGGAGGTGTTCTTCCTCATCCCTTGCCCGTCGTTGGATCTCCCCGCCACACCAGTTTGCATCTCCACCGTCCACGCTCTGCCATGTCAGGCCGTTAGATCTCTGATCTAACGGTCACGTTCCCCCCACGTTCGTCATCGTGCCTCCACTGTTGGATCGTCCGGGCGGCTGCATCAGGACCGCGCATCAGCAGCCAACCACGCCTCGACACCTGACGCTCACGTGCGCCCCTCACGCGCTTCGGCTGGGTAATTGCACCCATACCCCTGCAGCTTTTAATAGTTATTGTTTAGTCTATTAAATAAGTTTGCACTCTTGGATATTTTCCACATTGGACCTCGATGTTTATGTTATTTGCATTTTAGTCCCTGCCTATTGATGAATCTGTGATTCATCACTTCAAAAGTCAAAAATAGAGCCTTGTTCCCGAGCAAATAGAGGCATAGTTTCCTTTATATTGCATAAATAACATTCATGCATGCATCCATAATTCATACATTTTAGTA
Organism: Ottelia alismoides; assembly: GCA_037367405.1. NCBI lineage: Eukaryota > Viridiplantae > Streptophyta > Magnoliopsida > Alismatales > Hydrocharitaceae > Ottelia > Ottelia alismoides. The sequence continues at coordinate 399,056 of JAZKJV010003714.1, read as the reverse complement.
GTCCATTTACATTTAAATAAGAAGCCAAAAATCCCTTGTAAAATACCCATTCACTAAAATAACCTCTTCTCTATAATATGTATTCCTTAGTTAATAATATAGGGAAGAATGCCAAAAATCCCCCTTGTAAAATAGTCAATAAAGCCCTAGTTACCCTGTACACTAGAATGCACATTAAGCCCTCATGCAAACTCCGAATTAGGTCTACTTACTGTTAGAATACTACACATTAAAAGACCTTTAAAATGAGACTAATTTCATTGAATTTGGAGCTTGTATGAGAAAGTTGGATTTTTGGGCCACTTTGTACACTACATATGTATATCTATGTATCCTTGTATTTATGTATCATATTTGACCTCATCTCCGTCTTTGGTCAACATGAAACTTGTAGATCTCATCGAGATCTACAACTTTCATGTTTTGAGTTTTTTTCAAATTCGGCTCCCTCTTCTCTCTACACGTGTCTCTTCTTCCAGCCACTCAAAGCAGGCCACGTGGCGCCATCTGGTTGCGCCAAGCGGCCCGCTTCCCCTCGCCTCATCCGCCTGCGACCTCAGCCGTTGGATCTCGCTTCAGATCCAACGGCGCAGCTCTTCCCACGCGTGCCTAATTCCATAGCCGTCAGATCTTCCCCGTGCTCCATCTTAACCGCACGTCAACGCCTCGCGCAGAGTGCGCCACATGGCTCCACCACAGCCCATCATCTCCGAGCCCCTGATCGAATCCTACACGTCCCCTTCCGCTTTGATCACCACCGTTGGATCACAAGATCCAACGGTGGAGACCTCGTCTCCTACCTCCAGGCGCCCCTCTCTCCCACGTCCCTTGCCTTGCGGGAGGGGCGCCCCCTTCCTATTCTTGGATGCACGTCAGCCATCCTCTCCGACCGCCAACACTCCCACGATGAGCCCCACTCATCCCTTTCCCTCGCCAGCTCCCTCACGCTCCACCACCTCACCATAGAAGTCCCACGTCACCCTCAAACCTCACCTCGTCGCCAACACTGCCACCAACTTCACCTTATAAATAAGCCATCACCGGCCGACTTCACCCCCATCCGCCACTCCAGAGAGCTTCCCTGAGCTCCGACCTACCAATTGGTGACAGCGATTAGTTGAATCGTTGAGCGAAGAAGGGGTGTCATCTCCGGCGAGATCCACGGCCGCCACCGCCGTGCTGCAGCCTCCATCCGCGAGCTGCGTGAGCTCAGGCCATCTACCGACCTTCGAGCGACGACCTGGAGCTCAAACCTGAGCTCCATTCCCCAGGTAGATTCCTCCACTTCTCTCTGATCTTCTTCTGACTTTCTTCTTCGATTTCTTTGATTTAATTCACCCTCCATCATTGTTTTCTCGCTCCACCTCCGTCCCTCCGAGCTCCGCAACGGAGCTCCGATCCTCGCGCTGCCATTATCTTCGTCCATCACCATACCCCACCTTCGCTCGACGCCAGCTCCGCCACCTGGGCAGAGCCCGATCACCGGATCCATCTCGCCCCGCCTTAGGCCTCTCATTTCACCTAGCACGACTCCACGAGCACGCGCACGCTTCGGCTATCTCCGCTAACCCCCTGTAGGTACACCCATCTCACTGGCCGGAAGCTCGTCGGAGCTCCCTTCGAGCTTTACCGGCACCGTGCCCCCGACCACCTCGCTCACTCCTGAGGCCACCGGAGGCTTCGTCGACCATCCGCGCATCTTCTGGAGCACCTCCGACTCGCCATCGACCTCCACTGACGACGGGAAGGAAGGGCGGAGCAGCAACCCGATCGCCGGAGCCCCGCCTTCTCCTCCGCAGGAGGCGGAGGGCCGTCGAGGAAGAAGCTCCAGGAGCCGCTCGATCACCTTGATCGAACGGCCCGCAATCAGCCGCGTCACTCACCACCGGAGCTGCCAAAGACCGTAGGATCATCCTTGATCCCACGAACAGAAGAACGCCACGTCGACATCTTCAGCCCTGATCGACAACCGTTAGATCTATTTAGATCTGACGGCTCCTCACGTCGCCACGCGTCATCACCGCCATCCTTTGGATCGATCTTGATCCAAAGGCCCGCAGGCCGCCACGTCGACGAAGACCGAGCCTCGGCCCCAAGCCTAGGCTCGGTCGACCCAAGCCTCGCTCCGGACCCCCAAAGCCCCCGATCCTCGCTCCGAGCCACCGCAGCCATCCGAGCCTAGGCCGTCCACGTGAGGAGCACGTGCGGCCTGGGTAAATTGCACAGAGGCCCCTCGACCTTTTCATATTTGCAAAAAGGCCCCTGTGAAGCAGACCCCACGTGAGGAGCACGTGTCCTGTGGAGATTTTGCACAAGAGTCCCCTACATTATAGGTAATTGCATTTTAGTCCCTGTCTGCATATTTGCTTATTGTAATTTTAATTTCCTGTATTGCATTTATACCCATGTGTTTGCACGCATCCCTAGGTTGCATTTTACATCATTTTGCAAATTTAAAAATTGCATTTTGTTGGGAATTTTGTCCTCTGTCTATTGGTCCACGTGTCATATTTTTGTAAGTTCAGATGAATTATTAATGAATTAATTGGTGAATTTTTGACATATTTTGCCCAGTGACACCTTTTGATTTATAGTTAATTCTCTGTGCCTTCAAAAATCATAAAAAATTCACAGTAGCTTAAGGACATTATTCTTAGCATACCATAAAAATTTCATGGCATTTGCACGCATATAGAGGCCTAAATAAATTGTTAAGTGATTTTCTTAGATTAATTTTAATTAATTCATTTCACAGTGAAATTAAGATCTGTTAATTTTCCTAGGTCCCTTATCATTAGGGCCACCTAGGATAATTTTAGTTCTTGGAAAAATTGTGGTTTGATATTTATTAAAAATTAAATACTGAAAATCACCCTGTCTGTTCATTTAATTCACAGTAAATTTATTTAGTGTCGAAAAATTCCAAAAAAATTAGTGTAGGTCATTTTCATCACCATTAATCATCTGGTCAATTTTCATAATTTTTGGACTTCATTTGATATCATAATTAAATTGAACATTAAATTGGCATGCATTGTCTCCATAAGTCTGCATAGAAAATTAAAAAAGACCAAAAAAATTACTCCTCATAAATCAACACTCGGATCCTTGCTTAAATCCACCTAAGGAGACAGATGCCTCCCTGAGATCGACCTTGGACTCCACCAAGTAAAAAAATTTGCCGCTTAAAATTAACTTCACATTAATCGATAAGTGGTTTTTAATTAATCCCTCGTATCCGACTGCAACGAATCACATTAATTAATTTGGACATTAATTTGACCGAATTAACATAGGGTGCGGGGCGGTTGTTAAAATGGCGTTGTTGCCAGGGAGGCACGGCTTAGGTTAAATTTTAGCAAAATTATTGAGTGTTTGATTTTCATTCCCCGGGTAGTCTGACCCCCGTTTTTTCTTGTAATTATTTTCTCTCCTTTATTTTTACATTATTTTATTTTTGTGTAACTCTCTGACCTCCATTTATTTTTTGTGTGAGGACCGCGAGGAGTCGGCGACGCTTTGAGGACTTAGCGATTAAATTTTTGTTGAGTGAAAGAGAGGCTTTGTAATTACATTTTATTTTATTTCTTTTTCTTTCGCATCATTTCCAGCGGTTCCCGTTTGGGATCTCGCGTGTGTAAAGATAGTGAAACTGTGTCCCGTGTGCTGTGTGGGTGAATTGTAACTTATCTTGCACTAGCGGCTCCTCGAGTCATTCTAGGAATTGTTTGTGCTCGTAATCAATAGGACCACACAATACACTTAAAAGACGCACCTAGACCGCAGTACTTAGTCAAAATTAAACTGTTCTTCACGCTAATAGAACTGCCTGTCTAGGAGCGGCTTTTCATCGCTTGCATTTGCATGTAGAGTAAAAAGATTTCAATTCTGTATTGCATCCTGCATAAAAAAGCGAAGGGATCACTGTAAGTATTCTCTACTCAGCATAGCATCATTGATTTTTCGTGCATCGGCTTTTCTCGATTTCCCCCTCTGATTTTCTCACTTAAATTAAACAGGAAATTGGGACTGTCCGATAGGCGTGCTTTGTGGTGGACTAATTAAAGTGATAACTTAACTTTAAAAATCGGGACTGCGAACAGTATTGACCAAAAAAAGAGAATAAAATCTGAAAATTATTTGCGGGAGATTAATCCCCGACCTTGTTTTCAGGCTGAGTGAGGGTACTTGAGTGTGTTTGAACACCTTAAGGTAGAGCCCAGATCCCCGCCTTCCATATCACGAGCCAACTGATCTTAGCAAATATCACGAGTGGGATACTTTTAAGCTCATTGACAAGTACCAAGTAGCCTCCGCCTTCGCGGGTAGATAGGGGCGAACCAGCGGTACTCTGCGACTAGGCCTAGCTTTGTCAGCCTCCGCCTGCTTGCAGGTAGAAGGGGCATGTCATTGAGTCTCCACTCCGGATAGGAGCGCAGAAAGGGAGGATCGGCGGTATCTTAGGCGATAGGATAAACAGGGAAGACGCATCCGGCTCTAAGCCGACTTCCCTATAGGCTGCTAATCCTTGCTATCTTGTTTGAAAAATCACACTTAAAAATTACAAGATTAATCGGACTCGATTTCGAGTCCTTCACAGGTGTTGAGTGTGAACTCAGGGTTTTGGATTGATTTTGCTTGCTTCAGGTAGGTGTAAAAACCCTATCTTCTTCACGTCACATCAAGATGAGTAATTGGGGAGATCTCGACGCATTATTCACCGATCTCTCTATGAGTCCCCCAAGTGACTCGTCTTCATCGGCCCAAGCGCACCTTGGACCACCCAGGACTCATGACCCTCTTGAGTCTTGGTTCCCTCATACTCAGGGTGGTCACTCTCCAACCAACCCTTTCATCTCCTCCGAGATTATCGAGGAAGATCATCGCCTCGGTAATCCTTTCCTTAAGTTATCCTCTGACATCGACCTTACTTTCCCCCCAGGACTGGAGGACGAGATGCCGCCAAAAGTACCACCACATGAGGAACAAATAAAACAGATTCTTGCTCGCCTCGCTGAAGCCGAACAGAAGAATGCAGATCTCACGGCGCGGATGGGACGGATCATAGTAGCAGAAGGAATCGACCGACCAATGGTTGATACCTATAACCCGGCGGAGAACGAGATTCAGAACTGGTTGGCACCTGCAGTTCCCGCCCAGGCATTTGAGCTGAAGCCCCACTTCCTTAGTCTGCTTCCGAAGTTCAACGGAAACCTTAATGAAGAACCATACACTTTCCTCCGTGACTTCGAGTTGGTGTGCAACAATCTTTGTCATCCCAATGTTGGCCAAGATTATATTCGGCTGAAGGCCACCCCTTTTGCCTTAGGTGATAAGGCGGCTCATTGGTTGAAAAACTTAGGGGAGGTATGCAATACCTGGATGCAGTTCAAGGATCTATTCTTGAAGAAGTTCTACCCTCTCAGTAGGACAAACCAGATGTTAACAAAGATCGCCAGCTTTGCCCAAGGACCTAGTGAACCTTTCCATGATGCTTGGGATAGGTTCAATGATTTAGTACAGAAATGCCCCTGCCACGGCATTTCAAAGGCGATCTTAGTCCAAACCTTGATCTGTGGTTTAACCCCAGAGATGCAGGGGTTGGTCAGTGCCGCCTGTGGGGGAAGCTATCTGAACAAAAACGAGCATGCTGTATGGAAGATCTTAGAGCAGATGGCGGAAACCGGCAGGTCACAGGCCACAAGGGCCTATCAGTTGTCTCCCTCAATCCTATCCAATGAGACAACTCGAAGGACTGTAGCAGATCTGACTGAAGACCTCATCCCCAGCATGGGGATGATTGCCGACAAGCTTACCATGGTCGAGCAGATCCATAAGAGAGTCGTGGAGATGGAGTCTCTTTCGAGCCTTCCAAAGAAAGTGGAGGAACTCTCTGAAAAGGTAGCTAAGATCAAGCTACCTGCCCCTTCTGCACCACCTGTACTTGTACATCAAGTCCATCTTGTACAGGAACAGGCATTGGGGTCTCAGAGTAGCTGGGATCAGACTTATACCCAGCAGAACCATCATGCACCCCCACAAGTGGAAACGGAGGAGCCTCCACCAGTATACGAGATCAACGGGCTGTGGTATAGCCGTGACCCAATAGTCCGGCAAATCGAGATGGGGAAGGATCAGCCACACCGCCCATCCCCAGTCTACCAAGAAACCAGGCCCGTCGCCGTTCCGCGCTTCCAGTCCAGGCCAGAACAGGGGTACCAGCCGTAGCAGCGCACTTACCAGCAGGGGCCAGCATCGTCCCATCAGCAACAGTATCGGCATGGCCAGCAGGGCCAATACAGGACGGCATCAACACAGCAGCAAGCCCAGCCCACCGAATTGGAGTCACTCACCTTGGCGATCCAGACCCTGTCTGATAGGGTCCAACAGATGCAGAATGACTACCTGGACATGAGGACCAACATCAATCGGGTCTCTCGTAACCAGGACCAACAAATGGCGCCAAGGACCCCAATTCCCGCACAGGTTCAGGCCAACCCAAACAGCATACACCAGGGCCAGAACTGACCTCGAGATCAGGTATATTATTCAGATAATTACTTATCTGAACATGAGATCCTTTCGTACGATAATGTCAATCATATGTCCCTCAGGAGCGGAAGGACCGTGACCATACCTGATCGGGCACGGGCGCAGAAGGAAGGAGCCTCCGAGAATCTACCTGAGGAGAATTCGGAGGAAGAAGAGGAGGAGCATCACCACCACCATCGCCAGCAGAAGAAGAGGACATCTGAGTCCTCGAAGCAGCATTCCCGCATCCACGTAGAGTCAGACGACACCGATGAGCCCGCACCTCCATCTGAGGAGGATCGTCCAGAAGAAGCGGAAGAAGCGTCACCGGTTTCGCCTCAGCATTTTCTTTTTGGTCAGAGTCCAAGTCCGAGTCTGTATCAGAGTCAGAGTCAGAGTCATGTTAAGAACTCAGTTCCAGCAGTTAATGAGAATATTTCAGTTCCAGAACCTGAGTTGGAATCAATAATCCCTTTCCCCCGAGCTCTCAAGGGTGGAAAGAAGAAAATCAAAAAAAATCCAAAAAGATGACCCTGAGATGGCTGAATTTTGCAATAAACACATCAAGGTCACAATCCCTTTTGACAAGTTCGTGGAAATGACCCCTGCATTCCAAAAATACCTTAAGGTGAGATGCACACCTACTAGGGTTAGCAGGAAGACCAGAAGCCGTGTTGAGAAACACGTTTTATCAGTAGCCACGACTTGTGCAATAAAGAACTCGTTTCCTCGGAAACGAAGAGACATGGGTGCACATTATGTAGTGAGTCATGTTGATGACATCGCGTTTGCACGCACTCTCCTGGACAATGGTTCCTCGATCAACTTGATGCCCACAGCCCTCTATGAGCGGCATAATCTCGGACCTCTTAGGAAATCTAGAGCTATTCTGCAGTTTGCTGACAAATCCACTAAGAGGTCCCAAGGAGAGTTAAGGAACATTGTGATTAAAGTCGAGGGGCAAGAATACATGGTGGACTTCACTGTCCTGGATATGGAAACCCCTCGTAATTGGAGAGATTCCCAGATCATTTTAGGTAGGCCCTTCCTCAGAACAGCGGGGGCCTTATTTGATTATAAGAATGGGAAGATTCAGTTCCAAACTCCAGGCGGAGATGAGGAACTTGAGATGAAGCAGACAAGATGGCAGAGACCGGACTCCGAATCCAGCACCGAGTACTCTTCTACCGGAACAGACTGTGAGCATGTAGACGTAGTTGGACCATGGAGACAGAACCCAGCCAGCATCGATGTGTCCATCTCCTTTGAAGATGATCCAGTGCATGAGTCAGTCTGCGAGATCCTCAGGAACGAGTACAGCTCTGAGCCTGCATCACCCTACATCTTCGATGACATAGAGGCCCAGTTGGGCATGTCAGTCCTTACATCCTTAGGACAATCGGAAGATGAGGATGACGAGTCGGACGAGGCGTTTGTCGATTGTATGGAAACCTTTGATGATCCGACTCCAGAGCCGCGCTTGGTGGCAGCTATCACAGAAGACGATCCAGCCACTTGCAACACTGAACCAGAACAGATTGAGCCAGACTTCTTAGACGATCACACTATTCCTGAGCTCAAACCTCTACCCACAACCCTGAAATATGCCTTCCTTGCGGGCCAAGACAAGAAATTTCCGGTCATTATCAGTTCGCAATTGACCGAGGAGCAGGAATATCGCTTGCTAGAGATCCTGGAGAAGAACCGCAAGGCAATAGGCTGGAGCATTTCCGATCTCCACGGGATAAATCCCGCTCTGTGTTCGCACCATATTTACTTGGAGAACGAAGCCAAACCCTCTCGTGAATTCCAACGCCGGTTGAATCCAAATTTACGAGAGGTTGTGAAAAAAGAGATAGAAAAATGGTGCGACGCGGGTTTCATTTACCCAATCTCCGACTCTAAGTGGGTGGCCCCAATCCATGTTGTACCGAAAAAGTCGGGAATTCAGACGACCACCAACGAGGACAGAGAGGAGATCGTGACGAGAGTACCCACGTCGTGGCGCGTCTGTGTGGATTACAGACGCTTGAATGCCGCGACGAAGAAGGATCATTTCCCCCTACCGTTCATTGATCAGATCCTAGAAGGATTAGCGGGGAAAGAATTCTTCTGCTTCCTTGATGGGTTCTCGGGCTACAATCAAGTAGCCATAGCTCCGGAGGACCAGGAAAAGACCACGTTTACATGCCCCTTTGGTACCTATACTTTCAGGCGCATGCCTTTTGGGCTATGCAATGCTCCAGGTACTTTTAAAAGGTGCATGATTGTTGTATTCGCCGAAATGGTCGGCGAATTCCTGGAAGTCTTCATGGACGACTTCTCGGTCCACGGCGATTCTTTTGATTCCTGTCTTAGGAATCTGGACCGAGTCCTCAAAAGATGTTGTGAGGTCAATCTGGTGCTCCCCTGGGAGAAAAGTCACTTCATGGTGACGGAGGGCATAGTGTGGGGGCATGTCATCTCCAAGAGAGGAATGGAGGTTGACCCTGCCAAGGTGGACGTGATCAGACGACTCCAGCCACCAACCAACGTAAGGCAGTTGCGGTCGTTCCTCGGGCATGTCGGATTTTATCGAAGATTTATCAAGGATTTTTCTAAGATTGCCCGACCGCTAACTGAGCTTTTAGGCAAAGACATGGAGTTTATTGTAGATCACAAATGTCTTGAGGTCTTTAAGCTTTTACAAGGAATGATCATGGATGCACCCATCCTACAAGCCCCAGATTGGTCTCTACCTTTTGAGATCATGACGGACGCCTCAGATTATGCTGTTGGGGCTGTATTGGGACAAAGAAGAGATGGCGTCCCGTTTGCAATTCACTACGCAAGCAAAGTGCTTGATTCTGCTCAGCGTAACTATACAGTTACAGAAAAGGAAATGCTTGCGGTAGTGTTTGCCTTGGACAAATTCAGATCTCACTTAATCGGATCCAAGGTAACTGTGTTCACAGACCACACGGCACTACGATATTTGATGGAGAAGAAGGACGCGAAGGTGCGTCTTCTTCGTTGGATTTTACTTATCCAGGAGTTTGATTTGGACATCCGTGATAAACCTGGAAAGAAGAACGTAGTGGCCGATCATCTTTATCGTCTCGAAGATCTTAATACTTCCGAGGTTTCCCCGATTCGAGACTCCTTCCCTGACGAGTCGATTTTTGTTATCGACTCACTCCCATGGTACGCCAATATCGTGAACTATCTTGTCTTCAAGAAAGTTCCCGAGGATTGGCCCAAGAGCCAAATCGACCGACTAAAGTCGGACGCTAGACACTACCATTGGGAGGATCCGATCCTTTTCTTTGAAGGATCGGATTGTGTCTGGAGACATTGTATTCCTCAGGAGGAATACCAGAGTGTCCTTTCTTTATGCCATAGCTTAGAGGCAGGAGGACACCACTCCGGGAAGAGGACCGCATGGAAGGTACTTCAGTGTGGCTTTTACTGGCCGACTCTGTTTCGCGATGCCACCGTCTTCGCGAAGTCGTGCCCAGTTTGCCAGAGAATGGGAGGAACCGTTGGTTCCAAGGATGAGATGCCAATGCAGTCGGTCATCATTTGTGATGTCTTTGACGCCTGGGGCATCGATTTCATGGGCCCATTCCCTGCCAGCCACGGGTTCGAATATATCCTTCTGGCGGTAGACTATCTGTCCAGATGGGTGGAGGCTATCCCGACCCGAGCCGCAGACAGCAGGACTGTCTGTAAATTCATCAGAGAGAACATAATCTCTAGGTTCGGGATCCCCAAAATGATGATATCAGATGGGGGTAGCCATTTTGTGAATCGGGAGGTGAAGAAACTCCTGAAGAACTACGACATCGAACACCGTGTCGCGAGTGCTTACCACCCACAAACCAATGGTATGGCTGAGGTGTCGAATAGGGAGGTGAAAACCATATTGCAAAAGCTTGTCCGCCCGGACAGGAAGGACTAGTCTCAGATCTTAGATCAAGTCCTCTGGGCGTATAGGACGGCTTACAAGACACCGTTAGGTACCTCCCCATTCCGAATGGTATTTGGAAAGTCGTGCCATTTGCCCGCAGAGTTAGTGCACAAATCAGAATGGGCAATAAAGAAGGTCAACTGGAACACTCACTTGGGTCAGAAACAGAGAGACATGGATCTGAATGAGCTTGTGGAAGTCAGAAACCGAGCATACGACAACAGTTTGGTGTACAAGGACAAGGTGAAGCGTTGGCATGATAGATATATTAGACGAAAGACCTTTGTTCCTGGACAGAAGGTATGGTTGTTCAATGCTAGGCTGAAGATTTTCCAAGGCAAGTTAAAGTCTAAGTGGACGGGACCATTTGTCGTCCGTACGGTGCATGATAGTGGATGTGTCGAGATCTCAGATCTCGCAGATGACGCACCGACATTCCTAGTGAATGGGCAGCTGTTGAAGCACTTCGTTGAATCCAATGAACAGTTAGTCCATGTGGAGGAGATTGTATTCATGCGCGAGACAGATACAGCAGATACATCTCAAGCCGCGTATGAAACCTTGCAGCAATGAATCCAGCCATCCACAGCATCTCAAAAGATTCATACCGACTCATCTGTATATATCATTCTTCCTGTATATCCTATCCTTGACCCCCACAATTCTAGTAACCCATCCCCACATCATCGAACCATTATCTTGGACTATACTTAGGATGACCAGATCCTAAGTATCGGGGGGAGGGGTCACCCGAGTCGATTCACTGTACATTCTTCAGATCACATTGGTCCTCATACTCATTTCCTACCGATACTTAGGCTGACCTGAGCCTAAGTATAGGGGGACCGATGCCCGCATTGATACTCATCCACTTCCCATCTTTCCCTCGTCCGCCCCATTTCTGATCTTCTTCTACACTTAGGCTGCCAGAGCCTAAGTATAGGGGGGCGAGACGACTTCTATACTTTTTGTTACTTTTGGCTCTCCTACGCTTAGCACGAGCTATGTCTTTTTCCTCGCTCTTCGTGCTCTGAGGACATAGCACACGCTAAGTATAGGGGGCGTGTATATATTACATATATACTTTACCCATAGCTCGTACTTTCGCGTATTTTTGTATATATCTTACAATAATTACGGGTGGGTAAAAATCGAAAAAAAAATATAATAATAATAATTAAATAATGAAAAAGGCTTCTTATTTACTCATGCATATTATATCTGCATCCAAGAAAAAGAAAAAGAGTCTTGCATTTTCATAGCATGACATCTCATCTCATCTGCATACTTTGCATATGCAAAGTGAAAAGCTAGTGGGTTCTGGACCAAGTTATGAGCAGATATTGAGGATGGAAATGATTTGACCTTAATCCACCTAATTTCAGAGGAACCTTATAGGAACTGGAGTTAAGATTTTTCAGGTCAGGTGACTTAATTCTTTAAGTCTGTAAGTCTATGTTAATATGTCATCTTGACAAGCCTGAGTAGAGCACTTAACAACACACACATGACTCTTAGAGACAATGGCTTGACGTGCACCAGCACTTTACACATGGCTCTCTACGGATGAGGTGATGAGGAGGCAGTTTCCTTTAGCTTGGGGTAGCATATGAGGGTAGTACTTCTAGGCGGAACCTCTCTTCTTCTTCTAGTGAAGGAAGTGCGTCTCAACTTGGCCTAGTGGTGATGAAGGCTAAAGACAGAAGAGTGGGTTGCAATAAAGCTTCAAAAGAGGGATAGTCTACTGGCTCAAGAGGAAATTTCTTGTATATATGTTGCACCATGTAGATATGTTGTACAGAGGCATTTTGAAAAAAAATGCCAAAAAGAACTCCAAAAAAGTGGTGGATCGGATTGAAAATTTAATAACCCCACCGGAGTGTACGTAGTCAAGAAAAGCAAAAGCTTATGGTCACCATGTTACATCTCATGAAGCTTGCAGCGGGAGACTTAGCTACACTGGCTGAGCTCCCAAAAGTCTATACTTCTTCCCCCTCTTCTTGAGCCGGTTGAACTTGAACTTAGAAGGGAATACCCCGCTTCTCGAGGAAAGAGTTGCTAGACCGAGGCATTAGAGTTACCAGGTTGGGGGAGGTTGTTTCTTTGTTACTTCTGAGGTGGGGAGTCATATATCACTTACACTGCATGAAAAGATTCATGGTCATTAGAGTTTGTGTATGTAGACTTGTTCTGATCAGGTGAGTTGAGGAGTCTTGAATAGAAGACTTGTGGAACTTGAAGTCTGTTAAGTCTTAAACTCAGATCCCAATAAGGTTCCGACACATGATTAATCCAAAGGTCGAGTCAAGCTCTATTTTTAACTTTTGTTCATGACCTTGGTATGGAACCCAATCTCATTTCACTCTTGCATTTCATTTAGTTGCTCTGGGACGAGCAAGGTTTAAGTATAGGGGGCTGATGAATCTGTGATTCATCACTTCAAAAGTCAAAAATAGAGCCTTGTTCCCGAGCAAATAGAGGCATATTTTCCTTTATATTGCATAAATAACATTCATGCATGCATCCATAATTCATACATTTTAGTAGTCCATTTACATTTAAATAAGAAGCCAAAAATCCCTTGTAAAATACCCATTCACTAAAATAACCTCTTCTCTATAATATGTATTCCTTAGTTAATAATATAGGGAAGAATGCCAAAAATCCCCCTTGTAAAATAGTCAATAAAGCCCTAGAACCCCTGTACACTAGAATGCACATTAAGCCCTCATGCAAACTCCGAATTAGGTCTACTTACTCTTAGAATACTATACATTAAAAGACCTTTAAAATGAGACTAATTTCATTGAATTTGGAGCTTGTATGAGAAAGTTGGGTTTTTGGGCCACTTTGTACACTACATATGTATATCTATGTATCCTTGTATTTATGTATCATATTTGACCTCATCTCCATCTTTGGTCAACATGAAACTTGTAGATCTCATCGAGATCTACAACTTTCATGTTTTGAGTTTTTTCAAATTCGGCTCCCTCTTCTCTCTACACGTGTCTCTTCTTCCAGCCACTCAAAGCAGGCCACGTGGCGCCATCTGGTTGCGCCACGCGGCCCGCTTCCCCTCGCCTCATCCGCCTGCGACCTCAGCCGTTGGATCTCGCTTCAGATCCAACGGCCCAGCTCTGCGCACGCGTGCCTAATTCCATAGCCGTCAGATCTTCCCCGTGCTCCATCTTAACCGCACGTTAACGCCTCGTGCAGAGCGCGCCACGTGGCTCCACCACAGCCCATCATCTCCGAGCCCCTGATCGAATCCTACACGTCCCCTTCCGCTTTGATCACCACCGTTGGATCACAAGATCCAACGGTGGAGACCTCGTCTCCTACCTCCAGGCACCCCTCTCTCCCGCGTCCCTTGCCTTGCGGGAGGGGCGCCCCCTTCCTATTCTTGGATGCACGTCAGCCATCCTCTCCGACCGCCAACACTCCCACGATGAGCCCCACTCATCCCTCTCCCTCGCCAGCTCCCTCACGCTCCACCACCTCCACCATAGAAGTCCCACATCGCCCTCAAACCTCGCCTCGTCGCCAACACTGCCACCAACTTCACCTTATAAATACGCCATCACCGGCCGACTTCACCCCCATCCGCCAATCCAGAGAGCTTCCCTGAGCTCCGACCTACCAATTGGTTACAGCGATTAGTTGAATCGTTGAGCGAAGAAGGGGTGTCATCTCCGGCGAGATCCACGGCCGCCACCGCCGTGCTGCAGCCTCCATCCGCGAGCTGCGTGAGCTCAGGCCATCTACCGACCTTCGAGCGACGACCTGGAGCTCAAACCTGAGCTCCATTCCCCAGGTAGATTCCTCCACTTCTCTCTGATCTTCTTCTGACTTTCTTCTTCGATTTCTTTGATTTAATTCACCCTCCATCGTTGTTTTCTCGCTCCACCTCCGTCCCTCCGAGCTCCGCAACGGAGCTCTGATCCTCGCGCTGCCATTATCTTCGTCCATCACCATACCCCACCTTCGCTCGACGCCAGCTCCGCCACCTAAGCAGAGCCCGATCACCGGATCCATCTCGCCCCGCCTTAGGCCTATCATTTCACCTAGCACGACTCCACAAGCACGCGCACGCTTCGGCTATCTCCGCTAACCCCCTGCAGGTACACCCAACTCACTGGCCGGAAGCTCGTCAGAGCTCCCTTCGAGCTTCACCGGCACCATGCCCCAGACCACCTCGCTCACTCCTGAGGCCACCGGAGGCTTCGTCGACCATCCGCGCATCTTCTGGAGCACCTCCGACTCGCCATCGACCTCCACTGACGACGGGAAGGAAGGGCGGAGCAGCAGCCCGATCGCCGGAGCCCCGCCTTCTCCTCCGCAGGAGGCGGAGGGCCGTCGAGGAAGAAGCTCCAGGAGCCGCTCGATCACCTTGATCGAACGGCCCGCAATCAGCCGCGTCACTCACCACCGGAGCTGCCAAAGACCGTAGGATCATCCTTGATCCCACGAACAGAAGAACGCCACGTCGACATCTTCAGCCCCGATCGACAAGCGTTAGATCTATTTAGATCTGACGGCTCCTCAGGTCGCCACGCGTCATCACCGCCATCCTTTGGATCGATCTTGATCCAAAGGCCCGCAGGCCGCCACGTCGACGAAGACCGAGCCTCGGCCCCAAGCCTAGGCTCGGTCGACCCAAGCCTCGCTCCGGACCTCCAAAGCCCCCGATCCTCGCTCCGAGCCGCCGCAGCCATCCGAGCCTAGGCCGCCCACGTGAGGAGCACGTGCGGCCTGGGTAAATTGTACAGAGGTCCCTGGACCTTTTCATATTTGCAAAAAGGCCCCTGTGAAGCAGACCCCACGTGAGGAGCACGTGCCCTGTGGAGATTTTGCACAAGAGTCCCCCACATTATAGGTAATTGCATTTTAGTCCCTGTCTGCATATTTGCTTATTGTAATTTTAATTTCCTGTATTGCATTTATACCCCTGTGTTTGCACGCATCCCTAGGTTGCATTTTACATCATTTTGCAAATTTAAAAATTGCATTTTGTTGGGAATTTTGTCCTCTGTCTATTGGTCTACGTGTCATATTTTTGTAAGTTTAGATGAATTATTATTGAATTAATTGGTGAATTTTTGACATATTTTTCCCAGTAACACCTTTTGATTTATAGTTAATTATCTGTGCCTTCAAAAATCATCAAAAATTCACAGTAGCTTAAGGACATTATTCTTAGCATACCATAAAAATTTCATGGCATTTGAACGCATATCGAGGCCTAAATAAATTGTTAAGTGATTTTCTTAGATTAATTTTAATTAATTCATTTCACAGTGAAATTAAGCTCTGTTAATTTTCCTAGGTCCCTTATCATTAGGGCCACCTAGGTTAATTTTAGTTCTTGGAAAAATTGTGGTTTGATATTTATTAAAAATTAAATACAGAAAATCACCCTGTCTGTTCATTTAATTCACAATAAATTTATTTAGTGTCGAAAAATTCCAAAAAACTGTGTAGGTCATTTTCATCACCATTAATCATCTGGTCAATTTTCATAATTTTTGGACTTCATTTGATATCATAATTAAATTGAACATTAAATTGGCCTGCATTGTCTCCATAAGTCTGCATAGAAAATTAAAAAAGACCAAAAAAATTACTCCTCGTAAATCAACACTCGGATCCTTGCTTAAATCCACCTAAGGAGACAGATGCCTCCTTGAGATCGACCTTGGACTCCACCAAGTAAAAAAATTTGCCGCTTAAAATTAACTTCACATTAATCGATAAGTGGTTTTTGATTAACCCCTCGTATCCGACTGCAACGAATCACATTAATTAACTTGGACATTAATTTGACCGAATTAACATAGGGTGCGGGGCGGTTGTTACCTATGTGAGACACGTGCTTCGACACGTGACGTTTTGGACAATTTGCATGTTTAGGGCTTGAGTTTTAAGCCATGTTATGAAATGAAGTTTTAGTTTCTGAAAATTGCATTTATACCCCTGTGCGTGGATGTATTTGAGCATGTGCTGATTGTTTGCAAATTTTACACTTTCCACCCTAAGGTTTTAGCATGTGTTACGTTTAAGCCCTGGAACTATGTTTTCTTATATTTAGGTACCTAGGAGCTGTAGATCTTCTATTTGTTGAATAAAATATCAAATAAAAGCCAAATTAGGTAAAATTTGGTACGTGTCTCCTGCCACTGTGTAAAAATTTCTTTAAAGTTTTGGGACATTTTCGAGGCTCTTTGCTATTTTAAAAAATCAAAAACACGTATTTTTGTTACTGTATGAATTGAAAAATCCAAGAAAAATACCAAAACTTCTCTAAAAATTCTAAAAAAATTAGTGATAGTTAATTTTGTTGTTTTGTAGCTTCTTTCAAATTTTTGGCTTATTTGGATTTGTAAAACTCATTTTCTCTAAAGACTCTAAAAAATATATAAAAATCATTAAAAATTCTATAAAATTCAAAAAATACAAACTCTTTTTCTGTAGTTTAATATATATATATATATATATTTCATAAAAATTGCCTCCAGACTTTTATAGATCAATTATATATTTTTAATTGATCTTTCAAGTTTGACTGTACATTGATCTCCTATTTTCCTCTTTCTTGATTTTTAGAAAATCAAATAAAAATTATAAAATCTCCAGAAAATTATTAAAAACACTTAAAAACATGAAAAACACAAAAATAATTTTATTTTAATTTTTGGAGTATTTTTGAGTGCTTAAATAAATTGTTGTATTTGCTTATTTTCCCCATTTCTAACAAAATTAAAAACACAAAAAATTTAAAAACATTTAAAAATCCACCAAAAATATTTTCTTCTTTATTTTCGATTTTGACTACTTCGTAGGCCGTCTCGGACATCCCGTGCTCCTTGAATCCGACCCTGGTCGCTATACCAGGTTAATAAAAATAGCGAGGACCACTATCTGTTTTGCATTGTTTTATCCCCTGTTTGGTGGTTCCTATCTTTTTCTTGATTGACTGATTCCTCTCGATCCGGGTCGCAACGACCCGAGAGTGATATTTTCACCTTGCCCGAATTGAGAGTTTGAATTTTTCGGTCATCACATACCAATCACATAGAAAAGAATGACATTATTTAAGCATGGAATATTGTATTCTACTTACAATACCTCCTTTAGGATTCCATAATAGTCCAAATTCTCCTTGGGTAGATGACACTTTTAACAGGGACACAAGGTAATACCATCTGATTCCACAACACTACAACCTTCGGCGTAAACAAATTTCACAAATTTGTGAATACCTCTTTGAAAAGTCTCTAAAACACTACCATCAAGTACGATTGGTCATCATTGTTACCCGAATATAATAATTTAGGAGGTCAAATGAAAGGACAAGATTTAACGTAGGATTCAATTTCGGAAAAAAGACCTAGAAAACCTAACTCCTAAACCATTGTTGGCCTAAACCTATCAACTAATTTTAAGATATTGGAGGAGAAGTCTTTTCATTAAGTTATCATGTGAGCTCATCCATAAGGATTCGAATTTACTACAGGACGATCGTTGTTACATGATGGTTTATATCATAGAAAAATTCGACGGCATAACCCCACACCCCTCCAACATACCCCCAAAACCAATCCCAATCAACTCTTAAAACTATCACCATAGTGACATTATTAATAGTAGATTGTTACTGATTTATTATACTGAAGAGGAAGGGGCTATATGGTCGAATTTCCTCAGATATAAACAACAATATGTGACAACGATTGCCTTATAGTACGGTTCAAATCTTTATGCACCTCTTTAGTCTAGGACCTCCAAACTAAGGAAAGCCAACACAAATGCAATATTTTAAGGTCACCTACATCATACATTTGTATGCGTTAGAAATGAGAAGTGTAAGATGTCCTTAAAATATTTATTCATTTACGTTGACTGAAAATTTACGTATATTTGATTGGTTAATGAGGAGGATATGAACCTACGACTCTAAGTTGGTGACTAAATAAAGTGTTTAAATAGTCATTATTGGGAATGTACCTGCAAAAAAAATATTCTTCCACCTGCACACATCAAAATCTAATACCAATGGACTGGGATATCTCATCTCGAAATGAGTCCAATAGTACTATAAAAAATTTTAAAAAGTATAATACTTCGTAAGTGTTGAAATCTTCCAATGTATTGCACAACGTCTCCTAGTGTATACGACCACACATTACCCAATGTGAAGGGATGATAATCAAGAAGATTTCGCTGAAGTCGTGTCAATCCATAAGGCGGAAGGACAGTCGTTTAAGTGACCTCAGATGAAATCCCATATTAATCAACAATTAATCCATAATAAGAATAAAGAAATTAAATATAAAAAATGTGGAGTCAAAATTTATTATAACTCTAGCAAATGTGTTTGGACGTAAGTACATGTAGAGGTCGAACACAGGGAGAAAATGGTAGAATGAGGCAAAATCAATGTTTAAAATTCTATTTTTATCTCTCGTCCATTTTATTATTTTTGTGGAGTTTTTATTTTATTTTATTTTTGGTTTTATATTTTTGTATTTGTTTTTTAATTTTTCTATTTTTATATTTTCTCTTTATATCTTCCAATTTTTATATTTCTTTTCACTTAAATATATAAGATATATATAGATAGATATATGTATATATACAATATAAGATATATATACTACATATATATAAATATATAAAAATAGCCAAAATACAGTGTCTTTTATATTTTTCTAATTTTTGTTATTTTCTGGAATTTTTGCTAATTTTTATGTATTTTTAAAGTTAAAAATATCCCAAATCAAAGATTAAATAAATAATCCAAAATTTATTCGAATATTAAAAATATCAAATAAGTTCCAAAATTATCTAAATCAATTTTAATATATAAATATTTATATAAATAAACATCTTCAAACTAACATCATACATCTTCACATGTACATATACACATTTTGTTGTTTATTTAACAATGACCATGGGTATTCATCATTTAAATCATATATATACATACTACCCTCAAATTCAAATCTAAACACTTAGGCTTTCACATCTAATATCTATACACCTTCGTGTGCTATCATCACATTCGTATCTACACACCTTCACCTTCAATAATTTTTTATTTAAATTGTATGTTTACACCTTCACATACCATCTCCACATTCATATCTATGCACCTGATCATAAAACATCTTCATATTCACATAGTAAATATTCCATCATAACTTATACATACCTTCCTTATCATCAAACATAGTCTATTCATGTTGACTATAACATCTAGACATTTCAGCACCCTCTAATATACAACATAATTTGCCTAAACATTATTATATAATAAAATCTAACATTTATATGGAGCATTAACACAACTTCACATTCGGAGCATTAACACAACTTCACATCAAATAATTCAACTTCATGTAACCAAAAATATATCATAACTTTTATACAACTATTTTTTCTAGAAAAACAATGTTGCATAAGTTGACAATAAGCACTAACTTGGTTTAAGCATTTTAGCATACATGTTATATGCAATATGAATTTTCCTAAACTATTCTAATTCAAAATCAAATCATACATCCATACATATTAAACTGATGATTATATAATCAAAAGACATCATATAATCTAAAATCAATAATACATTGGTGAAAAGAATCTATATCGAAAAACCATAAAACCTACATTTCTTCATATATATATATATATATATAACAGAAACTAAAAATAAATGAGAGGAATGGGCATAATACCTCAAGGAAAGTGATAGTAGGCGAGAGGGGAAGCGATGGATGCTCATCGACGATGGTAGAGGGGCATTGAAAATCGTAAGAGAGGGGTTTGGGGGAGGAGGAAATGAGTAGAAATTAGCCACCAACTTGGATTGTGTTCTATTTATAGATGCTTGCGAGCAGCTCACCCAGTGGCCCGTAAGTGCTCACTCGTATTTTGACACTCGCATGTTCGCTCCACGCCTCTAATTTAAATGGGAGAGGAGGCTGGAAGAGCACATGTGTGCTACATGTGCTCACCTAGTGCAAGCCCTTTTGTGCACACCAATTGCGCATTTTTTGTAGTGTTGAAAATCACTAACATTTGCATATTGCAAGCATACCCAAATTTTTTTGAAAAGATATAAACTTTATAGATGAATTTCTACCGCATACAAACTCATATAAAACTATGACTACCATTGAATTATTATGCATTTAATTCTATACGAAACAAGATCAAATTTAAAATAATCAGAATTCATTTATAAAATTTAGATTTTTTATATCATATTATACATTATAAAATTGTACAGTTCTACACTCATCATTTCATTCATATATTTTCATATTTTCACATTGTTTTTTTTATATTCATCTTCTTAGTTTGTATTTCAACCAACTACATAGATATAAAAGGCTAAAATATCACAAAGGCAAAGGAAAAGACTAAAAACAACCCTTTTATAAATTGGTATGTAGATCTGTACGTAAAATCTACCCCAATTTTGTCTTCACTTTTTCTTGAGTATTCATGTCATGATCCCGATTACGGGTTGTCGGATCCTGTCCCATTTACATGCTGAAAAGTGCTAAAATCCCCTAATTGATTTCTATCAATTGTTGTATTATGTGATTCTAAATGACAGTTGAAAAATCACACAAATTTATGCGAATTCAATGCAATGTATTCAAATTTATTTTTTTACTTGGGCAAGTTCAATGTTCGACACAAGAAGACAAATATTGACTTAGTTTCAATCAAGACATGCAAACTACTTAGATCCTCGAGATTGTGATTTTTTATATTTTTTATATGCATGTGAAATGCACTATGAAATGCAAAATGCAAATGATATATGTAAATGTGAATGATACATGATTTAATACCAAGGACTAAATACATAACAAGGTAGTTTTGCAAATCAATTTCAACAGCTCGGATCATGACATGAAAAAAGGAAGGGAAAAGATTTTCAATAAAATAAACAAAATTTATCTTAACAATTTTTTCAGAGGAGTTTAGAAATCAATTTTTGGGAGAATAAAAATAGGAAAACCAAATAAAAATGAATTTCCGTAGATACCACATTTTGTCTATTTGATATAATTTTAGTTTGCATTATTATTAAAATTTAGATTTATTATAATTGATTTGCTTTATTATAATAGATTTATTATAACTACCTTCATTATCATCAAACATAGTCTATTCATGTTGACAATAAACATCTACACATTTCAGCACCCTCTAATATGCAACATAATTAGCCTAAACATTATTATATAATAAAATCTAACATTTATATGGAGCATTAACACAACTTCACATTCGGACAAATAATTCAACTTCATGTAACCAAAAATATATTATAACTTTTATACAGCTATTTTTTCTAGAAAAACAATGTTGCATAAGTTGACAATAAGCATTAACTTGGTTTAAGCATTTTAGCATACACGTTATATACAATATGAATTTGCCTAAACTATTCTAATTCGGAATCAAATCATACATCCATACATATTAAACTGATGATTATATAATCAAAAGACAACATATAATCTAAAATCAATAATACATTAATGAAAAGAATCTATATCGAAAAACCCTAAAACCTACATTTCTTCATATATATATATATATATATATATATATAACAAAAACTAAAAATAAATGAGAGGAATGGACGTAATACCTCAAGGAAAGTGATAGTAGGCGAGAGGGAAGCGATGGATGCTCGTCGACGATGGTGGAGGGGCATCGAAAATCGTAAGAGAGGGGTTTGGGGGAGGAGGAAACGATTGGAAATTAGCCACAGACTTGGATTGTGTTCTATTTATAGATGTTGGCGAGCACAATTATGTGCTCAACCAGTGGCCCGCAAGTGCTCACTCGTATTTTGACAGTCGCATGTTCGCTCCACGCCTCTAATTTAAATGGGAGAGGAGGCTGGAAGAGCACATGTGTGCTACATGTACTCGCCTAGTGCAAGCCATTTTGTGCACACCAGTTGTGCATTTTTTGTAGTGTTGAAAATTACTAACATTTGCATATTGCAAGCATACCCAATTTTTTTTGAAAAGATATAAACTTTATAGATGAATTTCTACCTCATACAAACTCATATAAAACTATGACTCCATTGAATTATTATGCATTTAATTCTATACGAAATAAGATCAAATTCAAAATAATCGGAATTCATTTATAAAATTTAGATTTTTAGATCATATTATACATTATAAAATTGTACAGTTCTACACTCCTCATTTCATTCATATATTTTCATCTTTTCACATTGTTTATTTTTATATTCATCTTCTTAGTTTGTATTTCAACAAACTACATAGATATAAAAAGGCTAAAATATCACAAAGGCAAAGGAAAAGACTAAAAAAACCCTTTTATAAACTGGTTTGTAGATCTGTACGTAAAATCTACCCAATTTTGTCTTCACATTTTCTTAAGTATTCATGTCATGATCCCGATTACGGGTTGTCGGATCCTATCCCATTTACATGCTGAAAAGTGCTAAAATCCCCTAGTCGATTTCTATCAATTGTTGTATTATGTGATTCTAAATGACAGTTGAAAAATCACACAAATTTATGCGAATTCAATGCAATGTATTCAAAATTATTTTTTTACTTGGGCAAGTTTCAACGTTCGACACCAGAAGGCAAATATTGACTTAGTTTCAATCAAGACATGCAAACTACTTAAATCCTCGAGATTACAATTTTTTTATTTTTTATATGCATGTGAAATGCACTATGCAATGAAAAATGCAAATGATATATGTAAATGTGAATGGTACATGATTTAATACCAAGGACTAAATACATAACAAGGTAGTTTTGCAAATCAATTTCAACTATCACAACATGAAAAAAAGAAGGGAAAAGATTTTCAATTAAATAAACAAAATTTATCTAAACAATTTTTTCAGGGGAGTTTAGAAACCAATTTTTGGGAGAATAAAAATAGGAAAACCAAATAAAAATGAATTTCCATAGATACCACATTTTGTTTATTTGATATAATTTTAGTTTGCATTATTATTAAAATTTAGATTTATTATAATTGATTTGCTTACAATGCTCTATTTTACTAACAAATCAAAAGAATCATATTTTGTCCGAAAATTACAAAAAAATAGTAGGTGCATTTCGTCCATTTTTATCTCATGGCAAAATTTCATCCTGTTAGCATTTTGTTTGAGTGATAAATTACAAGAAATCTCAAAAATATCATTCATTTTTCATACATGCATATTAATTGCTAAAAATATAAAAAAATGCATCTTACATTGTTTTTAATATTCCATGACCAGGAAAAAAAGCTTCAGTCTCAATAGTGAAGAAAATATTAACAAGTTTAATTATAAAGTGATTAAAGGAACTTTCTAGATTATTTACTACAAAGTAAATCATACAAGGTATTCAAAAAGGAAGACATTAATGATTGAAGAATTTATCAAAATCTCATTTAATGAGAATATTAGCAACACTTTGTCACATTAGGTAGAAGACAATGATAAAGACATGTAAATTATGAATTCTCCAAGCTTTGTAAGAATGATCACAAAACTTGTGGTTGAAGTATCTCATGGTGTTCAAACACAATCATGCTTAAATACATTTATTATGTTCATGTTGATATCACTCAATGAGATAAAATATTATAAGCATGTAATAATACATTTTGGCTTATGCAATGCAGGTTAAACTCATTTGATTCAATAGATATCATGTATCAAATTCGGTGTTCATGATCATGTCTTTAAACCTAGGAAAGTTCTTTATGAATTTAAAAAATCACCTGAAGCTTAAGATGATATGCTAAAAGACTTTTCAATTAATTCTAGTTCAAGTAGGTATATTAGATTGCATCTTATTTACTAAAAAACTAACTACTTAAATTTATGTTGACAATATCATTTTAAGTTATACAAATACAACCCGGTGCAAAGACTTTCCAAAAGATATGCTTGAACAGTTCGAGATGAGGACAATGGAAGAAACAACGCGTTTTGCTTAGATTACAATTACACAACTTGATCAAGAGATCTTTTTCTCGCAACAAAAATACACCAAGGAAATACTAAAGAAATTTTATCTAGATAAAAGCAAAGGAAAGCCAATTCCTGCTCTAATGACTCATCTTGATCAAGACAAAATGGGAAAAAATATTGAATGAAAGCTTTATCAATGTGTGATTGGCTCATTGATTTATCTAACAATGAGTAGGCTCGATATTCTTTCTGCACTTATTAAGTTACATTGTTTGGAACAAATCCTAAAGAAGTTCACATAAATGTTATAAAAAGAATATTTTCTAACCTTATTTTTGGAATGATTGTCATAAAATAAAGTTAAAACAGACTACTATAGTTTTCCCAACAACCGAGGATATGCTCCCTTACAACAGAGAGGATCCACTCCCCTTGAAAGATCCAAGTAGACTTGGCCAATGGGCAGACAACCCGCTTGCTCAACCCATTAATCAGTCAGGCTTGGGCTAGGAGAGTTGAGGTATGGGCCAACCCGACCAGACCCTCCAAAAATAAAATATATATAGATAGAAGTTAGATAAGACATGTATTAATACGATATACTTCAAGTTTTTCATATGAGACGATAGTTTTGCATAAAATTTAATAGTTTTTATATTTGTTATACAGAGTATAAATGGTTGTAATAGAATCATTTATACTTATAGATAAATTAAAATCGATAAAAATAAATAAAATGGATTCATGAGCTTGTCCATAGCATGCTTTGAACATAAATTTTAGAACTTCAGCTCATTTGACCCGACCCATGAGCAGATCTAATCCTTATTTTGGCCACATGTAGATCCAAGTACTGAGATAAATAGTTTTTTTATTTAAAGTAATTTAGAAAATATTTTTTGCTCTTTGCTCTCACAACAGCTAAAGGATGCTCTAGTGCGCAGCCCCTGCTGCAGTAGACGCTGCAGTAGAGCAGCTCAATTTTGATCAAACAGTTTGCAGGGATTTGCACTTTTTGTGGGGCCTTATCGTGCAAATCCACACGAACCGCTCGATCAAGATCGAACGGCTGCGATCCATGCTTTCAACTCCATTCACAGCACGGATTCCATGCGTGATCAAGAGTCTGCTGCAGCAGCGGCTACAACAGACGATCGGTTCCCGTCGCAACAACGCATGCTCTCAGCTCCATTCACAGCACGGATTCCATGCCCGTGCTTGCGATTTTTTCTTGTTGATTTCGAGGAGAAGGCACAAGAAGTTGTGCAATTTAAGAAGAGCCCGCAAGTAATTAAGAAGACGCAAGGCAAGATCAAGATGTCGGTGCAAAGTTGGGCAGTCCATGTATTCATAATATCTGGTTAAGGGGACGGAGAGGCAGTGAGATTATGATCAGTACATCTCTCCCTCTTGCGTACACACAACAATATATTAATACTTAGGCGGCGGTCTTCTTCTTCTCCTGCCCCTCGGCGGCGCTGCTGCTGCCGTGGACGATCTCGTCGGGGATGTACTTGCCCCAGAACCAGTGCTGCTTCCAGACCCGGTTCATCTCCTCGATGGGCACGTTCTTGGTCTCCGGGAGGAAGGCGGCGATGAAGATGGTCATCACCACCTCCCAGGCCGCGAAGAAGAAGAAGAGCCCGAACTTGAGGTGGCAGAGCATGGTGAGGAAGATCTGGGCGATGATGAACGTGAAGAACATGTTCACGGAGACCGTGATCGACTGCCCCGCGGATCGGATCTCGAGGGGGAAGATCTCGCTCGGCACCAGCCACCCGAGCGGCCCCCACGACCAGGCGAAGGCCGCGACGTAGACGCAGATGAGGATGACGACGATGTCGGCGTCCGACTTGGGTAGGGCACCGACGCCGGAGGTGCCGAAGGACTTGCCGATGAGGAGCCCCACGCAGATCTGGCAGATGATCATCTGCACGCCGCCCTCGAGGAAGAGGAAGCGGCGGCCGTAGCGGTCGACGCAGTAGATGGAGACGAAGGTGGCGAGGACGTTGACGATGCCGGTGATGACGGCGGACATGAGGGAGGCGTCGTCGCCGAAGCCGAGGGTCTTGAAGAGGACGGGGGCGTAGAACATGATGACGTTGATGCCGGTGAGCTGCTGGAAGAAGGGGATGGCGACGGCCATGATGAGCTGAGGCCTGTACTTGGTCTCCATGATGTTCTTCCACGGGTGCTGCACCTGCATCGACTGCTCGCTCGCCTCTACCAGATCCTGCCACCCACACAGGTAATGTTCTTAATTTTGATCATATCTAGAGATCGACTGCAACTTTTGCGTGTATATATGATTGATCAAGTGCTAGGTCGTCTCTAGGCAATATATGAAGCACGTACGTGGAACTCCTCCTCGACGTCCTCGGAGCCACGGATCTTCACGAGCATGGCTTTGGCTTGGTCCTTGAAGCCACGCTCGATGAGGGAGTTGGGGGTGTCGGGGAGCAGGACGGCGCCGAGGGTCATGATAATGGCCGGCACGGCGGCTAGGGCGAGCGACACCCTCCACCCGTAGTCTCCCTGGATCTTGCTGGTGCCGTAATTGACGAGGTTGGCCGCCAGGATACCGATAGTGATGGCCAGCTGGAACCCGATGTTCAATGCACCCCTCAGCTTCGCCGGGGCCATCTCCGACAGGTACACCGGCACCGACTGCCCAAACAGGATACAAATTAGTTTTAAATTGATCATCAGTTCGATTCACTTGCAAATCAATGCAGACCTGGTTAGCGAATCCGACGCCGACGCCGAGGAGGAGGCGACCGATGATGAGTGTGGCGAGATTCTCGGCTAGGCCGTTGAGGGCGGAGCCGAAGAGGAAAGTGGTCCCGCCGAAGAGCATGGAGACCTTGCGGCCGAAGACGCGGGTCATGGCGGAGGCGAAGAAGGAGGCTATGAGGGCGGCGACATAGAGGGAGGAGGTGAAGGTGGTGAGGAGCTGGCTGTCGAAGGTACAGTACTGGTTCTTCGATACGGACGTCTTCTGCGACTCGTAAACCGACGGGAAGAACCTCACAAGGAACACGTCCATGGACGTGACACCACCTGCATGCAATTAATGGATCCACGTCAATCGTATCTAATTGCATGTAGCCGGAAGATAATTTGAAGAACTACGTACCGGAGACACCGAGATCGTATCCGAAGATGAGGCCACCGGTGGCGGCGATGAAACAGGTGAAGAGGACGAAGACGGTGATCTTGCCACCGTAGTCCTTAATCTCTCCATGGGAGACGACGGCTCCTCCAGCCATGTTTGCCTACTTCCTATTTTATAAGATATGTACAGTGTTTATATATAATAAATGGTAATAGGACGAGTGACGTTAGCCTCCCTCCAGCCTCGCTCCCTTGTTGTAATCTTATTCCAGTGTACAAACAAGGGGAGCTGTACTGGATTAGTGGATACCTCCCTAATTAATTAAGCACTCGGACACCAAGTGGGGTTGGGTCCCCTTTATATAGCCTCCCTCGCCCTCCCGCTCTGCGGTGGGGAGCGATCGGCGGGATTCGTTGGTTCCGCCGGCCACCCGTTCGGCGTCGCTTGTTTTAGTATATTGCGATAAGTTTTTGAAATGAGATATTTTCACTCATAATTTTGAGTAGTTTCGTAATTATAACTCTGTGTGAAGTTCCATCCTAATTCTTCGTTAACTATGACGGAAAAAGTCATATGTCGATTCGAAATACATCATATTTATAATTTGATGTCGTTTGTAGATCCAGATTGATGCCCCCTCCCCCTTGCAAGCCGAAGGCCTCCATCGCGCACGTCCCCGGCAAGCAGCTCCCTCCGCCCCCCGTGTCCGTCGGCGGCTCGTCCTCGTGCCTCAGCCCCCCGCATGCGAGCTCAAGGCTCTCCCTCCTCCGGTTGTCCCCCCGAGCTCCAGACCCATCCCCTGGTTCCTCTTGGAAGCCCTCCCAACCCTCCCCACTCCCCCTGCCGGCCCCTGGCCGAGAAGCCCCCCTCCCGCCCTCAGGCTGTCCCCCCGAGCTCCAGCCCCCTCCCCTGGTTCCTCATGCTCGAAGCCCCCTTCCTTGAGGGACTTATCCCCCGCGGAAGCCCCGCTCCCCCAGTTCCTCTTGCTCGAAGCCCCCTGCCCCTGGGGGACTCATCCCCCCTACCCCCCTAGTTCCTCCTGCTTGAAGCCCTCTTCCCTTGGTTCCTCCTGCTCGAAGCCCCTTGTCCCTAGGCGACCCATCATCCTGCGGAAGCCCTCCCCCCTAGGGATGAAAACGGATATGGATATATCCGAATATCCGCTTATCGTATTCGAAAAATTATCGGATACAGATATCCGTATCCGAATATTAATCGAATACAGATCGGATATGGATATAGGTTGTAAAAAATATCTGAATACGGATATGGATAAGGTAATAGCTTGAATATCCGGATTCGGATCCGGATATCCGAATAAAATATTTAATACTATTTTATACATTAGTTAATATACTTAAGCTATAACCTTATGCTATTATATTAGTATTATACATTATATAATACAATATATTAACGATATTAATAAATTACTATTTCTTTGGGTATGAGCGCTTACAAAATTTATGAAATATATCCTATCCCCTTTTTGCTTCCGGTCAAGAATACATGTCACGTCGATACTCTCTTTTTTCATGGCGCAACTTATTTATATTTCATTGTTATTTTTAAACTCGTTATGAACTTTGATAAAAAAAAATCAATTCATATTCGTATGTGGTTTTTATTCAATCCGTATTCGGATTTCATATTTATTGGATCCATATTGGGATTTCACTCTTTATTAGATCCATGTTCGGATCCGCTCTTTATTCGATCCGTATTCGGATCCGCTCTTTATTCGATCCGTATTTGTATTCGATAAATATCCGATTCGGATTCGTATCCGTATTTTTACGGATATGGTTTTCATAATACATATCCGAATCATATCTGTATCCGTATTCGATATAGATGAAGCGAATATGGATATGGAAATAGGCATTATCCGATCCGTATCCAATCCGTTTTCATCGCTACCCCCCCCCCCCCCCCCCCCCCCCGTGGAAGCGCACCCCGCACACCCCTCCTTGAAGCCCGCAGACCCTGTCGCCCCTGGCCGCCCCCTGCCCACCCCTTCCCCGCGAGGAGCCCCCATGCCCGGTTCCCATTCGCAGGACCCCCCATGGAACACCCCTCGCCTGGAAGCTGACCTCTTTTTCTTTTTCATTTTTAATTAATCTCAGCCGTTAGATCAATGATTGGTTAGATAAACTCACCTATCTGATTGAGTTAACGGACTAAACTAACGGAAGGTTATGGGTGTAGAACGGAGCAATTATTCGAGGTCCTGGATGAAATTCATGATTATCGAGAGTTCGTGAGGTAATTACGAAACTACTAAAGGTTATGGGTGTAAATATCCATTTTGAAATTTAGACTGGCATTGGGTCATCAAGTTGAGGGAACAGATCTCAGGGGCCGTCCGATGGGCATCAAGTTGAGTGCGAGTGATGGGGCGTGATCACCACCCATCCTGATGATCATGATGCTCATAAGAGGTCCTGCGTGAGATTTGTTCCCCAAGTTAGCAACTTAGAATCGGATTTGATGAGTTTTTTTCCTACAACTATAAATATATAAAGCATAAAGAACCCAAATTTTCGGTGAATTGTGGAAAAGGTTTAGATAAAATAATTTGTGATATTTTTCAATGCCAGTTTAATGAAAAAAGTTATGGTGTTGGTAGATTATTTTAGTGACTAAATATAGGTCTAACACTACAACAAACTGGGTATATGGTGACTTTAATTTTAAATCCAACATTAAACCATCCTTTGTTAAATAGATAGTAACGAGTAATATCGGTTGCTAAATGATTTTTTATCGTAAAAATTAACGACGAGAAAGTCGTAATCGTTGATTTATCATTAGCAGTCATATTTTTCCTATTTTTCTCTTTTTTCTGAAAAATACTTCTGCAAATTTTCATAACTATATCATTATATTATGTTATTCAAGTTTCGTGTGAAATAAATATTCCTACAGCATCCATCCAGATGGAGCCGATTTCAACCATTATGTGATTGTTAAAAAAATGATTGTCCGGATGGATGTCGTAGGAGTCTCTGTTTCGCAAGAAATTTGAATGACATAATATATGGACAGAATGATGAAAACTCACATATTCATTTTAAAAAATAAAAATGAGAAAAATAGGGTGGGGGAGCCAAGTTAGCTCCCGCAAGACAACCCCATTTTACCTTATATATATATAATTTGTTATATTATCTTAAGCATGAAATATTTTGGTCAGTTTTACCGGTTGTGGATTCTCTTCAATTATTGGAAGAAAATGATTTAGAATTATCTTGATTTGCAAGTGGACATTCACCTAAAGCATGGTCATTCAATGGATATCAGGTAATAGTTACATATTATAAGAAAATTGTGAGAAACACGGAATAATGGTGTTTATATTCTTGCATCAACTATAAAAATTTAATAATCTAAGAGATATAATGTGAGACCCTTGATTTATGCACTTTCATTCACTTCTTTTTAGATTTCATACATGATCTTATACACAGATTTAGCAAATATTTAATCTATTGTGTAGTACTCATCGAGATCTTTCCAATGGTACCAAAAACATAGAAATCCGACATTGAACAAGGGAGATACAGTCATTTACGATCACAAGTCGATATATGGATCCGAATACGAACCAGATACAGTTAAACGAACCCCAATATTTATATATATATATATATATATATATAGGTTAGGGCTCCGATCTGGTCGACCAAGACCCAATTCCAGCCCTACAGCTTCGCCAGAGTGTTGTCGTACCGTTCCATATCATCACCTAAGTGGCTGGTTGGGAAGGCATGAATGTCCATGCGAAGAGCTCATCACAGGGGATTGATTTCCTACAATTGCGAGGTACGGATCTCCCTCCTTACCGTCGTTTTCAGCCTTTTATTTCCAACATCTAGCCTCATATCAATTCTTTGATTTTCTCTCGGAATCAGATCGAAGGTGTTCTTTTGGTTAGCTTGACTAATAACTTGTATAAACAGACCCTATTTTCCATGATCATCGTGCATGCACCTGGCTGGAGTTAAAAATCCATTCGTTTTTTTATAGAAAAGCTCCACTTTTGTGTTGTTAAATTACAGACCATACATGGTAAATTTTGATGTACTTGGAAAGTAAAATACACACTTAATAGAAGAAACTATGATGTCCTGCATGGTAATTTTTTTCACTAAGTAGAATATCAAGCAGAAGTGAATCTTGAGAGGTGGTGAGGAAGTTTAAAAATTTCTTTTTCGAGACAAGGTTTCATGGAGTAATGGATCCAATTAACATCAGAATTTGCATATCTTTACTGAATTTTTTTAAAGGAAAAAGGGTGTCAAACCGTAAAGGTGGACAACCAAAAACTTATAATCACAAGTTAAGTACAAAGGTTACAATGACCAAGACTCATTAAGGAGTCCGGAATGATCTATTACATTTCCTATATAAAATCTCTCCCCACAGAAAATAGTTTCATTCCTTGCCAACCAAATCGCCCATAAAATAGATGTCACTTGACGTTTCTCAACTATGGTGCAAGTTCCAGACAAACCAATGGACTCCCAGAACTCTCTGAATCCTGAGGATGCAACTGTAGATAAATTGACCCTTGCCCAAATCTGTCTCAAAGAAGAACAAGGAAAAACAAATGATTAACATCCTCCATCTCGTCTCCACACCTAAAGCATGTGTCGTTAGCCTCAAAGAGCCTGGCCCTCTGAGAACCAGTCATCACTCGCTCTCTCCCGAACAACCAAAGGAAAACTTTTAGTCTTTTAGGTATTCTCCAAGACCAGATTTGCCCAAACTTGGCATTACAATTCTCGGATCAAAAATGATGGATGCATATAAGACCTTGTAGGCTTTCTTGACACTGAAAGCGCCATCCTCCCAAGTCCAAAAATTATCCTCTTCACCATCCTTTAGTTTAGATTTCATATAAGAGAAGATTTGGGGAAGCACCGAGCATATCCCATGCCAAAAATTTGAGGGATTTATCATTCTACAGGGGCCCCACTCCATATTATTATATACACCATAAATCTTCCTCAAAAGTGTACAGAGAGTATCTGATCTTTCTGAAGGATATTGAGAATCCTTAAGCGCATCACGGAAGCGTGTTGATCGCATCATATGCAATCGGGGCGGCTAGTCGCACTAGTCGCTAGATGCAGCGGAAATTAATTTTTTAAAAAAAAACTAAAGATGAAACCACATGATCACGAGAACACTTCTCGGATCGTTTCATCAAACCACAAGTATAAGGAATACCTCTTGAAGCGTGGTTGTGATCGCGAGATCCTAAAATAAAAATCCTCATGTCTCAAGTCCGACCCACGGAGAATGCACTTGCGGGCACGATGATGAATCGCGTCCTTCCCGCAATTCTTTGACGAAGATCCAAGCGTTGAAGCGAAGCCAAAATTCTCTCCTTCCTAATACACAAAGTGGACGGCCACTTGAATATTAGGGAGAGCCCACACGAGAATGAGAGAGAGAGAGAATAGAGTTCTTCAACTCTAGATCATGTATCTTGGAAGGCTACCCTAGCCCTCCTTTTATACTAGTTTAGGATCCAATGGATCTCAATCCATGGGACACATGGATCCAACGGCCATACTTAGTCCATGCTAAATCAATGGCTATGATTGTTGTTGGTTAAAACCAACAACATTAATTAAAATATGTTGCAACATTATCAACATAATTTAATTTAACATTAACTAATTAAGAGATAATGTGATAATTAAAATAGAGTCAACCAACCACCCCTAAAATTAGGGGGCGTCACCCATGAACAATTCATGGGTGATGCCACCTATGAAGGTGGTGGTTATTTGGCTCCTTTTTATCTATCTTATTATTCCTTAATTAATCATAAAAAAAATATTCACCAAATTAATTCCAAATTAATTTGTGAATATTTCAATCATGCCATTGAATATTATGTGAATCATATTCACAACCCAAACTAATTAGTAAATTGTATTTCTAATTAATTAATAAATGTGAATCCAATCCACATTATTAATTAACAAATGCTATTTACATAAATTCTCTCTCTTATACATGTATATTATAAATCATATTTATAATACACATATATCATGGATAGTGTTATCCACATTCTCTTAATCCTTGATAATTAAATCCCATTTAATTATCTTAGATAATCATTTCCACAATATGAATTATATTCATATTAAGCTTGGTAATTAAATCTCATTTAATCATCAAGTTTTTCTTCTTGAATCATATTCATATTATGCTTGATCATTAAATCTCATTTAATCATCAAGTCCTTCTTGCTTGGATATATATTTCATCAAATGAATTATTCTTGAACCCTTTCAAGAACAATGTGCTTTCTCCGCGGATACTTGGAGATAAGGACAGGACGATTGTATTGTTCCATGTATAGTGACTTGGATATTGAGATCTTATCTCAAATCCAGATCTTACGAACCTCTCACATATGCTTGATTAAATCAAGACAGCAAATTTGATCTTCTCATTGAATCTGAATCTCATTCAGACCAATGTCCAACACTTGGACTAAGATCAGATTGCTTCTCTACTGGAATGAGTCACTAAAATCCAGACCTGTTTCATCACTCCCTCGGAATGGAAGCGTCATGGATATACATCGTTTATGATCACATCACCCTCAGGTATTCCCAATACATGTACATCCTGCATACTGGAAGACCCATGGTCAACCCGAAGATCAAGATCAATTTTACACTGTCTTCTTCAGGGTTTGATCACTAAGTTTCTCATTTGATCATTGGGATTTGGTATCGATCATACACTTTCCAAAAGCATATATCATACCTAGGTCTTGATCATATACTTTCCAAAAGTACATATCAAACCTACAAATTCAGTCAAGCTTCCAAAACGAGACGACCGTGCATGGAATTTGATTCTTCCCAATATCTCATGAGTGAGCTCATGTCTTCCGGTTCAGTAGTGAACCTGTATGATCCCTTTGAGAGATCGTATTACTCATATGCCCTTATATGTACACCAGCGCGCCGGTATATAGACCTTGGTTAGGCCATCAACCTATCGGTCTGCCAAATGTACATACTCAGACATATAACAATACATCTGTCTCCGGTCAGAGGATGTGTGCCTATGCTGTGACAGCATTCAACATAGGACTTTGGTTATCTCGATCTCGTTAAGTCAACCCATTGACCTAACTAATCTGACACCTCCGAATCTCTATTCCTATGCGGAGGACCTACATCAAGAGGTCGGTCAGATATCAGCCTATCTGAGAAAGGATTGCCATCTCCTACTCAGGCTGGAGATCACATCTTAACAATCATTTGACGGTGCTTGATGAGTCCTCAATCTAACTCTTTAGATATTCATCCAAGCACCATCCTCTATGATTCAATAATTGAATCAACAGCTGTATGATCATTAAGATATCCATGGTACATAACCCTAATTGTACTAAGGGACCTTTTATGCAAATTATTTATTCTTCATTTCAGATCAGGGAATGATATGTGCAATAACATTTATTGCATATAGGCTCGCCGTGGGCTCACATGTCCAACACTTTCACCCCAAATACAAGTGACCCACTTTGAAAGTAGGGCCTTGTTCATAACCTCAAGGTTTAAAACTTCCAAACCACCATCAGCCTTAGTAAGCGTCACAATCCTCCACTTAACTAGTGGATTTCCTGCCCAAAAGAATCTTCACATCGAGGTCTCTAGCCGCCTACGAATCCTTACAGGGAGTAAGAGAGAAGATAGAAAGAAGATAGGAATCACTGAAAGGGTCGACCTCAAGAGAACCAAGCGTCCCCCTCGTGATAGGCACAAAGCACGCCATCCTGCAAGCTTACTCTCAAGCCTCTCTATCACTGGTAACCAATATGAATGCTTTACACAACCATCCACCACAGCCAATCCCAAATAGGTGAAAGTGAGAGATCCTGTCGTGAGCGCAGGGACGACTCACAAGCCTCGATCTCTCCTTCTGAAGACCAAAGGAACAAAAATTGACTTCTCTTCGTTGAGTTTCAGCCCTGATACTCTCCCAAATAGCTCCAAAACTGTAGCAATTCCTTCAGCCTCAAAATTTCCACCTTCCACAAATAGAACTATGTCATCAGCATATTATAAAATCGGGATTCATAGACTATTTATATAGTAACCTTTGAGAAAATTTTCCTCTACCGCACGAGTAACCATCCTCGACAACACATCTGCCACAATAACAAATAGAAGAGGATCTAGCGGGCATCCTTGTCGAACCCCCTCTACGGCTAGAAGAAACCACCTTCTTGTCTTCCATTAACTAGCACAGAGCAAGAAGTCATCGTCATACACCTCTTCATCCAGGAGATCCACTCATCTGGAAAACCACGTCTAGAAAGGGATGCCCAAATGAACTTCCAGCCGACAAAATCATATGCCTTGGAAAAATCAGTCTTCCACAGAAAACCATTGACCTCCCTCCTCTTCCAATCAGCAAAAATCTCAGAGGCAATGATCACACCATCCATCATAATTCTAACATGAACAAAAGTTGTTTGCGAGCCACTGATAATGTCATCCAAAACAATACGAAGCCTATTTGGAAGAACTTTCGCAACAATGAGATAGATGGCATTTGAAAGGGCAATAGGCCTAAAGTCCTCTATTCGATCCACCACATCCTTCTTAGGCAGAAGGAAAATTAAGGAACAGTTCATACGATCAAAGCCATGATTCTCTCCCCTCAGCTCCTCTACCACAACCAGCACGTCCTATCCCACCAAGTCCCGGAACTCATGGAAAAAGAAAATAGGAAATCCATCTTGCCCCGGAGAACCGTCAGTATTCAGATCAAAAACTATTGTGCGGGCCTCCTGAAGATTAAAAGGCCGAATCAAATGTGATGCTTGGATCTCTGAATTCTTGGCCACCTCGAGTAGCCCAATTCTTGCAAACGGCACGATCTACTGCTGCTAACATGCTTTACTAGCTATCTTGAGAAACTGTCGTTGCTGTTCTAGAGCTGCTTTAACAGAAATTAGAGAGCTTTTTTGACAAAAAAGAGGGTGAAATCTCGAGCTGGGACTCACTGCTAAAAACTTTATATTATAAAAAAATAAAGAGATACAATATCTTGTGGACCAGAATCGATAAACGGACAGATAGTGGGAGATTACATTTTTGGAATAAAATTAGAGAGTTATCATGCACCTTAAATAAAATCCAAGAACCTCACCTCTATGCACATATTTTTATAATGTCAATTTTTGTCTTTAATGTAGATCCAATCAATTCTTTTTGATGCAACCTGTTTATATTCCAAAAAAGGGTGAATTTATTAATGAGTTGGTGTTATGCACCAGTTCATGTACTGGATAGGAGGGCATGCGTTCAGATCACATTCTTGACACATCTCTGGGGAGAGTTTTGAAGATAGTTCACAACCTTCGTGTGAGGGCTATGCTGAGTGTCCAAGAGAGGATAGCATAAGGAACATCCATTGATCGTTGGAAATCTTCCCCATTTCTAAAGATTGACCTATCAGTTATCATCCAGCCAAGAAAAGAATTGGGCATCATCCTCAAATATTCTTCTGAGAATGGTAGGAATTTGCAAAATCACAAAGAGCCTAGAATACTCTGTTAGATCCAGTATCGGTCCATAGTAAGAAGTTGTTATAGTTGAAGAATTCGTAGTCACTTCTATCATTGCTCCATTAGATAGAAGAGATAAGTTCCAAGTAATGGAACTCTAATCATGAGAACACCTTCCTCAAGGTTTCATTACAAACATACCGGTCTTTGGGGACGATGATAGGGGACTGTCAATAGATGATTGTCCCCTATACACCCAAAGGGAACGGTTGACCAATGCCCGTCCCCTTTGACGATCTCATGGGGCGTTTACAACTTACAAGTAGTCATCCCTATTCATCAATCGAACAGGAGACAGTCAACTAAATGACCGTCCCTATAGATCATAGAGGAGACGGTCACATGACCGTTCCCTCCTATGGCTAAATAGGATGATTAGGATCGTCTCCTCCCGCTCTCTGTGAACGTATCCATTAGATGATTACCATTAGGATCTGGAAAAATGGAGGAGACGGTCGCGACCGTCCCCTCCGATTAGATAAATGAGATGGTTGTTATACCACCATCGCATACGCTTTATGTTGGCAGTAATTTGTGGAAATTCTGAGCTCACAAGGATGGCCCCTTTATCATCACAATAGGGGACGGTTTTGTGACCGTCCCCGATGGTATTATACTATCGAATAAGCAAGTTTCCTTCTCATTATCCTGACTATCTCCCTCTCGTACCCAACCTTCGACACCGCCCTCCCACTCTCACTGCTTCCCAACCCTCCTCCCTCTTAAGAAGTCGCCCTCCCTCATCAAGCTCTCAACCTCCTTCATCCTCTTCAGTCACGCTCCCTCTTCTTCTCCAGTCTCTTGCCAATCTCTTTCGAGAAGAATCCAATACCTTATGATATCTAAATTGTTTTTTCCTAAACATTAATCATGTATTAATCATATGATTGAAACTTTGCATCATTCCAATAGATGTTTGGTGAAATAAAGTATATTAGATATATTATTTTTAGTATCAATGTTAAACTTATCTAATAGTTATTTCAAGTTAGAAATAGATGTTTGTAAGTACATAGTTCTAATCATGTCTCCAATTAATTTTAAAAAATATGGTTGTAAGTAATTAGATGTTGAGGAGAGGAGGAAACACATGTCTCCAGTTAGTTCTAATTGATGAGTTGATGCTTAGGAATCTGGCCATGTGTTAGATGCAAGAATGATGAGTTTTTTATTTGCGTTATTAATTAGCATTCTTATATGCAAGAATGATGTGTTAGATGCAAAAATGATGAGAAAATATGTCTCTTCTTTTTTTACCTTTATATTGATTTTTCAACTTCAAAAACTTTCCTTGCATATGTGATTGGATTGATTTCATCTATCACTATAGTTGTGAAAGTGAAAAATACAAGTAATAAATATATTGAATATAATACACATGTATGGTGCATAATAGGGGCTCAAAATCTAATTTTTGCATCTTAACTCTAAATGGAACAAAATTACCTTCATTTAATAGCTTATTGGATTTTATATACAATTAAAGGTGAGTTTAGTTAATTTCATAGTATGAAGAAGATACGGGTCTGCAAAGTTTTTATTCTGACTTTTTATTTTATGTCCCCAGCACACTGTTCATTATACTTTTATATACAATATCCATATTGAGGATTTTATTGTTTGAGGTGTAAAAATAATAAAATTAAATAGGTGCCAAAATATAATTCTTGAAGAATTAAAATTAGGATTTTGATGTATTTTTCTGTACAAATCCTCTACTCTATCTCCTCCTACTTTATTCCTTGTCGAGAAAGTCATCATGATGACTAGGTTTCAGGGTCTAAGGTCATTCAGAACCTTTGGTATTTCATTTATTTTTATTTCTTCCTTTATTCTTTTATTTTGGAATTGAATCCATTAATTATACAGTATTTTGAACAAATTACAATATTTATTTTAGCAAATTAGTGATATGTACATGCACTCAACTAGGGATTTAAGGTCAAAATGAAAGAATAAAGGTAATGAAATGGATATACATCAGTGGGAGAACCCTAGCGAGCTATTGGACCCATTGGTGAGGCGATTGGAGGCTAGAGCAAGGAGATTTCAACGATCGAAGCAATGCTCAAGACTTGTTCTTAATTATTCTTCAAGTGGCGCCTGGACCATTAGATGAAGAACACGACCCATATTTAATCTGGGTCATTGAAGCCAAAGCGAAGCATTGCCCTTCTCTGCCATTCAATCCACTTAAATGAGTTGACGTGGAGCGCTCTGGATCGCATGATAGCGTGCCTTGGTGGGTAATTGCACAGACCCCCTATTGATATTTGTATAGAATTTGTAATGTTATTAAAATCGAATGCTTTGTAGATTAAATTAAAAAATTTTACATCGGAACCCATGAACCTTAAGCTATTTGTGTTATGGTCCCTCCGCTTCACGTGTGGAGGCACGTGATTCGTTGTAACCTGTGTTTAAAAATTTTTGGGAAAATTAATTTAAACACCTTTAATCATGTTCATTCAAGCTATGTATTTTGATTAGGTAGTTCTATCATTTTTCATTTATTAAAACTAGATTAAGAGCAATTTATTCATTGTCTAACTTAACAAAATCCCAAAAAATATAAAACCTAATCTAGAAGTTCCAAAAAATTACATACTATATGTTATTATATAATATCATTCCATCTGAAAAACCAAAAAAATATAAAAGAAAAACATAAAAATTAAAAAAACTTCTAACCCTAAAAATTTAGAAAAAATATATAAAATCCAAAAAATCAGCTTTCTTCCGTATATTTTTATTTATATTATATAGTATGTATAAAAAATAATTTTGAGATATTTTGGACTTACTTTATATTTTTCAAATCTCAAAACAATCCGGCTTAATTATTAACTCCTATTTTGGAGTATTTTGGACATTAAATTACATAAAATTATAAAAAATCACCAAAAATATAAAAATAAAATAAAAGTATAAAACATAAAAACATTTTACTTTAATTTTTTATTATTTCTATGTATATTTATAAATAAAAATCCTATATTGACTATGTTTAATATATGTATTTATATACTTATTAATATTACTATTATTACTATAAATACCTATGAATATATTTAATATGTTTCAAAAATAAAAAGGACTTTTTGAATTTCCAGAATTTTTACTATATATTATATACGTAACACTCGCATATTTCAGCTTTTTTATGCAATCTTAAAACATATCAATATTATACTCAAAAGAAGTGTCTCGTCGCAAGCTTTCCAACGAATCCAAGAATGTGTAATCCCGACTCTGGATGTGCGAGATATGCATGTTTTAGTGAAATGGGGTCATAGATATTGATGGGATCATGGTTACGAATTTTGATTAATTACTTGCGGGTTAGACTTAAATTAGGGTTTTATACCAAACTATATTAAGACATTCAGCCTTCATCTACCCTCATTCCCACTCCTTTCCAATCCTTAATCCATCCTTTTCCCCCTCCCCAAGTTATTCTCTCCTCTCCTTCTCCTGAGAACCAAAGCGAGAACGATGCAACCACCATTATCAGAAGCTCACAAACTATGTAGCTTCACGACAATAGGAAAAGGAGGATGGGCCATCGCAAGGGAAAGACACCTTTCTCACTGGATTCTTGATCGAGCGATCAAGCGTGCAGATCGAAGGTGTGTGCTAGTATAGGCAATGGATCTTGATTTTCTCCCTTGTTTTCTGTGTATCTCGTTATTTGGAGATCATCGATGTTGGGAATTATTATCGAACTTTAATCTAACCCCTGGATCATCTTTTGTTGTTGGTACATCCGATCACTTCCGTGAATCGTCTCATTAATGGATAATCGTGTTTTTGTGAAATCTCTCGTAAGCTTTTTTTTAATCCCTACATGTCTTAGGAAAATATATCATTCAGGGCATGACTCAATATCAAATAAGAGACGATTATTGTATCCGGTGTGCGGTTATCATTAGGTCATGTTTGACCTCTTCACGGAAAATATGTGATGAATTAACAACACTTACCATGAATGATTTTTTTAAAAGATAAGTTGTGATACTAATTGTGTAAAACCCAAAAAAGGTCCCACACCGTGGAAACATGAAATTTCCGGGTGGGATAAAAAAGTGAGGAGGTTACTACTGAACAACCCGACTTGAGCATTTTGGGGGTGGTTAATCGGGTCCGTATGGCCCGATCCTAAGAGGTTGTCAGGGTCAGTAATGCTCCGCTAACGGACCGGGGACCTAAGCTCGGGACGTTACAAATGGTATCAGAGCCGAACGCCCTCTGACAGTGGAAAGGGCTACCCGAGAGGTGGAGCCGCCCCTACAAAGAGGTTGGAGGAAATGGAGGACGTTGCGAATATAAGTGGGGGAGGTTGTAAAACCCCCAAAAAAGGTCCCACACCGTGGAGACATGAAATTTCCGGGTGGGATAAAAAAGTGAGGAGGTTACTACTGAACAACCCGGCTTGAGCATTTTGGGGGTGGTTAATCGGGTCTGTATGGGCCCGATCCCAAGAGGTTGTCAGGGTCAGTAATGCTCCGCTAACGGACCGGGGACCTAAGCTCGGGACGTTACAAATTGCCATACTAATTGCCATGGAAGGATTCTTAACGAGGATAGCTTTTGTATTACTAATTTTTTTGTTTTGACAAACCGTTACGTTCTTAAGAGAATTTAACGCGAGAAATTTCATGCTTTCTTAAGTTATGTAAAATACAAGTAGTTACGTTTAATTGTTTTTTTTTCCAAAATGGATCCTCTTTCAACGAAATATATTGAGTGGTTAATGGAATAAGTCAAACAAGAACGTAATCAATTTGTGGCTGGACAAATAGTTTGAGCGTATTTAAATAGTATTTATTTTTTTATGACGGTGATTTTTCAGATCAAATGTATACATTTTTTTCAGGATGTTGCAATGTTATATATCGATATATTTTGGGGTTATGAAGCTACGATGATAGTGTATTACGTTACATATATATTCTCTTACTGCTGTATTTAGACTAACGTCAGATAGAACCTTGTCAATATACAGACCTGGTCATAAAAGTTGTGATCTGGTCAGAAGGGCAAGTTTTATCTATTATTGCGTTTAGTGTATAACGTGCATGAAACAACTATAATCATGTAATTTAACTTGATACAATCAGATATTCACAATAAAGACCATTCACAGCCTTTTATCATGTCACAAGTTTTATCTATGGGTAGCTTACCCTTATAAAGTAGTGATACTATAATTCCACCATTTAGACAAAACTGTTGTTATAAGGATCAACTCGAGATCAACAGTCATGAAAATGCTAAATAATAGGTTTATCTTACTGTCGAGGATACTACTTCATATTGTAAGATGTATGTGTTGGCCCCCATCCCATTTGGATTTGACTATTCGGGAGACTATCCATGTGTAAATAGTAAACGAGTTTTGAGTGAGGGATGTTTTTATAAGTGACAACAGTTTGATGGTTATCGAAATGAATTCGGTTGACAAGGAATAAGGTGCTTGTTGTTTATTTTAAGGACTGGAATGACGAAAATATCATGTTAAAGCATGGCATAGAATGTTGGAAGGTATGTCCAATAGCAAATGCTAATGAAACACAAGAGTCCTAAAGGTTTACGTTGGTTACTGATTAATCAATTCTTATTATGGAGTCCCAAATTTGTGATTAATTTTTAGCAAAGTTTTATAATGCATTTGCGTAGTGATGAAATAAAAACAACAAGGTGGGTTCACATCCTTGTGGTTCGGTTAATCCAATAATGAGCTAGCTCCACTCGAGGGACATCATAGAATAGGGTGGTAGTAGGTACTCTGAAAGGTTGAGGTGGATCGTACCACGCAGATCCGTTTTGTTGCACTTTCTTGGAGTGAGCAAGACTCCTCTGGTAGACTTGATTGATGGAGTTACGACTCCCCGTGCTATATGCCCAGTGTCACGAGTGTTATAGTACTACTAGCCGAACTAGCTGAAGGATCGCATTTGCGTACAGGTTTTAGTCTGCACTCTGAACGAAGTGTTGCAGGCTTCATTCCTAGTGCAAATCTTCTCCTTTGACGAGCAAGTCCAGGATAACTAAATGAGAATATGGATTAAGAGATGCCAAAGAATTTGATTTAATTGCATAACTATTAAAGGCATGGTTTATAATTGTATCTATATTGCTAGTTATTATTAGAATGTTCTTTATTAGACATGTTCAGTTACTACAATTGCATTGCCTACCTATAGTCATTATATATATTATGTTACATGCGCTGCGTCATTTGACCCGCAAACTACCTCTTTTGAATATCCAACAGGAGGTATATAGTAGGAGACAAAGGCCCGCGTATTTGGTGGAGCATCTGCAGGGCATCATTGAGGTTGCGCTATAGTTTTGTAGTGTTGGTTGTTCCTCTTCTTTACAACCTTTTATTATGTAATAAAGAGACTGAGATCTTATTGCTATCTTATGTGGACATATGTTTATCAATGGAAGTTTAAATTTTCTCTGTGTCTTTTCTTTTGTATGAATGGTATATCATGCATATTGTTTATAACTATTTTTAGGTTATTTTGTGAATGGGTGTTGAGATGCGCTACCGCCGAGGCAGGATGATATAATATATAATTCTTATATTATATACCTCACAAGGTCAGAGTACTTCCAGTACCTCTAGAGTACATCAAAGACCTCAGTCGAATGCTCTTATATAGATATACACATATATATTTATATACGATTTCTTTCAAATAGGACGCAGCCCTTCCTAAGTTAAGGAAGGCCAACCCCTTTTCTGTATAAAACATGATGACTTTAGTAGAATACATATACAATTTTGTATTTATAATGTGCATTTTTAATGTTTATATTATAATGCGCAGTTTTGTATGCGGGTGTGTATTTATAACGTGCACCTATAATACAAATTATATAAGTATTCTACTAAAGTACTCGTGTTTTATACAAAAAAAGGCCGGCCTTCCTGAACTCAGGAAGGACTGCGTCCTATTTGAAAGGCCTCCTATTTATATACTTACATATAGTTAAAAAAACAAAAATAATTTAAAAAGGAAAAATATAAAAAGGAATTATAAAATTATAAAATAAAAAATAAAAAACTATAAAACATTAAAAATCTATAAAAATTAAATAAAAAACCCACAAAACACTAAGTACATAACAGATATATCTATGTAACTATATTATTTAGAAATAAATAATATCATACATCCGTTTGTTCCTTGTGCTCTACACCTTACACATACTTGACCACTGTACACTTATTTGTAGGATTATAATAAATTTTAACTCCGCGTCCACACTGCATTGTTTGATTTAATTGTTGAATTGTTTAATTATTATGATACACCAACCATCAAAAGTATATGACACAATGGAACGATGATTTCCGAAAAGAGATCAAACATTGATTGCCGACCCCATGTGGAAATAAGGTATATATTTGCTTATTCACTTACGTGATCTTTTTCAACCTTGCTCGTGAATGAAAGTTTGTAAAGCCCTCCTCATCCGTTAGAGTTATATGCAAAAGATGGTCTTTAAGTTTGTTAC
Organism: Ottelia alismoides; assembly: GCA_037367405.1. Lineage (NCBI taxonomy): Eukaryota > Viridiplantae > Streptophyta > Magnoliopsida > Alismatales > Hydrocharitaceae > Ottelia > Ottelia alismoides. The sequence continues at coordinate 354,313 of JAZKJV010003714.1, read as the reverse complement.
CTTATTCAGAAGTCATAAAATAAAGCTGTTATGAAGGCTCGTAAGCCAATTATTAAATGCTCTGAGCTTGCTCGTAGTGAGGAACCATGTATCATTTTTGTTTTCAACAAAGGGCCAAAGTTTTGAGAATTGATCCTTGAGAGGAGTATTATATATCAGTAATGCCATAAATCTGAAGAGGGAGTTTTTCCCCATTCTCAAATTTTGTGAGGTTGATGTGTATGGAATCCAGTTTCAAAGCTCAACGAGCCGAGTTGACCTCAACTCGGGTTCTAACTCGATAAGAAAAGTTGGGTTCATGTTCGATAAGGTTTGAGCCGTGTAAAGCTGGCTCACGAGCTTCTTACGAGCTCATGTTCATGTTCGAAAAGTTGGTTTCATGCTCGAACTCATCGAGGTCTAGCTGACTTACGAGCCTCTTAACAAGTCGTGATCCTAATGAGCTGGCTCACAAGCCTCTTACCGAGCTGGCTCATGAGCTTCTTAATGAGCGGGCTCACGAGCCTCTTAATGAGCTGGCTCACTTAGGTTGATAGCCCACATATCATACATTAGCCAAAAGACCAAGAAAGGTATGCTTTGTATAAAGGAGGAGTTGGTCTCTATATAAAGCTGCTATGCCCCATTCATTTCTCAAGCTCAAATGATGTGGGACTAAAACATGTTCCCAGTTCATGATGTTATTGAATTGAGTCAACTCAACTCAAGCTCGATTCGATAACCCTAACGAGCCAAAACACCAAGTCGAGCTCGGACTCGATAAGCTTTCGAGTCGGGACGAGACGGACTCGAGAAGGGGGCAGGTAGGGGCCTTGCACCCCCCCCCCCCCCCCCCCCACGCCCCCCCCACACACACACACACAAAAAAAAACTAGAAACCATGTAGGGGTCACCTTCAAAAATAGAAATCCACATATTGTAGTCCCACACTCATTAGCTATTCAAAAAGTTGCCTTACCCTTTCCTCCAAATAGGAAGTTATGGCACTCTTCTCCAAATTTCAATTCTTTTTTTATTCTCTTTCCCCCTCATCAAGGCCCCTCTCATTGCACTTTCCTTTTTTATTTCCTTTCCAACATAAGAACAATGCCCTTTCAATTCTAGTTGTCTTTTTCTTCTATGTTTCCATAATCTCATTATCTCATGTAAAGAGTTCATCCATCTCCACTTGTTTATTTTCCTTGCGAGTACACATAAATCTCACTTTGACCTCTTTTTCCATAACCTCAGAAATCGTATTTTTTTAATCGACGTGGGATCCAGATCGAGTTTTGTGAATCATGTATTATCGTGCTACTCAATTCGCACAAATCCCAAGGGTGTGGTGTTTTGACATGTCGAGTTGTTCATTCTTAAAAATAAAGTAAAAGTTCATATTTTCCATATAATTATTTTAAATTTAACTTTATATTGGATAATAGCTTAGATGAGTATGATGGATAGATGATTAACTTTATGTTTAATGATTAATTATACTACATTCAGATACATATTAATATTTTATGTTTATGAATAGGTGGACAGAAATTCAATTTTTCGTGGATACAATACATACAGGTTTATATTTTTTTGTCATTTACGTAAATATAGATATCATATTGTGCGAATATTCTACATTTTGTCCAAATATTTTGAATGATAATACAGTTTTTGCAGGTGATCTAGCTCCTAGCGATATACATGTCCAAAAGTTACTACAAGACGATAAAAAGAAAATTACTGATGGGTTTTCTATTGTTCATGATTAGGGATTGCAATGCTAAATTGGGAGTATGCGGTAAATGAGTGTTATATGATTCGACATGGTATATATTAAAAATATATCATATCAGTATTTTCTTCAAATGATCTGACATCTGATTATGAAAATCACAACGTTTATTCAAGCTTCTTAGTTTTATAAATATCAATCATGTTTAGAATAAAATATTATTTTATGATTAAGATGGAAGATGGATATCTTAGCAGTTGTACGATTATTTACGTCGAGAAGGAGATAACATAGAAAGCCAACATAGAAGATATTATTGAGGATTTCTATGCAATAAAAAATCATCAAGCAAAGATTCAATAAATTATGTATATTTTTTTAAATATTTATTCATCATTTTTATTTTTTATATAATAGAACTCAATAATAGCATTTTGAATAATTTGTTTTGATTTTTTTCATAATTGACCTCACCTATGAACAAATGGTGGCTCGGCCCCTTGTGTAAGGACGTTGACTGAATGACAACGACGTCGATCGTGGAACGAAGGAGACGAACTTACTTCCCTTTTCTCTAGCTGTTTATCCATCGTTGACGCAACGCCAGCAAACCCTAGGTCTTCTGTTGGAGACTTGCGGCTGCGCACAAAGCAAAACAAGCGACGCCAACGAATCCCGCCGATCCCTCCCCGCCGCAGAGCGGGAGGACGAGGGAGGCTATATAAAGGGGACCCAACCCCGCTTGCTGTCCGGGTGCTTAATTAATTAGGGAGGCATCCACTTTCCAGCACAGCTCCCCTTGTTTGTAGACTTGAATAAGATTACAACAAGGGAGCGAGGCTGGAGGGAGGCTAACGTTACTCGTCCTATATATTACCAATTATTTATTATTATAATATATATAAACACTGTATATACCTTACAAAATAGGAAGTAGGCAAACATGGCTGGAGGAGCCGTCGTCTCCCATGGAGAGATCAAGGACTACGGTGGCAAGATCACCTTCTTCGTCCTCTCCACCTGCTTCATCGCTGCCACCGGTGGCCTCATCTTCGGATACGATCTCGGTATCTCCGGTACGTAGCTCTTCTTCATCAAATTATCTTTCGGCCGCATGCAGTTGGATACAATTGACGTGGATCCATTATTTGCATGCAGGCGGTGTCACGTCCATGGACGTGTTCCTCCTGAGGTTCTTCCCGTCCGTGTACGAGTCGCAGAAGACGTCCGTATCGAAGAACCAGTACTGCACCTTCGACAGCCAGCTCCTCACCGCCTTCACCTCCTCCCTCTATGTCGCCGCCCTCATAGCCTCCTTTTTCGCCTCCGCCATGACCCGTGTCTTCGGCCGCAAGGACTCCATGCTCTTCGGCGGCACCACCTTCCTCCTCGGCTCCGCCCTCAACGGCCTGGCCGAGAATCTCGCCACGCTCATCATCGGTCGCCTCCTCCTCGGTGTCGGCGTCGGCTTCGCTAACCAGGTCTGCATTGATTTGCTAGTGAATCGAACTGATAATCAATTTAAAACTAATCGGTATCTTGTTTGGGCAGTCGGTGCCGGTGTACCTGTCGGAGATGGCTCCGGCGAAGCTGAGGGGTGCGTTGAACATCGGGTTCCAGCTGGCCATCACCATCGGCATCCTTGCGGCCAACCTCGTCAACTACGGTACCAGCAAGATCCAGGGAGACTACGGGTGGAGGGTGTCGCTCGCCCTCGCCGCCGTGCCGGCCATCATCATGAACCTCGGCTCCGTCCTGCTCCCCGACACCCCCAACTCCCTCATCGAGCGTGGCTTCAAGGACCAAGCCAAGGCCATGCTTGTGAAGATCCGTGGCTCCGAGGACGTCGAGGAGGAGTTCCACGTACGTGCTTCATATATTGCCTAGAGATGACGTAGCACTTGATCAATCATATATACACGCAAAAGTTCTAGTCGATCTCTAGATATGATCAAAATTAAGAAACTTGCCTGTGTGGGCGGCAGGATCTGGTAGAGGCGAGCGAGCAGTCGATGCAGGTGCAGCACCCCTGGAAGAACATCATGGAGACCAAGTACAGGCCTCAGCTCATCATGGCCGTCGCTATCCCCTTCTTCCAGCAGCTCACCGGTATCAACGTCATCATGTTCTACGCCCCCGTCCTCTTCAAGAGCCTCGGCTTCGGCGACGAGGCCTCCCTCATGTCCGCCGTCATCACCGGAATCGTCAACGTCCTCGCCACCTTCGTCTCCATCTACTGCGTCGACCGCTACGGCCGCCGCTTCCTCTTCCTCGAGGGCGGCGTGCAGATGATTATCTGCCAGATCTGCGTGGGGCTCCTCATCGGCAAGTCCTTCGGCACCTCCGGCGTCGGTGCCCTACCAAAGTCGGACGCCGACAGTCTCGTCATCCTCATCTGCGTCTATGTCGCGGCCTTCGCCTGGTCGTGGGGGCCGCTCGGATGGCTGGTGCCCAGCGAGATCTTCCCCCTCGAGATCCGCTCTGCCGGGCAGTCGATCACGGTCTCCGTGAACATGTTCTTCACGTTCATCATCGCTCAGATCTTCCTCACCATGCTCTGCCACCTCAAGTTCAGGCTCTTCTTCTTCTTCGCGGCCTGGGAGGTGGTGATGACCATCTTCATCGCCGCCTTCCTCCCGGAGACCAAGAACGTGCCCATCGAGGAGATGAACCGGGTCTGGAAGCAGCACTGGTTCTGGGGCAAGTACATCCCCGACGAGATCGTTCACGGCAGCCGCAAAGCCGCCGAGGAGCAGGAGAAGGAGAAGAAGGAGAAGAAGACCGCCGCCTAAGTATTAATTGTTGTGTAAGCAAGAGGGAGAGATGTACTCACCATACATGGACTGCCCAAATTTTGCACCGACATCATGCCTTGCGTCTTCTTAACTACTTGCGGACTTTTCTAACTTGTGTGGATTCTTCTTAACTTGCACCAACTTCTTGCGCCTTCTCCTCGAAATCAACAAGAAAAACTCACAAGGAGGCATGCGAGGAAGGATCCTGAGGTAGTCGGCCCGATGAAGGTCACGGATCCCTGTGTTAAACACCTGATGTATTACAGCTGAGAATCCATCTTGCAGGCGCGGATCAGTGGACCGTGCTGTGAAAGGAATTGAGAGCATGGGTTGTACTTACCTAGCTTATATCAAAAAGTCCACAAAAGTTTATACTTTCTTCTTGGTGAAGAAAAAGCCTACTTCATAAAGGGATGCAATTAAACTAGTACATTCTCAATTCTTTTTCCATTTCTTCTAGCTTCTCCCTCAATTCAGTTGTTAAACTAACATACACGTGACCATAGAAGAGAATATCTATCTTCACGAGCAGAGGATGAGACTCCGTAATAGTTCAATGATTTGTCTGGGAAGAGTTAACACAATTCACACACATGGTACCTATCATCTCAAGGTTGTAAGAGTATACGTCTGAAGGGATGGTTCTGACCAGGCTGGGAATTAAACTAAATAAAGGAGCATAGAACCTAGAGGCTTTTGAATCACAAGTCCTAGCTTTAACTTAGTTCCGAACACTTCATTAATACAAAGATTTTAATGAAGCTCCAACTTTTGATTTTATACGAATAAGTTTAAAAATCGGAATTATTCTACCTTCTTTACTTTTCTTTCTTTATTTTCTTTTTTTATCACTTATTCTCCAAATGATTGTTTGCTAGGGGCTAGCAAAGCTAAGTGTATGGATGATGAATACCCATTCATTCACCTTTGTTCCTTTTTTTATATTTAAAATCTTAGTTAAATTCATGTAAATATAACTAACTTATAAGAATTAACAATATGACCTTCGCATGTAAATAATGCTTAAATACCTACATTTAAATACAAAATAAATGAATAAAAACAAAATTAAATTAAAGTAAGCATTTCAAATACTTATTGACCATAAACTCCAAGACAAAGTCAATATTGACTTGGTCGACAAGTAATAAAGTAGGAGGTAGGGGCATAGAAATACAGACAAAAGGACATTGTCACCTAGAAACCCTAAGTGACTTGTACACTAAATATAGTTGAACTTTTACTAATTTACACACACTCTTTATACTTCAACTAAAAATATTTTCAACATCAAACACGCATATAAAAATATATAGAAAATGATAAAATTAATTGTATATAAAATTAAGGTACAAGGTGAGTGGGACACACAAGTGAAAAAGCTGCAAACCAAATTCATAGATCAATATCTTCTCCATAGGAACTGGAAATGGATCTAGCTCAATTTAATTGTATTCTAATTTAATTATCCATTTAATGAAGGCGATTTCATTAAAAGTGGGGTTAAGATGCAAAATTTGGCTTTTGGGGTCCCATTGTGTACTTTACCTATATACATCCAGTTCATTCTTTGTATTTTCACTCTTTCCACACTTTTAGATATTTGTAAATATTGTTTGAATTAGATCAAAACTATAAATATAAAAAGAAACCATTAAAATGTCATTAAAATGAATAATATAATAAAACACATACGTAAACTATATGTATACTATTTATACTCATATTTATGTAAGGACAATCAGAAACTTAAAATAAAATATGTAAATGCATAATTACATATATTATGAATATATAAATTTATAAATATAAAATAATAAAATGTAAAATATAAAAGAAAATCAAATATACTATATATGTGTGTGTGCACGTATAAACACTTATACTTACACTTGTGAAAATTAATGCATAATAAATATGTCGATATAAATAAATAAAAATCACCTAAAAGTAGTACATAAAATATGAAGCAACTTTCATGTATTAAGAAAAAAATAATAAAATCATTTTCTATTTTACTTCTATTTAATTTATATTTTTGATTTTGTTTTGTCCTCTAGCGTGTGATGTGGCCTAATTAGGTGTGGGTCTTGGTTGACCCGTTGGTCAACTGTACACACACTTAGGCCTAGACGTGTCAGAATGTTGTCCCCCTGACTTCTCCAATTTGTCCTCGCCCAATCCTTGCATTTTTTGGGCTCGATTCCTTCTTCGAATATGTTCCTCATTCACTGATCTTTCATGCCTAGTGATTTCTCAAACGAAGGAGCATCGATGCACCCGCAAAACCTAATCAAACTTGCCTCCCCATTTAGTTTTGCCTCTGACCTTGATTTGAACTTGATCCATTTTGACCCATCTTCATCCCCCCTTTCTCTTCAGATGGAGCGTCCCTAGTGATAGTAGGTGTGTCTCTTGAGATTGATGTACGGAGAAGGAGGCTAAGAGACAAGATCCAAGCCTCATCAGACTTGCTCAGGCGAATCTCTCCTGCTCCTCGGTTCCCTGGTCCGAGCTTTTTCGATTCCCAGTAGTAACAGTAGGATAGTGTAGCTTTTTATTGAGTTTGATTTCATCTTTAATTCTGTAAAATGGCAAATCGTAGTTCATCAGGTATTTGAGCTCTGGTCTATGTTCCTCCACCGTTGACCTTGTTCCAACCTTACTGACCACCCCATCTCATCCTCCTTACGCTTCTACATCTCTAGCACCCCTCCATTACCTCTGATCTTGCATAGATCAGAAGATCATGTTCTCCTCCTCTTCCATTTTCTGGAGAACTTTTTCACACCACATATCCACTCCATTTCACCCAAATCAAGCCCCATACCAGCCTCTCTATGTTTGCAAGCTAATCCTACGTGTGTTGGAGCTTGATAGGCCCTAGAGGGCCAAAGTTTGACCAAGACGAAGGTCCCCTAGTGTCTGCTCTTCCTCGATCCTCCGTGACCCCATCGATGGGTCCAGGACCATTTTGAAGGCGTCGACAAAAGCGAAAGGGCTCAAGCTTCAATTTGAGACACTTGGGAGCAATCCAAGTGGTCGGAGTCGAGAAGTTGCATGGATTAAAGAGAGCTCCAACGGTTGTTCTTCCATATTCTTCGTGGGAAGCAACAACTGTTGCATTAAAGGAGGAACTCCATATTGAACAACACCCATCGGATTGAAGACCCCCGCATCCATCAGATATGGGCCTCGATCTGATCTCAACCACCCATCAGCGAAGCAGTATACATCATCAGATGCTCACTTTTGTGTAAGCAAGAGGGAGAGATGTATTGATCATAATCTCACTGCCTCTCCATCCCTTAATCTCATATTATTAATACATGGACTGCCAGACTTTGTACCAACATCTTGCCTTAGGTCTTCGTAACTACTTACGGACTCTTCTAACTTGTGTGGACTCTTCTTAACTTGCACCAACTTCTTGCACCTTCTCCTCGAAATCAACAAGAAAAACTCACAAGGAGGTACGTGATGACGGATCCTCGGCTACTCGGTCCCGATGAAGGTCATGGATCCCTGTGTTACAACAACTGATGTATTACAGCAGAGGATCCATCTTGCGGGAACGGATCCGTGTTGTGAAAGGCGTTGAGAGCATGGGTTCTACTGACTGAGCTTATACCAAAAAGTCCACAAACTTTTGAACTTCCAGAAGAAACCTGCTTTTAGGTGAATACTTGGTTACCCTAACCGAGCTTCACAAGGGAATGTGATTAAACTAGTACATTCCCAATTCTTTTTCCATTTCATCTAGCTTCTCCCTCATTTCAATTGTGAAACTAGCACACACCTAACCTTAGAAGTAATATCCATCTCCACGAGGACGAGTTGCGAGAGGAGGAGGCCCCATAATAGTTCAGTGATTTGTCTGAAAAGAGCTAACACAATTTACACACGTAGTATCTGTCACCTCAAGGTTGCAAGAGTATATGTCTGAAAGGATGGTTCTGACCAGGATGTGAATTAAACTAGATAAAGGAGCATTAGAACCTAGAGGCTTTTGAATCACAAGTTCTAACTTTAACTCAATTCCGAACACTTCATTAATTCAAAGGTTTTAATGAAGCTCCAAACTTTGATTTTATATAGATAAGTTTAGACATCAGAATCATTCTACCTTCTTTAATTTTCTTTCTTTATTTTCTTTTTTCATCTCTTATTCTCCCAATGAGTGTTTGCTAGGGACCAACAAAGTGACCTTCTTTAAATGTATGTAAATATAGCTAACTTGTAGAGATTAACAATGTGACCTTCGCATGTAAGTAGTGCTTAAATACATGCATTTAAATACAAAATAAATGGATAAAGAAAATAAAATAAAATTAAAGTAAGTATTTTAAATACTTATTAACCCTAAACCCCGAGACAAATTCAATATTGACTTGGTCGACAAGTAATAAAGTAGATAGAGATAAGGGCATTGAAATACAATCAAAAGGGTACACTGTCACCTAGAAACCATAGGTGACCTGTACACGGAATATAGTTGAACTTTTACTAATTTGCATGCACTCTTTTATACTTCAACTAAAACATTTTTCAACATCAAACATGTATATAAAAATATATAAAAAAGGATAAAATTAATTTTGACATAAAATAAGGTACAATGTGACTGAGACACACAAGTAAAAAAGCTACAAACAGAACTTCATAGATCAATATCTTCTCCATATGAACTCAAAATGATAAAATTCACTTTATTGTATTCTAAATTAATTATCCATTTTAATGAAGGTGATTTCATTAAAAGTGGTGTTAAGATGCAAAATTTGACTTTTGGGATCCCATTGTATACTTTACCTGCATATATATTTATACATTCAATTCATTCTTTATATTTTCACTTCACACTTTTAGGTATTTTTAGATATTGTTTGAATTAAATTAAAACTATAAATATAAAAAGAAACCATTAAAATTACATCTATATGAATAATATAAGAAAACACATACATAAACTATACATATAGTATACACACTCATATTTATTTAAGTGTAGTCGGAAACATAAAACAAAAATATATATATGCATAATTACATATACTGTATATATATATAAATTATAAACATAAAACAATAAATGTAAAATATAAAATAAAAATCAAATACACTGTATATATGTATATATGCATACACTCCACTCTACTACTATGTATGGTCGACTCATTTACTCCGCTTTCGCTCTTCTATTCTCGGAGCTAGTTGTCAGAGTCTGCCTCAGTCAGGAGTAGTCCTGCTCAGAGAGATCCAGGCGGAAGAGACTTATTCGATGGTCACTGCTAACCGCTTTTGGTCCCAAATTTTTGGGGTTGCTTTTTCCAATAAACGTTGGTTACATTTCTTTATGTTATTTGTACCAGTAACCTTAACACATAATAAATAGGTTGATAAACATCACCTGAAAGAAGTACATAAAATATGAAACAACTTTCATGTATTAAGAAAAAATAATAAAATCACTTTATATTTTATTTATATTTATTTTATATTTTTTATTTTGTTTTGTCCTTAGTGTCTGTCGTGGACTAATTAGGTGAGGCCTTGGTTGACCTGTCGGTCGACTGTACACACACCTAGGCCTAGGCATGTCAGAATATTGTCCCCCCAACTTCTACAATTTGCCTCATCCAATCCTTGCATTTTTTGAGCTCGATTCCTTCTACGATTATGTTCCTCGTTCATTGGTCTTTCACGCCCTTGTGATTTCTCGAATGAAGGAGCATCGATGCACCCACAAAACCTAATCAAAGTCGCCTTCCCATTTAGTTTCGCCTCTGACCTCCATTTGAACTTGATTTGTTTTACCCCATCTTCATCCCCCCTTTTCTCTAGATGGAGCGTCCCTAGTGATAGTATGTGTATCTTTTGAGATTTAGGTACGGAGAAGGAGGCGAAGAGAAAAGATCCAAGCATCACCGTAATTACTCGAGCAAAGCTCTCCTGCTCCCTGGTTCCTAGGTCCGAACAGCTCTTTGACATCCTGTTAAATTCGTGATATAATTTGTACTCGTTGTAATACAATTACTTAGGGAATAGTTTGGAACCGAGAAAAGATCTTTGCGAAGAGGACTCGGCTTAAATTTATATCCCGGGAAAGTTCGGGGTCAAACATAGGGAGGCAAAGGAACAACTTCGGGTTAATTCAGAGAAATTAGGTCTAGGTCTCCAATGCTGATTTTTTTTATTTTTAATGCAAAAATAAATGCTAAATGCAAAATATGGGTGAATTCAGTAAATAAGAAAACATACAACTTAGCCAAATTAATTTTAATGTAAAATAAATCCAATTTGTAAAATTATATTCTTCCTAAAAACCTAATCCGTAGATGAATGCAAAATATATTTGAAAATTTTACCGGAACTTAATCGTGATGAAATGAGTCTATACATTTTTTTGGAATTTTCTAACAATATAAGAATTTTTTATGGATTTTTAATGAAAACAGAGTAACAGCAAGTAACTAATTCCTAATAAATCTACAATGTCAATTTATCTAAAGATAAAATTATCTCATAAAAGTATTTAAATATGAAATCTAAGAGAGTTGAACATTCATAAAAATAATGTCTGTGGATTTAACTAAAAATCAATTACCAAATCATTGTACAACTTATTTAAGGCACATGAAAACTCCAGTTAAGATTAAATTTGCAAATTAATTAAATCACATTCCAAAGCATCAGTTCTGATTTTGTGGAATTTTTGGTGTACATCAGCCGGCCTGAGATGTGCTGGACAACAAATCGAACGTCGTCGACACTTTTTTTCTTATTTAAGGAACTCGTTTTTTTCTCCATCTTTTTTCTAGCATTGATATATTTTTTTGAAACTTGAAAATAAATAGTAACATGATATGATATAAAAGTTTTAATATTAACAGGAAACAATAGCTTATTTTTACTGAAACATAAAACATATATTGCAGTTAAGTTTCTTGACAGGCAGTATCTTCACACACCTTTCATTCTTCTGACAACCTGCATTTATCATGTCATGTACTGATATACCCCCACTTGATATCCTTTTGTTACTATCACTTAAATTTTCCTTTTTTTATGCTATTGGCATAATTTAAGCAGTTGAAGTTACAAAGACAAGGAACTTGATTAACTCTGAAGCAATTACAATTTGCCCCCAAAAAATCCGAGCACCGCAGCTTAAAAATCCCATGGTCTCCATGCACCTTAAAAGCCCATGCATTAATTATAAATTAAGTTATATATGATTACATATTGAAATCCTATGGTCTCCATGCACCTACCAGTAACCCATAAGGATATAGCGCATAACGAACTTAAATAGACTCTAGGCACTTTCCATTTCTCAAAAAAATAAAAAATTGGGCCGAATCAGTGGGCCTATTGAGTTGGGTCAGCCTAAGCCCGAGCACAGACCAAAATATAAATGGGCCTACAAACAAAGCCCAAGCCTGGCTCATGCAATGACTGAGCTTGGGCGGGGGTTGGGAGATGTAGGTTGGGCTTTGTGGGTGCCCAATGCTCATCCTTATGTACAAGTAAAATTTACATGTGCAAGTATGTGTGCATGAATCCTAAGTTCTTATTTAGGTTTTTGTAGTTTTAAACTATTATTTTTATTTTTAGTTAGATATTTTTAAAATTTAAACCGATTTTCAATAATACGATAAAAGAGAATAAAAAGAGACTTAATTGACACTACTAAATGATTTAACTATTATTTATATAATGTATATATAAGTTAATTTTAATTTTTTTTACTTCACTGTATTTTTTTCAAAATTATAAGTGATTTTAAATATTGTAAAATAAAAATAAAATATTTAATTAATTTACCTAATAAAACACATGTAAATATACAAAAGGGGTATTTTACTTGTATAAAACAGGTTATGAAAATGTATTGAAATTATAAACCAAATATTTATGTAATTAGTTTATATTTTTATATTTTTTGTGATTTTTAAAACTAAGTCATATTTTAAAATGGAAATAAAATAAAAAAAGTTTTAAAAAAGAAGATAAGGGAAAATATGTAAGGTTTTAAAAATATATTTCTCCTTCAAATGACCTCTAAAAACTCAACTATGTTTTTTCCTAGATAATATATACAACAAGGATTCGAGAACTTTTTTTAGAACTTTTAGAAGTTATATGATTTTAAGTGATTTTTTTTGCAAGTTTTAGATGTTTTAAGGTATAAGTGCGGTAAAAATGAAAACCAAAAGGTGAAAAATATGTCTATATATAGGGAACCTTGTGTGTCTGTGACAATGGTGGGGATCGGGGTCTACAATATATACAATCACAATAATAATATTCAATTAAAAAATATTGACAAATCACAAAGATAGAAGAATACCAATATAAAAAGCCGATTTTTACGTAGAAACCCAATCAGGTGAAAAGCATGACCTAGAATCATATTATATGGTTTTTCCTTTCGCTCTCTCGATGAAGCATGTTTCCACTATTCTGCTACTTTAAACGAGGGATAGCACAACCTCTCGTACGACATGTACCCTTCTCTGGACAACTCCCAAAGGAATATTTTAGTTCGCCTAGAGAAAGAAATCCGCTGCTTGGATACCTTTGTACAAAAATATTGAATAGAAAAATAATTAAGCAATAAACTTGAATGCACAAGCTTTGCGTGGAATCTTCTCGAGAATGATGATGATCACAACATAGAATAAAGAGCACATACAATTTCAGTAGATAGATAACTTTAGATTGAAGAGAGCTCGAGAGAGCAGAAACGCTGAAAGAACTCGAATATCTCACAAGAACAACACTCTTTCTTTCCTTTTGAGAGTAGAGAATGTTTCTCGTTAATTGTATGTCCCAAACAATAAGCCATATGGTCCTTTATATAAGACTAGTCTCAAAAGATTTATTGGTTATAAAAAATGGAAGTCTTGAACTTCTAATTTCCAAAAATCATGAAATGATTGATCATGGAAACAAATTGATTGATTAGTCACACAAGATGATTGATCAAATTCGATTATTGAATACTATGTTTGAAAAGTGACTTATCATGATAAAATTATGGCTAATTATTTGTTATCTATCATAAAGAACAATATGATCGATCGTGTCAGAATATCAATAATCAGTAATTGATTGATCAAAATCAAAAGATGATCGATCAAGGGTGTCAAGATGATCGATCATATGCCTAGAAAGTCATTTTTGGCACATTGTTGATTTTAGCTTAGTTTTTCTTGATGGCGAGATTATTCAGAAGCTATAAGATTATTTTTCAACATAAAATAAAACCTTTGTATGTGTTACATTAGCCTTCTTTTTTTGACCTCGATGCCTAAAGTCTTTAAATCACTTGAGCTTTGGGAATTGAATCTTTCTTTGAGTCTTTTTGTAATATGTTTATGAGTCATAAGCCTTCAAGCTGAGTCTTTTAGGGATCGTTTGGTTATTGGGTTGGGGTGGGATGGGGTAACCTCTAGTGAACGTAGTGGTTTAGACGGTTATGAGGGTTGGAATACGGAATGTGATGCGATGTCACATTGATTTGTGATGGAATTCCAATCCAGGAATGACCCAGGAATGCAGGGGGTAAACCAACCCTTGGCTTTAAACTTTTAGTTGGTTTCATAGCTTTTTACACTTTTCATCATGGAGCTTTTACCTGATATGTTAATTGATCAATAAATATACAACAAGATCACTAGCAAAATCCAAGGTACTAACAAACTAACCTAGTTTTTTTGAATTTTTTTAATATGTAAAATAAATGAAAAATAAAAAATAGCAATGTGTAAATTCTAGTTTTGCAATTGGTAAATATATTAAACCAAGTGAAATGATTTCAAAGATTAATAATCATAGAGCATTGATAGAGCAGTCAGAGGGTATTTTTACTTTTCTGGAGCAACATAATATGCACCATATAAAAATTTGATAATAGATTCACGAATTAAGTCGAAAATATAACATTTCTTAAAAAAATCAATAATATTAGAGCCCAAAGTTTACCATCTACCTCATGCATATAAAAATGGGAGTAAAACAATATTTCTATGAATTTATAGGAATTAAAGTATAAACTTGCATATCAACATCAAAAATCCAAATGAGCTCCAATATTAGTCCATAAAAGCTTAAAGAAAGCGTAAAAGTTCAGCTTTTAAACAATTTAAAATCGTAAACAAATTTAAAACCATCTTAAAAACATAAGGGACATAAACGATATCCATCATAGAGCATAAGGTTTTCTTTGTAGTTGTTTATATTTTAATGAAATCTTGAAGAACCAATGTAATTGATTATTTACTGATTATTAATCTTAGACAGTGCTTTGCGCAAAATTTCCCAAGGCAGCTTGTGCCTTTAAAATCTGTGCATTAATGGAAGAACCTCCATGTAAATCTAGAAATATGTTGGGGTCAACCACATTTGAACTCGTACCTTCACATGGCATCCCTTTAGATGCTTGATGTAGTTCAACGACGGACACTCGAGTGGTGCATCCCTCGCAACATGGCTTCTTCTCCTATGATCAATGAAAATGTGATCGACAATTTTGAAATTATGCTCAAGTTTCAATGATGAAGATGTTTGATCCTCTCTTGATCAGATGGATGAGGCTTGAAGCAGTGTCAATGACTCGGGATATCTATTTGATGTGAATCAATGGCGACTAAGACATGATTCTTCGATGGTGATGGACCGCCATTCATCTCTCTATCTGATGACCCTTGGATTTAGATGAAGTTGAATGGAGGGATTGCTCATCTTTTGCCTTCAATTAGGCATAAGGCAGATGAAGGAAGCTCTGACATGACTGATGCCCAATGAAGGAGGGACTGAACATTGACTCTGTTGTTGGTCAAAGGTCTCTGATGAAATGTAGATCGGTTGAAGATGCTGATGGTCCTTGCAAGTGAGGGCCTTGAGCTCCGATGACGATAAAGGTTGAGGCTTCTTTGTCGGTCGTGGACCTGTAAAGATGGAGATGGTTTGAGGCAGAGGGATTCAATTGAGGGACTATCTAGGGATGCTCAGATCATAGTGAGGAAAGGAAATGTGGATGGTGTGATCTAGTTGGGTGCAAGAGATGGAAAAATACCTTCAGCCACTATATGTGGTTGGAGGGTGTACACATTTTGAGGGCAGAAGATTAAGCAACAAACTGAGAGGTGTGGTGTCATGTGTTGATGTCTGGGTTTGAGACAATGAAATGAGAAGATGAAGAAGATAAGAATGGGGATTAATGATGGGATTAAGAGGAGAAACCAAGGAATAATATGAGAATAACGGAAACAGAAGATGATGATGATGATGATGAGGGGATATGAAGGGAATACCCATTAGTCATCGATGGTTGGAAAATCATAGTACCCCTCGTGTTATCGCCTTAAAGCCTTGGAGATGGAGCTGAAACTCCAACAAAGATTTGGGAGAAGTTCCCCTACAAAGCTCGTGGTTAGCTTTGGATCGCACCAATGTCGAGACTAGGTTTACTTGTAGCCCAACCAAGAACTCCTCAATGTCACAAAGGGATGATCAAGAGATATAAGTTAGGTTTTGAACAATGGCGGGTAAGAAACTTAGGGTTTTGAGTTAGGACTTTTATATGGAGAGTGGTTAGGGTTGTCGGAGCTTGTACCGGTGAGCTGAAAGGAAAGACAACAAGGGTGGAGTTGGTGCAATCACAAAAATGGTGTGAGGGAGGTGGCACAGGTATTGGCAAAGGTCAAGGAATGCCGGGTGAAGAGGATGGGTACGTAGCAATGGTGGAAAGGTGGTCCATGCTTCACACATGTGGAGGGGATGGTCAACTATGTAGTGACTGAGGTGGAGGCGCTAAGCAAAGAACGAAGTGGGATTGAGTGGTTATAGTTATTGTTGACACTGCTCAACAAGCGACTGACGAAGTGGCATAAAGGGAACACACCAATGGGATAGAGTCGCATGGAGGGACTAACCAGAGGTTGACCAACCATGTGGCAAAATGGGGAAAAACAACAAAAAATAAAAGAAAGTTACAAATAAAATAGCAACTAAGTTAAATAAAAAAAATACCCAACATAAAAGTTTAAGATCTCGATGATATGCACAAATTTCATGAAGGGCTCAAAACCAGAAGAGGTAAAATTACATATGGATATGTGTGTTTTTATGGCATTTTATAGGTCCAAAATACTTATTTTCACAATTTGGTATTTATCTTTAATTTTTCTTTAATAATATACATAATATATTACTATATATTACTATTATATTATTCACATATTAGGAGTATCATGGTGCCTCTTTATAAGAATAAAGGAGATATTCAAAATTGTTCAAATTGCGGATGTATCAAGCTGATGAGTCACACTATGAAAATCTGAGAACGTGTGATCAAAAGAAGGTTGAGGCATATTTCCAACGTAAAAGGAAACCAGTTCAGATCCATGTCATGTCGCTCAACTATTGAAGCCATCCATTTGCTGAGGAGAACAATGGATATTTATAGAGCTAAAGGGAAGAACCTCCATATGATCTTTATTGATTTGGAGAAGGCTTATGATTCTGTCCCACGTGAGATATTGTGGAGAGTTTTGGAGAAGAGATAAGTACATGTCCTGTACATCAACCTCATAAAGGACATGTATGATAGGGCTTTATCTTGTGTAAGGACCCCATCTGGAAAGACTGGCTATTTTGACATCAACATTGGTTTACATCAATGTTCATTTTTGAGTTCATTTCTTTTTTACTTTGATTATGGACGAGTTGACAAGTCACATTCGGGATGAGTTACCTTGGTGTATACTATTTGCTGATGATATTGTGTTGATTGACGAGAGTAGAGATGGAGCAAATGAGAAGCTTGAGGTCTAGAGACATGAGCTGGAGACTAAAGAATTTCGTATAAGTAGGTCTAAGATAAAATATATGGAGTGCACACTTGATGGAAGCAATGGTGAAGGAATCGAGGTGAAGATTGGTGACGTTAACATTCAGAAGAGAGATTCTTTTAGATATCTGGGATCTATTTTGCAACATGATGGGGAAATTGATGGAGATGTGACTAATAGAATAAATGCAGGTTGGCTAAAATGGATATGAGCCTCTGATGTTCTATGTGATAAGAAAATTTCTTTAAAAATTAAAGGAAAGTTATACAAAGCAGCCGTGAGACTTGTTATGCTCTATGGATATGAATGTTGTCCTGTGAACCATAGATATGTGCAGAGAATGGATGTAGCAGAGATGAAAATGCTAAGGTGGATGTATGGACACACACTTAAAGATCGGATTCGGATGATGCAATCAGAAAGAAAGTTGGTGTACCTCCGATCGAGTATAAGATGCGAGAAAACTACTTAAGATGATTTGCTCATTTGCAAAAAAGATCAGTTGATGCACCAGTTAGGAGATACGAGTATTGGAATGTTGAGCCGGCTAAGAGAGGGTGAGGATGGTACAAGAAGTGTTGGAAAGAGACCATACGAAGGGATCTTAGTTTTGTGGATATAAGCAAGGGATTTATCCAAGATAGATCTGAATGGAGCCGAAGAATCTATGTAGCTGATGAATCTGCGATTCGTCATCTTTATTCATTTATTTTAGCTTAAAATCCCTTATAAAACACCTGCATATAACGCTAACTCCATATTCTTACTAACTTGCATTTGTGTGTAAATACTGTGCATTCCTTACTAATTTTAACCTAAAATAAATAAATAAAGAAAGAAAGGAAAAATAAAGAAAATAAAATAAAAAAGGAAGACTGTATACAGGCTGACCCGAACCCCGAGAGAAGGTCAAGACTTGACCTGATCGACCAGGAATAAAGTAGGGGGAGATAGGGTCCTCAACCAGAAAATCCAAAAAAAATGTGTTTCTCACTTATTTTGTGTATATCTATATAAAACTGACATTAATTTATTTGTACCTTAATTGACCCCAAATCAAATAACATTCAAAACAAAAGTTGTAAATAAAAATGGGTCATAATCAATAAAGCTCATTGCACAATTAAATCATGTACAGAATAAAAGTAGCCACACTTGGAAAAAGCCACTAAGCACTAATTGAAAGATCAATTCCGGCTCCATATGATCTCAAATTGAACAAATATCACTTCCATTGAATTCTAAATTAAATTATCTTCAAAATGACTGTGATTTTATAATTTTTGGAGTTACGGTTGAAAAATCGGTTTTCTGGGGTGGTTTGTGCAATTTCCCCTTGTATTTTGTGTATATTGTATTTGTATATATATTTGTAAATATTTTTACTAATTACTTAAAACAAAAATAAAAATAAAAAAATTAATAAATTAATAAAATTCTTAAAACAAAACAAAAAAAGAGGCTAATTTCCCCATTTATCCTTGTATATAATGTCATATATGTATATAGTACATGTATATAGTTGCTATTTTTAACTAACCATCATAAAAAAATAACATTTTTTAATTCAAATAAATAAAGTGACGAAAATTCAAAAAAATTAGATAATTTTGTAAATAATTTTATCTTTCTATTTTATCTCTCATGTTATCTCTTCCACCAAAAAAATCTCTCTTATCTTCTTATCCAAAAATTCAAAAATTCAAATGTCTCTCTTTTCTATTTATATGGCTCCATCTCCCTCATTCCAACCTGATCAATCTTTAGAGAGAGGAGCCCGATCTCCGAGAAAATAATTTCGTCGAGAAAATGTGTCGAGCCTTTGAGCCGTCCGGTGACAGCGAGTCGGACTTGTCGAGGCGATCACGATCCATTTTCCACTCCTAAGGTGAGATCTAAATTTTCTTCGTATTTTTATCTTAGTTTAATCATAGTTTAGTTCATCGCATTTTTTTCGTCTCGTTGTCATTTTTTTCTAGATCTTAAAACATTCCATCTTGATTTTTGATCCGCCGCCGACTCGAATTTTCATCTCATCTTCTAGATCTCTCCGCCTTCAATTTCTATCTCCCACGATCTATCAACTCCGGCCACGTACGGTGGCCGGAGATCGGATTCGAACCCCTCATGTCCGCCGGATCCTCATTCATTTTTTTTCCGATTTGTAGATAAATAATTTTGTTTCCTCTATTTGTTCTCTAACGTTTGTTTTGCAGGATCACTAATATAAAAAAAATTCTCTATCCTTTTTATTTTCTATTTTTCGGATTTAAAAAAATTACAAAAAAAAAGTTCTCCGATTTCTTTATTTACTGTTTACAAAAAAATAAAAAAAACTTTTTATTTCTACTGTTTTTACATAAGGAAACACAAAAAAATTATTAAAAAAAACAAAAAAAAGTCGCCAGGGGCGGCAGTGCCGCCCAACGCCGCCGCCCACGCCATCGCCGGTCCTCCTTGCGCCCAGGACCGCCAAGCTCCATCGCATCGCCGCACCTCCGACCACTCCTCCAGATCGGCCGCTCGAAGCCGGCCTCCCGCGAGTCCCGTGCGGTAGACCTGGGCTCTCCGCGCGCCCATCTTCTCCAGGTGACCCGCCATCTCTGCCGCTGCTGCAAGGCGGCGCCGCCGGCACGTCAACCCACTGCCTCGCAGGCGCGCGCGCCACCGACGCCGTTCATCTCCTCCGCCGCGAAGCCAAGCGCTGCAGCGCGCCACGTCCGCGCCGCCGCGCCTCTGTCTAACGCGTTGTGCGCGCGCGTCACTTCCCTTCCGCCGCGGCACCCTCAGCGACCCCCGACCTCCGCTCGCCAACGCCAGCCGCTCTCCGAGGTGTCTCCCCTCTGCGCCGCCGCGCGAGCTCGCGCCGCCCATAGCCGCTTGTAGCGCGCCACCGACGCTGTCCCCTCAGGCAGCCCTTCTAAGTGGCGGCGGGTGCCCCCTTTGGTGCCCTCTTTGTTGTTCCCCCTTGAGCAAGAAACGAAGTGAGGGTTGGCTTTTGGATTTAATAAAAAAAAGGGGACATCTGCATCTTCACCCCCGGAGGAATTCAGATTTGCAGAACATCCCCTCTAGAGCTCTCATGCACATGCACTGCACATGGTATATTGGTAATTTGCACTTACTGCCTCGTAATTTATTTTTATTATTTATTTGTGGTCAAAACATTGAGTCTTTACAATTCAGTCCACAACTTTTACAGTATTTACATTTTAGTCCCTATTCCAGACAACAAACTTGCTTGCTTGCTTTTGAATGAAATAAATGTTTCTCATGCTTAAAAAAAGATTAAAAATAATAATTTTTTGTTGGCACGGGATTCTGGGGATAAACAACGACCCATTTATCAATTAATTTCCGTCCTCGAATTTCACGTTCAACAAAATGGCGCCGTTGCCGGGGATAAAAAGAAAAATCAAAAATCTCCAAATCTCGTTTCAACAAAATGGCGCCGTTGCCGGGGAGGCACGGCGAGGGTAGTTAGGTTTTTCTTTTGACCTGCTATTCTTGGTTGTAAATATCTGTGTACAATTTGCCACATTATTCCATTGTTCATATCCATTGCATTCATTTCATCATTTTCTCATATTTGAAAATTGTGTTTCTTACACATTCTCTTTTCTTTTTCTTGCGAGGGCCCGCGGAGCGAAGGAGGCGATCCTAGGAGAGCCGAAGCACCCAAGCGACGTGGAGGCGGCTTGATTCTTCACCAAGCCGCAGGATAGCGTGAGAAGAGGAGAAGAAAATTAAAAGAGAAAGAAAAAAAAGAGAGAAAAAGAAAAAAAAAGAGAGTTTTTATTTTCTAGCATTTGAACTCTTGTAAACGGAAATTTATTTGTTGCGGGGTCTGTTTCGCTAGGTGCCGGTGCACTTGGGGGACCTCATCGGTTTTGTTTTCATCGCCTTTATTTTCTTTGTTTTCCGCGGATTTCGAAAGCCACCTATTGATTGCTTTAATTAATTTGCTTGAGCAGGGTAATTAATTAGGTCCAAACACCCTAAACAAGAATTTCTGTGCCTATAGAGTAGATCGTAATTTGGACTTAGTCAAATTAACTTGTTCTTGCCCGTTAATAGAAGTTATCATCTAGGACGGTTCACTTGCATTTGCATATAGGTTAGTTTATTTTCTGTATTTAAATTCTGCGCGGAACACTTGCATGTAGAGTGCTGGCGACAAGGTACGCATCTCTAACCCCTGCATGCATCATCGTTTTTAATCGCGCATTGGCATTTCCGATCTCCTCCCTTGTTTTCACTCACATAAGTTAAAAAGGAAATTGGACACTCGGTAGGCGATTCTTTGAAAATATCTTAACCAAGTGACAACTGCCTAAAACCGGGACTGCTAAAGAAAACTCGACCCTAAAAAATACAAAGAAAAATCATTGTCTTGGGGAGAGTAACCCCCTCATTGTATTCGTTTTTACTTGCTCGCGCACACACTAAGGTTAGTGCCCAAATCCCATAATTCAGCCTAAGTGTTTGTACAACTTTGTGATTATCACCTAACTCTAAAATCAACAAGATAATTGACCGAACCTTCACGGTCTTCACATTGAGTTGAGTTGGTGAACTGGGGGTTTGTATTGTGTTTGATTGTTTGTGTGCATACCAGATCTTTTCTGTGCATTTGCGCCTTTTTCTCCATTTCTTTTGGCTTGACCCTCGTGCTCTCCCATCCTTTGTTTTTAAGATGGCCGACTGGAGTTATTCTAATCCGATCTTCGCAGATACCTTGTACTCTCCAGACGATCCACCTTCCCTTTTCCAGGAGGATCTTCCTCCTGATGTTTGTGCATATCCGCCTAAACCATTATTTCAGGAGACGGAGGACTTTGATTTTCACCCACCCTCATTCAACCCACCCGATCCTGGGATTTTGGAGTCACCTTTCATGATTTCCACACTTAACACATTGAACCAAATGGTGGAGCATATGAATTCAAAGATTTCCAATTTTATTAACATAAATGAGAGACAGAACGCTGCTCCAATATTTGAGAATATTGATTCACTCGAGGATAATCATGAGAGCTTGAAATCATCCAAAACACAAAAAATGAGAAAATTTTGAAATACAAAAAGATTCTGGGAGACATATTATTGATTCATTTTGTGAGAAAAGAACCCAAATGCCCGATCATTTACGCACACAGCCATGTCCCAACCTAGATCCCAAGGATGCCACTGTACAGACTGCTCTTGGCAATCCTAATGTAAATGCTGATTCTGACCTCCTCCCTTGTATGGATGAGGTCCAAAAATTTTAAAAATATTGACTAAACCTGAAGTGGTGGCCACCCTTCATGAGATCATTAAAGCCCCATTTCAACAGGCCATGACAGATTTATCTACTCCTCAACACAAGAAGAGAAAGAGAAGGAGAAGATCTGAGCATCACATCTTGACCATGGCCACTGCCTATGCCATCTCTCACCGTCCATATTTTAAGAAAGGGAAAACGGCCACACCTCTTGTGAGTTGCTCCATATCTGACTATTCTTGTGATAACGCTCTCCTTGACGGCGGTTCTTCAATTAATATAATACCCTTCTCTATGGTACAGTCTCTTCATCTTGGGCCTCTCAAGAAAACCAGGATGATAGTTCAACTCGCTGATGGATCTATCAAGAGGCCGAAGGGTATTCTAGAAAATGTTGTCATTCTTATTCAGGGCATGGATTTTACTTCGGATTTTGTTGTAATGCCCATGGAGACCTCCACCCCTGTGGAGCACCCTCCAATCATCCTGGGACGGCCTTTCCTTGCCTCTGCGGGAGCCGTTATTGACTATGGTTCAGGAGAGATTCGCTTCCGTTCTGATGTAGGGAGCGATGTGTTAATCACTACACCCCCTACCATCAAGAAACCCGCATCCCATGAGAGCCCACCCGTGTTAGACAACCCCAAGGACTTTGATCATGATGATAATACCAGAGATTTTTGCTATATGATGGATGATACTGAAACCCGAGAATTCCTCTTCAAGGAGGAGGACTCGGAAAGCATAGACCTTGGAGTTTCCTCTTCTGGTATGTGGCGATGCATTGATGACATCCGCGGAATTTACACGATAGACACCCTAGAGCGGAAGGCAGACCCTGAGACTAGACATGACAGACATGATTTGACTACTTTCACTGATAAGTCCGTTCCTACTCACCCTGATAAAGAAGAGACCGATCAGGCCAAATTTGATTTGATTGCTTTTATAAAGGAATTTGGACCTTTTGATAAAAATGATGATCCGGTAGAGGCTCGCCAGGCTGAAATTGATCCTACTTTTTCTGATAATGATTTCGAGCCATTCTACTTTGATGTTTGCGAGACTTCCCAAGCAGGACATGGTCACACTACTTCCAATAACCGGTTTAGGCCTGCACACTCTGAAACCACTGAGGATATAATTTTGGTCGATCCTACTCAATTTATGTCTAATGATGATCCCAATATCGACCTACATCTTGTCAAATCCATACCTCAGCGGTCCCGTAAAAAGGTTCGTTTTCGACCTTCTTAACCTTTGTAAATCCACTCCTCTTGTATATCCTTTTGTTTCACTCTATCTTCTCCTGTTTTATCATTCACCCCTTTTCCGTGTGTGTGTATATATATGCTATACTTAGGATGTGCTTTATTCTAAGTATAGGGGGGTGAAGGATTTGTGTTGTTCATATTCATCCTGTTTATCACCCTTGTTGTTGTTGCCTATACTTAGGGATATTCTACCCTAAGTATAGGGGGGTGATGTTGTTCATATCGTGTCTCTGTGAGTCTGTACATTCTCTTCATCGGTTTTCCCCCTTTGTACATTCCACTGTACTTAGGATTACTTGATCCTAAGTATAGGGGGGATCACCAACTTCTCTTCATTTTATCTTTTCTTTGAGTCGTTGTAGCATAGGAGTCTTTTCACCTTTCTTTGCTTAGCACGAGTTATGTCTTCCTTTGTCGCTCTCCGATCACTATGAGGACATAGTTCGAGCTAAGTATAGGGGGGTGTCGTATATATTGTATATATACTTTAGACATAACTCGTACTTTTAAATACATTTATTTGAGGGGTTATGTGTATATTTTGTAAAATCCACGTGTGTAAAAAAACAACAAACAAAGAAACCAAAAAAACACAAAAAAACAACAAAAATAACAAAAAAAACAAACAAAAAAACACAAAAAAACAACAAAAAAACAAAAAAAACAAAAAAAGCAACAAAAAAACAAAACAAAAAAAAAACAAAAAAAACAAACAAAACAAAACAAAAAAAAGAAAAAAAACACAAAAAAACAAAACAAAAAAATGGGAAGAGAGAGAGAGAGAGAGAGAAAAAAAACAAAAAAAACAAAAAAAAGTCTCTTGTATATACTTGTATATATTACTAACCCTTTCTCCTTTAAAAAAACTACAAAACCAAAAATCATAAAAATTTGCATAAAAAAAACTTTCTTTCACATCTGCATTTTTCTCCAAAAATCCATAAAAAGTTCAAAATTAGAAAATTGTTTAAAAAATGGTTCTTTTCACATGTGCATCATTCTTTAAAAAAACTCTCTGCATTGTTCATAGTCTGCATTTGCATGTGCATTTTTCTGGATAGTATTGATGTTTAAACTATGTCTGGAATAAAATTGAAGAATGGAGCTTAGTTGGACCTTAATCCACCTAATTCTTAGAGGAACTTCACCGAGAAATAGGATTTTAGAAGCTTCAGGTCTTTGACTTAATTCTTTGAGTTCCACATGACAATGTGCAGCATTTGACTCTTAGTGTCTAACCTGGTCTCTTCATTCTGGGTACAACTCTGGAATAGCGAATTAATTTGTACTCCTGCACTATGCACTTAGCTCAACTCAGACGGGATGTTGGAAGACTGTATGAGTTTCTTTTCTGGTAGCGTGGAAATCTAAAGACCGGAGTAACGGGTTGAAATAAAGCTTCGGAAAAGGGATGGTCGACTGGGCACAATTTTTTCTAAGACCACAAAACATGTACGGAAAAA
Source organism: Ottelia alismoides (assembly GCA_037367405.1). Lineage (NCBI taxonomy): Eukaryota > Viridiplantae > Streptophyta > Magnoliopsida > Alismatales > Hydrocharitaceae > Ottelia > Ottelia alismoides. The sequence goes on along the minus strand of JAZKJV010003714.1, from coordinate 328,944 downwards.
AAAAGATCCTATATCCGTAGGGGCACAACACGATCCAAGCAGAACCACCAAAACTCCAAATACAAAGAAGCTACTACCAAATAAAAATCTGACCAAAAAGATCCAAGCTTCAAGAAAACCTGCAGATCTTGGTGGAGACTCGGCTACACTGACCAGCTTCACAAGGAGAGGTGACTACACTAAACCACCCTCCAGTTCTTTTCTCATTCTTCTATCTTCTCCCCCAATTCGATTGTAAACACAGCACGACAAACCTTAGAAGGAAATACCTGACTCCCCGAGGACGAGTTATTGGAGAGGAGATTTGCATGGTAGTCCGACATTCTGGATGGGAAGAGCTAAAATTTTTCACACACATGAGTCGATTATTCAATGTTCATAGGGTATGCTTTGGGAAGAGGATCGATCTAAGATGACTTCTGGGCCAAAACTGTGACAATGATGTGTAGAACTTGAAGGCTGTTGGTTTTAAAATTCTAAGTCTCACAGAAGTTCCGACACACAAATAATCCAAAGGTCCGACAGAGCTCCAAACTACAATTTTATGAAGACAAGTTTAATACTCAACATTGTCCTACTTTTTTTATTTTTCCTTTCTTTTTCTTCTTCACTTATTCTTTCAAATAAGTGTTTGCTAAGGGACTGGCAAAGGTAAAGCATAGGGGGATGATGAATCTGCGATTCGTCATCTTTATTCATTTATTTTAGCTTAAAATCCCTTATAAAACACCTGCATATAACGTTAACTCCATATTCTTACTAACTTGCATTTGTGTGTAAATACTATACATTCCTTACTAATTTTAACCTAAAATAAATAAATAAAGAAAGAAAGGAAAAATAAAGAAAATAAAATAAAAAAAGGAAGACTGTATACAGGCTGACCCGAACCCCGAGAGAAGGTCAAGACTTGACCTGATCGACCAGGAATAAAGTAGGGGGAGATAGGGTCCTCAACCAGAAAATCCAAAAAAATGTGTTTCTCACTTATTTTATGTATATCTGTATAAAACTGACATTAATTTATTTGTACCTTAATTGACCCCAAATCAAATAACATTCAAAACCAAAGTTGTAAATAAAAATGGGTCATAATTAATAAAACTCATTGCACAATTAAATCATGTACAGAATAAAAGTAGCCACACTTGGAAAAAGCCACTAAGCACTAATTGAAAGATCAATTCCGACTCCATATGATCTCAAATTGAACAAATATCACTTCTATTGAATTCTAAATTAAATTATCTTCAAAATGACTGTGATTTTATAATTTTTGGAGTTACGGTTGAAAAATCGATTTTCTGGGGTGGTTTGTGCAATTTTCCCTTGTATTTTTGTGTATATTGTATTTGTATATATATTTGTAAATATTTTTACTAATTACTTAAAACAAAAATAAAAATTAATAAATTAATAAATTAATAAAATTCTTAAAACAAAACAAAAAAAGAGGCTAATTTCCCCATTCATCCTTGTATATAATGTCATATATGTATATAGTACATGTATATAGTTGCTATTTTTAACTAACCATCATAAAAAAATAAAAAATAACATTTTTTAATTCAAATAAATAAAGTGACGAAAATTCAAAAAAAAATAGATAATTTTGTAAATAATTTTATCTTTCTATTTTATCTCTCATGTTATCTCTTCCACCAAAAAATCTCTCTTATCTTCTTATCCAAAAATTCAAAAATTCAAATGTCTCTCTTTTCTATTTATATGGCTCCATCTCCCTCATTCCAACCTGATCAATCTTTAGAGAGAGGAGCCCGATCTCCGAGAAAACAATTTCGTCGAGAAAAGGTGTCGAGCCTCTGAGCCGTCCGGTGACAGCGAGTCGGACTTGTCGAGGCGATCACGATCCATTTTCCACTCCTAAGGTGAGATCCAAATTTTCTTCGTATTTTTATCTTAGTTTAATCATAGTTTAGTTCATCGCATTTTTTTCGTCTCGTTGTCATTTTTTTTCTAGATCTTAAAACATTCCATCTTGATTTTTGATCCGCCACCGACTCGAATTTTCATCTCATCTTCTAGATCTCTCCACCTTCAATTTCTATCTCCCACGATCTATCAACTCCGGCCACGTACGGTGGCCTGAGATCGGATTCGAATCCCTCATCTCCGATGAATCCCCGTTCATGTTCCGATTTGTAAATAAATAAAAAAACATTTATTTTCTTTTCTTCTAACGTTTGTTTTGTAGGATAAATAAAAAAATTCATTTTTATCTAACGTTTGTTTTGCAGGGAAAACTTAAAAAAAACCATTTTCCTATTTCTTCTATTTTCTTGTTTCTTGGATTTACAAAAAATATAAAAAAAAAGTTTTTCCCCCTCTTTTATTCACCGTTTACAAAAAAAATAAAAAAAATCAAAAAAAAAAATAAAAAATAAAAAAAATCAACCGCAGGCGGCAGGGCCATCAACCCCCGCCGCCCGCACCTCGACGCCCTCGCTCAACCGCCGCAAGCCAGGCCCGTCACCCCTCCTCCTGGCGGCGCCCCACGACGATGCGCCTACTGCTTCGCGTGCCAACCGCCGCGCGAGCCTCCCGTGCGCCAGCCCCGCCTGGAACTCCCATCTCCGCCGCAGGTCCGCGCGAGCGGCGCCATCGCCCCTTCAGAAGCCCCGCCGACCGCGTGGCGGCCCAGCTCGCCACCACCTCGACGCCGATCGCTTCCGCCTACGCGACGCCGACGCGAGCGCCGCCCGCGCTCTCCCCACCGCTCGCGTGCTCTTCCCCAACTTGGACGGCGGCGGCCCCTTTGCCCTAGACTTGCCCTGTGATTCGAAAGGAGAAGAAGAAACCCTAGGTGGGGTTAAAAATATTATTTAGAAAATTGCATTTTCAGCCCCAAACATTTCTGAAATTCCAAAAGCATCCCCGCCAGCTTCTCAAGAAAGGTAGACTTGGGTAAATTGCACATTCTCGATTCTATTTTATTTTTGTTATTTATGGGCTACAAAAACATTGACTTATTTACAATTTAGCCCCTGAATTGCAGAACTATAACTTGCTTGGTCTTTTTATTGAAATAAATATTTTTAGTCGCCCAAAAATTTTGCAAAAATTGTGCTATGCTCCTGATGTGATGATCTTCCTAGCATAAAATTTTCATTGCATTTTGTGATCATTTATTATTATTAAAAAATCAAAAACATGTCATTTTTCCTTGCTTGATATTCCAAACTTCATAAAAATTTGAAATACTTCCAAAAATTCCAAAAAAATAGAGTAGTTTGATTTCATTGTCTTTTAATTTCAGACCAATTTTCACGCATTAATTATTTATAAAACCCAAAAAAATTGAAAAACATCAAAAATCTTATAAAAATCATAAAAAATTTTACAAAAATCGAAAAATTGTGATTTCAGTTCCTCTTTGTAGATAATGGTTTCTAGTTTGTTCTAAAAATAATTGTCAGGAGTTTTGGGCTTAAAGTATTTTTAAGTTGCAAATTACTCCAGGCTGTGCACTTTTTCTTATTTTCTCACTGTTTGATTTTTAGAAAAATACAAAAACATCTGAAAATTCCACAAAAATTCTTAAAAATATTTCAAAACTTTTAAAACCCAAAAATATTTTTTTTGAATTTTTCTGAACATTTTTTTTACTAATTGAAAAATTGTAAAAAGAGTTGGTGTGCGTATTTTTAATCTTGTGAATATTGCATCGTGTTATTTTTGAAAATAAAAAAATTTGAAAAATTAAAATCACTAAAAATTTGAAAATCAGAAAATAAAAAAATTAGAAATAAAAAATAAAAAAAATAAAAATATTAAAAAAATCACAAAAACCAAGGATAGTTGTCCTTTGAGATTCCTGTTTTCTCTTGTTTGATTTTCGATTAATTGAATAACCCTCAGGAATTGTAGCCTCCCTGAGTTCGACCATGTCCGCTATACAGGTTAATAAGTAGAAAAAATTAAAAAAAATAATCTTTTGTTGGCACGGGATTCTGGGGATAAACAACGACCTATTTACCACCATTTAAAATTTCCAATCTAAAAAATTCCGACTCAACAGTAGCCGACCCACTTAATTGTGGGAAAAGGCTTTGTTGTTGTGTGATTGTTCACACATTACTTATTTTTGGATTTTTAATATGGGAAAAAAAGATTGAAGAAAAAAACATGTGGTATATATGTGATCATAGAAGAATCTTTGTGCTTGTTTATAGATTTTCTAGATTTTTATTGAAATAAATTGGAAATACTTGTGTTTGTTATAGAATTGTATCTTGAATTAGGGTTAGCAGGTAACCGAATCCCATATTCATCACTTAGGCATACCTAAAATCTATTTGGAAATTGATGTTGCATCAATGAAGGGCACCAACCTTTTCATGACCCAATGGAGTACCGATACCAAGTGAAAATCCATGTTTTGTTATATAAATGATTTTACCCGCGTTTGATTTTTTACATTTTTAAACAAACATTTATTAACGATGCAAGAATTACGCATGGTGGCGATTCTACATTATTAATCAATAATACTTGTACAATAATTCATACAGGATAATGGAATGCCAAAGTATGATCCATTTATATCATTTGTAATATTCATGTAAAAATTAATTTATTTATCTCAATTAAGTATTCAAACATTGAGTGATACAACAAGGAAATGCTGTTGGGAACTTGTAATAATATACCGGGGGATTTATGAATGCACATGGATACTAATGCCGAGAGAGGATCCTCTGCTGTAGCTAGAGTTACACCAGATGTGCTGTAATATCTTTTATTTTTATTTTTGCGAATTCGATCTCAAAATCCAATATTATAGATTGAATCTTAGATTAATGCTCTACATATCCTCCAAATTTCGCTCCAATCCAAACTTATTTGCTATTTTATATTAATGATTTGATGATCGGGTCTTTTTAAATGGAATTTAAGTTGCTTATTTTTTGGCTGAATGTTTGACCATTAATATAAGCAAATAAGCTCGGATTGGAGTGAAATTTGGAGGATATATAGAGTGCCGATCTAAGATTCAATCTATAAAGTTGAATTTTGAGATCGAATTCGCAAAAAAAAGACATTACAACACCTCTGCTGTAACTCTACTTACAATAGAGGATCCTCTCTGTACTAAAGCTACACTTCACTAATAGTCCAAAACATGTGACGTGTACGTTATTCGTCCTTTTAAGCTGTTATATTTTTAATGGAAATGAAAACATGAGATGCATGTTGGGAAATCCAAAAATGGTATAAATCCATGCATATATAATGGCATTCGTCGCTCAAGTTCATCTCATAATTATTCGTCAATTGTGTTAGGAAGCTCAGTCCGTCGTGAACTGGTGATCTTTACTCATCCTAGTTTCATTTTTATCTGCATAGATTTATAAAATTTATTTACCTATAGAAATAAAGGGAAAAGTATCAAGATAAAAATGAGAGTTGCAGTCCAGTCATATGAACATTTATATATGGAAAGGTAACTTTTAAGTAGAGTTAAAATTTATCTGCAATTAAATACAACACATGCCCATGCGAGTTTGTAGCTTTAATTTACAACCACCAGGCCATACCTTTGTTGACATATATAGATTGATAATTTATTATAAATAATGGATTGATTAAAAGCAAGTAATTATTCTAAAAATTTTAAATACATATTTTTCATTTATGTACACTTGTTTTTATTAATATAAATATGATAGTTATTAACAAATCCGATAGTGGGAGAGATTTGGTGTAAACATAACGACTACCTGTTGCCAGTCGTTGACGTATTTTTCAAGGGAAATTTAGAACAAATCAGTATTAGATGCGGAATCGGTTGCTATCACTTAAAATTTTCCCTAGGCTCAACCGCCAGAACCAGATGATGAAGATAAAGATGGATCGCTAGCTTTAGGTAGGCAGTTAGCAGCGATGCACAAGGTAGAGAGAAGACCCGGATGAAAATGGACTTTGTCTTTCCGTGTTTAAAGAGCCCCTATCTTATAGCTCTACCTTTTAACCTAAAAGAAAACTAGACTTCAAATGCTTTATTTCTATAGTGTCTAAAAAATGCAGGATTGGTGGTCGACAGTTTTTAATACATAGCATTGATTTATATTTCCAAATATGCACAATTGTTTTTGCTTCATTGATGGACCTGACAGTGGGAGAGCGCTTCTTCTGATCAGAACATAACAACCAGCTTGATATACTAGTCAATTAATGTATTTTTGCAAGGGCAAATCTGAAATTTTCTGATGAGAAAATTAGCAGGAGTCTTTAAAATATATCATTGATTGATTTTTTTACAATAATAAGCATTTTCTTCTAAATTAAGTCTGGATGTTATTTTTTTAAAATATCCATGCCTTCGTTAAATGACAAAAACTGCATTTTTATATGTATCCATAAAAGTAAAATTTAGTAAAATTTTTAATAGAGATTTTTACTCGACAGACCTTATAAACTTTTTAAATTACCTTTAGATCTTTTGTACAAAGTAATTACCCCCATCGACCCTATGAATTACCCCATGAACTCCCATGAGCTTTAAACAGATTAACCGCAGGGTTCATGAGGTAAGAGTTGACAAGTTCACGGGGTCGAGAGGGTAGTAGTGGGTATTCGATCGTTTTGGGTGGATTTGGGTGATTCAGTTTGGGTTAAATTCGGTTTGGGTTGGAAAAATGAAACCCATCGCCCAGTCGAATTACTTCCGGTTGAGCTATTCGAGTCACTGATTTGGGTCATTGGGTCGGGTTAAAATCAAATTAATCAAATTGACTAAAGGTAAAAGTTACAGCTTAATAATCATGCAAATCACTTTTCATAATTTTAGCTTCAAGCTTACATATCTACGAAGGCTCGTAGTTTAATGAGGGTTTTGATGACTTATTTGTTTGTTAATAAGGAATAAATTACAATATAGCAACCGTTATTCACGTAATCGCCTTCTTCAATTGCATTCCATTTTCCAACATGGTAACATGCTTTTAATTCACATATGCCGTCAAACTTAATAGGCTATTCCATTTCCAATTGTTATCATTTATTAATAAGTGAATAAATATAATTAAATATCCCATATAATGGTATAAAAAATGTGCACATATGCGTGCGTATATATATATATATATGTATGTATACATAAATATATTCTTATGATTTTTTGGTCAGATCGGGTGGGTCTAAACCACGGATCACCCATATTAATTGTTCGGGTTGATTGGGTGGGTCAGGTGGACACTATTAACACCATCAACTCACCCAGTACTCATATAAATAAAACGATTTGGATCTAACCCGACCTGAAAACGCAAATAATCCAAACCATTTGACCCATATCAAACGATTCGATTGGGTCATTTAGGTTAACCCAAACAACATCCACCCCTACGAAAGGGAAAGTAGGTTGTTTCAAAAGTAGTGAAAGTAATTAACAAAGTTTATAAATTCTCTCGATAAAAATCTCTTTTTAATATTATATTCAAATATTTGCCATGCCCATGAAGAGAAATCCACTGATCATAAATTTGGTGGCGTGCCTTAGAAATTTCATAATCATGAATCACATTTCTCCGCGCACGCATCCAAAATTCCAAATGAGCAAAGTCAGAGAAAATGCTCGTCTCCAATCCTCTCCTCCCTCTCACCGCCACTCAAGCTCTGCTCTCAAAACCCCCCTCCTCTCCTTCTCCTCCGCTGGGATCTCCCCCCACTATAAAACCCTAGACGCGCGCTCGCAATTCGCGCTCGCGTCAGGCGGCCCTCATCTCCAATCGAATCACCCGCAGCGGGCCTGTGAATCCCCTCTGTCGCTCCTCCCAACAAGTTTCCACCACCGAAGATTCGATCTTGTCGTTTCAGATTCCAAATCCACCGCTGCATGCGACCCCACGGCCATCCTTGATGCCGAGATATGCACGAATGGATCCGCGGATCCATTCTCGCCACGGTCTGCTGTCGAAATTCGAAAATTTCCAACCGATATGCTCACAATTTTATCGATTTTTTTATTTTTCACACGGGTTATTTTGTGTTTGCTTTGCAGATTTTGAAACCATTGTTTAATCTTGTCAGCAAGTCCAGCACCAAGGAGTCCTCTCCTGCTGACATGGAGAAGGATGTGATCGACATTAGTTCGTCCGATGGCGAACTTGCCGACGAAGATGACTTCATTCTTGATGGTTTGTTCACTGAGGAAGATAGTGATGATGGTGAAGTTAGTAGGCCTTCAGTGCCGGATTCAGAAAGACGGATTCTTCCGAGTTATATGTCAAATGATTACAAAACAACAACGAATCCCGGTCCGAGTTTCACGTCTCGTGAATATGGTATGCCGATGAATCCCGGCCCGAGTTCTAGGTCTCCTAACTATGGTACAATGGCTAATTCGGCGCCCCAGTTGCAAAGCATGCCTTCTTCATTTCCTTTCCCTCTTGCGACATTACAAGAGATGGATCAAAGAGGAATCTTTGTTAATGGGGGCAATATGGATTACCAACGTCAAGAGCCGAGTACAGTTGCTTCATCAAGTCAATACGCGGGTAAGAGGGCGTTACCGCTGTCGCTGCAGCCGGGTGTCTCCAGAAATGCGATGCATGGTTCGAAAGGAAAAAGTAGTCAGTTTAACAATGTCCCTTTAAAGCCGCTCAAGAATGACAGCGATGATAGCGACGAAGAACTTCTTGTCTTGGAGACTCATGATGCTGTCAGACCTGCTGCAAAGTATGCAACGGGCGCTTATCCTTCTGGCAACTTTGGTGCTGGAAGTTCAACAGGTATGGCGGGGGTACTTATGGGTGGTGGAGTGAACAATCCGGATCATAATGTGGCCACCACAAATAGGATGCTCCCTCCATGGATGAATGGGAAAAATGATCATGGTAGATACTCCACGAGTTCCCAACATGCTGGCACAGGTGATGGCAGAGAACATCCAACAGTTGGGGAGCCGGGCCTCATGGAATTTGATGAGAGGCTTATTTATGAAACTGTTCTACAGGTACTTTCTCCAGGTATTTTGCATTGTTGTGTGATATACATGAATATGAAGTACGGTGTCTTACTTTATCGAGTATACTGGGCATATCAACTTATTCCTTATTTGGAACCGGTTTCCTGTCATCTGCTGCAACATCCTACTCTTTGTCGATTAATCTTACTTTGTAGTTGCTTTTAATTTTTTATTTTAGAACTTTTTAAACGTATGAGGTACACGACCTTTTAGCAAGGCCATTTTTAACGATAAAAAATGTATTAAGCCTTTTCCCACTATAAGTAGAGTCGGCTACATGTATTCTTGCTCAAATCCATGTTGAAAGATTCGACTATTTTTTACGCTGACCGTCGACTACCTAATGCAACCTCTGCAAGAGTGGGATTTAAACCCTGTTCTTTTTTAAAGATCAGCCTATTCTTTGGTTGTCATCACTGTATGACACTCTAGTAGGGAAGTTATTCTGGTTCCATTCTGGTTTGAAGCAAATGATTGACTTGGTAAGTACTGTGAGCATTTTAAATGCAGATCATGTTAACAAGAAACTCTAGATCCTCTCACACAATTGTTAAAGACTTTAAGCACCAAAGTAGCCTCAGGTGTTCCACATGAATGATCACCCAGAAAAAAAAGATGCAGTATGCTGCATTATCTCTGAGTCCATAAATATTGAAAACCTCTCTTGTCAAAGGTATTTTCCACAAGAGTGCCTGGGTTGCTATTCTCCTCATATTGTTAACAATTTTCAAGGTCACTTTGCTAGTTGAACAAATCATATATGGTGCCCGAATATGAGTGATGATTGAAATGACTTGCTTCAGATGTAGTGGTAGAAGCCTCGTACAATGTGATTGACGTGGTTTAGTGGTATGCTTAGTTCACAGATTGCCAGTTGCCTTTAGTTTTATGGTCCATCGTGACACGCGTGGAAGGCTAGGAACATGGTTTAAAAAAGCACGAGGCGGTCCGAGACGTTTGTCAGAAATGTGATGCGAAGCTTAAGCTTCAATTTTTTGGAAAGAGAAATTAAAACTAATGCAAATTATACTATACTGAAATAAATTGTGACAATATAAACCATTGCAACATATAGTCCGAAAGTATAATACAAATTACAAACTACATCAATAATTGTTTGAAGTTTAAATGCGATTGTGAAATTATAAAAGGAAACATAAAGTAGGAAAAAAATTCAACATAAGCATAAATATAATGCAACATATTGTCCATCTTCATGTGATCTGTCAAAAAACATTAATTATCAACATCGATTCAACGAATCAACATCAATCGTCTCGTTATCGCTTCTCAGCATTGTCACCATCGTCGTCACTGCTCCTACTACTCGTTGGATCCTCAAGAGAATCATCCATATAATTCAAATGCATATCATCACCGGTCTCATCATCACTTCCATTCTCAGAATTGGGGAACTCCTCCTCAACATAATCGAACTTTTACCTCTACCTAATCAAGAGAGTAATATGCATAGTGATGCAAATAGGAAATTTTTATGGCGAGAAAAAATAATTTTGGCGGTGGAAAAATATTAGTGGAAGAATTTGGAGGGAGGAGAGTAGAGTGCGTCGGTCGTGCGAGATTCGGGGAAGAACCACGTAGATCACGTGGAGAGAGAAAATAAAAGAAGAGAGAGATGAGATAATTCTCAAAATTTCATTAATTCCGATTTTCAACTATCGAACACCATTCCCTTTGCTCCCTTTATATAAGAAGGAAGAAGGGATTACAATCAAAAAGAAAAGAAAACAAATAAAGTAAAAATTTGAACAAATATTAATTATCCTATAACTTGCCTAACAAACTAACTAATTAAATTCTAAATGAACTCTAACCAACCAACTAATTTATTTGAGATCACAAACGATTTCTTTATTTAAATAAAAATTGCAACTTGCTAAATTAACCATAAACATAATTTGACTCTAATTAATAGACGAAAAGTAAACACTATTTATTTATTAATTTCACAATGCATCAGCTCTCCGCCGCTTTGAAAAACTCATCTCCTAATGAGTAGCTTTGTCTTCGGTTGCGGTATTGGAGATGTCTTGTTGAATCCGTTGAGCAATTGGCTTTACTATCATGCCTTTCTTCTTTAATCAACATTATGTTTGTAGTTCGTATCAATTGAAGGGCGTCCCTGCAATTTTCCTACCCTTTCATTATATAGATGCCTCCACATAAGCTTCCTCTTATTTCGACCTTTAGATAAAATATATTTGGAGGAGGGGCATGATCATAATTCTCCCGTAACTTATTGTTATCCCTAATCTGACAAGACACATATTTCCACAACGAGGAACCCTTCCCCCAAATTGCTAGGGTTCTTCGTTCTTTCCCCTTGCAGCGATGAGCGGTGGCGGAAGAATGGAAAGAGGCGGCGACGTGGTTGCCGGGATTGCAACATGCAAGGTGGATGGTGGCGATGACGTCGGTGGGTTGCGCCAGAGGTGTTGGGGTGCGTGGTGACGACATGGGGTGGGGCGATGGTGCAACTGCGCGGGTAAAGGAGTGGGGCGGTGACGTCGAGGATGAGAAAAGGAGGGACTGGTTGCTACTGTGTGTGGTTGGCGGCGAGGGGTGATGGTTGTAGGTGGATTTGGGGTGGCACAATGGTAGCTGGAGGGGATGGAGAGAATCGAGAGATTGGTGAGGGTGTCGAGGCGGTGGAGAGGGGCTACAGGGGGAGGTGGTGGGGTTGTTTTGGTGGTGGAAGGGGCCTGCGAGGGGGCTGGAGAAGTCACCCAAGGTGCTGGAATTGATGGTAGTGGCGCTTGGGATGGCACAAGGGTAGGGTTGGGCATTGGGCTAGGCCGGCCTGACTCGACCCAAAACCCGACCCGTATAACCCGACCCAAACCCGAACGTTAGCCCGATAGCCCGACCCATTCTAAAGCAAGTATATTCATATCTAGTACGGTATAATTATATCAATTATATTCATGTTCATTCCAAATACCATGTTCTAACTTTAATATCCTTATTTGAGTGTAGAATAAATGCTTAGACACATTAATAATCATATCCATTAACATGGATTGAGGATATTATTACATTAATATACAAGATTATTACATTAATATGCAAGAATGGAATCTGTGTCCTCAAGTGTAAGTAACCAATCTGTATTGGGTCATAGTGCCCGCATCTATAATAGAATATGTAATAGTGAATTGAATGGTGGTTTTAGTCGTCATATTTTTACCACATTTCTATTTCCAACATACAACTAATGTTAAAATCACAAATTAGTTAGCGTGCTTATAGTTTTAAACATGCACACATGCATAAGAAACAACCACACAAATGCAAGAAGAGTGGAAGACATGATATTGGTATACATATGTGTTAAATTGGGCCGGCCCGACCCGAACCCGACCCATTTTATCTGGGCTGGGCTTGGGCTTGGGCCTAATTTTTGAAAATAAAACGGGCCTAGGCCCGGCCCATTAGCCCATATACTTAAATGGGCTTGGGCCGGACTAACTCAAACCCGACACGGCCCGATGCCCAATCCTACGCAAGGGTTAGCGGGGATGGTAGGGCTGAAGTAGGGGGTACCTGGGAAGATTGCAGAGGTGCAGAAGCGGCCAGAGGGGGTGATGGAGTTGATTTCAGCTGGCCTGAGATATGCTGGACGGCAAGCCGAACATCGTCGACACCTTTTTTTCTTGTTTTTCTTCATTAGGAACCTGGACAATAACTTTAAGAATGGGAGGTATCGATCCTCCACATGAAGGGAGGGGCGTACGAAAGGAGGGGGCGTGCAGTCGAAAGAAGGGGGGGGGGGGCGTGGCCGAAGGGTGGCGTGCGGGGATGTCGACCGAATGGGGGGGTGTTGCAAAAGGCGGCGCACGAGGCTTGAAGGTGGAGGTTTAGTGTTCGATACGAGAGCTCCGGTCTAGGACCACCGCTCTGATACCATGTTGGGAAAAATAAGCGTTGTTGTTTATTCCTTGAGCCCTAGACTCTCTTATATAGGGAGAGGCCTATGGGCAAATTACATACGATAGACAAACGAAAAGAGAAATAGATTAAAGATACAGTAACATAAAATAAACTTCTACATATAATATGCAAAAGGTGCCATTGGAGATGGACCACAATTTTTTTAGACTATAGACTACTATAGATTTGAGCAATGGTGGGTATAGTGCAGTTTGCTTACCGTCACTTCAATGGTCTGGTGGTAGTGCAGTGTACCTACCATCCGAAAGACCAGGGTTCAAATTACTCGTTGTGGGGTTTGTGGTAGGTAGCCGACAAACAAAATAAAAGATAGTCGGATCTTTCAACATGGATTTGAGCAAGAATCCATGTAGCCGACCCTACTTAAGGTGGGAGAAGGCTTCACCATTTACTATAGACTAGTATAGAAGAGGAATGTGCTTTTGACGGTAAAGATCTTTGCTTGGGAGGAAGTGGTATCCAAATGAAGGTGTATTGCAAGAAGTTTGTACATCGCATATTAGCTTGTATGGTAGATCCATGTAGAGTTACTGTTACCTTTTCTTTGGAAGTCTTTTTGCTGTGAAGTTTTGGTGCTGTGGGTATTATATAGATTGATTATACTTTTAAGTTTCATTTTTTCACAACTGTTCTCTGGGGTACCTATTTCAGAAGGGCCGTGATCATGTTGTTCCTTCGGCTATGATGTTGGCTTCATGGCTCCAAAGTAATGCGACAATTTTCGGATATGATTTCATATTTATCCTATATCAAGGAATGCTGCACATTTTTTTGGGTAGGAGCCTTTTTTGTGCTTTGCGAAGTTTTATACACATTTTTAAATATTGAATACATGTGGCCAATCATTGTGCGTTGTTATCCTTCCTTTTTGTTCCCAAAAATTTACCATCAACTAGATCCCCAAATCTTTGTGAAATTATTTTCATTTTTTAGGATTGCGCTAACAAATGGACAAAAACTTATTTAAAGGTGAGGAGAAACCTTCCAATTGGGGGAACAACCGTGCTTGAAACTGAGTTTGACATTCCTCTTAGTGTAAACTCGATTTAATAAAATTTTGGTTGGCAATTGACTTCCAGTAGCTATTCTTTTTCTCAAGAAAAAAAAGAAATGTTTGATCTGTTAATCTGAGTGAAATTTGCTTTGAGGATGGCCGTGCAATGTTTTAATCTAATGGAAATAACACTTGTGGAGTTATGCAGGATCTTGCGCAGCCTAAAATTGAAATTGAACTTGATAATGGCCTTCTGGCTGTGCCGCTTTTAAGACACCAGGTATAGTTTCTAAAGGGAACTATCCATCTATTTAATATACACATCTTACTCTTGTGGATTGTTATATTGAGTCTGCTGATTGACATGTTATCAGAAAATAGCCCTGGCATGGATGGAGCAGAAAGAGAGAACCAGTCGTCCTTGCTCAGGTGGAATTCTCGCAGATGACCAGGTTGGTATTTGCAATTGTAACTGAAATTCAGAGTTTGTACAATAAAAAATCATAATTTGGAATCACTCTAAGTGAAAATTTACTGTTGCCATGTTAATGCTTCTCAGGGTCTTGGAAAGACCGTCTCAATGATTGCGCTTATATTGAAGCAAATGCCTCTGCAAAAAAAGTTCACATCCAGTCAATCGGTTGATATAAAACCCGAGATGTTGAATTTGGATGAGGATGAAAGTTTTAAGTCAGCTCATTTGAAGCCTGAGACATTGCATTTGAGTGGGAATGACCATTTAGAGTTGGCTGATAGAAAGCCCAAGATTTTGACATCGGGCGATGGTGAGAGTCAAAATTTCCAAATCGAGAAGAAAGATTTTATCAAAGACCATTCTATTTTGTCTATGGTAGTTAGTACGTCAAATTCACTGAAGGGTAGGCCCGCTGCTGGTACATTGGTTGTATGTCCTGCAAGCATTCTTAGACAGTGGTCTAGGGAGCTTGATGAAAAAGTTTGTGATAATTCAAAATTATCTGTCAAGATCTATCATGGAAGCTCACGAACAAAGTGTCCTTCCGAGCTTGCAAAATATGATGTGGTTCTAACAACTTATGCTATTATATCAAATGAAGTACCCAAGCAGCCGTCCGCTGGTGATGACGATGGTGATCGGAGAAACCCCGAGGATTATGGGTTAACAACTGATTTTTCTAATGACAGAAAACGGAAGGCCAGTTCTCAAGCAAAGAATAAAAAGAAGAAGAAAGGAAAAGGAGATGACCTTGATAGTGCTGGGCCTCTTTCTAAAGTGCGGTGGTTCAGGGTCATACTAGATGAAGCTCAAGTAATTAAAAATCACAGAACACAGGTAGCTAGAGCTTGTTGTGGTCTAAGGGCCAAAACAAGGTGGTGTTTGTCTGGAACACCGTTACAAAATGCTGTCGAAGATTTATACAGCTACTTCAGGTTTTTGAAGTATGATCCTTATGCCAAGTATTCTTCCTTTTGTTCTGCATTGAAGTATCCTATATTTAGAGATGCAGTTACAGGGTATAAGAAGTTGCAAGCAGTTCTAAGGGCTGTAATGTTACGTCGGACAAAAGGTTAATTCTTATTCAGAGCAACTACTTTTCTCATTTTTAAGATGAGTATCAGTTACTTTGGGCGAGTTCTAATCCTTATTTATGCTACAACTATATGTTCAGTGCTTAGATTATTGATAATTATCTTTATTCTTTATCTTAGGACACTACCAAGAATTGTGATGGTTGACATTATGCTTTTTGTGGGCACATTTTATACTGAGTTCTTTATTGGTTCGTGTTTGTGAATTATTCGTGTTTGTGAAATGATTATAAACAGATACTAAGTTGCTTAGTTGTATGCTTTAAAGATGGTTGTGCAACTTTATTCTTACACAAACATCAAATGCCCACTCAACTTGCTGGTAGGATTTATCCTAAAATAGTGATTAAGATGCCAAGTGGTTTCTTGCATTTGGTGCAGTTGCTCGAACCTGCTTTGCTCTGTTTTGAGGAGAATCTATGGTGTCACCGAGATTCTTTGAGATCCTTTTATTATGAATTCTTCATTAAAGCGTCACAACTTTCTAACCTCAAGTTTTTCCCTCCTTGGATTTGCAAATATCTCCTGATGCCATCAGAATTTGGGAATTAGGTCGAATGGAGGGCTTTACGTCCAATTTGAGTCTGCTACAGTATTCTGATATTTTTGTAACATATGAATAATTTAGTAAACAGGGGTCTGTTTAGGAATTAATTTAGATTTGCTAGGTTTTTTTTCTATTTATTACATTTAATTTTGTTTTGTAATCCCATCTTCTATTTAAAGGGGCTTATTGGTAAATCAAAATTCAGATTTGAGTTATATGCAATATGGCGCCTCTCAATTTTCTCATTTCTTCTCTTCTTTGTGCATCCATGCACTTCTCCACCAAATACCCCACAATATAAACACCTTATCACCTTTTCCTCTCATCTTTCATTTTTCTCTTTTGATCATCCAATTTGTCTCAATACTTAACATTCTAGGGGATATGCCAGGAGGATCGACGTAAAAAGCAAAGATCGTAAGTTAGCCTCTTATTGTCATAGGTGGGATGATATTTTATGACTCGTATGTGGAGACACACCAATCATTCTTAGAGAGATTGCGAACTTATTGTCGACCTTCAAGATACATTGGATCTATTTTGAGATCTGAACATCCTATGGTATGTGAACCACTATGAGACCGCCTCGCTAGGTTCCAAAGAACTTTCGTAAATATCCAACTCACTCATGTCTACA
This sequence comes from Ottelia alismoides, assembly GCA_037367405.1. Classification (NCBI taxonomy): domain Eukaryota; kingdom Viridiplantae; phylum Streptophyta; class Magnoliopsida; order Alismatales; family Hydrocharitaceae; genus Ottelia; species Ottelia alismoides. The sequence goes on along the minus strand of JAZKJV010003714.1, from coordinate 312,236 downwards.
ATTGTTGTACTAATGGTTCCTCCAATTGTTGTGTATGATAAATAACTGCAAGACTTGAAGGGTATTGATCAATTGCAACCACCGAAGATCCCCTATAATAATGGCAGTTGCAACTGCATCAAGGTATCCCCTTCCCACACCGTCAGTTTCTTGCATGGCGTACGCCATTGCGTCCAAGCATGCTTTCGAGATCGATTGTTAGTTCTCTTCCTCTGAACTACGTTGGAAATTCGACTAATGGTTCCTCCAATTGTTGTGTAGGACAAACGACTGCAAGACATGAAGGGTGTTGATCAATTGCAACAACCGAAGATCCCCTATAACAATGATAGATGCAACTACAACAAGGTACCCCTTCGACCCTTCCCCACACCATCGGTTCCGTGCATGGCGTACACCATTGCGTCCAAGCACGCTTTCGGGATCAATTGTTAGTGCTCCTCTGAACCACATTGGAAATCCGACTTTCAACCCCACCAATGCGGCCAGGTTGCCCCATCTCTACACCATGATATCGCTGACTTGGTGCACCATTACACCAAATGCTTTTAAACTTTTGGCTATCCAAACTTGTGAAAGAGGCTACATCATCTTTTACTTTTGTCGTCACCGCCTTCAACTACCCTGATTGAGGTCACCTACCTAGCGCCACCTCAAAGCAGTTGGATCGAAGCCTCTGCCTCTGGAACATGCTATTGGTCACATGATAGACCACAAGATTGGTCTCTATTGCATGTTTCGATTTTGTCATCGTTGATCCATCTTTGAAGATAATCATCATCACTTAGAAAGATGTCTGTTTGGATGAGGCCTATGTTGGGGGATGCAAGTTTTTTGAGATTATGGACATATGACTGGAGTGGTCATGGTTCTCTTTGTGAATGTTGTTTAAGGCTTTTTGCTTTGGCGTCTGACGAGGGCATGGTTGTTTAGGAGGCCTGACTTTACATGTGGGTGTCATCAAACAAATGCTAGCTGTTTTTGAGAAGATGATGGAGGAGCTTGACTTTGTTGAATGGTCCACTACTAATAAGTACCATTGGTGCTGGAAGGATGGAGGTTTCTCGGTTAAGAAGGCTTATAGGGACTTGTCGGTACCCATTGTTTTTGACCATGATGATCTGCATGGCATTGTATGTGGCTCTGAAGGGCTAACATACCTTTAAGAGTGAAGGTACTTCTTTGGTTATTGCAGATGACTTATGACTTAGATTCTCAAGGTAAAGTTCTCTAATGACACTAATGTGGCATGCTCATTATTTAATGGCACTCTAGAAGATATTAGACATTTTGTTCATAATTGTGATTAAGCTCTAAAATTTGGAGGCATGGCTCAATCGAGTGGCTTGATGTTTCATCCTTGGAGAACTTTTGGCCCTTAATAATGCTCAAATAGGACCTTCTAGGGAACACATAAAACCTATCTCATTCATGTTGATCAAGTGGTTTGCTTGTAATGGTTCACAATAGGAGATTTTATGTTAAAATGCTTTAAAATATGCCATGCCTCTTCTTGACTCTTGGATTTTCTAAGGTGGAGGATCAAAATTTTCAATATATATCTAGGTAGGCGCAATTTTAGTGCACACCCTTGTTTCTTGAAAAAGAAAGAGATGGCGAGTGACAATTGTAGGAATCCCTTGTCCTAAAACTCCTTTTGTTAGAGGGTTAGAATTTGAAATCTTTAAATTTTAATAGGACCTTTGATTAAAGGGCTAGAAAATTGTAGCTCTGCCCTCCTTACAAAGAAATTTCATAAGTAATACATAAAGAAAAATACTCATCACGAAATAAATTTTCCAAAGCATATGAGAGTTATGTAATAGAAATTAGTGACAAGTTCAAAATTAGGGTTTTTTTGGCTAATTTTATTCCACATGACAAATTTATTTTTGTTTAAGTAAATAGAGGTCAATTACGATACCTAAAAATTGTATGAATAATTTAATTATTAAAAATACGAGTCTTTTTTTAAGCGGATTTGTTAGGGGTTTATCTATTTTTTTTAATCCATTCACGGTCGATGTAAAGGAACTTAAGGGTAGGTTGAAAAATTCAAATTTTGAGTTAATATTGAATTTGGAGTTTCTCCATGTTTTCTTCTTGTCTCGTAGTGCATCTTTGTGCTTCTCTACCTAAATATAAGTACACTACCTCCTCTTCTGTCCCCTTTCGAAAGAACCTCCTCATGTTCCGTCCAACCTTGTCTCCTTTGCCAATATGAGGTAAAACTAACAACACATACCCTTAAGGTTCAGAAAGTCAGTATGCAGTATTCATTCGGTTAGGTGCTCTGAAGCAAGTAAGAGGGCAGCCAAAAGTATATACAAATTATACGATTTCTATTATTTTATTTACAAAATAATTAAAAAATATAATAATAAATTCAAACATTAGATATTTATGTTCAAAAAAAATAAATGAAAGAATTATGAATGTAAACTAAAATTTTATTGAATAGTTGATGAACGCAAAATCTGCCTCTTTAAGAATGAATAATTATCGTAGTATAGGAAACAAATTTGCTTCAGCAAAAATCACAATCTTTGAATGTTGTGGACTATTTTTACTTGGCAAGTCTACCAAGGTCGAACACAAGGACACATCTACTTAGTCTATTTATCGAATTTTGATTCATGATGCTCATGTGTGAATAAATTCTCAATTTCAGGTCTGCAAGATGCACTATGCTAATTACAATGCAATACTATGATTTATGCAATTTTTAGTTGATTTTTATAAAATATGATGCATGAAAGTGATGCAATGGAACTTATATACAGGACAAAGGATTACAAATGTACAATAAAAAGATGAGCAAATAATTATGAAGTCAGAGTCATTTTAATTTCAGCATTAAAAACATCCATCAAATCAGAGCACGGACAAAGAGAGCATAGTCACATCTATCAAAAAAATTCACTTCATTTAAAATGATGTCGGATGAGAAAATTAAATATGCCATAATATAGATGAGAAGACAAGGATCAAAATGACACTAAAATCATGCAATTTGGACCTACGATGCTCAAGTTATGAAGACAACAATGCATGGGCATAATTGTAATAAAAATGCAAGAAATAAAAGGATAAATATTGCATTTAGGTCCCTGGAGGGATCTAAAATTACCAAAAATCGCCTGGGTCCCAGTATAATTTTTCCATTGCGTGCAGGGACCTTTTTGCAATTTCTGGAAAGTTGGAGGGCCTCCCTGTAAAATACCCAGGAACGCACGTGAGGCACCTGCCCGGGGACCATTTTGCAAATATCAGAAGCAACAGACTCTTTCATGCAATTTTCCCAGCACCCCACATGCTGTGCACGTGAGAGACTAGGTTGCACGTGAGAGACTAGGTTCGGAAGGCTGCCTCAGGTTCGGGACACATGGCCGCATCTGGAGGCTCAGGTCGAGGCCTGGGTCTTGGCTCGGATCGTCGAGGCTGTTGGTCTGGATGTAGGGGGCCTCCACGTGTCATCATTACAACCGTCCGATCCAGATGATTGGACGATACCTGCTCTTCGTGCTCCTCCGCAGGTCACCGGAGAAGGCGGGGCTCCAGCGACCTACCCTTGGCTCCTCCACGCTTCGCGAGGCCTCCTGATGATCGGAGAAGAGAGCCCGAGCCCTCGCAAAGCAACTGGTAACGCAGCGGTCCTCCAGCAGTGAGTGGAATGGCAGATCGATGGCATGCCACCGGTGGCGGAGAAGAAGATCGGAGCACCTGTGCTAACTCCGGCCACTGAAGTCTTGAGCACCTGCAGGGGTTAAGGATATAGCCGAAGCGTGTCATGCGTGCGAGGTGCGTGAGATGGAGTCCCAGGCGGTGGTCGGAGCGGGGGACCAAGGGCTCCTCCTCTTGCAGAGCAGAGGAGGAGGTGGCGGAGGGTGGTTCAGGTTGTGGAGACGGGAAAGGGTGTGGCGGAGGAGTCGGCGTGTATGAGCGAAATGCGGCGAAGATGAAGCGATGAGCGGTGGAAGGTGATAGTGGTCGGACATAACATGAAAATTAAGAAAAAGAGGAGGATAACTTTCCTCGTCGGAGCAAGGTATTTGGCGGAGGAATTTGGCATGTGGGAGAGCTCCATCGGAGCTCGGAGTCGTCGCCCAGCATGCCCGGCCTTGGCATGGAGCTCAGCGGCGCACAATGGCTGTCGCAGCATGGTCAGCTGACCATGGATCACACCAGGGGATGATCGGCCGTCGTCGCCTCCATGCGAGGGCTCCTCCGCTCTCATCGGAGAGCCGGAGGCTGGGCCGAAGCCCCAGAATGGTGGATGAAGGTGCTTGGAGCGGAGGAGGGCGGTTTTATAGGAGGAGTTGGCGTGTACGAGCGAAATGCGGTGAAGATGAATAGGTGGGGAAGATCCAACGGTCGGGATAGCAGGGGTGACGTGACATATGGGGAATCATTGGATGGAGTGTCGATCTGATGGCTGAGGATTAGGCGCTCGTGGGCAGCAAGGATTAGATCTGATGTTCGATCTGACGGCTGAGAATTGAGTGAAGGATGAATGTCGGAGATGAGGGCAGCGGCGAGGAGATCCGACGGTCTAGAAGAGCGGCGGGTGGCGGAAGGAGGGGCGGGCCACGTGGGCGGCCCAGAGGGCGCCACATGGCCCAATCAGAATATTCAGAAGAATAAATAAAAAGAAAATATAAAATAAATAGTTAGAGGCAAAATTAGGAAATAGTCAAAACATGAAAGTTGCTCGTCTCGACGAGATCTACAAGTTTCATGTTGGACAAAAAGCCAAAAGAGGTCATTTGTAAAAAAGTATTTTTAGGGGTATTTTTAAGGGGGATAAAAATACCAGCTTTTTGGTTTTGAGATGTTTTTGCATTTTTTAGTTTTTTTAATGGTCAGTGAATTATGGACAATTACTCTACCTAATTTTTAGGGGTTTTTTTGATGATAAAATAATTACAAGAAGAATAAATACAATTAATTAAGGGTAATTATACACAATATAATACATGATAATAATAAAGAATTAATGATGATTTTTATTGGATTGATTAAGTCAAGGGTTTAATTTGTGGTTTTATCATGATGAATACGAGATTCATCAATAGTGGCATGATGCAAATCTAATATTGGCATGATACAAATCTAATAAAATTTTATTTGATTGAAATCTAATCTATCCAGTGAAATCTAATAGATCCTTCGTATACATTGAAACAATTGCATTTATAAAATATATGCAAACAAAAATTTTATTTAACAGTGGCATGGTGCAAAAGTAGAACCAAAAATATATGTTTGGAAATGATACATTCGAAAACAAGATCTATACAAAAAAATATATTCAAACAATCTTGTTAAACTTATCTAGAAAGAAGAAACTTAAACTTATTCCAATAAAAATATATCAGTATGCAATAGCTTTATAAAATGTCATAATACCTTACCTAATACCTTCAGGTCTTTCACAACTACACCTACAAATGAAAAGCTTCTGTGATTGGTGTAGATGACTAAGTGGAGGAGAGGCGACACGCTAATATGAAGTTGGGGTGACACGCAAGGAGGAGGGGAGCTGGTGCACTAATCTGGCATAGAGGCAAAGGACACGGAGGAGAGTTGGTGCGATACGATAGCACGATGAGAATCGAAGTAGGAGACCATTGTTAGGAGGATCTGAGGAGGACTGGAGGCGATGAGGAGAATCAAAGATGCAAAGGTTTTTTGTCAGGTCTAGGGTTTGTGCAAGGATATTCCATCAAGTTGAGGGAGATGATTTCATGCAAGGCAATGCCTTAACTGACCACTTATTCGGGTCCCAGAACGGATCCGATTAATCAGATACTGCAACTTTTCCCAGAACCGATTGCTTCAGCTAACCAGGTTCAAAGTCTAATACATATGTAGCTACATATGTGTTTTATTCGGCCACATATACCCCACACCCCATATATTGAGCGAGTTTGGCATACTTGGTGCGGTAGGGGGACCGACTCCGCATATGCGATTGGGGGGGGGGCGACTTTCCAAAAACTGCATACCTTACCAAATCTAATGTCCTCTCTGAGAGAGAAGCCTCATATTCTATGTAACATCTGAATTCGAATAACCTGAACACCATCCGATTAAGGGTTTAAATGACCAGTTTATATGCAATTACTATTGAATAAACCTAGATCGATTCGTTGATCGTAAATCATAATTCGTTATGTCGCAATCAATTAAAAGTCGATCGCATCGTAATGTGTGCCATGGAAAAACCGTGATACAAAAATAGAAACCACAAAACAAATCGAGACCACCCAAAAATCCGACTCGACAAAATAAGACCAATGGAATCAACCTTTCGTTGATCGGAGATCAATTGATATTTTAAAATCCCAAAATTTAGTCACAGTTTGGTATCAGAGCAATGGTACCATGATACACACATTCGTAGTATTACAATTCCAGTCGCATTAAGTTCTCAGATAGCGACAATCCTTTGACTTATCGGGAATCTGAAAAGGAAATATTACATTCAAATTCAATGAGTACAGATGTCACCAATTGCAATTAATTTTCATATAATATCCTAAGAAGAAAAATATTGATGGAAATATCAGCGAAAGTCAACTATTATGGTTAATAATATTGGTTCTCATGCAGAACCATGACGTCCAGACTTGACCAGGAGATGCTTGATCGATTGGAGCTTATCATGACCGCTCTCACTGACCTCCAGCAGCAAAAAACTGCTATGATAGGTCAATATGATCGGGTATTAGCCGTACCGGTCGGACCGATTTTTAGATTGTCTTTTCCGGAGAGTCTCTCTCACCCGTCTCTGTGGCATAGTTTTGGAGTAGACCTATCCTCTAATGGACCACACTTACACTTAGAGGGCGAGATGGAAGGGTCTTTTAGAAGACTTCCTCACCGCTTGAGTTTTTGTTATTGTTCATAGGCTTGTCGATGGCTACATCTGAATCAATTACAGTTGAATTTGGAGTAGTTACAATTAAACTTGGAATGGATTACTACAGAGTTTGACTAGAGTTAAGATCAATTACAGTTGAGTTGACTACAATTGAGCTTGGTACAAAATCATTAATCATCATCAATCATCAATTATCGACTATTAATGGGATTCATATATTTATAAAGATAAGTTAGAGGAGGTGTTGATAACTTAGTTAGGATGCATTATATTTCACTGCATGCCTACGGAGGGACCCCGATACTAAGGTACTCTTCATGCCATAGCCATGGTGTGAGGTCACACTCAGACCAAGATCACAGTCTATCCGCTAGACTTGAGAAATTGGACAGATTTAAGGATCAAATCAGAAAAACATCCTCAATATCAAAATTCATTAACATGATATATACATGATAAAAAGATAATAATCTACTTGTGTGTATTTAATTGAATTATGAACTTGTTATTTATGGAAATTATGGGGTGATGGGTGATCATGGGGCATATATGCAGGCAACTTGAATACGATTTACCATGTAAGTAACTTGTAAATTTTATATATCAATACCTTTCTAGTTGCTTCCTTTTAAAAACACCAAATTACCTGTTATTTTTAATATGCTGGATTGTATGCAACAACCGTTAACATTCTATTTGTTCCTTGCATGCTTGGCAGGCAAAGCGCTTGCGTTGTAGTAGCTGGCAGATGAACCCGAGCTTTCATTGTTATATTCGATGATACATTTGTTGTTATCATTGTTGATCAGATAATGTAAATGCTTTTCTTCTCTTCTATATTTTGGGATACATGCACATGATGTAATTTTTTTGTTACATGTAAATTATTTGTAAATTAATGTAATGGAAATTGATGACACTTGTTGTTGGCTCTGTGATTGTTTACATTAATATTTGGCTTCGATATCAAATTGTGACGAAATTTTGGGATTTTAAAATATCAATTGACCTCCGATCGACGAACGATCTATTCCGTTGGTCTTATTTTGTTGATTCAGATTTTTGGATGGTCTCGATTTGTTTTGAGGTTTCTGATTTTGCGTCGCGACTTTTCTATGGCACACATTACGATTCGATCGACTTTTGGTCGATAGCGATCGAACAAATTTCGATTTACGATTAACAGATCGATCTGGGTTTATTCAATATTAATTGAATATCAATTAATCATTTAAATCCTTAATCGGATTGTGTTTGGGTTATTCGGATTCGGATGTTGTAAATACGAAAACCTTAAAGGAAGTCTCGTCCTCGAGACACGAGTCAATGTCACGATATGTCTTGTTTGGATTTCATCTGGCCATCAAATCTCAAAGGGTTTTTAACCTCTCAAAATCTCAACGGGAAAACAAGCCGTATTCTTTCAACATGTATATAATTAAATATGCTTGCTAATGATTACCTGAGAAAAGCTGCAGGTACAGTACCCGCATATTAGCTTCAATCTCCTATGTTGCTTCTTCGACACCGTATCGGTGCTATAACACCTTGACCAAGGGAATCTCTTTGCTACGAAGCTTCTTTACAATATTGTCAAGTATCTGTACTGGCCTCTCCTCGTATGTCAAGTCTGGCTCCACGTCAAGATTCTCATAGCTAACAACGCGTCAAGGATCGTGCACATACTTCTTCAAGTTGGATATGCGAAAGACATCATGTATGCCTGGAAGGTATAGAGGATGGGTTTCTCGATAGGCCACCTTTCCCACTCTAACACGAACACCGAGCCTCTGTATTTCCTTCATGGGAGATACCCGGAGGAATACCCAATCTCCCACCCACCCGTGTTTACAAGAATTTCATTAGTATGAGAGATTATGTTGAATCTTAGTAAGCCATTTTTCAAATTGATTAAGAGAAGAGGATCGGATTATCTAAAACTCCAAGTCTCTTCTCCGACGATCTGTATAGGTGTTCTGGACGTCAGAAGCCTTCACTCACAACATCAACAGCCGTCGCAGTCTCCTCTTAGAGATCTACAGAGTACAAAATATGATCACCTACCTCGCGCCAACTGAGAGGTGTGAGGCATCTCCGTCCGTCGACTTTGAATGGTGCCATGCTGATACTGGAATGATGGTTGTTGTTGTACTTGAACTCTACCAATGGCAAATGGTCCTTTCAGGAACCTTTCCACTCCAAAGTGCATACACGTAACAAATCGTCGAATGTCTGAATGATGCGTTCTCTCTGTCTGTTGGTTTGCGGATGGTATGCAGAACTCATCTTCAGCTCTGTTTACAGTGCTGACATGAATTGATGCCAGTAGTGTGATAAACATCGAGTCTCTGTCAGACACCACTGAAGTGCGCACCACTAAGCTCTCTACAGAATATTATCAAGCTACACGGTATACCACGTGAAGTGGTATCTGACAGGGACTCGAGGTTTACATCGCACTAGTGGCATCAATTCATGTCAGGACTGCAGACAAGGATGAATATGAGTTCTGCGTATCATCCACAAACCGACGGAAAGAGCGTTCAGACACTTGAGGATTTGCTACGTGTATGCTCTTTGGAGTGGAAAGGGTCTTGGAAGGACTATTTGCCATTGGTAGAGTTCGCGTACAACAATAACCATCATTCCAACATGACACCATCGAAGTCGACAGGCGGAGATGCCTCACACCTCTCAGTTGGCGTCAGATAGGTGATCATGATCTGTACTCCGTAGATCTCTTGGAGGAGACATTGAGAGCTGTTGATCTTGTGAGGCGAAGACTTCTGACGGCACACAGCCGCCGGAAGAGCTATGCATGTCGTCAGAGAAGAGACTTGGAGTTTCAGGTAATCCGATCATCTTCTCTTAATCAATTGCAAAAATGGCTTATTGAGATTCAACACAAGCTCTCATACTAATCAAATTCATGTAAACACAGGTGAGAGATTGGGTATTCCTTCGGGTATCTCCCATGAAGGGAATACATAGATTCAGTGCTCGTGACAAACTGTCACCATGATATGTTGGACCATTTGAGATCATTGCTAGAGTGGGGAAGGTGGCCTACCAAGTAGCCGTTCCTCCACGCCTTTCGGGCATACACGATGTTTTTCACATATCAATCTGAGGAAGTATGTGCACGACCCTCGACACGTCATCAACTACTAGAATCTTGACGTAGAGCTGGACTTGACATATGAGGAGAGGCCCGTGCAGATACTTGACAGTGCCGTGAAGAAGCTTTGCAGCAAAGAGATTCCCTTGGTCAAGGTGCTATGCACCGACACGATGTCGAAGAAGTGACATGGGAGACTGAAGTTGATATGCGGGCACGATACCTGCAGCTTTTCTCAGGTAATCATTAACAAGCCTTTTTAATAATATACATGTTGAAAGAATGCGACTTGTTTTTCCTTTGAGTTTTTTATGGGTTCAAAACCCTTTGACGTTTTTATGACCGGATGAAATCCAAACAAGACACATCGTGGCCTTGACTCGAGTCTCGAGGACGAGACTCCCTTTGAGGCTTTTATATTCTAGCTCTTGATCCTCCTCGATTAATCTACACAATGAAGTCAACGATGTCATACTAAGGTATGTGATGGGCATATGTGCTTGATTTGTGTCGAATGCTCCTTTTTTACATTCTCTTACGGTCTTACCTCTGAGTAATCCATGCCAAAGGCCAAAAAAGCATATTTTTGACTATTAGCCCCCTATGCCTGACTCGTCTCTAAAGATCTCCCCACACTAATAGTGATAGCTATATCTACATACCCTAACAAATTTAGTTACCCTTTTTGAGATGAAGCTTTGTATCCCAACCCTGAGTTTACTTCAACTTCTCCAACAAATGGGGTCAAATAAACTAACCTACATGAGGAACTCCACAATGGAAGACCAAGGTATACCATTGACAATTGCACTCGACTTGTTTTTAGTGCTCTTTCTCATTCTCCACCTCCGAATCATCTACGACGAAGGCTACACAAGTAGATTTTTGATTTGAACCCTAGGCTCCATTTTGTCCAAAGATCTCTACCAACGTCTTCACCCGCATAGTTGTACACTCCGGCCTTTGTATGAAACAAATCGTGATATCCATACATTGGAAAGTCATGTACTAAACTCGTGGAGTACCCATGGAAACTAGAGAACATATATTCATTTTAAGACCTTGCCATATTATACGTTGACACAACGACACATCTATTGCTAGAACAAATAACTTCGACACAGAAGGGCAACCTTGCCTCATCATCTTCTTAGTCGCAACCTCCTTTCCGCCTGCTCGATCACCAACACACAGAATGATGTTATTATGAATACTTCTTCATCCATGAATCCAAAATTCAGGAAAGACTCATTTCCTTCAGGTCCTTCAAAGGAAGGACTAATCAAGCACGTCGTAGGACCTCTTAAATCCAACCTTCCATATGATTCTCTTCACACTGTATCTCTCCCTATTGGAGACTATCTCTGATGCCGCCACAAACTTGCCAAGGAGGGATCCTCCTGTAATGGAAACAGGTTGAATAAAGCTCACTAAGTCACCTAGAACCACTCTTTTCCTGAATATGAGGACCTTAACCATAATCATGTACAAAGCATTGGATAAAGCTCACATCATGTAACCCTTGACCCGATCCAATGTGTATTGCTTCGACAACGAGAATGGGGAGAATCTTTCAATCGATCCTACTTAGAATTCAAACTCGCATACCACTCACATCATATCATGGCCCACCGACTTCTAGTACTCATTGTAAAAGAAGATTGATAAACCAATAGTCTGTGGAGAGCCCTTATGTTTCAACTTGGTCATGTTATTCATAACCTCCTCCTCCACAACTATTGTGAGTAGTCCTTGCTGCAACTCCTTCAAAAACATGCTAGATTATCTATTGCACGAGTGCTACATTTCAGTCATTCTCTTTGCCATGAGAGTTCAAAAGTATTAAACCATTGTCAATGCTACCTCATTCTGCCCCACCACCTCCGTAGCCTTTACCACCACATTGTTGTTGACATTTCTTCTCTATGAGAGTTCAAAAGTATAAAACCACTGTCAATGCTACCTCATTCTGCCCCACCACCTCCGTAGCCTTTACCACCACATTGTTGTTGACATTTCTTCTCTGCCTATTAAACATCATATATTGGATGAAGTGTTTGAATCTCCCTTCCAATCATGTATGTTGTGATCAAGGCCTCAAATTTCGATTTTGGTCACCCTTTCGGTGAGTGATTGAAACGAAATTTTGTCTAAAATTCAGTCGAAATTTGACCGAAATTTCTGTCATTTCGGTCAGATTTTGAATAGGGGACCCCAAAATTCGGTCGACATTGGTGATTTCGGTCGAATTTCGGTCACCCACCAAAACCGAAATTTGACCGAAATTCGGCTGAATTTCGCTGAAATTTGATCCCATGGTTGTGATATGTTTTCGTTGGATCTCCTACTTGAATACAATTCTGATTTCCTTGACCCCCCTTCCATCTCTCTTCCTCATTTCTGCCTCCTAAGAGGCAGCAATATGACCTTCCACCCTATCCTAGTGCTTTTAACATGTAGGGGGCCCAACCTTTCTCTCTTAAGGCCTTCCAAAAATTAATTAAGAGCATTGTTAATGACATGAATTTTGCTGTTCATGACCTTACGATTGTCTCCTCAACTTGCACTACTCTCCACTTTTTGTTACTTGCGATAAAACCCACATTCAAGCAACCAACCTTGCTGGAACTTATAAGGGTCGCTTATCTCACCTCTTCTTATTAGGACCACATCACCAAACTAGTAGTGTGTGGTTTAAAGATTCTTACCTTGGTAAAAGTTGCTAGGTCCTTACTAATTTCTTTGTTTCTATCTTACCAATGTTTATCGAAGATTCTTACCATCTAATTTTAACTCTTTTTTCTCAGCCAATAGCTTAATATTTTCCTCTTTGATTTTTTTGTTCCACTTATATTTCGAAAAGTTCATGGAAGGCATCTAATCATTCCGATTAATTAGAGTGAATTATTTCGTCTTAGGTGGCTATCAAGCCGAGGCATGCTTCTCCCTCATTTTCTTGATTCCTAGCTCGAGTCTTTATTAGAATATGTGTTGTCATCCCAAGTAACTTGTCATGTTTTTTGTTTATTTTTTGATTTCTTTTGATATGGTATCACTTTCTTCATTCCTTTGTCAACATCCTTTAACAAGTGGACAATCTTTCTCCATACGTCTTCTTTTTGCATTCATAGAAAATTATAGAATCTTTCTTTTCTTACTTTCGTTTCTTGAAGCTCTTGTTATTCAGGAATCTTTTGAACTTTCTAGGAAATAGAGCCATGCCATTGTCATCTTCGCTTTGTGCTTTTTCTTCTCGAAAAGGTTCGTCTGTGTTTCTTCTGAAGAACATTTCTTGTTCTTCTTCTTTACTTCATAAGACATGATGTTCCCTTCTGCTCCCAATCACTTGTAAGGGAGTCAATCAACTTGGCTTTGAGTTGTCCTTTGATATAGTTCATTCCTGTTGACGCATATAAGCTATCTGTATCTCTTTGTCATTTTATTTTCTTGTTATTCTCTTTATGTAATTTACCCATAGGCTACTCTCCTATATAAGAGAGCCTAGGGCTATGGAATAGACTACCTCATTCTCTTTTCCCAACATGGTATCAGATCTATTGTCAATTAGTCAGATTACGAAGGATCTCCAATGTCGAGCTATTTTTGATCCATCTTCTTTGATTTTTCAGGACATCCGTACGGGCAACGTGATTGGTCATGGCTATGAGCAAGGAGGCCTTTATCGTCTGAACCAGACCCTATTTGCCGGAATCACATCTTCTCCCGCTGGACAAGTATCTCCTCTCCTGTGGCATCTGCGTTTTGGTCATTTACCGCTTCAGAAGTTGCGTCTAGTCCTACCCTATAGTCTCCCTCACACATCTATCCAGTGTGAGGCATGTCAGTTGGGAAAACATCACAGGTCGTCTTTTCCCAGTAGTCAAGGTCGGAGTAGTAACTCCAAGTTTGAGTTGTTTCATGTCGATGTCTGGGGTCCAAGTCGTGTTCCCGATCATCAGGGACACAGGTTTTATATTGTATTTGTGGATGATTTCTCTAGAGCATCATGGGTCTTTCTAATGAAAAATAAATCTGAAGCTGGAAATATCATTATCTATTTTCTAAATGAAATTCAAAACGTTTTTTCTACATCTGTCAAGATTGTGAAAAGTGACAATGCCTTAGAATTGTGTACCAACATTCTAGCCAATTACTACTCCTCAAAAGGGATTATTCACCAAACATTTTGTGCTCATACGTCTCAACAGAATGGGGTTGCTGAAAGAAAACACCGTCACCTACTTGATGTCACAAGGTCACTTCTTATTCAGAGTCATGTTCCGTACTCCTACTGGGGTGATGCAATCCTTACTGCATGTTACCTTATCAACCGTATGCCTTCGTCTGTCTTGAATGAACAAATTCCTTTTTCACTCATTTACCCTGACAAGGATTTGTTTATTCTTACTCCTCGTGTGTTTGGGTCAGTCGCATTTGTCCATCAGTTGTCGCCCGGTACTGACAAGCTCTCTCCTAGGGCTGTCAAGTGCGTCTTTGTGGGGTACTCCAGAACTCAAAAGGGGTACAAGTGTTTTGATCCTGTGCATCGGCGGTATATGATCAGTGCAGATGTTACATTTTTTGAATCTGTGATGTATTTTTCTGACTCCGGAAACATGCAGCCACTACCTACACTTCCTGATGCTGTATTCATGGAACCACCATCACCAGTGCCACAAACAACACCACCGTCACCACCACCGCCACCACCACCACCATCATCAATAGTATCCCCGCTACCATTCCATTACACCCGCAGGCTTCCTCCAGCTCATGGTCCTGACCCGTCAACTAGCTCGCCTATGGTATGTAATGAAAATATTAATGTTGATGGATCTGACGACATTTCTCAGCAGGATACATTACAGGAGCATGGTGATAACATAGATGATCTGGATGTTCCAATCGCTCTACGCAAGCCGAAGAGGAGCTGTGCCAAATATCCATTATCAGCAGCTGTGTCTTTTGAGAGGCTATCTGGAGACTTCAGGACGTTTGCATTGGCACTTTCATCTACAGACATTCCACGGAACCATCATGATGCTTTGCAGGATGCTAGATGGCGGCTAGCAATGGAAGAAGAGATGGCAGCACTTCAGTCTAGAGGAACCTGGAGTTTGGTTCCTATACCTCCAGGTGTTAGCCCGGTGAGTTGCAAGTGGGTGTTTACAGTTAAGCACAATGCAGATGGTTCCATTGACAGGTACAAGGCCCGCCTAGTTGCAAGAGGCTTCACACAGACATATGGGGTTGATTACCTTGACACGTTCTCTCCTGTGGCACGTCATTCCACTCTACGGATCCTGTTATCAGTTGCGGTTGCTAAAGACTGGCCACTCTATCAACTGGACGTGAAGAATGCATTTCTGTATGGAGACTTGCAGGAGGAAGTCTATATGCAACAACCACCTGGTTTTGCTGTTGAGGGGGAGTGTTCCAAGGTTTGCAGATTACATAAGGCCATCTATGGCCTTAAGCAGAGCCCCAGAGCATGGTTTCAGAAGCTTTCAGACCTCTTTGAGAAACAAGGATATAAACGCTCCAATGCTGATCATTCCTTGTTCGTGCAGAAGACGGCGAGAGGTATCATTGTAATCATGGTTTATGTTGATGATATCTTGATTACAGGTGATGATGACCAATGCATTAAGCAGGCAAAGGAAAGGCTGGGGACCGAGTTTGTCACCAAGGACTTGGGAGTCCTTAGATATTTTCTGGGGCTGGAATTTGCTAGAAATCCATATGGATTAGTCATGACACAGAGGAAGTATGTCACAGATCTACTGAGTGAGACAAGTATGCTAGGGTGTTGACCTGCTACGACGCCAATGGATCCTAGCATGAAGCTGTATGATGATGACACAGAAGAGGTGGATAAGAGAAGGTACAGAGAATTGGTAGGCAAATTACTGTATGTCACTATCACTAGACCTGATATACAGTTTGCAGTGAGTCGTGTGAGCCAGTTCATGGAGCAACCACGTCAGGCCCATATGGATGCAATACACATGATTCTGAGATATTTAAAATCATCTCCAGGTGCAGGCTTGCTATTTAAGAAAGGAAAGGAGATTTCTGTTACAGCATGTGCGGATGCAGACTATGCAGGATGCCCCAAGGACAGGAAGTCAACATCAGGGTTTGCAGTCTATGTTGGAGATGCTATAGTTTCGTGGAAGAGCAAGAAGCAGACAGTAGTAGCTAGATCCAGTGCTGAATCAGAATATAGGGCTATGGCCCAGGCTAGCACAGAAATGATGTGGGTGAAATCCTTACTTGCATATCTATGTCTTGATATACCTCTTCCTATGATGTTGGAATGTGACAATCAGGCCGCCTTGTTTATTGCAAATAACCCAACTTTTCATGAGAGGACCAAGCATATTGAGGTCGACTGTCACTACATACGTGACATGATTCAGAAGGGGTTCATTGCTACATCTCACGTCACATCAGAGAATCAGACTGCTGATATTTTCACCAAGGCATTACTTAGAGGCCCATTCCAGAAGTGTGCGTCCAAGCTGAGCATGATTGATATCTATGCTCCATCTTGAGGGGGAGTGTTGACGCATATAAGCTATCTGTATCTCTTTGTCATTTTATTTTCTTGTTATTCTCTTTATGTAATTTACCCATAGGCTACTCTCCTATATAAGAGAGCCTAGGGCTATGGAATAGACTACCTCATTCTCTTTTCCCAACAATTCCTGTGTCTTGAGATTGTCCACAAACTTTGCGAACCTTGTATACATATCCTTGATACATTCTCCTGACAACATCTCGGATCTTTGATATTCTCGAGTCAACATGGAGATCTTCAAACTCTGAACTTTCTTAGTTCCTTCTTAAGCAACAAATAGAGTTTGTCAAATCCCTGTCTTACATCATGGCACCTTGTTATGCTCTTCAGTAGATAGAACGCTATATAACATATTCATCGCATTTGCACTCTTCTCTATCTCCTTATGGGTATCATCAAAATTTTCTCGTTGTTCAACTAGTACTGGTTTGGTAACGGGTTTTGAGGTCTAGGTCTATAGTTTGTAGTCAATGGATCTTATAAATATCTCCATTTAATTTGCCCTACACGAGTAGTTGTTTCCCTCGAAATGTGTAGGCTTTGAAATGGAAAACCCTACAGTGGTCGAAGTGACTACTGGTCTTTGTGACATTTTTCAAGCTGGCTGTTATGCCTTTCCTGCAAGAACCATTCTATGATACCAAATGAAGGCGGATCAAATGCCACAAGAATGGAGGGTGGGTGAATTATATACCTCAAAAACCTTTTACAAATGAAAATAAATCCAAGTCACAATGATACAATAGATTTTTATGTGGAAACCCTACTGGATAAAAAGCGCGACGTAAAAGCTCGTTCTAAGATTTCTCCCATTTCTCTGACGTAGTCTTTTCCTCTCACAGGAAGGAACATATATATCCGGTACCTACAATAATGTTTATTGAAAACCACGAATTAGAAAAGCATGATTAGCTTATAATTAATTTTTATACATTCTAATTGAAATGAATTGACTTCCCTGAATGATAAAGTGAACCATGTAGAATGTCAGAAGTGATTTAATTGAGCTCTTTGAAGATCGAATATCGAATCAGAGTTCAGAACCTTTTTTTGATCTTGATGACAATGTAATCAGTGGGTGCTTCAAGTCTGTAGCTTATGGAGAGAAAGAATGTGCACTTGAAAGCTTATAGAAAGTGTAAGGAGAGTATTTCCAAGTGTTATGTATGTTGAAAGGATGGTCCTTTATTAGTGAGTAAAAGAGAGAAGTTAGATGAGCTCAACATTTCTTGACCAAAGAATGCCTTCCTATGTTTACATGCAACGACTAGTTTTTTTTATCAAAGGCATAAAACACAACCAGCTAACGATTTGGATAAGCCAACTGGTATAGAATTAGTCTGACTGAATGAGAATGAATAGTCTAATGAGATCCCTATTCATTAACTGCTCGTAACTGCCCATGAAATGGGTTGACTGGAGTTTCAAGATTAGTTGACTGAAGTATAGTTAGTCAACTGGATCAAGTATTAGTTGGCTGAAAAGGAATTTGACCTCCGATAGTAGGACTGATCAAGAATTCGACTTTATTGACCATGGTATAGTTGGCTAGCCTTAGGGTTAGTCGGATGACACACGACTTTGTTTTTGTATGGATTTTGATTTACTTTTACATGGATCCTATTGAAAATTAAATACATCAATGGAGTTTCTTCTTTGGATCATATTTGTTTTGCAGAGCTTTTGTATTCCATTCATCCCTTGCAGTCTTTCAATTCTTGATTAAAGCATCCTCAATGTAGTGCATCGGTATAGCATTGACATCTTAATATATTTTTTTTGGCATTTTGCAGTTTAGAGTCTGTTTCTGCGTAAAAATCACAGTTGCACAATACATAGTAGATAATATCTAATACAATCAAATATTCGTTGTCGGAATCATTAAGAGGGCACATTTTATTATTTGAACATCAGATAAAGCTCACAGATCCCTCCCCACATACTCCATATTCTGCTTCCTCTCCACTAACAGTGACCCTTTTGCCCCTTCCCTCACCACTACCATCCCCATCAAGTTCCTGATTCTTGCCACCTGTACCACATTTTAGATGCATTTTACCTTTGGCTTCCACCTTGCTCGGCCCTTCATCTGCCGCCTTGCCACATTTTCCTCTTGTGCAATGTTGTAGAAGTCGCCCGATTGGCCCGACTAGTAGGTCCGACTAGTCTAGTTAGTGGGGTGGCCGACTGAGTACCGACTAATTCCGACTAGGTACAATAGTCAACCAATTTTTTCTTTGGAGATACCATATTTTTTATGTTTTGATGTTTTTATAAGCAAACTTATTATAATATGCTTAATATTTTACTTAAATTCAATTACTTCCTTTATGTTATCACGATAGTATAAAAATGTACAAAATCTATGTAAATATATGTATAAAAATGAGTTATATATTTAAAATAATCATAAAATTCAAGTCCGATTAAAGTCCGACTAAATCCGGCTAGTCGCCCGACTGTCTATTAATCCTTAGTTAGTGACCCAGCCGATCGAGTACCGACTGCCGACTTTTACAACCTTGCTCTTGTGTCATGTGGCTTGAGGCACGCATGCTGTAGATACCGTGTGATAGGACATGCGAGAGTGGATTTGCCTGAGCACGGTATTGATGACAAAGCTCTTGGAGCTTGACGATGTGTTGGGGCTTGGCGATACCATGCGCCGGAGCTGTGGAGGCACTTGAGTTGGTGCATAGTGAGGCTGTGAGTTTTTATTTCAGTATTCCATTTTTCTTCAATATTGCAATGGTCAATGATAACTTCAGGAGGGGAATTTTCTTGAATGTTCGATTTTGTTTCGATAGATGGCTTGGTTGAAGCTTATGTTTACAAACCCATATGAGTAGGTTAAGGTCAATGAGGAGGGGCACGAGGCTGGGGATGAGAGGGGTATATATGAGCATGGTATGAAAAAGCTAGCCTCAAGGTGTTTGAGGCTTATGCTTTGTGGCAAGGGGGTGGTTTTTAGCATCAAGGCAATCACCTTGGCTAAATAGCCAAAATTTGGTTAGGCATGCGTCTCGCATGATCGAGGCAGTCTTGAGGCGTTAGTCGATGAAATTAGGCATGAGCCGCCTACTTTATTGTTGTGCCTTTGAAAATATTTTTTTGAGAGAGTTGGTTCTTTAAATGGGTGGATTATTTCTGCCATACCATGTTTTCTCAATATTATAAAATATTATGCAATAACATCACTTCCGAAATCACAGTAACTTTGAAATGACGTGCATGTCTTCAATTGTGTATGCTCTAGACCAAAATATCAAATGAAAAGCCCACTTTCATGCTATATGTATCAAATATTTTTACTCACTTCTTGATGTAAGGTCACAATCATTTTGGTCTCTCATGTAAATATCTGTACGGAAGAATCATAAGAGGTTGGCCTAAGTCAGACTATTATTGTTAGAGTATTTGGTTGTGCGCCCATTTAGTTGTAACTGGGTAAGTGGATCCTGGAGAAGATCCATTTACCCCATCCAGTGTTTAGTCCCACATCGTCTAGTGGTGGGACTTGGAGGCTCTGGAAAGGCTATATAAGGAGCCCCAGACCTCCTGTATCTCTTGAGAAAAAACAATGCATAGCATGCCCCTTTGAGGGCTTCTCCCGTAGTTTCATCCCGCTCCTCACGGAGTAGGGTTCCACGTAAAATCATGGTGTTCCCATGTTTATGTTTCTTGTTTATGCTCCGTTTATCAATCGCTTCCGTATTCTTCATATTTTATAACATGGTATCAGAGCAGGTCGATTCTCGAGGATTTCAGTTCTTTTTTTTTTTCGAGATTCAATTTTTGAAGGTCTATGTTCCTGAAGATTAATTAGTTAGAGAATATCATGTTCATGCTTCAAGTTCCTGTTCTAGGGTTTAGATAAAACCCTAGAAATCTTCCGGCGTTCATTTCTGTTGTGCAATCCAGATTTCCAGACCAAGAAGCCTTTTATTCTCTGGTTCTCTCATCCAAGCGTGAGAGACCCCGATATGCATCAGAACTCCTGGATTCCATAGGCGGGGCGCAGCCCACACAAATTCCTGCGCAAGTATGGCGCTCCATTCGCCCAGGCATCGCGCGAAGGCACGAGCTGAGGGAGTCTTCTGCAGCAAGCGACGTAGCCCCGCACGCCCAATCACATCGAATATCTAGAGCGGCGGCACCTAAACCTCCAGGCGGAGGTTCCCATCGCACCGCATCTCGGCGCAACATCTCGACGGCGCAACAGGCGACGCTTCCCGGCAACGACGCTCCTCCTCCCTGTTTCCCAGTCGCGTGCAACCCCAGGCGGCAGGCGCGACCCCCACGCGCGATGATCCTCCTCTCCGCGCGCAGCCACAACTGTCTAGGCGGCATGCCCCTCGTGCTTTATCCCAGGTGCGACGAGCCCTAGCTGCACCCTCCATTCACGCCAGGTGCAGGTGGCGGATCTAGAACACGATGCTCCCTTGCCTGCGAGGGAGAGCTCGCAGCGGTGCATCTCTCTTGCGGCATCAACCTTCGATCAGCGGCGGTGGCTTCGCCAGCGCTTGCACGCGCACCCTCCTGCGACCTCGATCTCCTTCAGCAGTCTTCCTCCAGGCGGCGACAAGTGCAGGAACCCCCATCGGGGATGGGGGATTTTTTTGAGAAAGGGTCCCCACAGTGGGAACCCTAGTGGTGGTGCCCTCGATGGCCTCTGCCTATTTTGCTCAGGTGGGCTAAAAAAAATTATAAGGGGCCCAACATAAAAGGGAGAAGGCTGAAGGTTAACAAAAGGATGTTTGCTATTGTTTTGAAAAAAAGGAAAGGGGATATTTGTCTTTTTTAAAAAAAGGGGTGAAGGTTAAAAAAGAGAGATGCGTAAAAAAAACCGTACGCAAGTATTTTTTGAGAAAAAAAAGAGAGAAAGAGGTGCGTACAAAGTAAAAAGCCGTACGCTAAAGTTCAAAAAAAATGTTTCAAAAAAATGATGAATGTTAGAAAAGCCGATAAATGTGTGATCAGCCAAGTGGTTTTGATTCTGTTCCCCATTTTCTTTGTCTTCTCCCAACTTGGTCGACATCCATATTTTCCGACAAGTATGGAAGAAAGGGGGAGTATATGTGTAGAGTCACAGGTCCGAGTCAGATCCAGATTTTCCAGACTCCAGATTACAGACCAAGTCAGATTTCCAGACTCTACAGTTCAGATTCAGGTTTTTCCATGCACAATTCCAGATTCGATGTTCAAATTCTGCGTCCCAGTTTGATGCGCAGATTCAGAGTCGACAGATTGGTCAGAGTCCAAGATCGAGGCACTCCAAGATGAGAGGCCCATTTTCGAGATCTTCAGAGAGAAACTCCAGTTTCAGACACACACGAGTATGCGGTCATTTTCAGATGAGCACATGTTTGCCATCTTTAGTTTCGAGGTCCCCATCATTATTCTTGTTTTGTCGGCCAGAGTTTTCATGTGAGCCATAGGGACTCCACGATAGAGGACCATTTCCTATGCCATGTTGGCAAGGATTTTCATGTGGTATCATAGGTACATCAGAGCAGTGCACCATTCTCTGAGCCAGATGGGAGAGACCCAGTTCTTCGACGAGTAGACTATTTTCAGACTCCATTCTCCAGCGACCGTGGACTCCGACGAGGATTACACAGCTACGACCTTTTCAGTTCAGCCCTTTTTTTCAGAGATGGAGCAGTTGTCCACATTATTGTGGCGAGGCAGAGTACTTCGACGAGGAGACTCATTTCCAGTTGCAGCGGCTCTGACAGGCGCAGTTCAGAGCGCATGCTCTCCGACGAGGAGATTCAACAGACTCACACTCCAGCCCGTTCGTCCTCCTCACCTGCACGGCATGAGAAGCAACGTCCTTGACTGCAGCAATGTGCGCGTTGGGTTGATATTGTCCGTAGTGTCTTGTAGCGTTGAGTTGAGTTTCTTTCTGTTTGTCCAAGCTGAGCATTGCATGCTCCAGCTTGAGGGGGAGTGTTAGAGTATTTGGTTGTACGCCCATTTAGTTGTAACAGGGTAAATGGATCCTTGAGAAGATCCATTTACCCCATCCGGTGTTTAGTCCCACATCGTCTAGTGGTGGGACTTGGAGGCTCTGGAAAGGCTATATAAGGAGCCCCAGACCTCCTGTATCTCTTGAGAAAAAGCAACGCATAGCATGCCCCTTTGAGGGCTTCTCCCGCAGTTTCATCCCGCTCCTCACGGAGTAGGGTTCCACGTAATCATGGTGTTCCCATGTTTATGTTTATTGTTTATGCTCTGTTTATCGATCGTTTCCGCATTCTTCATATTTTATAACAATTATCAAACTAATGATCATTTTTGGATGTAAAATCAGGTTTACTACAAAACAATATCATATAAGAAAAGGTTCAATAGAGCAAATGATTTATTTTCCTGAGAATGAAAAGCAAAATAAGAAAAGGTTTAGTAGAGCAAATGATTTATTTTCATGAGAATGAAAAGCAAAATGTAATGAAAAAAGTGGATGTGGTTGCAGCTGCATGAATTTGGCACACTGAAGACACCATCTTCAATCATGTAGCAACCACTGGATCACCAATTTGACACATGCAATGCGAAAAAGTTGATGTGTTATTGATCAAACAAATCTCACGTAGTTAGATGAAAATACCATCAAATACATATAATATTCAGTTCTATGAAAAATTGACTTATCACAATGACATGCCATCAAATATATGGTACTTTGTTCATCTCCTACATTGAAAATTTACACTAATAAACCTTTAATTGCTTTAGATGTTTGGATATTTAAGTTTATAATTTTCTTAATATTGTACAATGTTTTTGGTTAAGTTGTTTATACACCTCGATGTTATGTCTCGCCTCGATTCCAGGGAAGCTGCCTCATTCCGCCTTTCTTTTTTTTTAAACCTTTATACGAGTGAGAGGGGATCGATGAGGAGGGAGTTGGTTGCGGAGGATGAGAGAAAAATGCAGCCTACAATGAAGAGGACCAAAAATACATATAATATAGTTTGGAGTTTGTTTTGTAAATATTTTTGTATCATTTGGGTTCATGGGACATTATCTTTATGGTTTGACAGGTGGATGTATCGGCATGGGCACACACGTAAAAATAGATGCTTTTTATGGGTTATCGTGTGAATATGGAAACAATCAGGGACGTGTGTTATTGTTCAATGTTTGCAGGGCACATGTGTTAATGCCAACATTAAGTGCAGCTTCGTTAATTCTATATTTTGATTTTTTTTCTTTATGTTGGCAGTTCGGTGTGGATAGTCATTTATCTTATTTATGATGCATTTTCTGATCTGTCATTTTTATATGCTCAGATACCACATTAGATGGGCAACCTATTCTGAAATTGCCTCCGAAATCAATCTCGTTGAAGAAACTGTGCTTTTCTGTGGAGGAAAGGTCGTTCTATGCTGGCCTAGAAGCAAATTTTCGTGACCGTTTTAAGGTAATCTGTTTTGCAATATAAAATCTTTGTGTTCATATATGTGCATGGAGTAAGTATTGCAATTAGTGACACTTCAATTCACGCGGCATCTGCTGTTCAAATCATTAATCAATGATTTGATAAGTTAGTGAATTTCTTTGTTGATAGAGGTTTTTTGATTGCTCTGCTAACTTTTTTGAGATGATCTCCCATTTTCCATTTATTCCGTAAGGGAGCAATAGTTGTCATTACTGTATTATTAATGCATCAAAATTATGGATATCACCTTTAATTTGAGAACTTATGGAAGAGCTTTAGGGTGGGGTTTCCGGCAAGGTAAATCAAGCATACACAAGGTGTATAATGTCTATACAGAAGCTTTCACTCAGTGGTTTGGTGAGCCTTATGGCCGTGGAGGAAGGCAAGCTTGGTTATGTGCTTGCAAATTAATTTATGTTGGTTTTGTGCACGGAAGTTGAAATTGAGATGTGTACATGGATGAATATCCAACTTAAGTAGTCATATTTTGGTTTTTGATTAAAAGAGTTTCTACCTCACACCCAATCTCTTTTCGAGCACACTTCATTTGCGCATAACAATTACTTCAACTTTCAACGACTATATTAAGTTGAGATAATTGGCTCAACATAAGCCACTGTCTGGTTTTTTCTGTGTGGATTTTCTTTTTCAATTTGAAACATCATTTTGGTAGTTTCCAGTATACTAAAAGTATGGTAGTTTCCAGTATACTAAAAGTATCTTTTTGCTCGTTATTGGTTTAGTAAAATGTCCTTTGTTTCTCGTGCATCACTAAGAACAAGTAATAGGTTATCTCCTCTGAGATAGAGAAAGGGCATGACCACAATGTCAGTCTCCTGAAAGAGACATCAACTCCTTGGTGTGAACTCTCTCCACATGCCACATGCGCAGGTGAAACTATAGGGGCTTTTTTGCATCCGGAAGAAGTTTTTCAACGACCTACTCAATTTGAATCTTGTCCAGAGGATGTTCACATTCCTTGCATCAATCCACATGGTCACCAATACTTCCTGCATAACGATTGCAGTCAAACATGTAAAGAACATGTGCTCCACATCTTCCTCCCCTCTGCCACATCATGACATGTATTGTCTATGTTTGAACTTCTATTACTCCTAAGCCCATGTTGTCCAGCCTCCTTTGCCTTATCAACCAAGTGTGCATCTTCATCTTCAATGGAGCCTTGGCCTTCCGAATAAGCATGCAATCCAAGGTTAACATCGGGTCCAAGATTGATGGGCATGTCCTCATCTCCTTAGAAGCATGGGAGATCACAAAGTCCTTCGCGACTACTTGATGCAGCGTGGAACCAAAGTATAGGGCCGAATATTTATTTAATTCTATCGGTCAATTTTATTTACGTTTATTTAAGTTGTCGTGTCTTTACTTAAATAAACGAGATCGCCTGTGATATCCAATAATTAGTTATAGATTTGATTTTCAAATTAGTCGGTTAATTAGTTAGAGTCAATTTAGGATAATTAGTTTTCAATTTAAAATTTGATTTCTATTTTTTGTAATCCCATCCCTCCTATATAAACGGATGGTGGTCCATTGTTTTTAGACAGTTCAGGTTAATGAAAAATTGAGATCTTTATCTCTATCTCCGTCTCTCTCTCCCCCGCGTGGTCTGCACGTGTTCTTCTTCTCCAAACCCCTCGTATTCCCGACGAGTTTCTTCTTCTCAACCCCTCTATTTCTTCTCCACCGAAATTCCACCATCAAAAAAAATATTATTTTCGTCAACGCAAATTCCGATCCGCATCACTACTCCTACATGTCTTGTCCACGAATCTGTAGGTGCTACTCCTTTGAACAACATGGCCACCAATGCAAAGTCTTCGATCTCAATATGAATAGTCAAATCCCGTCTCAACATCATGCCACTATTACCCATCTGTCCTTTGCTACTACCACGGTTGTAAAAGTTGGTATTCAATCGGTCGGGTCACCAATTAAGAATTAATCAACAATCGGGCAACTAATCTGATTTGTCGGATTTAGTTGGTTTTGTATTTTTAATATATAAATCATTTTTAGACACATTCTTATGTTTACACAAATTTGGACACTTCCAATACGATCACAATAAAATAAAAAAATTGAATTCCAGTTTACCATTAAGCATATTAAATTTAGTTCACTTTAAATAAAATTAGGAACGATATAAATAATTTAGAAATTTGGTTGACTACTCAGCCTACAAGATCTACTAGTTGGGTCAACAAATAACAGTTGATCAATCATGCCGACTAGCTTAATTTGAGTGGGTATCCCGTGACTCCACTAGTCGGTTGACCTACTTTTCCAACCTTAGAAATAATAATTAACCATGAGAAAAGTTCGAAAAGTCTATTTAATCCCACTTCCTAACTAGTGATCCAACCATAAGATGTAGTCGCCCCCAACCCTAGTCTCCTTCGAAGGAAGGACCTAGAGTCAGTAAGTGCATCACCTCCTCTAGAATATCAAGGGGCTCTCTGATAGTTTGACTCTCATCTTGCTCGATGATTGATGCAAATGAAAATTTCCAATGGTGGAAAAAAATATATTTTAACAGTAGAAAAATATTTGGTGGAAGAAATCAGAGGGAAAAGGAGAGAAGGCTCGCTGGATGCAAGGGATTTGGGGAGGAAGAAGCACGGAGGTCACGCTGAGGAGAAAGGGAGAGGGTAACTCTTCATGCAAGGGATTAGTTCCCGTTGCGTTCAAAGCACCATCACACATTCACGACGCATCCTCATCTTGTAGGTCATTGTGAGAATGACATTTCTAGAAGACCTTACCAACTTTCCCCATCATGATGGGTTTCCCATGGCTGTCATCTCGAGTGTTGCACTGCCCCCCTTGACTTAGCATATGTTGATGCCATCATCATTGAAACCTCGAGGTTTCCCTTTTTGTAGTATCGTTTAGGGCAACATGTGTTGTGACTAGTTGTGATCCTGACACCCTCGCTCGGCTCTCAAACTCTATCGAATGGGCGTCGCGCAACTTGTTTCCACCTCTAGTGCACGAGCGAAGACCATGTTAGAGAATGCAACCATAGGTGGGTAATTGGATCCCTTAAGGGTCCATTTACCCCAATGTTAGTTCCACATCGTCTATTAGTGGAATTCAATCATTCTGGTGGGGCTATATAAGAAGCTCCACACCTATTGTAATAGTTGAGAGAGATTATTATAAACAATCAACTCATTGAGGAGGTTCTTCCGTAGTTTCATTCTGCCCCTTATGGAGTAGGGTTCCACGTAAAAGTCCCGGTGTTCTTCATTATCTCTGATTATTACGCTTTCATATTGGGTTTTTATCAGCTGTGCCCCTCTGAGATATTGCAATTTCAGTTATGCCCCTCCCTTTTTCGGAATATCAGTTATGCCCCTACCTTCTTGCAAAATTCACAGTTCTGTCCTTCTATTAAGGTAAAGTAGGAGCATAAATGATATTACAAAAGGACCGAACTGTGAATTTTGCAAGAAGGTAGGAGTACAGTTGATATTTCAAAAAAATGAAGGGCATAACTGAAATTGCAATATCTCAGAGAGGCACGACTGGTAAAAACCGTTAATATTCTCATTTTCTACATGATATCAGAATAGGTTTGATGTTAAGATTTGAGGAATTCGAATTTGGATTTATTCTTGAAGATTTTACCTTTTGATCATGTTTCATGTTCTTTGATCTTTGAGATGTATATGTATTCGAGAAAAAAACGTTCAATATTTGTTCTGCGCATATGCATAAGCTATGAAGAGCACACCATTGTTGAGTTCCTGACAACTAGGGTTTTGTTGAAACCCTTAATTCCACATCAATTCGTCAACGAATCACGTACACGACCTCCAATGCGTGTGCGCTTCTTGATTTCCACACTCAGCATCTCTCCATGCCAGGCGATGGTGTGTGGGCCATCTTTTCCAGACTACATCTCTGGCGGCATGCGCTTGTGCTTCCCCAGTGCATAATGACCCTATTCCAAAAAAGGCATGTCACAAGATCAACGAGGTCCTCATCAGACACAGAATAGGCCGATGCAATTGCTCTGATCAGATTCACGATTGCAGCGGTGATTGTGTATGTACACAATGGAATCACACTAAAGGTTGCAACAAATCTTTTGTGTTCTTGCGGCCTTAGTTCTTGAAGACCAAGAAGAAGAAGAGGGGGCAACACAACTTAATCTCCTGCCCATTGGTAGAACCCATGCCGCATCTCTAGGTCTCAACATTGCTCTTGAGCGCTCAACAACATCTTGACGCTTTATCAATGGGTTCCTTCCATCCAAACCCTAGGTGGAAAAGAGGGGCATCTCCGATGCTCCCGTTGAACCTTCTCGCGATTTTACCTCGTGGCGGTGCAACATCTTCCCTAAAGCCCTCCCAACACCGTACGATTGTGTACAACTCTGGTGATCCCATGCATCTCTAGGCACGAGGCCCTGGTGTAATGGGTTCTATTGGGGAACCCTACTGCAGGGTGGCTCTTTTTGAAGGGCTCGATCCCCCTTCATTTAAAAAAGAAGGGCTGGTTCTGCAATAAAAAAGAAAAGGGGTGCCAATTCGCCCAAGGGGGACCTCTTCTACAACAAGAGAAAAAAGGGAGAGGAGTATTATGGACCTAAAGTTGGGTTGAAGTAAAAAAAGGACCACATTGAAAAAAGAGAGATACAGTATTTTGGGTCAGTTTGGGCTATGATTTTAAAAAACATAATAGAAAAGGTGATCATACTAAAAAGAGCCATGCAAAAAAGGAGAAGAATGCCGAAAAAATAGAACTTGTTTAAACAAATTGATGATGATTTTTGTTTTCCCCCATCTTCATTTTCTCCTCCCAACTTGATCGATGTCATATTCCGACAAGTATGAGAGAAAGGGGGAGTATTATGTAAAGTTCTCCAATTTAGATTTCAGACTCTAGCCCTATGAGGTGCATATATGCTGTCGGTTATTTGTATGGTCTACGTACTCCTGGGTTCATGGTTTTCATGTGGACCACATATGTCGGAGACCTATGTTAGATGCTCGATACATGAAGTTCCATAGGGGCTCTAGAGTAGAGATACTATTCTCTGAGCAAGTATGGGAAAGACCAGTTCTCCGACGAGGAGATACAGTTTTAGACTCCATTCTCCTGTGACTGTGAACTTCAGTACGAGATCCTTCGAGGTTCCTAAGAGAGAGAACTCATTTCGAGGTTGTTAGAAAATATAATACGGAAGCGGTAATCAAAGAAAATAATAAATATGAGAAAACACCAGGATTTTAACGTGGAACCCTACTCCATAAGGAGCGGATTGAAACCACAGGAGAACGCTTCAAAGGGCTGATGTATGCATTGCATTTTCTCACTGGATACAGAGAGTGAGGGGCTTCTTATATAGCCCTCACTTAGTCTCCACATCTCACAACTAGTAGATGCGGGACTAAACAACTGGATATGGTAAATGGATCCTGTAGTGATCTATTTACCCATCGACTACAAGAGTGACGCATAACCAAATATTCCAACACTCCCCTACAAGCTGGAGCATGCAATGCTCAACTTGGACAAACAAAAAGAAAATCTCAAACTCACGCTACATGACACTACGAACAATATCAACTCAACACGAATGGCTGCTGTCAAGGACGTTGCTTCTCATGTCATGCAGGTGAGGAGGATGAACATGCTGGAGTGTAAGTCAAACTGAGTGTGCTCTGTACTGCATCTGTCAGAGTCATTGCAACTGAATGAGTCTCCACATGGAGAACTCTGGCCCGCCACAATAATGTGGACAACTGTTTCATCTCTGAAAGAACCGAACTGAAAAGCCGTGGAGTGCAATCCCCATCAGAGTCCACAATCGTTGGAGAATGGAGTATGAAGAAGTCTCCTCGTGAGAGAACTGTGTCTTTCCCATACCGGCTCAGAGAATGGGATCTACTTTGGAGTCTCTATGAAACCACATGAAAACCCTAACCCACATAACATAGGGAATGGAATCTCTACTCTGGAGTTCTTATGGATCATATGAAAACTCTGTCCGAAACACAAAGATGGGGACCACAAACAATGATGGCAAACATGTGCACATCTGAAAAGTTGATCGCATACATGTGTGTCTGAAACTGAAGACTCGAAACCAATCTGACGTCGAGTTTGAATATCTGAACTGTAGAGTCTGGAAAAATCTAGCTGGTCTGGAAAATCTGTCATCCGAATCTGGAACATACCTGTGACTCTACATAATACTCCCCCTTTCTCCTATACTTGTAGGAAAAGTGACATCGACAAAGTTGGGAGAAGACAAGATAATGAGGAGAACAAAACATCACATAAGCCGTTATTTTTTACGACTTTACATTTTCCTTTTTTACATTTTTTTACTATTTTTCTACTCTCTTTTCCCTCCTTTTTTATAGCCAACTCATCATTTGCGTACGATTTTTTGTGTACACACCTTTTTTTCTCCTTTTTTAACAAATTCTCTCGGCCCAAAAAAGGGTCCAAAAACTGCAGTTCTCTTTTTCTTCTCGTTGAGACCAACATGGGCTTAAATTTTTTTGAATAACGGTCCTTTTTTAATCATGACCTTTTTTAACCTCTCTCCCCCCTTTTTAAATACACGACATCCACGTACTTTGGGCCTCCCTTTTTTTCAATCAGCCGTAGCCCACTTGGCCTTTAATGGAGAGTTTTTTTTGAAATGGCCAGCCCTCGGGGCTTTATTAGGGTTCTCAATTGGGAACCCTTTCTCTTTGATTGGCTACTTCCCAAAGGAGCATATGGGAGGGGGCGGCGGAGATGGGGCTCGGTGACGGGGCATCGACCGTGAACGCGGGTGAGAGCCGTGATGTTGCGATTTATCACCTGGAGGCAGCCTGGAAAAGGAGGAAGGCTTCGTGATGGTCCACGAGGATGAAGGCTGGAGATCTCGCCCACAAAGCCACTGTTATTTTCGTCACCTCTGGGAATCTGAGGTGTTGCGAGGATATGCACGAAGAGATGTCAAGGGGCTCCTCCGCTAGGAGTTGCGGGGCTCGGCACCGCTGTGGGGGCTCCGCCTGGAGGAGGTCATCGTTGTGAAGAAGAAAGTATGGCGCCTTGGACGATGCTTTCGCGAACTGGGAGAGATCTTACGAAGGGGCTCACAAATTGCTTGCGCGAGAAGGGTTGTTGCATCGTTTTTTTTGCGTGAACTGCAGTGGTTCTAGTGCGTGATAGGCCGCGATATTCTTCAATGTAATGGAAGGGCTGCACATGATTTGGGTCATCGTCGTCTCGATCTCCTCCTAGGTGAGGTATCATCATTGATGCCTGGATCTTGCAAGAGTAGAGTTCTTGGAAAGGAACCCATATCTTGCGTTGGGGTCGATGAGGTCCTCGTGCTGCTTGCACGAGAACAAGGTGGTGCAACTTGGAGAAACAAGAGCAGGCACCTTCTTCTTCTTCTTCGACATAGAAGCGTGTCGGCCTGACATGACGGGCCTTCGAGGGTTCCCCGATGGAACAACCGCCTCCAAGGCCTTTGCTCACGAGAAATTATGGTTCAATAACCCTAGATTCCTTCGAATTTTCATAAACAGATTTGAGTGATTGAATCTTCAGATAAATCTACAAAAATCGAATCTTGAATAAAAATAAAGAACTTAAAATCCTTGAGAATTGACTTGCTTTGATACCATATTAGAAAATATGAATGTGGAAGTGTTAATCACATAAAATTATAAACATGAGAAAACACCAGGATTTTAACGTGTAACCCTTCTCCCTTAGGAGCGGGATGAAACCACGGGAAAATGCCTCAAAGGGCTGATATATGCATTGCATTTTCTCACCGGATACAGAGGGTGAGGGGCTTCTTATATAGCCCTCACTGATTCTCCACATCGCACAACTGGTAGATGTGGGACTAAACAACTGGTTGTGGTAAATGGATCCTGGAGTGATCCATTTACCCATCTACTACAAGAGTGACACATAATAAAACATTCCAACAGAGGTCCCTATTTGAGAAACCCATTTTTAGAGATCTACGTATGGATATTCCGACAAAGTTCTTTGTTTGTCCTTTTAAAGAGATGGAGTAATTACGGGCCAACGTCCTCCGATGAGTAGACTCATTCAATTACGATGACTCTGACAGATGTAATATAAAGCATATGTTCTTTCACGAGGAGACTTGGATCACATTTCAGTCCTATAGGTCCTCACCAGCACAACATAAGAAGCAATGTCCTCATAAGGAAACCAATAGAATATCCATTGAATTGATATTGCTTGTATTGTCTTATATTGTGTGGGAGAGTGATTTCTTTTTATTTGTCCATGTTGAGCATTGCATGCTCCAGCTTGCAGGGGAGTGTTAGAGTATGCGTCCATAAGTGGGTAATTGGATCCCTCAAGTGTCCAATCAACACATGCACCTATATTAGTCCCACATATATTAGTCCCACACCATTTATAAGTGGGACTCAGTCATTCTGGTTGGGCTATATATGAAGCCTCACGTTCGTTGTAACAATTAAGAGATATTATTATAAATGTTGGGAAAATGAGAAACCTTGTTTATTTCATACGCCCTAGGCTCTCTTATATAGGGGAGTAGTCTATGGGTAAAATACATAAATAGTCCAACATGAAAAAGAAAATGCGAAGAGGTACAAACGAGAATGTTATAGACTAAAATATATCTCTACACTCCCCTTCAAGGTGGAGCATAGATATCAATCATGCTCAGCTTGGACGAACACTTCTAGAAAGGTCCTCGAAGTAATGCCTTGGTGAAGATGTCAGCAGTTTGGTCCTCTGAGCTAACATGAGATGTAACAATAAACCCCTTCTGAATTATATCACGTATTAAGTGATAATCAACCTCAATGTGTTTGGTTAGTTCATGAAATGCTGGATTATTTGCAATGAATAGAGCGGCATGATTGTCACATTCTAGAGTCATAGGAAGCGGGACTTCTATATATAGATGTGTATGTACAATTTTTATCCACATTATTTCTGTACTGACCTGGGCCATAGCCCTATATTTAGACTCAGCACTGGACCTTGCTACAACCGTTTGCTTCTTGCTCCTCGATGAGACTAGAGAATCTCCAACATACACAACAAACCCAGTGGTGGACTTCCTATCCTTAGGACATCCTATGTAATCTGTATCTGCACATGCTGAGATAGTAACCTTCTTGCCTTTCTTAAACAGCAGACCTGCACCTGGAGATGACTTAAGGTACATGAGTATCATATGTATAGCCTCCATGTGTACCTGATGTGGTTGCTCCATGAACTGTCTTACTCGACTCACAACAAAGGAGATATCGGGTCTAGTAATAGTAACATAGAGAAGCTTGCCCACTAGTTCTCTGTACCTTCTCCTATCCACCTCATCAGTATCGTCATCTTATAATTTCATACTGGGATCCATAGGTGTAGTGGCAGGTCGGCAACCAAGCATTTCTGTTTCACACAACAGGTCAGTGACATATTTCCTTTGGGTCATTACCAACCCATGAGGATTTCTGGCAAATTCCAGTCCTAGAAAATATCTAAGAACTCCAAGGTCCTTGGTGACGAATTCACGACCCAACATTTCTTTTGCCCCATGAATTCCTTATTTATCATCACTTGTTATCAATATATCGTCTACATACACCATAATTGCAATAATACCTCTGGGTGTCTTCTGGACAAACAAGGAATGATCTGCATTAGAACGTCTGTACCCCTGTTTCTCAAACAGGTCTGAGAGCTTCTGGAACCAAGCTCTGGGGCTCTGCTTAAGGCCATAGATAGCCTTATGAAGTCTGCACACCTTAGGATACTCCCCCTCAACAACAAAACTAGGTGGCTATTGCATGTAGACTTCCTCCTGTAAGTCACCGTATAAGAATGCATTTTTCACATCTAATTGGTATAGTAGACAATCACGAATGACCGCAACAGAGAGGAGGATCCGTAGGGTGGAATGGCGAGCAACCGGCGAGAATGTATCAAGATAATCCACCCCATATGTCTATGTAAAGCCACGAGCAACTAGGCGTGCCTTGTATCTGTCAATGCTCCCATCTGCATTCTGCTTAACTGTAAATACCCACTTGCAGCTCACTGTAGACACATCAGTAGGTGCAGGAACAAGGCTCCAGGTACCTCTTGACTGAAGAGCAGCCATTTCTTCTTCCATGACCAGACGCCATCGCCTATCCTTCAATGATCTTGGTAATTCAGTGGAATGTCCACTGCCGATAGTGCCATGACAAAACTCTTGAAATCTCCAACCAAGCGATCAAAAGACACAGTAGAGGCTATTGGATATAACACGCGACTGCGCGTCTGCTTCCGAAGTGCAATAGGTAGATCCAAATCACTTGCCTCCTCACTTGGCCTCTGTAACACATCCTGCTCAGGGAAATTGTCAGATTCATCAATATTGATAATATTATCATAACATACCTCAGACGAGCTAGATGATGAGCGGTGACCATGAGCAGAAGCAGACCTACGGGTATAGTGGAATGACAATGGGGAAACATGAACAATCACATGAGGAGTAGAGGATGATAGTGGTGGAGATGGTGATGGTGGAGGCGGCATGTATATAGCTTCAGTAGTGCCAGGGGATACCAACTGATCACCTGTAGAAGAGAAGTACATAACAGACTTGAACATCAACACTAACAAGATATCTCCTACGTAAAGGATCATAACACTTGTACCCCTTTTGTGTTCTGGAGTACCTGACAAAAACACTTGACTGCCCTAGGAGAGAGCTTGTCAATCCCTGGAGACAATTGGTGGACAAAGGCAACCGAGCCAAACACATGAGGAGTGAGGGAGAACAATTCTTTTTCAGGGAAAACAAGGGTGAAAGGAATTTTTTCACCTAAGACAGACGACGACAAACGATTAATGAGAGAACATGCCGTTAGAACAGCATCGCATTAGAAAGAATGAGGGGCTTGACTCTGTATGAGAAGTGACCAGGTGACGTCAACCAAATGACGATGTTTCCTTTCTGCAACCCCATTTTGTTGGGTAGTAGAGGCACATGATGTTTGATGGATAATCCCTTGAGCTGAAAAATAATTGGAGAGAGTATGAGTACAAAATTCCAAGGTATTATCGCTTCTCACAATCTTTACATGTGCAGAGATAACATTACGAACTTCATTGATAAAATTTATGATAATATTCTCCGCTTCAGATTTATTCTTTAACAAAAATACCCAAGACACACGAGAGAAGTCATCCACAATAACCATATAAAACCTGTGTCCCTGATGATCAGGAACACGACTAGGACCCCAGATATCGACATGAAACAACTCAAACTTGGAGGTACTACTCCGATCCTGACGACTGGGAAAGGTAGACCGATGGTGCTTTCCCAACTGACAAGCCTCACATTGGATGGACGTGTGAGGTGAAACTTGGGGTAATACACGACAATTTCTGAAGCGGCTAGTGTCCAAAGCACAAGTGCCACAATAATGGGAAGATAGGTCCAACAGGTAGAGAGGAGGCTCCGGCATAAGGGGTCCGAATGAGACGATATAGGCCGCCTTGCTCATAGCCACACCCAATCACGTTGCCCGTAAGGATGTCCTGAAAAATGAGAGAAGATGGATCAAAAATTGCTCAACAATGTAAATCCTTTGTAATTTGGCTAATGGACAATAAATTCATAGAGAAATCAGGTGCATGCAGAACGTTCTTGAGGTGCATAGAAGGTGTCAGGCTAATCTCCCCCTGATCAGTAATAAGAGAATGCGTCCCATTGGCAATAACCACAGTACAGACTAGAGGGACCTGTCGGTAGGCTGTAAGTAGGTCGTGATTGCCACGCAGATGTTGTGTGGCACCAGAGTCCATAATCCACTCTAAAGTGTCTGATCTACTACTGCTAGTAAATGCATAAGTGCTACCTGAGGTACTGGAGGATGTAGAAGCAACAACATCGGGATGACTATCAGAAGCATGTACTGATGCAATTGGACCAGAAGGAGGAATAATGCCCCTCAGACGGGCGACAAGGTCATCAAAGCGCTGATCTAGAGATGAAGCAGATGGAGGCTCAATCTGTTCAGCTACTCATGCGGAAGCAGGAAATCCATGTTTGGAATAGCACGTGTCTTCAGTATGCCCAGAGCGGTGGCAAAAGATGCATGATGGCCAGACACGACCCCCTCTCCCCGAGGTCCACGACCACGGGACTGATGATGACCTCCATGACCTCGATTCACTGCCATGGCTGAGGCGGTCTGATTGGCAGTGGACGAGGGAATTGTAATACAACTCAGTCTGTGAAATGCTTCCTCCATCGGAGGAATGGTGGAGTCTGCCAAAATCTGGGAGCGTGCAGCCTCGTACTCAGGATCTAGATCCGCTAGAAATACACCAACCATAGTGGCATTCTGGTAGGTTTTCTGTTGCTCAGGAGTGGTTGTGAGAGGCATGAAGCTGTAAAGCTTCTCAAACATACCTCGTAAAGATGTGTACAATGAGTGTAGAGGTCGTCCATTTTGCTTGATAGTAAAGATGTCATGTTGGAGTTGCAGAATTTTCGTCTCATTCTTTTCCTGAGAATATGTAGCAGCCAGAATATCCCACGTTGCTTTTGCAGTGGGCTGATGAAGAATATCATTAGCAATCTCAATTATCAGGGTTCCATATAGCCAAACCTTGGCATATGCATCATCTGCCTCCCATGAGGCATTGACCCCAGTCTTCTCAGTAGGCTCTTCTTCAGTAAGAATGTGTTTCTTACCGGTTAACTTCATCATACTCATGAACTGCATTGCCCACAGTTCGTAATTTGAACCATCCATCTTCACAATAGGCGCTGGACCTCTGAAGGCGTTTATAGATGGGATGTATGCCTTGCATTCTGACATAGTGGTAATAGAAGACTAGGGTAGTAGACTGAAGATATGATCGTCTACATGGACATTAACGGGTTTAGTTGCATGTGTAGACTCAAGCAACCAAACCCATTAATTTGGAGATGCACGCGCGGAACGAGTTCTGGGGCCGCACACGTGCTGGCCTAAGGTTGTACGCGCACGAAGGTCGGGAGGTTTACATGCATAGTTGTGCGCATTGGAGCACACGCACTGGTGCAGGGGCGAGCAGGATCACGCGCAGGGGTAATGGAGTACGCGCACTGGCGCACATATGCACGCACAAGTGCACAGATGCGTGCACAAGTACGCACAGTGGTGCACATGGACTAGCGGCGCGAAGAGGGCTGGTGCGCATGCAACGTGCCCCAGTGCGCAGGGGTGATGCACCTCGCACAAGCACGCACGAGGCGACACAACTCGCG
This sequence comes from Ottelia alismoides, assembly GCA_037367405.1. Classification (NCBI taxonomy): domain Eukaryota; kingdom Viridiplantae; phylum Streptophyta; class Magnoliopsida; order Alismatales; family Hydrocharitaceae; genus Ottelia; species Ottelia alismoides. The sequence goes on along the minus strand of JAZKJV010003714.1, from coordinate 274,890 downwards.
GGGAGGAGGCGCAAGACCGAAGGCGGCGCCGAGCGAGGCCGGGGTCGGGGGCGGCGCGATGCGGGGAGGCACGCGGAGGTCTCGAAGGTGGAGGCTAGGGTTAGGGTTTGGTTCGAGAACTCCGGTCTAGGACCGTTGCTCTGATACCATGTTGGAAAAATGAGAAAACTTGTTTACCATACGCCCTAGGCTCTCTTATATAGGGGAATAGCCTATGGGTAAAATACATAAAGAGTTTAACATGAAAAAGAAAATGCAAAGAGGTACAGCCGAGAATGTAATAAACTAAAATATATCTCTACAATAAACATCAACCATTTGAGGTGGTTCTCCCATGGTTTCATCCCGCTGCTTATGGAGCAAGGCTTTACTTAAAAATCCAGGTGTCTTCGTGTTCTTCATCATTATTTATGATTGTTACACTTTTGCATTCTTGTTTTCTACAGAGGACATGATGCACCTCCATGCGACGTGCATCATTGCACGATAAGTGAAGGCCATATCAATATCGGTACCATGTCGATACGATATATTGTTGATATATCTACGCCATATCGCAAATATCGAACTGAGTTTGTGAATAAAATAGTCTTGGAAGGCAAAATATCGACCAAACCGGCGATATATTAATCACCTGTCGATATCGATATATCACCGATATATCGTGATATGTCCTTCTATGTGCATACTATGTGCTACAACTTCTATCGCTGTTGTCATCTTATAAGGGACTACGACCTTCATTTGCAACCACCATGCGATCTTTAGCAATGACTACTCCAACTGGAAAGCTTGTAAGAATCAGTTGACTAGTCCGACTTGTTTGTTCGATTAGTCTAGTCAGTAGGGTGACCGACATAATAGAGTTTAATCGGTCACAAGTTGACCGACCTGACTTGTCGATCCAATTAGTCGGTTGACTTGTTTTTCTTCTGATTTTTTAAAGCAAGCTAAATCTAAATTCAATTGTTTCTTTTATTTTGTTATGATAGTATTGAAAATGTCAGTATATTCATGTATATATATTCATGTATATATATATATGAATATATGTATACAAATGATTTATATGTTTAGAATATTGGAAAAAAATACAAAATCGACTATTGTATCCTTAAATCCGAGTAGTCGCTTGACTATCGTTTAATCCTTAGTCATGTTGATCATATCAACTGAATACCAACTATTAACTTTTGTAAGCTTGCCTCAAAACGATGGAAGGCCATATCAGTATCAATATCGATATCGGTACTGTGTTGATACGATATATATGGAACCGATTTTGTGAAGAAAATGGCTTTCCAAGACCAAATATCGGCCATATCGATGATATAACGATCACCTGTCGATACCGATATATCGCCGATATATCACGATATGGCCATCCATGCTCAAAACATGCCCCTACATTGTAAACATCTCTTATAAGCTGACAAAGCAAGTTATACGCCTTCCCCAAATGCGCGCCATCTACTTCATCGTCAACACCTTATTTATTTTTGACAGGCGCACCACACCTTGGTCACCCTCATTCAAGGGTCTAGAAATTGAGTTCCAGGCAACCATAGCCATCCCTTGCAAAAGTCGGTAGTCGGTAGTCAGTATTCGGTCGGCAAAGTTACCGACTAAGGATTAATTGGCAGCCGAGCGAGTACACGGATTTAGTCAAACTTTAGTCGATTTTGCATGCATCCAAATAAAAAGGCTGATTCGCCTTAGTCGGAGCGGCCACCTACCTTGCAGACTAAATGGGTTAGTTGGCCTTTTTTACAAGCGTGTTTTGAGGTGTCGACTATGTGGAAGAGATACCTTTGGCCTTTAAAGGGAGCTTGGACTTGAAGATGCCCTTTCTTATGATTGGTTGTTAGTGAAGGCAGATCATTTGATTTCTGGATGGAGGATGTTCTATATGACATGTTTCTTCGTCCTTTCTCTATGACATTGGACATATGTTCTATTGCGGCGGAGTATTGTTCCAGACTAGAGGATGACCTCGGGAACATATGATCAAGGTTTGAAAAAATGAAAGGCGGAATGAGGCGTTTTCCCTGGAAGCGAAACGAGGTGTAGCCTCGAGGCGGTCAAGGCATAAACCTCATTTTATATGGGAAAAAAATTACAGAATTGTATAATAAATATTTTATTGATGAAGTAATCTAATATGACAAACATATATTATATACAATGTAATATATGATGATATTGTGAAGATAAGAATCTGAAAAAAAGGATATGTCATGCCATAAACTTTTCAACTAAATTTCTACCCAGTCAAAAGGAAATCATTGGTTATAACTATCACTTAAATGTTTATTAGAAATGGATTGGCTATAGTTGTCATTAATGGCATCCAAGTTGTTGATATGAATCATATAATTTGAATCCTAACCATATCTTCTATTGAACCCAGATGAAGAACGGTCTGATGTCCCCTTGTGCCACCATACTCTACCAGTACGAGGGTCTCGCTTAAGGGCGTAATATAGCGCCCCCGTCCCCGTCCCAATTTTTTTTCTTATATGTGTATTCAAATTCACACGCAATTTCTTATACGTTTAAGGGTGTAATAGTAAGAGTTTACTGAAATAATTGAACATGTTAATGGTAAATATAAATATGAAAGAGGTTAAATTTAAGCATTCATCTTGCATAAATATATACTCAACAATTAGGTCTATATAAACATCTGAAAATACCGATTGGACTAATTATTTTCTTTAAAAAAATGCTTGAAAAAATCCCTAATGCCTTACCTTACGCCTCGCCCCTCCTTGATCGCCTCACCTCGCTTCAGGCATCTGAGGCGCACGCCTCAGCCAGGGGGTCCGAGGCGGTCACCTCGAGGCTCCTTGGCTCCGCCTCATTTCACCTCGAGCGTCTTTACGCCTCGAGGCACATTTTCCATACCATGCATATGATAGTGGACATATGTTCGACCTTCTCGCTGGATCTATTTGAGCAAAGGATGTGGGAGTTTGTGGAGCCGTTTGGCGGATCCTTGCAGGATGTGTGTGGCCGTTGGATGTGGGAGGATGGGGAGTTATTGCTGAAGAGGGGTTTAATTATGCTGACTAGTGAGGAACCACATGGGCGGCTTTAGTGAGAGATCACCGTTTGATTTGGAAACTAAAGGTCCCATTAATGATCAATGCCTTCCTTTGGGATTGGGGAGGAGGGGGGTCCTATGACTCGTGCTTTCAGGGCAAGCTTTATTCTATATATTGAGTTTATCTGCATGATCTGTCGAAGGAAGGCCAAGGATATCTCGCATTTATTCTTCTGGTATGTGTTCGCCGATGAGATTTGGAAGATCGTGGGGACTGTCCTGAGTGGGTCTCCGGAGTGGAGTTCTAATGCAACTGTGGGGAAGCTACCTACCCTTACCGGATGGAGAGAGCTAGACCATTCAACTACATTTAGGCCATTTGTCTGGTTAAAAATGTTGGAGGGAGGACGATGATATCTCACATCTGTTCTTCACTTCTTCTGCTGTGATATCGTGGAGGATCTCAGGAGGTCTGGGGGGATGTTTCTGGAGTGGAGTTTTGGCTCTACTATGGGGAAGATACCTTCCTTCCTGGATGGAGAGAGCTAGACCATTCAGCTATATTAAGGCCATTTGTCCGGCTAAAAATGTGGCAGTTTTTAAAGATGGGTGATTTTACGTACAAAATGGAGGCGCATGTGCATTCACTTTTAAATTTTTGGATAACTTTCTAATTCCCTATTTTAATGGCGATCCGACTCGGTTGAGCACTCTCGGGAGGTGTTCGTTCACCCTCTACTTTATAACAGAAAAAACACAGTTTCCAACCACTTCAGTATTTTATTCTTGAATGTAGACCATGTTTGATTAGGTCATTATTATAATTATTGAACGTAGGCCATGTTTGAATTTCTTTCCTAAAACTTTCTAACACTATATAATGCAATAATGAGTACGGAATTCAAACAATTGCAGGCATATGCTGCTGAAGGGACCGTGAAACAGAACTATGCAAATATCTTGATAATGCTTTTGCGTCTACGACAGGCTTGTGATCACCCCCTACTTGTGAAAGACTATGATTCCAGTTCTTCTGGTAAAACATCAATAGAAGTTGCTAAAGCCCTTCCAAAGGAGACACTTCTATACTTGTTAAGCATGCTGGATGCTTCTTCTGCAATCTGTGCTATTTGCAATGTAAGTCATTCCTATGATGCGAAATTTTCTTTCTTCACAATTTTATCCTTCATGCTTTGAAAAAGGAACTTAATTTGGTCCATTTTCACGAAAAGGCTTCTCTTGTGGTTTTGAGAACCGGAGCATGTGCTCTCATGTGGTTGCGTTGTAGTTTGGGATGAGGTTGGGCCAGGTCGGCCTGGCCCAGCCGAAGCCTAGCCCAGAAAACCCGGCCCTGTCCAAGCTCAAATGAACATTGGACCGGGCTTGGGCCAAAGATTTCGGCCTGTAGCAGATTATTGTTTTGCCTCTATGCGTGTTTAGAATTATACCTCTTTTTAAAATTTTGTTTTATCCATTTAATTGTATGATGGTATTTTTTAAAAGAATCATATGATGGCTTGTGTTTGAAATATGCCATCTATGCATAAAAATGGGTATGGATTTATATTTGTATCTGAACCAATCATTCGTTTTATATAGATTTTGATGTTTGTATTTGTTGAGTATTATTATTATTTAAGTATTCCTCTTTTCTTTTGTCTCTACTATGTAATTTGTCCAGAATGGTTTCTCCTCTATATAAGAAAACTTTAGGGCCTCATGTATAATCGATTCATCATTCTCTTTCCACATGGTATCAGAGCGATGATTCTATATTGGAGTCTAAGCCGTCCCGTTCAACTCCCACCGCCAACCCTCTCTACAACCAGGTTTCACCGTCGGAGTCTTCTCTCCATTGCAGGCCTAGTTGCTGAGGTCTTTTTACTGCTGTGCAGTTTCGCCCGATCCGCAGCTGTACTTCTATGCCACCGGGTCCCTTGCTAAATTTTCATCTTCACCGAACAACATCACCCAGCCACCAACAACACCATCGTACCTCACTTAAGGTCCCGACGACGCCACCAGACCCTGCTCTAGCACCCAGCAACAACACTGAACCAATCTAGGATTTCAGTTGTGCCTTCTAGCAACACCAGGGCTCCGGTGTTGCCGCCTTGACTGTTTTGGATCTAATTTTGGTGGTATTAGGGTGATTTCAGACATATATATCACCCTAACTATCTGAGGGTTCTTCCGTGGTTGATAAGAACAATTGTGGCATGAGTTTGTGTACAAAATCATTCCCAATATGACAATGTAAATACATTCAGATTGACCTTCATATCATATTGTCAGAAATCAAGGGTGATATCTTCTCCTTGTTCCGTGTTTTCAAGGGTCCGCGCCCATCGTGAAGATGGATGTGACCAATTAGAAATTATGATCCATGTAGTTTATGACCTCGATGCAGTGCAATAACAAGGAACCTATTCTGAAGTAGCTGAATCCTTCCGATAAGGCTAGGGTGAATGCTTCATAGAAGCAAGATGACACATATGCACACAATGTTGTAAAAATCGGCCGACTAATCCGATTAGTCGGTCCTATTAGTCGACTCGGTGGAGTAACCGAGTCGACTAGCCATAGTCGCCCTATAATCGGGTGGCCTCGATTACTTGTTCGAGTGATCAGTTTAGTCGGTCGAGTAAGCAGCCTCGGCTGCCTTTTGCATCAAAATTATCGGGATCCTAAACACTGATTACTCGAATAAATTGATATGAGGATTTTCTGTTCGACAGAACCTCTCCTCTTGTTTTTCCTCTCATGCGCTCCTGACTCCTGCTACCCTAACCTCCCAACTGCCACGCCTCCTGCTCGTCGCCTCGTGGCCTCGCTGCTCCATTGTTGCCTCGCCGCTACTTCGTTACTGCCTAACCATTGCCCCATCGCCGCCTCAACATCAGCAACATCGTTGTCCATCGTCCAGTACCCAGGTTAGGGTTTTTTATTTTTATTTTTTCATTTTTTGTAACTTTATTATATGAATAGAACATGCACTAGGCCCTATCATTTAGGTTGTATGTTGGCATAGCATACTTTATTATAATTGCATCACTATAATTACATCCTAATCATTATATAAACTTGGATGTTGGCATACCCTAATCATTTTTCCTTTTTTGAACTTTATTATATGATTTGAACATTGTATGTTGGCATTTAGGTCAACTTAGACATTCTTATTGATTGTCACTAGCTAGCTTATTTGTTCAATTTGTTCAACTTAGACATTCTTATGTGGTTGTCATCGGTCAACTTAGACATTCTTATGTGGTTGTCATTGGTCTATTTGTTATTCAATTTCTTCATTCAACTTATGATTTTGTTAGTTAATTAGAAAGTTCAACTTGTGAGTTTAATTAGCTTTGTGTTTGTTGATTGCCAAAATTGTGAGTTTGTTGACTATGTAGATGGCTACACCTCCAGGAATGTCGCTTCCGGTAGTGACTCATTTTTTTATGTGCTGCCGGGATCAACTGATCTTGCATAGCAATGTGTTTACCTTGCGAATTGTACAGATCCAAATACGATCACTTGCAGATTGTGTAAGAAGATTGTCAAGGGTGGTGTGTATAGGTTCAAGCAACATCTAGCACACCGAAGTGGGAGCGTAGCTGCATGTTACAAGGTGGATGAGGAAACGAAGAAGAAGATGATTGCGTACCTTGATGATGTTGCCAAGAAGAAGTCCCAGAAATCCGTTGATGTTCATGAGATGAGGGAGGAAGTTGATATCATTGGAGATGTGGTTTCAATGAAGAGATCGCGAGTCTCCGAATCCTTGGAGCAGACTGTCGTAGTCGAAGGGTCATCACGTCAAATGACCATCAAGGATGCATTCTCCAAGGACCATCGTGATAGGGATACATCATATATATCTAAATGTGCATATACATCGACGATTCCGTTTAATGCATTGACGACGAAAAACTTCTTGCAGATGGTGGAGGCTATTGGGATGTACGGGCCTGGACTAAAGTCTCCCACGAGGTATGAGCTTAATGATCCACTTCTGAAGAAGGTAGTGAAGGGGATTCACGATAGATTGCAAGGTCATCATGATACGTGGGATGACTGTTGCGTAGGCGGACAAGTGATTAAGGACCATCATCAATTTTTGTACAGCTTGGGGACTTCATTTTTGAAGTCCATAGATGCCTCAGATGAAACTCACATCGCGGAACACATCTGTAAGTTGATGGAGTACCTGAATGAAGTGGGAGTGGATAAAGTGGTTCAGATTGTGGCGGATAATGCATCCGCCAATGTAGTAGTAGCAAGATTGTTGATCACCAAATATCCACAGATTGGTGGACTCTGTCTGCCACACACTCCATTGATCTTGCTTTTGAGGAGATAAACAAAGAGATAAATGTGAGGAGTGCAATTACAAAGGCGAAGATACTTACGTTGTTCATCCACTCTCACACCAAAACTTTAAGCTTGATGTGCAAGTTCACCAACAAGAGGGACATTGCTAGGTACGGACAAACAAAAATTGCAACCACTTTTCTCACTCTTTAGAGCCTAAATGGGACGAAAGACAAGCTGAGATTGATGTTTTCCTCAGAAGAGTGGAGAAACTGCAAGTGGTATTAGACCAAGAAGGGAGAAGTAGCGAGTTCCATTGTATTCAACCATACATTCTTGAACCATACAACACATGCTATCAGAGTTTTCACTCCATTGGTTCGTTTATTGCGTGTGGTTGATGCAGATCAATGCCCATCCATGGGCTTTGTCTACAGAGGGATTGGAGAGGCCAAGCGTGAAATAATTGCAACATTCAATGGTGTGAGTCGTCTTATAATTTTTTTGTGGATGATGTTACGTCCAAGACCAAAGGGAGGTTCGATACTCTATTGCATCTAGCAACTTCTTACGTGAATCCTATTTTCATCTACACTAAGTCTCATGGTGATACATATGTTGTGGTGAGGAGAGGGTTTAAGGAGTACATGGAAAAATTTTATCCAAATTTGGATATACAAGATGCAATTACTAGGGACGAACTTCCGACATATAGATTTGGTCGTGGAGATTTTAGCAAGCCTTTAGCTGTGAGACAGAGGATGACAAATGATGGTAATTTTGATCCATATATTTCAGTCATTATTTTATATTAATGTTAATCATTTATTTTATTATATTGATCAATTCTCTATTTTAATAGCTAATTGGTGGCATAATCATGGAGTTGACACACCTCATTTGAAAGTTATGGCTATCATAATCTTGAGCTTGACGTCTTCATCATCGGGATGCGAGCGTAATTGGAGTACATTTGACTTGGTAATGACTCCACTCCACCTACCCAATTCGATTAGTAATAGTAAAATTTAAATTAGTATTTGATATAAATTTAAAATTTTTTGATCTTTAGATCAATTCCAAGAAGAGAAACATGTTGGAGACGAAGAAGCTGAATAATCTTGTGTTTATGCATATCAAAGAAAAAGACCCTCTCTCATCTTGTGATCGTGCACACATAACTGAATGGACCGGATATGTTGATGCTCATGATGAGGAGGGTTTTTCAGGTTCTGGATTGACATGGGGTGTAGTAGCACATGTTAGTGGTGCCGAAGAGAATTTAGAACCAAAAAGGAGCCAACAAGGTGAACATAGAAGGGGTGCTTCATCATCAAGCTCCAATGCTACGCCGATTAATGAGGAGGAGGAGGAGGAGCTACATCTTGAGGATATAGAAGAAGAAGATGAAGGAGAAGAAGGCGATGATGAGACTTGGATGATGTCATTGAGGATTGAATCCAATGACTTGTGACACTTTTCTTACTTTTCATTTGTATTATTTTGTGGGCATGTTGTAAATGTTTTTTTAATTTTTGAACACCTGCTTGTACTATGTCCAATCATTTTGTTCTTAACTTGCTTCTTTTTTCCTTTTCTTGCTATATTTTTTAAGCTCTTAAAAATATTAAAACTGCTAAATATATGAATATAAACGAGAGTATATGTTATAAAAATTGATTTATATATTTAAAATAATAAAAAATGCCAAACTGACTAATGCCCGACTAAATCCGATTACTCTCCTGACTATCGATTAATCCTTATTCAATGACCCTGTCGACCGGATACCGACTGTCGACTTCTGCTTCCTTGTATGCACATGTCTGGCTCTCCTGGACTCGCACCACAAAAATAGTCAATGATATTTTATATCAGACCGTTGTGAAGACAATATGGGATATCCTTGCTGCCACGTATAGTCAGGTGGAGAATGCGAATCTACTTTCAATTAGTCAAATCACCAAGGATTTACATTGTCGTGCCATATTTGATCCACCTACTCTTGTGTTTCAGGATATACTCACGGGCATGGTGATTGGATCTGGCTGTGAGCAAGGGGGTCTCTACAGACTAGTGCAATCTCCTTATGTTGGTGTCTCTTCGCTTTGCACTGGATCTGTTTCTCCCTATATATGGCATCTTCGATTTGGTCATCTTCCTATGCAAAAGTTGTGTTACGTTCTTTCACAGATTTTTCCTCGCTCTACCTTTCAGTGTGAGGCCTGCCAGCTTGAGAAGCATCATTGCTCTACCTTTTAGAGTCGTCAGAGTCGGAGTAGTCATAGTCTGTTTGAGTTAATTCATTTTGATATTTGGGGTCCCAGTCGTGTCCTAGATCATCAGGGACGTATGTTTTATCTTGTTGCAATTGATGAGTTTTCAAAGTTGTCTTGTGTTTTTCTTCTTAAGAACAAGTTCGATGATGGTCTTGCTATTCAATCCTTTATTAATGAAATAAGAAACATTTTGTCAGCAAAAGTCTAGTTTATACGTTCAGATAATGCACTAGAGTTTTGTAGTACTCAGCTTTCCAATTCCTTAGATCTCATGGTATTGTTCATTAGACATTCTATACGTATACTTCCCAACAAAATGGGGTGGCTGAACGAAAACATCGTCATTTTTTGGATGTTACCAAAACTCTGTTGATTCAGAGCCGTGTCCCTCATTCGTACCGGGGGATTGCGGTTCTAACCGCTTGCTACCCGGTAAATCGTATGCCCTTTTTGATTTTGGGGGAGAAGATCTCATTTTTTATTACGTTTTCCGATGCGGATCTTTTCTCACTTACGCCTCTTGTTTTCGGTTCAGTAGCTTTTGTTCATCATGTCTCTGATTTTGATAAGCTCTCTCGTAGAGCTGTCAAATGTATGTTTGTTGGGTATTCCAAGACCCAAAAGCGATATCGTTGCTTAGACCCGGTTCAACGAAGGTACTATGTCAGTGCAGATGTCACTTTCTTTGAGTCCATTGTGTACTTTTCTCCCACAGGTGACAAGCTCATTCCTTCAGAAGATGGAGAAGAGGTCTATATGCCTCTACCTCCAATCTCCATTACACCGTTTTCTCCACATTCTACTCCACAACCTCCTCCACCACCACCTCCACCGGCACCTCCAACGTCACACATTTTCTATCCACATGTTTACCAGCAACGTCCCCGTGCTCATGTGCCTCCATCATCCAACACGCCCAAGGCATGTTCTGAACATTTGCGTTCTTCTAATGGCACTGGTGATTTGCATGTTTAGACTGAGGTACAGGAGGGCTTGGATGATACATTTTCTGCATGTACTGAGGATTTGGACGTACCTATTGCTCTTCGCAGGTAGAAGAGTGCATGTACTATGCATCCTGATGCAGCGTAAAAAGGAAATATAGGGCCACATTTATTTAAATTTTATCCGTCAATTTTATTTACGTTTATTTGAGTTGTCGTATTTTTAATTAAATAAACGAGATCGCCTGTGATCTCAATTAGTTAAAGATTTGAATTCCAACTTAGTCGGTTAGTCGGTTAGAGTCGATTTAGGATAATTAGTTCAATTTGAATTTGAATTTGATTTCTATTTTTGTAATCTCATCCCTCCTATATAAAGGGATGGTGGGGCTATTGTTATAGACAGTTCAATAGATATAAAAATTGAGATTTTATCTCTCTCTCTAGTCTCTCTCTTTCCCCACGCGGTTTTTACGTTTCTTCTTCCACAAATCTCTCGTTCTCCGACGAGTTCTCTATTCTCATCCCCTCCATTTTCTTCTACCAAACAATCTCCATCGTTCAAATAATTTATTCGTCGCCGCGAAAAATCCAATCTGCATCAATTGGTATCAGAGCCAGGTGGAGATCAGATCGTGGCCTACAGATTGTCCTCACGATCTGACGATCCGTCCAGACGTTCGCACCGACATGCATCGAGGGACTATCGTTCGTCCGAACAAAAACAACGAGCCTACGACGCCTACAACAAGGAGACGAAGCGCATGCTACTTGATTTACAAACCACGTTCCACTCCAAGTTTCGAGAACTTATGGCTAACTTCGAGGCCCTATGCGCCGCCAAATTAAAGGCTCCAACGATACCAACGACTGAAACCGCTGTCCAAAATTTCAACGAAGGAAAAATCGCCGTTGATGATGATTTGTTCGCTGCCCCGGCCGTTTCAGAATAGGAAAACGCCGACCTGCTTGCTGTCCAGGTGATTTCCGACTCAAAAACCCTGCGAAAATCAATCTCCCGTCCACACGCGGCCTTCTTACGAATTTCCCCTACTACCCTTGCACCTCCGCCGCCTTCCCCAATTGCAGCCTCAGCTCCAGCACCCCTTACAGTACCTCCTCCAGCCCCCGCGCCTGTTTTCCCCACCCCCGCATCCCCAGTCCCGACCCCAGTCCCTCCCGCGGCACGGCCCCCAAACCCCACCTCCGCTCCCTCAACAGTTTTGGCACCCCCTACTGCGAAACCCTCGACCCCTGCACCCCCCGAGCATTCCCCCACCACCCGCACATCCCCAGCGACCCAACCCCCAGCTCCCGCTGTCCCTCGCCACCCCTTCTCCTTCCCCTTCCGACGACGTTTCCCCTCTCCAACTCGCACGCGCCAACGCCCCGGCCTTCCCCCTCCTCCCACCACCTCGCCGCGCCAGCTACCCTCGCAACCCTTCCCTCTCATTCTCGCGTTCCCCCTATCCCCCACCGTACCCCCAGAAACCCCGCTCGTCGCTACCCTCACCACCCCCGCCAGCATCCCAGGCCGTTACCTCCGAGCTCCCAGGCCAACCCACGACCCCCACACCTCTCGCCTCGTGCCCACGCACCACTGCACCTATTGTCGTAGCCAGCGCTCGAGCCCCGAAGGCAGGAGCCTACATCGTCCACCGTTGACCGCCCAAGGCTGCCGCCGACGCTGTTTGGCGATGAGGGAAGCCCTCACAACGGGCGCCCCTCCAAAAAGAGTCGGATCCCTTAAAATTAGAGATAGGAGGTTATTTTGGAAGATTTGCAGGGAGACCCCTCCTCCCATAAGTTTTTATCAAAAGGTTTATTTGGAGGAATTATGCTATGAATTCAACTTAACTGAAGGGGTACGAAAATTGCAACCAACCCCCCTGCTGCAAAAATACTTAAAGAGAAGTGCTGAAAAGAGGAAATCTGGGAAACCTCCTTATCCTATTAGGATTAGGACCTTGGGTTTCACCTATTTAAAGGCCCCATGGCTTCATTCATCGGACACATCTCCTCCTCTACTCTCATTGTGCTATTGCTTTGCTATGGATTCTCCAAAGGTCATGTTGTTCATGCCTCATCAATTTTTCAATCACCGCAATGAGGAGACAAAGTTCATGAAGACGCCGCCATTTACGTCACACATGTTCTTCCACCACGAAGGCCACGTCACCAACGCCCGCGTCACGCGCGTGTGGATTCCGCCATTCGCTCCACACCAATTCTTCCAGGGGATGACCAAGAACACGGATTCGAAAATATCAACCTCCAAGCCTGCAGATGCAACAATTCGTCGGGAGACGAATTTTTAAAAGTGGAGGAGAGTTGATGCAGCGTAAAAAGTAAATATAGGGCCGCATTTATTTAAATTTTATCCGTCAATTTTATTTATGTTTATTTGAGTTGTCGTATTTTTAATTAAATAAACGAGATCTCCTGTGATCTCAATTAGTTAAAGATTTGAATTCCAAATTAGTCGGTTAGAGTCGATTTAGGATAATTAGTTCAATTTGAATTTGAATTTGATTTCTATTTTTGTAATCTCATCCCTCCTATATAAAGGGATGATGGGGCTATTGTTATAGACAGTTCAGTTGATATAAAAATTGAGATTTTATCTCTCTCCCTCTCTCTAGTCTCTCTCTAGTCTCTCTCTTTCCCCACGTGGTCTTCACATTTCTTCTTCCACAAATCTCTCGTTCTCCGACGAGTTTTCTCTTCTCAACTCCTCCATTTTCTTCTACCAAACAATCTCCACCGTTCAAATAATTTATTTGTCGCTGCGAAAAATCCAATCTGCATCACATCCCCTTGATTCACATGTTACCTCGGAACGTCTTTCCAAGGTTTTTTAGAGGTTTGTTGTGGGACTGTCTGCTATGGAAATACTTCGGACCTATTAGGACACGTTGTAGAGTAGCCAGTGGCGTCTGGCCATTGAGTAGGAAATGGCAGCTTTACAGTCTCGTGGTACATGGAGTGTTGTACAAGCTCCATCAGGTGCATTTGTTGTTAGCAAGTAGTGGGTGTATACCAAGGCCCTAAATGTCGGTTTCGGTCACCATTTCGGTATCGACCAAAACAGAATTTCGGTGGAATTTCGATCGGAATTTCAGTCATTTCGGTCATTTTTTGTACTAGGACCCCCATATTTCGATCATTTTGGTCATTTCAGTCGAATTTCGATTTCGGCTGGATATCGATATTCGATAGAAATTCGACCAAATTTCGCTGAAATTTGAGGCCATGGTGTATACCAGTGTTGCAATAGTCGGCCGACTATCCCGAATAGTCGGTCCGACTATGCGGTGGGGGGAGGGGGGTCCCCGACTGAATAGACCTCCAGTCGGTCAATAGTCGGCCCGACCGAATAGTCGGTCGCGTAGTAGGCCGATTGGAGTTTGACTTTTGATATTTTTATTTTTAGTTTTTATGTGCTACATTCTACCATGGTATCGCAACAAATGTCAAATTCCATATATCTATTATATTGATTGGTACTTTTATCTTGGATTCATGTTAACTAATGACCATATATGTATAAAAATATAAGAATATATGTATTATAAATAATTTTTATAATAAAAATACAAAATCGAATAATTATGAATAGTCGCCCGAATACCGATTATTCTCTATTCAGTGACCCCTCCGACTGAATACCGAATACCGTCTTCTGCAACACTGGTGTTTACTATGAAACACTGTTTTGATGGCACTGTGGATAGATATAAGGCCAGGTTAGTTGCTCGTGGGTTCATCCAAATATGGGGTGGATTACCAGGACAAATTTTCTCCCGTTGTACGTCACTCTACACCGAGGATTCTTATTGTTGTTGTTGTGGTATGTGACTGGCTGCCTTTTCAATTAGATGTGAATAATGCATTCTTGTATGATGATCTGCAGGAGGAAGTTTACATGCAACGACCACCAGAGTTTGCTGTTGAAGGGGAGTCCAGTATGGTATGCCGACCTTACAAGGCCAAATATGGCCTCAAGCGGAGTCCGAGGGCTAGTTTTTAGAAGCTCTCAGAGTTGATTGAACAGAAGAGATTTGTCAGATCTACTGCAGACCATTCTGTTTTTATTAAGAGAACTCAGAAAGATGTCGTTGTTCTAGTTTATGTTGATGATATCTTTGTTACTGGCAGCGATAAACAGAGCATTCAGACAGTTAAAGATTTCCTTGGACAACAGTTTGTGACTAAGGACCTTAGCACACTACGTTACTTCCTTGGCTTAGAGTTTGCATGAAATCAGAAGGGTATGTTTATGACGCAAAGGAAGTATGTTACTGACCTTCTATTTGAGACATGCATGACATGATGCAGACCTGCCACTACACCAATGGATCCTAATGCTAGGCTCTAAAGAAGATACAGAGAGCTGATAGGGAAGTTGTTATATGTTACTATTACCAAGCCTGATATATCATTTGTTGTGAAATAAATCAGCCAGTTTATGGAGCAGCCCAGACAGGTTCACATGGATGCAGTTTGTATGCTTTTGAGATATCTGAAATTTTTTCCAGGTGCAGGTTTGCTTTTCATGAGAGATATGTCTCTTACTGTTTCTGGATGTGCAGATGCGGATTATGTTGGGTGTCCTAAGGACAAGAAGTCCACTCAAGCTTCATTTTATATTTGTTGGTAACTCATTGGTTTCATGGAAAAGTAAGAAACAAACAGTTGTTGCTCGATCCAGCATTGAATCCGAATACAAAGCTATGGTCCAAGGGAGTACAGAAATGATGTGGGTAAAGTCTGTTTTTATTGATCTAGCTATTGAGGTGCCTCTTCCTATGCACCTCAAATGTGATAATCAGGCTGCACTATTCATAGCTAACAATCCATCCTTTCATGAGAGAACAAAACACATTGAAGAGATTGCCACTACACTCGTGATTTGATTCAAAAAGGGCTGATTTCCACTTTTCTCATGTTGCTTCAGGCGATTAGATAGTAAACATGTTTACCAAAACTCTTGCGAGCGGTCCTTTTCACTGTTGTTCCATGCTGAGCATGATAAACATATATGCTCCAACTTGAGGGGGATTGCTTAGATTCTTGTATCTCTTGGTCTTATTATATTTATTTATTTCTGCAGTCTATCTTATGTAATTTTTCCATAGAGCTTTTCTCCTATAAAAGAGAGCTCTAGGGCTTTGAGGAATACAACTTTCATTTTTCTCCTTCCACAGGATCTTCGGAAGGATCTCGTACTGGAGTTCACGATCACTTGAGAATGGAGTCTGAAGAAGTCTCCTCGTCGGATAACTGGGTCTCTCCCATCTGGCACAGATAATGGTACTCTACTCTGGAGTCTTTATGAAATCACATGAAAATCCTAACCAACATAGCATAGGGAATGAGATCTCTACTTTGGAGTCCCTAGAACACATGAAAACTCTGGCTGAAACACAAAAGATGGCAAACATATGCACATCTGAAAAGAAGACCGCATGCATTCACGTGTCTAAAACTTAGGACTCAGAATTTAAACATTGAGTCTGAAACTGCGCATGGAGAATCTTCACCTGCAAAACTATAGAGTTTGGAAATCTGATTGGCTTCTACACTGGAGAATCTGAATATGTAGCTTGTGACTCTACACAATACTCCCCCTTTCTCCCATACTTGTCTGAAAACAATGACGTCGACCAAGTTGGTAGAACAACAACGATGGAGAATAAACAAAACCAAATAAGCTGATCACACATTTTTTCGACTTTTCAAATCATGATCATTTTTTTAAAACATATATTTTTTCCGCTATTTCTTCTCCCTTTATAAAAAAATAGCCAACTCATCATTTTTTTTGCGTATGCTTTTTTTGTACGCACCTTTTTTTCATTTTTTATGCAAAAAGGTCCTCCATTTTTAAATTTTTTTTCGGGTCTTCAAAAATTTTCCGCTCTCCTTTTTTCATAAGTTCCAATATTGGGTTTATGAAATCACATGAAAATCCTAACCAACATAGCATAGGGAATGAGATCTCTACTCTGGAGTCCCTAGAACACATGAAAACTCTGGCTGAAACACAAAAGATGGCAAACATATGCACATCTGAAAAGAAGACCGCATGCATTCACGTGTCTAAAACTGAGGACTCAGAATTTAAACATCGAGTCTGAAACTGCGCATGGAGAATCTTCACCTGCAAAACTATAGAGTCTGGAAATCTGATTGGCTTCTACACTGGAGAATCTGAATATGTAGCTTGTGACTCTACACAATACTCCCCCTTTCTCCCATACTTGTCTGAAAACAATGACGTCGACCAAGTTGGTAGAACAACAACGATGGAGAATAAACAAAACCAAATAAGCTGATCACACATTTTTTTGACTTTTCAAATCATGATCATTTTTTTAAAACATATATTTTTTCCGCTATTTCTTCTCCCTTTAAAAAAAATAGCCAACTCATCATTTTTTTTGCGTATGCTTTTTTTTGTACGCACCTTTTTTTCATTTTTTATGCAAAAAGGTCCTCCATTTTTAAAATTTTTTTCGGGTCTTCAAAAATTTTCCGCTCTCCTTTTTTCATAAGTTCCAATATTAGGTTTATGAGAGAGAGAGATAAAGAGGATTTTTTTAAAAATGACAACCCATTTTGGGCCTAACGTAGAAGCCCCCCTTGGATTATTACGTATGGTTCCCACTTGAGAACCATAACTCTAGGATACTGCCCCGCGATGGGCCTTCTCCTGTTGCCCCTGATGGGGCAGTTGCGCCGCCACTGCTTGCTGCGGGGAAGAGGAGTCGTCGCCTCGTTGAAGGAGGAGCGTCGTCGATGGTGCACGTGACATGGAGGGTTGTACACCATCCAGGAAATGAGTGCTGGGCGAAGGAGAGGCACCTCCCGCACGCTTGGAGGAGATGGGAGATTAGGGATCTGGATGAGGCACGCCTCATCGAGACCTCCGCCTGGGAGCTCAACAGTGCACGCTAGGTCTTGCGGTGAAGTTGCAGAAGGCTGATCGTCCCCCCTTCAGAGGGATCTTGGATGAGATGTGATGTGCGTCTTCGTCTGGAACAAGACTTGAATAGATCTGATCGTCGTTGATGATGATTGCACGAATGCGTGAGAATCTCCTAAATATACAGGAATTAGGGTTTCATGAAACTCTAGAACTCTGAATATATCTCAAATAAATTACAGAAAATCGAACCTCGGGTAAATAATTAACATAAAAATCCTCGAGAAACAAACCCCTTCTGATACCATGTTAGAAAATAGGAATGTGGAAGCATATCGGAATAAAATATAAAATGATAAACAATAAAGAACTTGGGATTTAACATGAAACTCTACTCCCTACGGAGCGGGTTGAAACCACATGAGAACGCTGCTAAGGGCTGGTTGTTCTATTGAACTTTCTCATCTGATACAGGAGGTCTGAGGCTCTTTTTATAGCCTTCTTAAAGCCTCTAAGTCCCACCACTGGTAGCTGTGGGATTAAACACTTGATGGAGTAAATGGATCTTGGATGGATCCATTTATCCATCTCCCTCTTAAGTGACGTATACAACTTATACTCCAACAAGGTGTAAGCACACGAGGTTTGGTATATACGATGCCAAGAGACATGAAGAACTCAGATAACTATAATGTGCATAACTCTAAGGCGTTCTCTAAGGAAATAAACTTGGCACTATCAGAGAAAGTGTTCTTTATTTTATTAATAAAAGATTTAGTGATAGACCTAGCTTTAGACTTGTTTTTCAACAGAAAAATCCAAGAAAGTCTAGAATAATCATCCATTGCAACAAGATAAAAACGGTGTCCCATGAGATCAGGAACACGACTGGGACCACCAATATCTAGATGAATAAGATCAAATAAATGACACGGTGTCCCATGAGATCAGGAACACGACTGGGACCACCAATATCTAGATGAATAAGATCAAATAAATGACTACCGCTATGACTTTGAGGACCATGCAAAGAAGAGTGATGATGCTTCCCAAACTGTCAAGCCTGACATTTGATGGAAGAACGCGCGGAGATCTGTAGGACATGCCACAACTTTTGCAGAGGAAGGTGGCCAAAACGAAGATGCCACAAGTAAGGAGAGACTGATCCAACAGAAATTGTAGAGGCACCGATACTGGGAGATTGGATCAGTCTGTAGAGCCCTCACTGCTTATGGTTACATCCAATCATCCTATCGTGAGATGTCTTGAGACATAAGAGAAAATGAGTCAAAAATGGCACGGCAATACAGATCTTTCATGATTTGACAAATAGAAAGCAAATTCGTTTGGAAATCAAGTGCATACAAAATATTCTGCAAGCCAAGGTTGCAAAAGTCGGTACTCGGTACTCGGTCGGTGGCGTCAATGATCAAGGATTACTCGGCAGTCGGACGTCTAATCGGATTTAGTCGAACTTTAATTGGCTTTTAATTTTATGATTATTTTAAATATATAACTCATTTTTATAAAAATATTTACATAGATTTTGTACATTTTTATACCATCATAATAAAATTAAAAAAGTAATTGGATTTAAATAAAACATTAAGCATAATATAATAAGTTTGCTTATAAAAAAGCAAAACTTATAAGTATATGGTATCTCCAAGCAAAAAATTAGTCGACTAGTGTACCTAGTCAGAATTAGTCGGTACTCGGTCGGCTACCTTACTGACTAGACTAGTCGGACCTACTAGTCGGGTCAGTCGGGCGACTTTTACAACCCTGCTGCAAGCGCATGGATGGCGTCAAATGCACATCCCCATGTCACGTGATGGGTAAGTACCCCTCGTTCGCAATGATGACCCATCTACCAAGGGGTATAGATGCAATGTCTTCACAGTAAGAAACACCAGAGTCCATGATCCACTCTGCTATATCTGCCCTGCTACAAGTGGTAAAAGAATATGTTATACATGAGGAGTTCAAAGTGGCTCTAATAACGGCTACACCATCTGAGGAACCTGTACTAGTGCCAGCTACAACAATCATTATCTCCCTTAGACAGAAGACAATATCATCAAGACGTGAATCTGTCTGAGGAGTCGAACTATCTGGAGGCTCAATTTGCTCGGCCACACATGTAGATGTGTGGTATCCATGCTTCTGAGAGCATGTGTCCTCCGAGTGGCATAGACGACAACAATAGGTGCATGTGCCACGCTGACATCCACCTCCTCTCCCACGGGGACCACACCCTCTTAGCTATGTAGGACATCCCTTGTCACAAGATGCAACCATCGCTGAGGATGTATGTATGGTAGCAACTGGTGGGATAAGAAGCACGCTGAGGCGACTGTAGGCCTCCTCCATGGGAGGTATGGTTTCAACCTGTAAGAAGTTTTGCACGTGCAGCCTCGTACTATGGATCGAAGGCTACCAAGAAAACTCCAACCATCGTGGAGTTCTTGTATGTCATCTATTGTTTCGTGGAAGTGGTAACAGGCATGAAGCTGTGAAGCTTCTCAAACATGCCTCGAAGAGAAGAGTAGAAGGTATGCAAAGGATGACCATTTTGCTTGGTCGTATATATATATATATATATATATATATATATATATCAAATTGTAGCTGAAGAATCTTAGCCTAATTCTTCGATTGGGCATACATGATTGCCAGAGTATCCCACATCACCTTGGTTGTGGGTTGGTTCACAATGTTGTTGACTATCTCTGTAGTGAGTGTCCTAGAGAACCAAACACACACGTACATGTCATCTTGCTTCCACGAAGCATTTTCCCTATTCTTATCCACGGCTCGGGCTTTATCAGAAGGGTCTTGAACTGCATGAACCACAACTTGTAATTGATCCCATCCATATTCACGATAGAAGCCGGGCCCTTGAAGGCACCTGACGAAGAGAAGTTGTCACCCTTATTCTCTGACATGATGAAAAAGAAGGTCGAAACGGAACTCAATTGGGGAAGTAGACCGTTTGGAGCTAGTATACACGCTCATATAGAGGATTGGTTGTACGTGTAGACTCATACAACCATCCCCGTCATTTATTGATCTGAAATCGCCTTTTTCGATAAAAAAACAGACTGTTTGAGTGTTGGGCGGTACCGAAATAGACTAGGAGGACCGTAGATGGGCTGGTAGGGTGGCTAGCGGTGGTTGGTGGCACCCACAAAGGGTCGGAGAAGGACTTCGGCAACGTAGGGTGTCCCTGATTGGGGCTGTTGTAGCATGCACGCAGCCATTCGGAGAGCTACCACAAGCTGCTGGGGGTGGCTGTGTGCGGGGACTTTCGGCAGAGGTGGCTGCGCATGGCGCACAAGGAGAGGTGTGGTGGGGGTGCTGGTAGGGTTAGGACTTGGGGTACAAGAACTATGATTTAGGACCGTCGCTGTGATATCATGTTGGTAGAAAACTATGAATTGCTTATCCATGAGGCCCTAGGGTTCTCTCATATAGAGGAGAAACATGTTGGGCAAATTACATAAAGAGGACGGAAAGAAAAGATAATACATAAAAGTAACAAAAGATAACTAATATATCAACACTAATCATATTTTTTACATCCGTGTTCGTTAGGATATGGTACCATATTTTTTCTTATCCGTCAATATTTGTACCATATTCATATTAAATTACAACATATAAGGATACGATAACATCTATAATCCTATCTGTATCCAACAGTTTGCATCCCTAACGTCATCTAATGACAGCATTTTTTATCGACAGTCTGTGCCATGATGCTATCCATTTTGTTGGATTTTGAATTTGCAACTCAACAATAGTTGCTTGATTATATTAATCCTCTGTATTCCGTTCGAATACTTGATTTGAATTGGATGCATTATCTTGGAAATGACAAAGTAGTAGCAAATGATTTGGTTTTTGTTCTCTCTTGACTTTTGTCTTTGGCTGTTTACTAAGCCAAATGGGTTTGAGCTCCACCGAGTTTGAGATTAGGATCCAGTGTTTAGTTTAGCCACTAACTGAAGTATTATTTTTCCGAAAATATATTCTGAACACAATTTGAGACGTTGATTCCATTTGAATAAAACTCATGACTCCAACATATTGTTGTTAGGAAAGGAAATGATTTTTTATGCATTTTTGTAGTACAGATCCCGTTGAAGATGAAAGATGCTGCAATTTCAGATTAGCGGCTAGCAAGTAGAAATTGACAACAGTCAGTATTGGTTTATAAAATGGCAAAACCTTCTCCACTATAAGTAGGGTTGGCTACATGGACTTTTGCTCAAATCCATGGTGAAAGATTCGAATATTTTTTACACTGGTTGTCGACTAGCTAACACAACCCTCACAAGGAGGGATTTGAACCTTGTTCTTTTGGGTGGTAGGCACTCTGCACTACCACCAGACAACTTAAATGATTTTCTGAGGAAGTGCAAATTTGGTAAGGAAGTGCAAAGCTTGTCGTGTTGGTATGCAATGTGCTGAGCTCATAGTGATTAGTTCTTTAGCATGCAACTTTATCTTCTGCCAGAAGGCACTTTTTTTATTTTGATTCTATGACAAACTTGTCATTGGAATTAATTTTTCCATTGCTTTTGAATATACATGCAGGACTCGCCTGAAGATGCTGTTGTGACACTGTGTGGCCATGTTTACTGCTATCAATGCATCTCAGAAAGTTTAACAGGGGAAGGAAATTTGTGTCCTGCAGCTGGATGTCATGCTGTGCTTGATCCTGATTCATTATTTTCTAGAGGTACTCTGAGATGTTGTGTTCCCGATGAACTTGGTCCTAGTAATGTAACAACGTTGGATTTTGAGGTGTCTACGATGTGGAGTGAAGGTTTCATTTCAACCAAAATTAAGGCTGCCCTGAAGATTCTCATCGTACTTCAATCTAGGAACAGTACTTCTAATGCAATTGGTATGGAGGAACATATTGGGGTTGATTCTACATCAGGCAGCGTAACAGATGGTTATGATTGTGTTGGCCCGACCAACAGCTTAAGCTCAAAACTGCCAGAAAAAGCTATTGTTTTTTCACAGTGGACTGGCATGCTGGACTTGCTGGAGGTCTCTCTTAACCATTCTCTTATAGAGTACAGGAGGCTAGATGGATCCATGTCTTTGGTGTCCAGAGACAAGGCTGTTAAGGATTTTAATACAGATCCAGAGGTAAACTTCTACTGAAATTCATCTTTCTGCCCAGGGTGTTGGGTAATCAACCCCTGGAATTTGTTATGGCCTTTGTTACTAGATATTTATTAGTCTTTATGACACAGAATCATAGGATGCAACATATTTTTTCTGCAGGTGACGGTTATGATCATGTCACTGAAATCAGGAAATCTTGGCCTGAATATGGTGGCTGCATGTCATGTTATTCTTCTAGATCTCTGGTGGAACCCGACTAGCGAAGACCAAGCTGTGGATCGAGCACATCGAATTGGACAGACTCGACCTGTGTGTGTTCATCGTTTAACCATTGAAGATACACTGGAAGAAAGAATATTACAACTCCAAGTAATAGTTTTTTCTTTATATTTTTCTCTCTTTCGTGTTTCATATATCTCGGCACCTCCATTAAAAAAAGTAACGGCACAATTTATTGCGTCAAGCTTGTCGTTAATTTTCTGAAATGATAAGTTAAAGATGTGACAGAGATAAAAGTTTGGAACACATTTTATTCCAAAGAAGGATGGCTTGAAGTATCTTGCGTGATGTTTCAAAGGAATTGTGGAAATTGATGGAGATGTCAATCATAGAATTATTGCAGAGTCGATGAATTTGAGAGGAGCTTCATGTTTTTTTGAGACAAGATACATGTTTCTTGAGACAATAAGAAGTTATCTTTGCATCTTAAAAGAAGTTATTATAAAGTTGCAGTCTGACCTGCAATGCTTTACGGCAGTGAGCATTGGGTAGTTAACTAAAGGCGTGCATGGAGAATGTCTCAAGCTGAGATGAAGACGCTCCAATGGATGTCACAAAGCAGGATCTAAATTCCAACAAGAGTAACAGACAAAAGGTTGGTTTGACGCCAATTGAAGATAAAATGAGAGAAACTCCACTTAGGTAGTTTGAACATGTGTGAAGAAGACCTTCTAGTGTTCGAATTCAAAGGTGTGGAACTTAGAAGAAGAGTATTGTAAGAGGGTTCAGGAAAAAACTATGAGGAAGGATGCTGTTTTTTGGATTTAAGCTAGGGTATAACCCAAATTTGATTTTTCTTGAACTTAGAAAGCAAAAAAAATCCTTGTAGCTGACCCCACTTAAAGTGGGAAAAGGTTTGTTGGTTGTTTTTGAAGTTGGAGAATTTTTTATAATATCTTTCTTGCTCAATCAAATTTTGGCTTATTGCATGCACTTCTATTAGAAATTAATTGTGAGAGCTATTTCCTATATGATCATGAATTACAATGCTAAAGAAATGTTGATTTGATTAAATATAACCGTGAAAAGTTAAAGCTATCAAATACATTTTTAATTTTATATGTAGGGATCTTTATGTACCTACTTAAATGGTCCGGTGGTAGTGCAGTGTGCCTACCGTCCAAAAGATCATGGTTCAAATCCCCCCATGTGGGGGTTGCGTTAGGTAGTCGACAACTAGCATAAAAATTAGTCGAGTCTTTCAACATGGATTTGAACAAGAATATGTGTAGCTGACCCTACTTATAGTGGGAGAAGGCTTTGTCATTTTTTATGTGGGGATCTTTATACTTTAGTCCTTCTAAGTTTTCATGGCTACACTTATGCCCTTACTTTTTATGCAATATCATTTACGCCCTTAAAAAACCTACCAAATAACACTTATATCCCTCTTGTCAATTGCCATCCCTTTCCTTTCAAATGGACGTTAAATCTAGGTCATAAATGTAATTGCAAAAAAAAACATAAGGGTACAAGTGATATCGATGACATCCTCCCTCCTTACCCCCTCCTCCGGCAACACCCACCCTCCTCTTTGAGCTCTTCTCTGCCCCTAGCCCCTCCAACCCTAGCCCCTCCTCCTAAGCTTCCCCTCATCCCCTTTGCGTTCTTTGCCTCTGAGCACCTCCCTACCCCCATTCCATCCACCTCCTCCCTTTCGCTTTGAACCCCTATTGGATCCCAACCCCTTCACCCCAAGCCTCCCCTGCTCTGCTCAACGTCCTTACCTCCTCCCATCCTAACCCTCTCCATCCCCAACCCTTTTGCCCGCGTGCTCAACTCGAAGCCCACATGCTTACCAACCTCCACCTACTACGACCTCCAACTCCAGAAACTTTTCCACACCTGTTGTGTATGCTACTATACCCCTCCTCCCCTATTTAAACTTCTCCTGAAGGTCCCTGTTTATTACAGTATTCATCGCATGAAGCCCTTCCACACCCATCGTGACTGTTGCTCTACCCTATCTCCCATCCACGGTGATCTATGCTCCTCAAAAGCCCCTTTCGCTCCTAAAGACCCCTCGATATGGTTGAATAGTCACCCCACTCCAGCTCCGCTCAAAAACCTTATGACTGCCGATGATGGGTTGTCTCAAGCCTCACTGAGAAGAGAAGGAGATGTTGCTGCTCGAGGTCCGAGATGGTTCTTTTAGAAGAGGGGAGGCATGTCGGTCCTTTCTTAATAGATTAATGTAGGGTCCAACTATAAAAAATGTTTTGAACAAGACCTTGATTTGAAATTGTTGGAGTATAATTTGTATGTGTCACTTATGTGGGAGAAGGATAATGGATCTCTCCAGGATCCATTTACCCCATCCAGTTGTTTAGTCCCACATCTACCAGTTGTGAGATGTGTAGACTCAGTGAGGGCTATATAAGAAGCCTCTCACTCCCTGTATCTAGTGAGAAAATCAATAGACACGTATGGCCCTTTGATGCCTTCTCCCATGGTATCCCGCTCCTTAGGGAGTAGGGTTCCACGTAAAATCTGTGTCAAGTTTCGGTAGGTATCCTTTTGCAATATTTCCAAATCAAACTCCCATCCTCAAATTTTAGGGATTCGATTTCTCTTGCAGAGAAATCCCACGCGAGAGTTCCTTGTTTCCAAAATAAGGGGCGTCGACGCTGAGATGGGATAAGAAGGCGTCGGCGGCAGGGGTCTTCACTAACGCGGCCTTCTCGAATGTGAAGGTGGGGACGAAGGTGGGAGGCCACATGGCTGTAGCGAAGATGGGGAGGGCCTGGGCATGACTCACAGCCACAGGGGTGGTTCTTGCAGGAGTTCGCATCCCAGCGAGTGGGTCTCGTTATCGAGAGAAGGTGCTGGCGACGACCGTTGAAATTGAGAAGCCTTAGGCGACAACAACTGAGGGAATGGAGATGCGATGTCCCCTCATCAGGAGCCCAGCCTAGGAGTTTTTCTTCCTCACATCGATTACGGCTTCGAGCCCGAAATCTTAGGTTCCAGCTGTGCTTGTGTCGTGGACTCGCGCAAAGGCTGCGGTGGAGGAGTTTCCCCTGATTGGCTTGGGGCTTCTGCACTTGGGTGCGGCTCTAGCGAGGTCGAACCAGTCAATCGTATCTCCATCGACAGTGGTGGCACCTGCTGATCCGGGTGGATCGAACGGAGGATTTCGCTCCGCAGTTACGGCGGCATAGGTGGTGGAATCACCCCCTCCGGATGCGGCGGCAGTCGCGTGAGCCTCTTGTCACCTCGATGTTGACGACCATGCTTGAGACACACATGGCAGTAGCAGGGGTCTGGGTAGTGGTGTGGGAGAGACAGTTGTGTGACTGAGGGGTTTAAGGCGACCGGGGATTGTTGAGCCGGGGTAGTCAGGGATGGCCACGATGGCCTATTGTCCCCCTGGACAGCGACTTGTACTGTTAATTCTTCGTCTGCTGGATCTTCATCAAATATGGACCCCGAGTCTTCCTTTTCTTGTATTAACATTGTATCAAATAAACCTTCATCTTGAATGAAAATACCTTCATTTTTTAACCCAGCTCGGGTTTAATAGCAGCTACAACGGTCTGAATTTTGCCGTTGACGGACGAATCTTCATCGATTGGCGTGTCCAACCATGCTTGCACTTTGAAGCTAGATATAAGACATTTCTTGAACTTCCTCGAACGCGGGCGTGAATGCGAGCCGTGGGAGAGACGACTAAGATCGAATTGCATCCTCCAATACTCGATAGGATTGTCGAATTGTAGGAACGATTCGGTTGCCATGCTCTGATACCAAATGATGCAAACCAAATTTTGCAGTGATAGAGAAATAGTTTTGGTGGAAGAAATATAGAGAGGGGAAGAAGAAAGAGGATAACGTGCCGGTTGCGCGAGACTTTGGAGAGGAATTGTAAAGACGCACCGAGAGAAAGAGAGAGAAACCAGAGATAAACTCAATTTTTCATATAATCTGACTTGTCCCTTACAATAGACTACCAACCCCTTTATATATAAGGGGTGGAATTACAAAAAAAGAAAGTGAATAAAATTCAAATTAAAATTAAAATCCCACTCGATCCTAATTGTCTCTAATTGATTTGAATCAAAATTCAAATTTAAAATTGACTAACTAATTTCGGAGATCATACACGATCTCTTTTATTTAAATAAAAATTGCAATGGGTCGAATAAACGTAAATAAAATTAGACTCTAATTACTAAAAAAACTGAGGTCCTATTTATCAATTTCGTGCTGCATCAGTTTATCAAAATTTGCTTACCAACCTGAGGCGTTTATTTCTGGAATCTGCTGAGGCGTTTATTTCTGGAATCTGACATGGTTACACGCAGGAGAAAAAAAGAGACATGGTATCGTCCGCTTTTGGAGAGGACACATCTGGTAAAAAATCAGCAACCCGACTCACAATGGAGGATCTGAGGTACCTGTTCCAGGTTTGAATGTGATCAATCATGCATCGATGCTCATCGTTTCCTCGCCAGACAACGAAAGTTTGATCGCGGTTGATCTCCTTGGCCTCAGTTGATTTTTTGACTAACTTGGGTGACTCCAATCAGTTAGGCATCTTTCATATTCTGTATAGATCAATACAGTGAATGCAGCCGAGTGTAAATATGTATTTTTTGCATGCTATTTTCGAGAAGATACCTTGGAAATTATTTAATATTATGGCCATTCAGCGAACTCGGGGTATTGTGCTTTGCTGTGAGAAATGGCCGAGCGATTTCATGATAAATTCAGTTTACCAATGCCTTGTAGTAGTTTTGTTCATCCATTATGTTGATTAAACGATTCCAGAGAGACACATTGGCTACTAGTTAGATCAGTAATTTAGTTCTTCTGAACTTCTGGTTAGACTGATTCAAAAATGTGGCTATCTTCTCGCAGGCTGAACCGTTTACATAACCCATCTATTCCCAAGCTAGCACGGGCAAATGGATGGTTTATAGATTGGGGGTGCACGCGAAATAAAATTAGAACATTTGTTTGTTTGCATACCTGTAGGTTCATGTGGTTGATCAGACACTGGGGACGGGGCGTCTAGAATTGGACCTTTCTCTGTTACACTTGTATTAGTTAGACACTAGCTATGTATATTGCTGATGATTTGCTCTACATTCTTGATGGTGTCAGGTGTGTTATGAATATATTCAGCCAGAAGGTTTTATAGTCGAAAAAATCTCCGATTTCATGTGCATTTTTTGTTAGGTGGATATATTTTCACAAGAAAGAGATAAGTTGCGCGTGTTCTTTATTCCTCCTTATTTCTTTCCCTCTATCCAAATGGCTTCGCGTGCTATTCAACTCGCTTGAATTTTGTTTTTGCTGGTTTCATATAAACAACAGTGGACTTTGGCCCTTCTGTGCACTGGATGTCAAGGAAGTATGAGTGGGAAGATATGGATTTGGGAGGTCTTGGTAAGTCCAGGGCAGAATGATTCGATCTTCGCTTGATCCAATTTTCTTTGTTCACCTTTGAGGGCGCTTGAGAGTTACGATGTCGGATTTGGCTTTGTGCATCCTAGTATGGTGGGGTGTCTATTGAACTGAACGAGTTGAGTCTGCCTTGACTCGAACTTGAGTTTGACATCCCTAGCTTGGCTTTGAGCTAGACAAGGTTTGACTTAGGGTGACCGTCTTGAATTTGACCATTTTGAGTTCGAGTTGGCCCATGAACACCTTAATGTGTCTTCTGTAGCCTTGTGTTATATATTTGTGAACATTGATGACTTGAGTGAACCACCAGAGAAGAGGAGGAAGAGAGGGGCTTTGTAGGCGGAATTGGGCAGGGGCATAGGTGATGTGAAAACATGCGATGGGGAAGAGAGGGGTTTGCTTTGGAGTTGGAAATGGTTGTATGGGTTGTACGCCAATGCTATGATCACGAGGAGGCGGGGTTTAGCATGGAAATAAAGGTAGTAGCACGGCTTAAGGAGTTGTCAAGTGAGTGGGATTGGAAGTAGGGTTTTGGATTTCTTTAGTTGATCGAAGATGTGCGGAATTCGAAAGAATGATTTTGTGGAATTCCGTATATTAGACAAAAATTCAAATTATCCTTGCTTCCTCAACTTATTATATGTATACTTGTAATACACACGCACACATGCAACTCAAGATCAACTTAATAAGGATAGCGGGTCTATCATGTGATTCAAAGTCATTAGCTTTACAAACATAGAGTTTAAGTCGAGTTTATCGAATCCAAACTTTCTTGATAACCCTAACCCAAGTAACAAGGTACAAAAAGTTAGATATATATCGGAACAAACATATGGAGATAAATATAATTTGTCAAAATAATGTGAAAAATGCAGTGGGAAAGGATACTGATACATAGAAATAAATTTTTAAACCCATAACTGTCTATATTATAACAATTAAACGTTGAACCCTCTTTAGTTGTGAATTACATGTAGAACATTGGATAGTTGCTCCATCTTACATCGTAAGTCTATCGGTCAAACTGTTAAATTTGATCGTAAGGATTGTCGTTGATGGAAGGAGCTGATGGGAGTGGCGACATTGTAGGATAAAAGAGGATAAATAAGATGATGGAGGGCATACAAAATGTTTAGGACTAATCGAAAAATATATAAAAATAGTATATTTTAGCAATTACGATCAAACTTAATGATTTGATCGACGAGATTTTAGTGTAGGGGCACGCGGTGTAGGACGGAGCAACTATCCCCGGTTTTATGTCTAATTTGCAGCTACACAAGGTTAAACACACAATTATCAAAGTATAGAGAGCTGTTCGCGTAAATTCATATATTAAGTAATGACTTGTTCCTTCTAGCAAAAAAGTTTCTCACATTCGTAAACAACTTCTAAGGGAAGATACACCCCTTTTTCTATTAAAATGCGGTGTATGAGGGAGACTTTTATAAATGTTTTTTAAATCAAATTAGGGAGTGAACCAAAAATCATATCTGAAATTTCAAATCGGGTTGGACCATGAAATCAATCAGTTCAATCAGACGAAGACATCATAAATCTTTTAAATCATATTAAACCAAAACAGTGAAAAGAAAGTGGTTGAACCGATTAATCAAACTATGCTGAAACGTAAGATTCATAAAACATGCACGAACATAATTGAGACAGTTGATTGAACCAAATCGATATGAAAAATGTTGCATGTATAAATATATTTATAACTAACTCTTAAACATATAGAGATACACAAATGCATACAAATATACAAATAGATACGAATAAACAAAAATGATAAAGGTAGATACATAACATAGGCAAATTTCTATTATAGATACCCATATTTATAATGTGATAACGATATACATTTACATATATATGATATGTATCTTACTATACATATGATATATTTTCGCATATACAATGTTAAATATTATACAACAACAACAACAAAGTTTTTTTTCAACATTAAGTAGCTTCAGCTACATGGATTCTTTACCTCCATTCAGATCTATCTTGAGTCATTCTCGATAGATCTAAAAAAAATAAAATCATTCATATAGTCTCATTCCAATACTTCCCGGGCCTTCCTCGCCCTTTCTTAGTCGCTCAACATCCCAAAACCCACATATCTTAACTGATGCATCAGCTGACTTCCTTTGCAAATAGCCAAACCACCTAAAGTTATTTTCTCGCATCTTATCCTCGATCGAAGCTACACAACTTTCTTTATGGTTGCGTCAATTTGAACCGATATGTACGTATGTGTCCACATATCCACCTTAGCATTTCCATTTTTGTTATTGCCATTTCTTCCAACGTTCATGGTTCACAGGCCAACATTTATATCAATAGAGTGTAACAGGTCTCACAGCACCTTTGTAAAACTTTTCTTTGATTTTCAAACGAATTTTCTTATCACAGATAACAACAATGGCTCATCTCCACTTTAGCCAATCTGTATTTATTATATTAGTAACATCTCCATCAATTTCCTCATTATATTTCTAAATAGATCCCAAGTATCTACAAGAATTTCTCTTCTGAATTTTATCATCGGTCTTCACATCGATTCCTTCATAATTATTTCCATCAAAAGTGCACTCCATATATTCAGTCTTAGCCCTACTTATACAAAATACTTTAGTCTCCAAAGCATGTCTATACTCAAGCTTCTCATTTACTTCATCTCTAGTCTCGTTAATTAATACAATATCATCAACGAATAAAATATACCAATGTATCTCATCCTATGTGATTTATCAACTCATAAATAATCAAAATAAAAAGGAATGGACTCAAAGATGAACCTTGATGCTGACCAATGTTGATGTCAAAATAGTTAGTCTCCCACATTAGATGCTTACATAAGATGAAGTCCAATCATACATATCCTTTAAGAGGTTAAAGTATAACATACACCAAGGTATCTCATCTTGTAATCAAAGTAAAAAGGAATGGACTCAAAGCTGAACCTTGATACTGACCAATGCTGATGTCAAAATAGTGAGTCTTCCCACACTGGATCCTTACATAAGATGAAGTCCAATCATACATATCCTTTAAAAGGTTAAAGTATAGGACATGTAGTTGTTTCTTCTCCAAAACTCTCCCTAATATCTCTCCAAGAATAGAATCATAAGGCTTCTTAAAATCAATAAAAATCATATGGAGCTTCTTCCTTTTAGGTTTATAAATCTTCATTGTTATCTTCAACAAGTGGATGTCATCAATAGTTGAGCGACCTGGCATGAATTCGAATTATTTTTCTTTTATTTTGGAAACTTGTTATTCAACTTTTAGGCGATTCTCTTAACCATATATTTACAAGGGTAATTTTTTTTTAAAAAAGTCCGCAACTATACATAGTTTCCAATTAGAGGTTTCCTTTTTCAAATGTAGTTTAAACAAACATAAAATAATCATGAAGCCTACGTAGGCTTGTATTTGAGACATAAAAACAAGATCATACCCCTCTCTTTCTTACATTCGAAAAATCAAGTCAGCTAATTGGTATTGATGTATATTTGGGATTTTTTTGTAATTTACCCTATTTATAGAAGGATTGAACTTCTCCGAACTATCGGAACTAGTTTGACTGGACGTTTTACCTTTCAAAAATGGAGAAAAGCCCTTGTGCCCATTTACCCATTAACATTAACATTATTTTTTAAAAGAAATTGTAAACATGATTTAAGTTTATTATTATCTATCACTCGTTAATTCGATATATTACGTTTTCTTATTTATTTATTGGATATCTATTATCTATATTTAAATAAACAGATTAAGTTTCTTGTATAACCATATTCAGCATATATAACAAATAAATTTATATTATATTGCACACAAAAATAATAGCAAAGAAATCCTCTTCTTTCAAAAAAGATAAACAACACTCTTCTTCCAAACCTACAAATATTCCACCAATAATAAATACCACCAATTAGGACAAAGCAATAATTTTTCAACTTATTCTTCAATTGTATCATCTCACCCCAACCAAATAAAAACAATTTAAATGATTTACACATCCATTTATCTCCAATTCAAGTGTGGAATTGGACGAAGGATTGCACCTTCATCCTGCATTTCTGTAGCCACGAGATGGAAGGTCTGACCCACATA
This sequence comes from Ottelia alismoides, assembly GCA_037367405.1. Lineage (NCBI taxonomy): Eukaryota > Viridiplantae > Streptophyta > Magnoliopsida > Alismatales > Hydrocharitaceae > Ottelia > Ottelia alismoides. The sequence continues at coordinate 242,421 of JAZKJV010003714.1, read as the reverse complement.
ATGTCTTGTTTGCGAGAGATCGTCTTTCCCACTATCTTGGGGAAAGGATCCTCTGCTGCTACATCAGGTGTTGTAACATAGGGGAACTACCCGATGAGGATGGGGATGCGAGCCAATCACAACCCTTCACCCATGAGCGCCTTAGATCCTCATCAGGCGGTTCCCCTACGCTACAACACCTGTTGTAACATCAGATGATATGCTCCCACTATCCAATTGTTTCTATGCTTGACATGTGTAGAATGGGATCATAGCTCGACGAAGGATGGTCTGCAGTGAGAATCGAGCTTTTAGGGGCAGTGGTGGGGAGAAGAGCGGGGGAGTAGAGCCGTAGCGGGAGTGTGGTATGGGATGGTATCATCCGAAGGGTCGAGGATGGGGGTGGTGGCAGCGAGGGGGAAGAGAATGAGACAAAAAAATAAGGTTCGAAAAAAAAAATAAATGTACAAAATAAATAGAAAAAGCCATTTATATTGTGTTTCTGTATTCTCTCAGATTTTCATATTGATCAGATTAACATGTTTATACTTTTTCCATTGAAGTCTACCATGTTAATCCAAAGGTGAACATGGAATAAATGTTATTTTTTTACCATTTTATTTGTGTACAATAATCCTATGGTCCTTCCATCCCTAAGAAGGTCCCCTTATATATGTGTGTGCGTGTGCATGTTGTGCGCGTTTGTGTGCGCGCGCGTGCACGCGTGCGTGTGCGTGGTTATGGGCGTGTGCATGCGTGCGTGCGCATGCGTGTGTGAGTGGGTGTGTGCGCGTGCGTGTGTGCATGCATGTACATGTGCATGTGCGTGTGCTTTTTATACTGGGACAGTAGGAAATCAAATGTACTACCTCTGCTAATTTCATTAACCAGATTGACTCATTCATGGCTATTAGTGTTATACGTTAGCCCTCAAGATAATTTTATGGGATTTATCCCCACAAAATAATTTATATGATATTCATCAAGGTAGAGGGGTCGAAATATTTATTTTATTGGGCTGAAAATGCTTTATATTGATCATCAATATATTGAGTAAAAGATTCTATCAACCAAAGGATGATCTCATATATAATGATATATAAAAGGAAATGTTGAAGCGATATCCTGTATTCCCATAAAGAGAATCATTTATTTCAATATATATTCGTTATTAGTTAATGATCCTAATAATGGAACCCATATGTTTCATCAGGATAGAAAATGAAATAGTCAAATAATTCTTCATCGAATGACTTTTTATATTTGAATTATACATTTGACAGGTATAAATAACAGTAAGAAAAAAGCGCCAGCCGCCCCTATAGCTCAGTGGTAGAGCGTCAGTCTTGTAAACTGAAGGTCTGTAGTTCGATCCTGCATGGGGGCACATTTGTTTATTTTTTTTGCAGCATTTTTTTTTATATATTTTTCTTCTATTTCCCGATTATTTCTTTTACTTTTACAGGCTGTTTCTAATCAGATGGAATTGCATCAAACAAATGGCATCACAATAAAAGCTCCGGGCTTTTCTGCTTTTTTGTTTAAGTATGTTTTCCTACCAATTTCGTATTATCAATTACTTAAGGATAGCTTAGAAGAAAAAAGCCACAGTTATGTGTTGATTCCTAATAAAAGAAGGCCTCATTTTTAAATGTAAGAAATATAGTATAAATTTTCAACTTTATGATTTAACGTCGACATGAAATGGTCACGGAATTTTACAAAGGTATGTATTCGAGACAAAAAAAAGATTAGGCATTTCTTTGTTACATTTGAAAAATAAGATCCTTAGTTGAGAATCAATAAATAGTTGGGATCTTTTTGTAATTCACCTGTTAAAATAAACTTCGGTTAAAGTGTGGAAAAAAAAACAAACCATTTTCTTATATTACTACTATTCTGTACATAAAAGAGAGTAAAACATGAACAATAAAAAAAAGTAAGGTGTGAACCATTATCTTCCCGATGGAGTTATTTCTCAACCATCTAATGGTTTAAGTGTATTTTCTCAGACCTAAAATCTATGAAAGTAGGTTAATTAAGGCATCTTCATTAGCAGTCGGGTTGAATCATCATAGAATGACGTACGACAGATTGTAAATGCAAGGGATGAAAAGTTATCTTATCTATAAGGTTTTTATCACTTGTGCCCCTCCGAGATATCGTAATATCAGTTATGCCCCTATCTTTTTGGTAATATCAGTTGTTCCCCTCACTTCTTGCTATTTTATCACTTGTGCCCCTCGGATTAGTGACCGTCCATCTTCAGTGCAAACGGATGTTAACTTTGAGGACATAAGCGGAATTAATTTTTTAAAAAAGGTTATGTGGTCATTTTACACCCTCTTCATGATCCTCTTCTACTTCCTCCTCTTCCCCATCCTCTTCCTCCTCCTCCAACCTCCTCCCTCTCCGCCCCCGCCCCTGCCCCGCGCCACCCACCTCCGCAACCCCTCCCAGTCCTGCATCTCCTCCCAACACGCCGCCCCCGCCCCTGCCCCTGCCCCCTCCCCTCCCCGGCGCCGTGCTCCCTCCCCTGGGCCGCCCCCTCCCCTCCCCGGCACCGTCCCCTGCTCCCCCTCCCCCTGGGCTGCACCCCCTCCCAGCCCCACACTTCCTCCCTCCCGCACATACCAGGACGACCACATACCAAGACGACCTCGACAACGGTCTTGGTGACCAGCGCGGCAACCCTCTCGGTGTAATGCCCCCCGGCGACTATCCTATCGAACAACTCCCCACCTTCGCAGAGCTCCATCACAAGGAGCACATCATTGGAATCCTCATAGGAGTCCTTGAGGCTCACGATGTTTGGGTGAGGGGGCATATGCCTCATGATCTCCACCTCCCTCCTCACGCCTTCGATATCCACGTCAATCCTCAACTTGAACTTGGAGATGGATTTCCACGTGAAGGCCTCACCGGTGGCCTTGTCCGTGCACAGGTACGTGATCCCGAACTCGCCCCTTCCGAGCTCCCTCCCCAGCTCGTACTGGTCGCCTATGTCTGTACCATTGGGGTCCTTCAGAACGGTAATCTTGCTCCCGGGCGCCGAGTTCCTGTTGTAGTCGAGGGCGAAGGGGTTGGGCCTCTTCTCCTTCTTGGGCTTCAGATCGTCGTCGAATGAGTCCCTCGGCCTCGCGCAACAGTTGCCCATGCTCGAAGTGGAGCCTTGGGTGGGGAGTCCACTGTTTGAGGGAGGGGCGGAGGAGAGCGGCGGTGGGAAGTCCCCCCCGCACCTCCTCCCAGCCCGCCGCCCTCTCCCCTCCCCAGCGCCGCCCCCTGCTCCCCTTCCCATTGGGCTGCACCCCCTCCCAACCCCGCACCTCCTCCCCCCGCACCTCCCAGCCTGTCGCCCCTGCCCCCTCCCCTCCCTAGCGCCGTGCTCCCTCCCCTGGACCGCCCCCTCCCCTCCCGGCGCTGCTCCCTGCTCCCCCTCCTCTGGGCCTCCCCCTCCTTCCGTCGCGGTCCGCCCTGAGCTCCTCCCTCGAGTTCCTCCTCCACCCCTGATTTTGTTTTGACCATAATACCCTTTTTAACCGCACCATGGTTTGAATATACCATGGTTATTTTAATTTTTTGACGATCAACCTGACGGAAAGGCACAACTGATGACGGAGCAAGGAGGGGCACAAATGATATTACCAAAAAGATAGGGGCATAACTGATATTGCGATATCTCGGAGGGGCACAAGTGATAGAAACCCTATCTATAATATCTACTCCAAACTCTGTGGAGATAATATCTTGCGCTTTGAGCATTACACCAGGAATTCCCTGCTTCTATCTGCACCTCCTTCAACCTCGACGCCTCCCCTTCTTTTGCTATTTCCTCCTCGAATGCTAGGTTGTCGGTCATGACGGGATTAGGGTAAATTATAAAGAAAATGTCTCAACCCTTTATGTCGATGTTAAGCTCAAATTCAAATGTAACAGGAGGGGTCTGATTTTTTATCTTAAATACGAGCCTACGTAAGCTTCTTGAACCCTTTATGTCGATGTTAAGTCCAAAATCAGGCTCCTCTTTGTTATATTTGAAAAATATGATCTTTTATTGGAAATTTACATATATTTGGGACCCATTTTGTAATTTAGACTGAAAATTATAACATATTTAAATGTGTTACAAAACATTTGGGAGCAGTTCATCCAGGCAGTGCTTTACGAGTTGCGAATGGCAGATTATCTTTAGTGAAAGGCACTTTGCTAAATCGTACGAACAGCTCGATCTCGATTGATCGGCTCAAGCAGTTAGTGCAGAAACTCCCCCACCGCAGACGGTCCCCTCTAATTTACAGCACCAGTGATCAAAGTTTACAGCACCAAATGTGATCTTACTTTATTCCTTTTCGACTTTAAATCGTCCGAAGCATTTTTTTTTTGTAAGAATTAAGATAAAGGTAAAGTGTAACATGTTGGGAATTTTCATGTTTTTACAAAAGATTCAAATGTTTTTACACGCGTGTCCCTCCTAGATTATGCAATTACAAATATGTTCTTAATCTTTTTTTTTACAATAACATTTGTGACCCTTTATTCTTACAAAATTCACAGCATTGCTTTTCCGATAAGGACCTAAGGTAGAATAGGGACATAGATTGTAAAAGAATATAGGGGCATAAGTGTTATTCGAGAAAAGGTAAAAACAAAACTGTAATTGTAGAATTTCATAGGGGTACAGGTGACAAAAAATAAATTTTGTGTGAGACAAATAAGCAGGGCCTCGTCTAGGGAGTTTTGAAGTGATTTAGAGACATGAGAATCTGAAGGTTGTTCTTAGAGTAAGCGAAAAAAATTACTTAATTAGAAGATAATTATTGAAGTGTTGTTTGTCTAATTCATTTGTCATTAACATTCTAATTGTCAGTTTTTGTTGGATTTGATTCTCTGCACAATTTAGAGGAAATGATTTTGAAATATTCAACAATATTATTTTTAATGAATTTAACAAAATAACCATCTAAGCTTCTGTTTTGTATAAATAACCCTATCAGTAGTGTATTAACAAAAGTATCCCTTTAAAATTGTTTATTTTAAAATCAAATACACTTCTATTGTTGTGATATTAAGTAATATAAATAAGTAATACTAGATAATTATGAATGCATATATCTGATGGGCTACTGTATCCATTTTATACCTATTTTGACATCCATATTCGTATCCATTACTAAATGGATGATACTAGTTTAATACTCGCAAATACCTATATCTATATTCATTAATCCAATTTAATATATAAACATAATTGTGTAGTTATGGTAATTATTTGCAACAAAGTTTTATATCTTCTTTATCATATTTATCATGTTCGATATAATTGGCAAGAAATAAATATATTAAAATATTTATCCTAAATGTAGTCCATACAATACATACATGTTTAAGCTCACCTACAAAATATTGTTTATATTATCTGTATATGATCCATATCGGTTTTAATCTGTATCCATTTTTAAGGATATGATACCACATTTTTCATATCCATCTATCAATATATTTCATATTTTAAAAGGGATAAGTAGATTTAACACATATATCTGTATCCGACTATTTAAACCCCAATATATACTGCTTTGTGTGTAGAAATAGACATATTATCTATATTCGGCTCATTATCACATTCATGTATATAATTTTGGATATGTGTTTTACATCTATTTTAAAATGAATATGGACAAAGATGTCGCTTTAGTATTCAGATATATCAATATGTATATTTTTATATATGTTTTTAATATATAGTTATAGATTTATTTATAACTCTATATAACAAAGTTGGTAACATTTTTCACTATAATTTGATATAACTTTTAAGAAATGAATAAATGCTCCTTTAAAAAAATCATGATAAACCATTCAATCGATAGAGAATTTTGATCTAACCTAATAAGTACTTCTGCTACTATTCGTGTCCGATTTGTATGTGTTTTAAATCTATATCCATTTTTAAGGAGTTTGTAATATTTTTTCATCCATCAATATATATGTCGACATCATTATTAAAAATTTTAAATTGATAAAGACATGATAACATCACAAGTGATTTTTAAAATCATGAAGATAAAATCTAAAATCCTAGGGATTACTTACCCAAACCTAACCTAATTAGAAACCTAGCCAACCTAGTTTTTTTAATAGTAAGCTCGATAATATCAAGGGTCCAGGCATCCCCCTTCGTGGATCCTTTAAAGTATAAATACATTGCACTATCACCAGACTATTCCTTGAGTTCTTACCAAACCTAGGTTAGTATTAATCTAATCAAGTTAACTAACCCTAGGCTAAAAATCCTAAAAACTAACTCAGGTTTAAGAATAAACTAACACTAGTTAAGAAAAACTAATATAAATGGGATTTTTACACTAATGCCTTTCTGAGTTTTTTTTTTATTTTTCCCATAAATACATTAAAAGAATACTTCTAAAATGGATTTTTTTACACTAATTAGTGGGGCAGGGTCTATTGTTAGCTTTTTGTCAACTTGAGGTCGTCTAAGTTTTTCCAATAATACTTATGCTCACCTAATATTTTGCAATTACAGTTTTACCCTTATATTTTTACAAAATCTACTAGTTCGCTCTCTCGTTAGTGTAATATAAGGGCACAAGTATAACAACTAGGGCTGGCTATCGAGCCAAACGAGCCAAGCCAGCCCCGGGCTCAGGCTCGATAAGCCCAGCTGGGCTCGGACTCAAGCTCGGGCTCGTTCGAACCCAGCCGAGCTGGCTCGGGCTCGATAAGGCTCGAGTCGAGCCCCTTATCGAGCCCTCCATATTGAGCCCGATTTGGGCTTGAGCCCAAGTTGAGCTCATTAAGGAAAATGGGTACTTTTTGGTGGAAAAGTATTTTGTGTGGGTTCAAACTTGAGATCTGTTTTATTAAAGACTATCTTCCTTATTAGTAGCCCACTATCCAAGTTGTGTATAAAATCTTAATTATAATATATATTGTAACATTATATTTGCTTATAAAAAATACTAATTTTCTAATACGTGGGCAGGGGCAAATGTGTGGGCAGGAATGAGATATGAGAATTGGGTCATGACTCGTGACTCGTTGGAGGGTCAAAGTTAGTGGAGGGAAAATTGTAAAGAGCTAATTTTATTTTATTTGTATTATATATAAATATATAAATAATATATGTATACATATATATTTCTTATCGAGCCCCTTATTGAGTTATTGAGCCGAGCGAAGCTTGGCTCGAGCTCGGCTCGTTAAGCTATCGAGCCTAAAATTCTGGCTCGAGCTCGGCTCAATAGCCTAATGAGCCGGGTTCACAAGCCCTTATCAAGCCGAACCCGAGCCTGGCTCATCGAGCCATGACTCAATAGCCAGCCCTAATAACAATAGAAGAATACTACTATGTATTTTATTATTACTACTATTATTATTATATAGGAGCTCAAGTACAATTACAAAATAAAAAGGGTACAATTGTTAAAAGAACTCCGTAGGGGAGCACAAGTGTAAAACTCTCTATCCATAAATTAATTTAGACAATTCCTAAATACTTAAGCATGCAAAGATTTCTATAGTGGCCCCCAAACTTCGAGCTATATTGGTATGAGAGGAAATAATAGCAAAAAAGATTAATCATTCTGCTAAACCATGTTGATATGATCCTTAACCGAATTAAAATCATCTCCTCTGAGTATTACTAGTTTGAACAGTGATAGAAAGTAATTATTAGTTTATGTAACACTCCGGACATATTCACATATTAAATATTCACAAAGTGTGAGAGTTGATTATAAAAATGGTGATTACAATTTGGGTTGAAGTATTTTTTATGGTTGCTAATGAGTCCAGCAGAGCTCGAGCTAAACAAGTCGATTTTTTATACGAGATATTTAAATTTACGGGACTGTTAGTATAATACCATATTTCCAGCAGGGTATTTATAAAAAAATTAAAATAAACTGGTGTGTTATGGAAAATAGTGTCAGAAGTGGGATTTGAACCCACGCCCTCTCACGAGGACCAGAACTTGAGTCTGGCGCCTTAGACCACTCGGCCATCCTGACATTGGGAGCACAAGCCATTTTTCTCTTTTAACACATGCAGTACATGTATCATGCATGTAATTGAATCTTGGTCATAAACACAGGGATTTTGAATCACATCAAAAAAGTCTTATATGATTGTTATTAACTATCTTTTCCTTTAATAAATTATATATTACAACTCAGACTTGAATAGGAAAAGTAACTGGACGGTATTAAATGAAAGAAAGGAAGCAAAAAAGAAATATTCCTTTTTTATATCAAATTCTCTGTATATTTCACTTAAATGGTCATTGCAAGCAAAGGCCTTCAAAACTTCCGATTTTGAAAAGATCGTATTCTTCTGCAAACTTTGCAGGGACTGTTTTTGGAGTGGATGTTGTGTTTCACATCTGTATTGTAGTATGTGTTGTATACTTGTATTCTCCTCTTTTGAACAGATTTATGTCTCCACATGCATGCGGATTTTATCCCTGCGTGCACGAGTGTTCTGTCTCGGATCCATCTAATCAATATACGTAAACATTGCCAATGTATTTTTTAAAAAAGTCGCATCTGTTGCGCTTCTAGAGAATCCGGCTTAGACTTGTCAAAAGACCAGCCATACAAGCCTCAATAAAAATAGCTTGCTTGACTTGAGTGGATTGTGGTAGAAATTATGTTTGATTTGTGTGAATTGCTGTTTTAAGCTCAAAATGAATATAATCCTCTTTTCTTTTCTTTATAGCTATTAATCCCTCCTTTTAAGCTTTGCAATCTGTTGTGGAGGACAGTTCAATCTGAAAGAAATAATTCACAAGATGTGGTTGACGTCCAAAGCAAAGGCTATCTAAAGTCCTCCATACTTGCAACTTGTGAAGCTACACTATACTTGTTACATCGAGGGCCTACACCCGAGCAGTTAGTGAGAAAAACTATCCCTCAAAACTTGTCGGGTTCAGTTCTAATTGGACATGTTAACAACTGCCTAAAATAACCTAGTTATTAAGTAGTGACCCCACCTCTGATAGCACACTCTCACTATTTTTTAGGGTTTCATGTGAGACCATATTTGCAGTGCTATCCAAGGTATCAAACATTGTGAAGCTCTTCAATGCACTACTTCTATCCTAACAGTCCCTGTTCCACCAAAGAAACGAGAATAGGGAATAAACCCCTTCATTTGTTATGCTGCCTCCTTATTCCCCAAAAGAACGGACCAAACAGGGTTAGTCTCTAAGATTCCACAAATTTATTGAAGAAATAACAGAAGGTCATCTTTATAGTTTAATGAATCTGTACATTACTGACCAAATAGACTTCTGATGAAAATGTCCTACCTGCCTACCAATAATCTCCACAAGAACATTGTCCATCTTTAAAGTGATGAAAGCGGTTTCTATCTCTAACGATTATCATTCTATCATAGATTCTGGAAAGAAGCTTGGTGACTGCATGACAATCACTGCATATTCGAAGATTCTTCATGATTCGTAAAGGTGTGCGAGGAGCTGTACTAAGAAGGCCAAATGCAATGGCCAGTCTCTCACTGTGAAAAGCTAGAGCAGTTTCTTTTTCTTCTTCATCCGCATTAACAAGTGCAGCAGATGTGATGGGGACATGACCAACACTCCTCAACTTTATGTTCATTTCCATGAGCATCACATGTATTTGCTTGGATTGTGGATGGGTATCATCTCCCATTGCAAATTCATGGAGGGAACCATTAATTTCAATGGAGCTAAGGCCTGGTGCTTTCTTAATTCCCTTTCCTTCTATGGCCTTCCTTATTTTTGTAACATCATTCCACCTATTTTCCACTGCATATATATTAGAAAGAAGTACATTGTATCCACAGTTTTGGGGCTCCAATTCCAAAATCTGCCTTGAAGCTTCTTCTGCCAACTCGGAGTTCTTGTGAAGCTTGCACCCTGCAAGAAGTGCACCCCATACTGCAATGTTTGGCTCCATTGGCATGCCATTTATCATTTCATGTGCTTCAGTGAGACATCCTGTACGGCCAAGAAGATCGACCATGCAACCATAATGTTCTACTGTTGGGAAAATCCCAAACTTATGTACCATCCAATGAAAGAAATCTCTTCCCTCTTCAACCAATCCTGAATGACTGCAAGCATGAAGTATCCCTATGCATGTTACATTGTTTGGCAATATTTTTTCTTCCTCCATCTGGGAGAAGACTCTCAGAGCTTCCTTCCCATGACCATGTAAAGCTAGTCCATTAATCATTGCATTCCACATGCATATGTCTTTATCGTGGGCAGATAGAAAGATCTTGTAAGCTTCATCTATATCCCCGCATTTTGTGTACATATCAATCAAGGAGGTGTTTAAGACCACATCATACCCTGCTCCTTCTTTGTCAATATATGCATGTAGCCATTTACCTATATCCAATGCACCTGCTTCTGCACATCCTAACAAGAGATTTACCATGGTTATGCCATTTGGCTTCATCTTTTCTAACTTCATAACATGAAACAACTCGAGAGCCTCGACAAGACTACCACTCTTAACATAACCTGAGATCATTGCTGTCCATGCCATGATATCTCTCTCATGCACTTTATCAAATACACACCTAGCTCTTTCGACATCCCCGCATTTCGCATACATATCGACCAAGGCAGTTGCTATAACAGTAGTCATAGGATAACCTTTCTTCAACAAGTAGGTGTGCATCTGTTCTCCTATCTCGAAAGCTCCAACAGCCCCACACTCAATGATCAGGCTTAACATGGTGATCTCATTTGGAAATATTCCTTCCTCATGCATATCTACAAAAAGATCCAACCCCTCTGCGAACTTCTTGGTGCGAATCAGGCCAGCAATCATCGCTGTCCATGAAGCAATATTCTTGTCAACCATCTGATCAAATACTTTTCTAGCTGCATCAACACTCCCACACTTGGCATACATGTCCACAAGCGAAGTATCCACCACAATACCAGACCCCACTGACTGAGTCCCCCTGTTCTTGATAGCATAAGCATGTGTGACCCTCGCCATTTTTAAATCCCCCATACCTGAGAACATGTTGAGCATATTTAGCAATGCAACTTCACTAGGCCTTGACTTCAAGCAAAGCATTTCTCCTACAATTTCTAATGCATCGCCGAATTGCCTATTTCGACTGTAGCATCGAATCATCGAGCTCCACGAAACCATGTCCTTCTCGGGCATATGATCGAACATCTTCCGGGCAGACACTGCAATCCCACATTCAGAGTACAATTGAATCAACGAGTTCTGCACGAATACATCCGAATCAAATCCAGACTTCATCGAATATGCATGGATTGTCTCTCCATGCCGAATGGACCGAATATGAGAGCAGGCCTTGAGGATCGATGGCACCACGAAGCCATCTATGCAAGAATCCATCTTGCGCATTTCAACGAACACCTTGAGTGCATCAACCGGGCTACCGTTTTTGATGTAGGCGGAGATGAGGGAGCAGAATTGCGCAGCGGGGGACGAGTCGGGTTGAAGCGGGTTGCGTCGAGAGCGGAGGAGGAGGGCATGGAGCTGCTTGGTGGCTTCCAGGGATGTGGTGGGATGTGGGTCATGTGAGGAGGAGAAGGAGATGGTGGTGTTGGGTATGGAGATGGGCATCTTGTGGGGGAAGGACATGTTTTGTATAGATTTTGGCGGGAAAGGGGCGATAGGGAGGAGGGAGGAGGTCTTGGATGCGGTCATCATAATTATGACCACTAGTAATTGGTCATGATAAACATGTCCTCGTCCCTATCATATCAATGGCTCTCAAATTAGGGGTGTTCAAATATATCGGGTCAACGGCGCTTGACCCGTTCATTTTGATCGTAGCTTGACCCGTTCATTTTGATCGTAAACTTATTTTTACATGTTTGAAATTGATGGGCAGGGCATCCTCTATAACATGAGCTATACTCCATCCAAAAACCCATTTAGATTAACGGTACCCGTAAGTTCCCAATTAGAAGCTTCCACTAGCCAATTGATTCAAAAAGATACAAATGGTTATGTATTAATACTGATATATAACATTGTTCTTATCTCTTTTATAATATAAACAAGGATGTGGATCTAGATATTGGTAGAACTGAAGAACGTACCATCAAATTGTTTAAAAGGGTACGGATATAATCAAATGGATGCAAAACCAAATAAAAAAATAATAATAATAGAAATTAATATGATATACATGATATTAAATTTGCATGCATTTGATGGCCCACACGCAAAGTATTCGTATATGTAGATATTCTGAATTAGACATATATAAGGATGTCAAAATTTGAATTAGCTCATATGATAAAGAACTAAATATAATTCAAATTAATATATATCGATCTTGACGTTAGACTAAAACAATAATGAAGGAAATAGCATATGAATCTGTGCGCGCGCACACACACATTCATCGTGGGAACCAAATATGATTGATAATTAATGCAATTAGATACAAATACAAATATATATTATACATCGTATATCAATGTGTAAATACACACATATATAAAAATATTTATTTAAATATACATATAGAGAGAGATAGAAACGGGGATGCCCTTCACCTTTTTTCGACGAAATTTTTTCATTTCCTTTGAAAAATATCTCCATGTACTTTCATCACTATATTCATCTAATATGTCATTCCAGTTTCATCAGAAACAGAGACTCATATGCCCTCCATCCAGAACAAGTCAATTAAAACAATTCTAAGACCTTTATAATTACCTATTCTAGATGGTGGCATATGAGTTTCTATTTATAACGAAATTGGAATGACATATTAAAGGAATATAGTGATGAAAGTACACGATGGTATTTTTCAAAAAATGAATTTTTTTTTGCCGTAAAATGGAGCAGGGATTGCTCGTTGGCTGCCCCTCGGGGCCAGAACCATTTTCCCCATATTTATATATTTACATATATGTCACAACGACCAAATGTGATTGATATTTAATGCAATTAGATATGAATACAAATATATATATTTATATATATTGTTTATCAATGTGTAATTATACACACATACACACATATACAAATATATATATATAGGATTAGGTTCCTACTCCATGGAGTAGATAACTTAACTACTCCATTTTCTTTTTTTTCCTATTTTTTATTTTTTGAAAAATACTTCCGTGGATTTTCATAACTATATCCCTCCAATACGTCATTCAAATTTCGTCAAAAATAGAGACTTGTATGCCCTCTATTCAGAACAATTAATTTATAACAAATCTAAGACCGTTAACATGTTCTGTGTGGAGGGTATATGAGTCTCTGTTGCTAACGAAATTTGAATGACATATTAGAGATATATAGTTATGAAAATCCATGGAAGCATTTTTCAAAAAAAATAAAAAAATGGAAAGAAAAAAAGTGATGTAAGTTACCTACTCCATGGAGTAGGATTCCTTTCCTCATACACGCACACAAAGAGGAAAGGGAAGTTGCTTCATGGAGCAGCTGAGATGGCTGCTCCATGGAGCAATTTCCTCTAAATTTTTTTATTTTTTTGAGAAAATTCCACCACGTATATTCATCTACATATCTCTCATATATGTCATTTGAATTTCATCAGAAATAGATACTCTTATGCCATCCATCTAGAACATATCGATTACAGCAAATTAGAGATAGTTAAAATTACATGTTCTAGATGGATGGCATAAGGATGTGTTTGGTTGACAGGTTAACCCAGGTTAAACTGAGGGAGAATAAACCATTTTTATGTTTTGGTGTTTGGATAGAGGGATAGGGGATGAGTAGGTTTGTTGTGATGTGATTATATTAAACTTTGGAAACTTGAGTAATTATTGTGATGAGATTGTATTGAAGTTTGAAAAAAATGAGTAGAAGTTGAGTAGTTTATATTTTTTAGATGATATATGGTATAATATATTATTTTTTGATGGAATAGATGAAAGAGAAATGATTTATTTAATGTATAAAAAAGGAGGGAGAGTGGGCCTCACAATTGAGAGAAAGGGTGGGTTTTGGGGGGTAAACCCCCCGGGAGGGTTAACCTCCCAACCGAACAAGGTCTTAAGAGTCTATGTTTCTAACGAAATTCGAATGACATATACGAAGGATATATAAATGAATACACATGATGGAATTTTCCCCAAAAAAATAGGAGAAATTGCTCGTGGAGCAGCTAGCTTAGGTGCTCCATGGAGCAGCTTCCCTTTCCTCATATACAAATATATATATATGAGGTAAATGGGGCTGCCCCCAGGGAGTAGCCAACTTGGCTACTCCCACCCCTATTTTTCCCTCATTTTTTTATTCTTTTAGAAAATAAAAATTTATATATTCATCATTATATCCCTCTCACATTCTATTAAAATTTCGTCAGAAACAGAGACTCCTACGGCCTCCATCCAAACATGGTCGATTTAAAAAATCCTGCGACCGTTAAAAAAATGATGTCTAGATGGAGGGCTTAGGAGTCTCTGTTTCTGACGAAATTTTAATAGAATGTGAGAGGGATATAGTGATGAATATACAAATTTTTATTTTCCAAAAAAATAAAAAAACGACGGAAAAATATGGGTGGGAGTAGCCAAGTTGGCTACTCCCTGGGGGCAGCCCCATTTTACCCTATATATATATATATATATATATATATATATATATATATATATATATATATATATATAGAGGGCCCTTCGAATGAGGTGCACCTTTCCTGGGTGCTAGGAAAGCCACTCATAAAGACCGTATGATGAAGATTAAATGGATGAGATTAAAACCACCAAAGAAAAGCTAAGAGTGGTATTCGAAATAACTAATTAGCTAAGTTTTAGGAGGAGATTGAGCGCTTAACAAAAGAAGGAAATATTTTAAAATGATTTGAAAATTCAAAAATTCGTATGATTACTTCAAATTAGTATTAAAAAACATTCCTAAAATAAATTTTAAACTTTTCGATAACGTACAGCCTGTAAACTGTCAATGTCGTTGTGTTACATAAAATTACTGCCAATTACAAAATTAAATACTACAATACAATACGGTGCAAAGGAATACAAAATAAATGCTGACATACATTAAAAATTGTTTTCTGAAATACAATTGATATCATTATAATAACAAATCTCTTTAGAATATAATATATGTTTGTTGTATGACACAATATAAAGAAAAACCAAAATATATTACATGTTGGAACAATGAGTCAATCTAGAATAGAGCATACATATTTGAAACTGAAATTGTCGGTATGTATATATTACATTACTATGATTTACAATTTAATGGCACACAATACAATACAATGCAGAATAATACAAAAGAAAGCCATGACATTTTGAAAATCTTACCATAATTATTGAAATGTTTAAATTTATATGACATATAACTCTTTAAATTACTATATTACAAAGTATAACACAATATGTTCACACTAATGTTTTAAGTTGTACAACCATATCGAAAGGGAAAAATTCCTTTAACATAACTTTACACTATAAGTCAAAAATACCTTAAACGGACGACCCGTAAATTGTTAAGATGTAGGTGTTTCTTTAAATTACTAATATTTACAAAAATAAGGACTACAATACAAAACAACAACAAGGAATACAAAATTAACTCTTCCATATTTTCAATAATTGTGGATTGGATTACGCTGTCTAGCAGACAAATGAGATATATCGTCATAGCCTACTATACTTTACAGTATAACACAATACACAGAAAACATATCTATTGAATTAAATGTTGGTAATATAGAAAAAACTCGAAAATAACATGCTTTTTGGGAAATGTTATTTTCGGTATGTTTAGATTAAATTGGCCAAATTTACTAAAGATTAACATACAATACAATAAAATGCAAAGGAATACAAAAAAAATCACTGTTTTTAAGAGATTGTTGCAAATTGTAATGCAATAATAATCATTTATATGAAATATGTCTCTCACATTTACAATATGTCAAAGTAAAACACAATATGTGCATACCAAAACTGAAACTTTTTCTACCAGTAGCAAAAAGAAATATTTCTAAGAAAATACTTAACACTGTAAATAAAAATAGAAAAAAAGATTGAAACCTCAACTGATAAGTGCGTTATGTTTACTATAATTCACGTAGATTTACAATTTAAAATATTAAAATACAATATATATCTTAAAAATTTTAATTAATGCTCAACCAACATGTATATTATATCATGTATATTACAATACATACCGACAAAATAAAATATTAATCAATTAGATAAATTTAATAAAGTAACAAATAATATATCCAATTAACTGATAAGAATGTGGATCTTCAATTATTTAGAGGATGAATAATTCTATATAATAGAACGTGTACTTGATAAAGAATAGTATTTTTGTTATAAATTTTCATTATTTAGTATACAGATTACATTATCTATTAGACAAAAAAACATTTACCAAATATTCAATTTTGATAAACGAGAACTTTTTGAATAGATTCAATTAGCATGACATACTACAAAATTTTTCTTTCGAAATTTAAATAAATTTTTTTAATAAATCTCTGTATACTATGTATTAACAACAATGTAAATAAGAATGATCTTCTAATATTTTTAAAAAGATAGCATTGGAAAAGGATGAAGATTGACGAAAGAAATAAAACATGGAACCGTGAAGAAGATGCAGACGTTGTCGAATGAACAATGGCAGAAAAAAATTTGAAATTTGACAGTCGAATGAACAATGGCGGAAAAAATTTTGAAATTTGACAGTATAGGATTATTTGGGAAAAACATGTTTCTATTTTTAGCTAATGTAATTAATTATTAATTATTTCTTATACAGCTACATAAATATATTTACTTAAATAACTCTAAGTAATAAATAGGTGGACTTTAACACCGTGATTTCCGCCATCGGTTAGAAGGAGACCGAAACAGAGTTCCCTCCCACCGTGAAAGGCAAAGCGACTCAAGAACCCTAGGGTGTTTCTCGTCTTCGAACGACGACGACAAAGACAGGAAGACAACGATACTGAGAAGACGACATCCAGGTCAGATATCCCTCTAACATGCTATATTGATTAGATATCTTAGTATTTGGTTTCAAAAAAAAATTGACTACGTATAAAATGAAACTGAACAATGTAGATTTTTATACCATTTGTTTATCTTTTATTTGCAAATGATGGATTCTTAATTGAACGATTTATTAATTGATGTTTACAATTTACTTTGTTAAACTAGGACAGTAACAAAATCATGTAAACAATAAAACCTATCTATACTGATGGTCGAAAGCAAAAGAAAAAAATTTAACAATAAGATCATTGTCTGATGTATAAATTTATAGTTAAACATGCATACATTAAATGTTAGTTTTGCTGTGTTAACGTGTAAGAAATCTTAATAAAAAAATTGTAGAGATGAGCAGCAGTGAATCAGATTTCGAAGAAATTAGGGGGCCAAGAAATATGAAGGAAGACTTAACAGGAAATTCTACCGATGAGGACAGAGTGAATGAAGAAGCTGATTCAAACCGAACAACTTCATTGGTGATGAAAGGTACATGAATGTATTTTAAAACAATATCATTACACATATTCTATTAATATGATGTATTTGTTATTTGTGAGTTACAGTGATGGGTAAAGGCATGAGAAAAACAACTGACAAAGAAGATGAGCATATTGAAGAATGCATGACAGAGAAATATGGCAGTAAGATAGATATTATATATCCCTTTATAAATTTTTGTATTTTCTAGTTGTTACATCTGTTTTGTGTGTTGTATGTAACATTAATAGAATTATATGTATACTTCTTTAAAGGTAAGGGATATATCCAGCACCGATGCTTTATAGAGCATTTTGTTCAATACATAGATGCACATAGACCAACAGCAAAGCAACAAAGTCTTCTTAATAAGACAACATTCTCTAAATTAATAAACATTGGAAAGGTTGATATCCAAAAGAGGAATCTTCAATGGATTGTAGAACAATATCAAGGAGGACGACAATTCAAATTGGGGAACAGGGTTCTAAACTTCACAGACGAAGACATAGGAGCAATATTAGGAATTCCAAGCACGGGATTTACAGTGACTGTTAAAGGCAGACACATACAGTGGAAGAGCTATATCTCAGAAGAGATATTTGATTCTGGGATGATTTTCAATCGAAAGAAATTAGTCAATATTTTGATGGATTTCTACGATAGAGATGATGATAACTCGGTAGCTCTATACGTGACTTGCTTGATATTGTTTATGTTTTCGACGTTCTTGTTCCCAGACTGTGGGTACTCTTTCCCACGAGACTTACTCCATTACGTAGAATCTTTGGAAGATATCCGTTTTTTTCAACTGGTCAGATGCTGTAGCAAAAATGCTTTTGTTCAACATGGAAGATGTGCGGCATAGAATAAATCAAAGGCGGCAAGGATCATAGAGAACAACACTTGGATATCTTACAGGATGTGTAGCATGCCTATACGTAAGTAGACATGTTTTTGTATAATTATTAATATAGTTTGAAACTAATCAAGATTTTTTAAATTTATACCAGGTATGGATGTTAGAATACTGTTGCAAGGACCTTGTCGTCAACAGAGATCTACGTCCAAGAATACGGAAATGGGCAGGCTCAATAAAAGGTTTATCGAGAAGGATAACTTCACTCACCAATGAACAGGTATGCAATATTATATGCCACTAGATAAAACTATATATTGCGTATTGTTGTAAATATTAGAAGTTTAAAGTATAGATAGTTAACTTATTATACTTCAAATATATCAGATTTTAGGAGGTTTAAACCCACAAAAGAATGAGATATTCAAAATAGGATCAGATGAATATGTTTTCCCGTATGAAAGGTTCATTCAATACGGGTTCTCCGTTAGAAGACCACAGATAAACCTCCGCGCCAGAATAAAAGTTCTTGAAGATGGACCTGCAAGGAGAGGGAGATACAAGAGGGGAGAATTTCAAATTGTAAAAAGTTTGAATTAAGAGACTACCATTCGTGCTGGAAAAGGGTCTGAGAAACAATGCATGTGTGACGAATTTTCAAAAGAAATTAACAGGTTGCAGAAGCTAGTCGAAGAACTGAGTGATATGCACAATGATAAGGATGCAAAAATTGCATCTTACGAGATTCAATTAAGAAGGTTGGAAGAAAAGAATGATGAACTGAGAGGCAAACTGGGAAAAGAGACACCAGCTGAAGCTGGCAGAGAAATCAATGAGATTATGACAATGGAAGGAGAGAAGAATGCGACTGAAGCTGAGCCAAAAAAAATACACTTGTGGTGGAAAACATATCTGAAATTGACCAAAAGATGGATGCAGAACAAGAAGCTGAAATTAATTTAACCAAGAAAGAGTCTATTCCATGTTTTGATCTTGGTATTGGGGAGCATGAGTCCATTGTAACAGAGAAAAATAAGATAGCATCGAGGAAGAAAAGGAAGAAGAGATCGGAAGTGCATCCTAGCTCATTGACAAAAAGAGTTAAAGAGCGGAATGCAGCAAAAAGAGATGCCCGGGATACAAGAGAAATTATTCCCATTGAAACAGACCACGAGGTGTGTATTGGGACTTAATTCTTTATCATGCAATGATTTATAGATCTTCTTGAGAATAAATATGACATAATTACAGATATAATGAATACTTGTTTAAATCTTATGTATAACTACAATTTACAGTATCTATGTAATCCGGCAACTGACTTTATCGGATACGAAAACATAAGCGAGGATCAAAGGAGATTGATTCAGGACTTTCTAAGAGACCCGGCGGACAAGTAAGTTAGAATTTAAGATAGAATCTTATGTTTTAAATAAATATGTAATTACATTTTAATCTTTTCTTGATGAAACCTGCAGATTTAACGCCACATACTTCACACCTCTTGTAATCTTTTGCAAGGGAAAAGAAATACATCATTTTTTATATGAAAAAATGATTGAAGATATCGTAATCAAATAATTTTATTTCATATTTTAAATAATAAAAAAAATACTGAGATAATACATTTATTTTGAATACAGATTTTGGAAATGTTCATGGATGTTCTGCGACATAGATATTGTACCGGAGACACGATGCCATTCCTATTCACACCTATTTACAAGATGGTTAGTCACTACAATCTCATGTAATTCTCATAATATATCATAATACTTACATCTTCATCTTGCAGCAATATTTTGTAAATACGGTTTATAGAGTTACAAAGGAAGAGTTGAACCATCTGGACGGCCTTCATGAATTGGATGATGAAAGGCTGATTGGATTATCTAAGGTTTTCACAGTTATACACACCAAGAATCACTGGCATCTCTTGGTCACAGACTTCACGGCGAGGAAATTCTATGCATATAACTCAATGAGAGGATCAAAATTTCACAAAAACGATGCACAAAAATGGGTATGTGTATTTTCAACATTTTTACATTAAAACAATCTTTTGGTTATAAAGGAATTTAACAATATTTTTTTAGCATGGCTGGATGTGCGAATGCTTTGGCATGATCTTGGTGGACGAAACAATGAATGACTGGGATATAATATATGTGGTTGACAGCCCGCAACAACCTCCTCACAGCTTGGATTGCGGTGTCTACGTGATGAAGACAATGGAATACTTGTGTGAAGGAAGGGCTTTGGACTTCAGCTTTGAAGACATTCCAAGATTCAGGGCAGAAATAGCATGTACTCTTTTGACATGCGGACACGTTGATAATGAAGCTGGAAATTAATTGAGAGACGATGATGAATGTTGTTTTCATGACAACATCAAGACATATTTCGTATATGTTTAATAGTGTTGAAATTTACTTTCCTGAAACAATATTTAGTATTTTGTGTTTAGAAGTATTTCCTGGAACAATGTTGTATTTATAAGTATTTCATGGAATGCTGAACAATGTTGTTTAGTTTAATTTATTTACCTTAGATAATTCGGCCATGTAACGTCTTTTTTTAAGTATTTTGTGCATGAATTGTATTGTATGATGTTCTTCTGATTGTAATATGCATATAACTGAAACATGACTTCAATACTGATATTGATTGTTTAACACATCAATGTAAAACATTAATATTTGATATTTATCCATTATATGTAAATCATTATACATATCAAATATACAAATCAATGAAAGCATTATAATGGTCTTAAATATATTGATATCTGTATAATCCTCTGACTTCGACTCTTATGGATCTGTATAACCTCATATATATTAACTATATATTACAATAAGTTTATTACTGTGTACAATAATGAATCTTATTATACAATATGTTCATTTATTGTACATTAAATTGGGAACATTGTTTCACTTAGATAATATTTTTTACATGGAAGACAATCGTTTTTACATTTTAACAACCTTGTGTTAACATGTAAAAAAATGCTTTTGTTCAAAATGGGATATCAAATATACAGATCAATGAATGCATTATAATGGTCTTAAATATATTGATATCTGTATAATCTTTTGACTTACAATCTTATGGATATATGGATCTGGTATGTAGAATTAACTTAATTAGAATGTGGAACTTTTAGAAAATAATATATTCCTTTAAATTTGAAAATAACATCAAATAATCAGATAGCGTTAAAATCTGAACAAAATAATTCCACATAAATCACACCTCATATATAAATTAACTATATATTACAATAAATATTTTGCTATGCACAATAATGTATCGTATTATACAATAAATTAATTTATTTTACATTAATTTATGAACGTTGTGTCGCTTAGATAATCTTTTTTCATTAACTTGGTAACTTAATCATTACCAACAAATATTTCGTAGAGTTATATATATTTTGTTAATCTTTTTTTCAGTCCAAACGTTGTGTCATTTGACAACTACAAAACTTTTTGTCAGATAATAATACTGAACAATACCCAATATGGGACATACAATGTCTGACTAATTCAGTCATATATATTACATTCAAATGTTTCCAGAAAAACTCATCGCATGAAAACAATAATAACTACCAATCGTTTGAGTAACATCAGATCATACAATAAATATATAACAGTCAACACACTGTTATATGGAAAAATATAAATAGAAAGTGACTTTAAACATCGGTCTATATTTTAAAATGGCTGCAACTATGACCTCTTCCAGCTTGATCAATAAGATCCTGCAAAGAAAAAGCACAATACATCAGTAAATTTAACATATTGTATAAAAACAACTATGTATGTGATATCTGAATATGTTGTACTGGTTAAACTCTGTAATAACAAAATATTAAAGCTAAATAGAGGAATAAAAATTTATAAAGTAACCAAAATATCAGTAAAAAATATACCACCTCGCATTTAAGTAATTTGCAATATATTTATTGTGAATCTGCCTGTCCTGAATCATCGCTGAAGAGAAAATTTTAGGTTATATCAACAATAAACAAAAATAAAAATAATAAACTGATTAACACTGCATACCAGTCTGAAGTTGCTTGAACCTTGTTTGAAGGACAATTCCTAGAATCATGACCAACATTATACTTCATGCAAGCTTTGCATTGTCTGCCTCTATTCCTTTTTAATTCTTGTTGAGATATTCGGCGACTGCCTGAACCTTTTGGTCTTCCTCCCCTTCCACTACCTTTTGTTTTTGCAGTAACCGGGACAAGTACATGGTTATTATTATCATGATTTTTCAAATGAGATTGATCCTGTGATACATTTGATAATCTTTTTTTTGAATTTAAACTTTGAACTTCTTCGAGGAATTTCAAAAGCTTTGCTTTTACGAGAAAGAAAATATCATCATATTCTACGCTACTTTCAGCAACAATCTGAGAACATATATCATTTAACTGTCCAGACCTTTCATGTTGGGGATTTTGGTTGTAGATTGGATAATTACCAGACCTCTTAATATTCCTGGTCCATCTGGGCATGATAAAAGAACTTGAAAGAAATGAATCTCCTCTGAACTTGATAACAGCAAGTAAATGCCTGCATGGTATTCCTTGAAATTTCATTTTTTCGCATTCACAAGATAGATAATCAGTCTGATGAATTTCAGTAACTATTCTATCTCTAACAGACTTATCGATTGATGAAACATTGTAACATGTCGATCCATCTTTTATTTCAGAAACACGAACGTTTAACATCATTAACTCCTTCAACTCTTTCTGAAACTTGTAAAAAATCCTTTTCGGATAAACATCAACCATTTGTTCTTCCAAAGTCCATTTGGTTCTTAACTTAGGCCTTCTAGTCTTTGAATCATGGTCCATATCATTCTCACGTTCTCTTAACCTCTGGATGGCTGTCTGGAATCTGGAAACAAACTCTAAAAGAGTGTTCTGTTTAGTAATAGAATTTTGTAAAAATGAGTTCATACTTTCACTCCTTTGAGTGCTACGCATCTCAGCAAAGAATGTGTCATTTGTATATACATCTATCTATTTCTGTCTTATTTCATACTTCTCTAGTAACCATTTATTCTCAAGCAATCCAAACTCAGAAATGGTTGCTGACCAACCAACTTCAAATTGATCAATAGACTCACTCCGCCAAACAAGCCTGCTGAATGTTTTAAGAGCCTTGACAATTTCCTTCAGTCTACCCAGTTTAAGTTTCAGCTTTGTCATAATATGCCATGTACAAAACTTGTGAACAGTGTTGGGAAATGAAATACGGATTGCAGCACCTATTGCTGCATCTCCATCAGTGATTATAGAAATAGGGTGTTTTCTAACAGCATCAAGGAATTGATTAAATAACCAAGTAAAACTTTCTGTTGTTTCTCTGTTGATAAATGCATTACCAAAAAAAATTGAGCAACCATGGTGGTTAACTCCACAGAAAGATGCAAATATTAATTTGTATTCATTGGTTCTATATGTCGTATCAAAAGAAATTGTATCACCAAAAACCTTGTAATCTTCGATGGATACACTGTCAGCCCAGAATAAATGTGTGAGCCTATTGTCCTCGTCAGTTTGATAAGAGTAAAAAAATTCAGGCGTCAACTTTTTGCAGTCATCAAAGAGATCTAACACAAGTTTTGCATCCAAACCATCACGACGTCTTCTCTCATCCCTGTTAAGGTTGTATATATCACGCACAATGCCACCAACTTTGTTGTTTGTAATGAAACCGTTATCCAAAAATGCCGATTGTTTTGAGGCAGGAATATTAACATCAGTCATGGACTTGATAAGCATTTTAGCAGCTTTAGAAAACTTTCTATTGGCACGAAGATATAGCCGTTTGCTGGGGGATACAAGGTTATGATTGTGCTCTTCATTGAAACAAACCACTATCCAGTCATGATCAACAAACCTATATTTAACCGACATCATGGCCTTACAACCAGTTCGAACAACACCAACAGCTCTCTCCGATCTTTCAAACATACTTTCATCGCTGCAATCACTGTCAACTAAGAAACCATCTCTTGTTGATGAGGAAGCTCTTGATTTTCCTTCTTTCCAACATACAAAAATCTTAAACACCAGTGTCTTGTTTCTAGTTACTCTATCAACTCCATGTCTTGTGCTACTTTTGCGTACATTGAAACTCTCTTTTGTAGCATAAGCTTCATAAAAATTATATGCGTGTTCAACGGAACCAAAAACCATACCAACAGTGGGTATATGCTGATAACTAGAACAGTTTGTGATTGGGGAACTTGGATCAACTGCATTATTTTAAATATAATTGAAAAACATGTTAAATTCTAATGATGTTTTTCCCGAATATATCGAAAAAGATTGAAAAATATTATCAATATTAAATTTATGAACTATGAAGATATATTGTTTGTATAATTATTAAATTTACACACTAATAATGTTACCTGAAAATGATGCATCAGTTTCTAGGCACTCTGTATATGTGATTTTTGCTCCAGAATCCTAATATAAAAATAACACAATAATAAATTTACTTAAAAAAACAAAAAGTAAATGATTATGTGGTATCTCATTACCTCAATATTTGGAAGACATTCTTGTGCAATATCTCTAGAACGTATGGCACCCCATAGAGTTCCTGGTAATATACAAAGAAAGTGAAATTGCGTAAACTAAACTAAGAAATATTAATATAAAGCAAGAAAATGTACAATTCAGATTAATATTTTACAATGGAATATGATATTAATTATTGTGTATTATATTTGGTATAAATGGCATCCGAAAGTGGTCCTGCCAAAAGACAAAAAAACGTGAAATTGTGTAAAATATACTAGGAAATATTACCAAAAATAAATAAAATTTAAAATACATATAAATATTGTATAATGGATTATGAAATTAATTCTAGTGAAATATATTTGTAATATATGTCACCCGAAAATGGTCCTGGCAAAATACAAAGAACGAAATATTGTGTAAATTATATTAGGAAATAGTAAAAAAAGTAAGATAATGTAAAATACAATCAAATATTGTACAATGGATCGTGTAATTATATATATTATAAAGAATGCATATATTGTAAAATATGTAGAATGATAATAAAATATAGACATGTATTATTGTATAATGTCAATTATATATCAAGACAAATAATTAAATGAAAACACGGTTATTGACCATAACTGTAAATCTAGTACAATTTAACATAAACTTGGGAACAAATTGAAGAACAAATGAAATGATTACATAAAAATCATATTAATACTACTAAAATGAAAAATTTGTATAATAAGAACAACACCTGTGAAGAGAGAACCGATATCAGAATTGACATGACCTGTATCTTCAGTGCTATTTTCCTGTTACAAAAAATCACTATATACATCAAATCGAAATATTTTTTGAAGAACAACAAAGAAATATAATGTATTAACCTGGAATCTTTCTTCATAAAAGTTAGACATAAACTCCGATGCAGAATCATCGCTTGATGAAGAATAGGAATCGTCCATGGTGAAGATCGAATGTGGATGCAAAAGAATAAACGTTAGAAAAATGAATTAAAATTAGTATAAAACCAATTACCGTCATTTAAGGGATAATTAAATAAAATAATTGCCAGATGAAGAATCTAAATATAGGAAGTAGAATAGTTATTAAAAAAAGAGCGAATTTAACAAAATTGATTGAGTCATAAAGCCACTAATTTACTAAATATAGAAAACCGGGAGTGGTATATTGGGATGGTTTAGCGTGGTTTCGCGTGTGTGATTATAGACAGATGATGGCCGTAGATGTAGATCAGACGGCCAATATTCGTGGCTTTCCATATAGCAAGGAAAGGTGCACCTCATCTGAAATATTTCCTATATATACACACACACACACACAAATCTGTCGACAATCAAATGTGGCTGATAATTAATGCAGTTAGATACAAATACAAAAATATATTTATATATTGTTTGTAAATATGTAAATATAAACATATATATTTATATATTTACAAGATGTTTATCTGTATTCACTTCATTGCATAAAAATGAATCGTATATGGATGTGCCATTATTGAATCCATATCCAATTGTGCTCCTTCGAATTTCATATATTTGTACAGTTTATATTATCTGCATAGTTTCATATATCCTCATCATTTATATTTCATTCCTTATTTTTTATATTACCATGTAAGTACAACATTATCATTATGAATATGTTATGGTTATGGATGTATAGATTTACTTATTATTTGCATTCATTATATGTGTCGCCTCTCACTAGTAATGTCTCTCTTTAGATGAACATGCCTCTCAACATCGTTCACTCATGTACACATATCCATGAATATAAATATTTTTTATCATTGAATCCGAAAATATATTTCATATGAAAAGTAACAAAATTTTGTAACAACAATTAACCAATCTAATGAACGAAGAAATGGAACCATGAAGGAGTGACGACAAAAACGTAGGTAAAATAAAAGGTATAAATATAAATGTATATAAGGAGGGTTAGATGATACCGGATTTGATGAGACGAAATAACTTGCCGAGACGTGCAAAATGCACTGACCTTAAGAATAGATTCGTACCCTCATGGAGATTCCAATGGTGCAATCGGTATCGGTACGATCACTCTCCTGGATACAACGACGAGATCTCAATGGGTATGCACGTACCAACATCGAGATCTATTGAGCAACAAGAGATCGTTCTTTCATAATAGATTCACTCAGATAAGAGAAGAGGAAAGCATAGATAGAAAAAAAGTTGTCTTTTCTCATAATCAAATACCCATATATATAAGGACGTCACACGTCAGTTGCTAGGATTGCATGCATATTCTAAATGCATAAGCATACACAAAATGACCATTCTTAAAAAAATTAAAGGTGCTGAATAAAAATCCATATTAACGGCTATGTTAAGAACTAAACGTCACTTATAGTGAACCTTTGAAGAAGCATCAACTAATTATTAGGATAATGTAAATATATATTATAAGGAAAATAATCACAAGAATAACGTTGGTGTAGAACATTTCCAGAAATGAAACCGCAAGTTGCATATAACGGACAAAAGCAAACATCTTTACGCTCGATGAATTTTGAAATTAAATTAATTCACATTACCTCCAAATTAAATCACCACTATTAGCACAATATAAATTAAAATTGAGCCAAACCAAATTAACCACAAAGTAAGATACAAGACCAACACATTTGATCTTTAAACTATTTAATGAGGAAATTAAGTATCATAAAAGAAGGACCGAGGAATGATTCACAAAATAATTATCTAAGTAAATATAAGTATTTGAAATACCAACAATCCCCCATTATTTCAAATACATTTTTTGATAACGATTCGCATTCCCCACAATTTCAAAAAAAGATATATAAGAAAAATGAAGAGGACACTTGAAGGAATTCGAAAATGTAATGCATAGGTTTTGGTGTCTTATCGACTGTGAACCAAGACGTAGAGAATATGAATATAGTTTCTAAAGGTTGGTGGAACAATAATTTCTATGAACCAATCCTTTATTTTTAAAACTATTGATTCATATCTCACATTACATATTGACACGTTTCGGCCATGCGTCTACCTAAATATTCATGAGTGCTCTAGAGATTTTTCCCAAAAATCTCAAAGGAAGTGGCCTCACCTCCACATCCATATAGTGTATCATCATCAAGTGTATACTTCTTTTATACACCACCCAATTTTGGCTATGACATCCATCACGAACAAGTATGTTCAACCTCATCATATTGATACTATCATGTTGTACACCAAAGGAATAGGAATAATTGATAGTATCCTCTAAGTCGTCTAGTGAATTGTTTATCCTATATGAACCTTTTTTCTGGGATCTTCAGTCATGAAGGTTGGGTTTCCATCACTTCAACTTTTGATTTGGGCATAATCTCATTCCCCTCGATGTACTCTCCAAAGCTTTTCGCTTAGTAATTTAGTCAAAGAATCAGCTAAATTTAACTCCGACCATATAATACATGGATATGATTCCATGCGATATCTCATAATATTTTCTCTCAAATGAATATGTCTGTTTTTCCCATTATAAAATATTTTTAGCAGCATGACTTACACAATAAAAATATTGATGTCATTGACTTCATCCGAATGAAAAGATCTGTCGAAAAGTTTCTCAACCACAACACGAGAGCATGCATTCTCTAATGCAATAAACTCGGATTCTATTGTATACCAAGCAAAGCATGTTTGCCTGGTTAAAAATATCTCCACTTCCAAGATAAGAATATACCCAATAGTAATTTCCGACTCATCTGAATAATGGAGTGAATTTGCACCATAATATCCTTCAAGAACTATAGGATCTCGATAAAACATTAAACAATAACATATCTCTTCTTTGAGATATTAAAACATTCAAAACAGAGCATCTCATTGCTCTCTTCCATATTTGGAGTATACCTGCATAACTTTCAACAATATATGCAAATCTTGTCTAATGCATAAGACAGTCAATAATTTGTGCATATTTAATTTGAAGTATATAATCACTTCTACTATTTTTAAAACGAATTTGTAGTAGAAGGAGTGCTCTCCGGCTTGCATTCAAAAGAATAAAATCTTTTGCAAGTCTTCCAATATAATATTCATACGAGAGAAAATTAATAATTAAAATTTATCACAAGTATTTATTTCTCCCATGTCTTTGACATCAAACGAGCAGGTAACAAAAAAGAGGAGGCTCTTTTTTTAATCACGAGAGATCAGCATTACGATAATATTTCATGATCAGTCTATGCAATTTTGTTTCAATGCATGTTTACTTTTCTTATCATCAATAAATAAGAATACAATTAAAGCTCCCACATTTTCAGATATTTCAAGTCTTTTATAACGACATCATTCAATTCTAATGATAAAAAATATTTTGTGAATTTTTTTCAACATCACAAGGAGTCCAAAAACTACTCAATTATAATTAAGACTAAGAGACCCATGAAGAAAAGAAATAAGGAATCCTCCGAATCTATTCTTAAGATTGTACGTGAAATAAAATATATAAATATATATATATATAAGAAGGGTTAGATAATACCGAATTTGATGAGACGAAACAACTTCCCGAGGCATGCAAAATGCACTGACCTTAAGAATAGATTCGTATCCCCACAGAGATTCCAATGGTGCAATCGGTATTGGTACGACTACTCTCCAGGATACAACAGCAAGATCTCAATGGGTATGCACGTACCAACATCGAGATCTATTGAGCAACAATAGATCATTCCTTCATAATAGATTCACTCAGATAAGAGAAGAGGAAAACATGGGCAGAAAAAATGTTGTCTTTTCTCATAAACAAATACCCATATATATAAGGATGTCGCACGTCAGTTGCTAGGATTTCTAATATCCTAAATGCGTAAGAATGCACCAAATGGTTGTTCTTAAAAAAATTAAAGGTGCTGATTAAAAATCCATGTTAACAGCTATGCTAAGAACTAAACGTCACTTATACTGAAGGTTTGAAGAAGCACCAACTAATTATTAGGATAATGTAATAAAATATATTATAAGGAAAATAATCACAAGAATAACGTTGGTGTAAAACCTTTCCTGAAATGAAATCGCAGATTGCATATAACGGACAAAATCGAACATCTTAATGCTCTATGATTTTTGAAATTAAATTAGTTCACGTAACCCCCTAATTAAATCACCACCGTCAGCACAATATAAAATAAAATTGAGTCAAATCAAATTAACCACAAAGGTAAGATACAAGACCAACGTATTTGATCTTTAAACTTTTTTAATGAGGAAATTAAGTATCATAAAAGAAGGATCGAGGAATGGTTCACAAAATAATTATCTAAGTTAATATAAGTATTTGAAATACCAACAATCCCTCACTATTTCAAATATTTTTTGAACTAACAATTTTCAAAAAGTATATTGTCAATTCCATAGTTAATAAATAAATTTATGAAAATTTATAGTTATCAACTTTGTCCCTTGATTAACATTTATCCGATAAATAAATAATTTCCTTTTTAATTAGGAGGTACATCTACGGGTACCTAAGGGGTTGTTCGGTTAGAGGGGTATACCCCTCTATGGGGGGTTTATCCCCTTAACCCATTTTTTCTCTCTCCATGTGGGTCCCACTTTTTATCTTTTTAAAAAAACAATAAATTAATTCTCCATCATCAACTCCATCAAAAAATAATATATTATACCATCGTATCATATAAAAATTATAAGCTACCCCACTTCTACTCACCTTTTTAAACTTCAGTACAATCGCATCACAATAACTACTCACTTTTTCAAACTTCAATACAATCACATCACAACAAACACACCTCTAACCCACCCTTAGTTTAACCCTCTATAGAAACACCAACACACAAAAATGAATTACCTCCGACCAGTCTAATCCACCTTAACCCGCATACCAAACGCACCTAAGTGTATCCATTACCTATTGTTATAAACAAGGTACTCGTTACAATTGGATGCCAGTTGGAAAGGGTTCGGTCAACCCGTGACCTAATAACAACAGGTTGAGGCAGGTCACAATCGAATGGGTCAGACATCTGCCACATGTACATCCCTATTTTATTGAACGGATGTATTAGAAGGTGGAGGAAAAACTATTAGGATTTATAGATCACACACATACATACAGGTACGCCAAACCTCTTTCACTTCGGAGAAAGAAACAAAAAAAGTGGGGAGAGTCAATTTAGCACCCAAAAAGGTGCGTGTGCATGAGTGAGTGAGTGAGCGAGTGAGTGAGCGAGCGTGCAAGTGTGTGGGTGTGTGTACGTGCGCGTGTGTGTGGGGGGTGTGGGTGTGTGTAGCGTGCACGCGTGGGTGTACGTGCGTGTGCGCGTGTGCATCTGTGTGTGTACGTGTGTATGTGTGTGTTCCACGAAACACTTTGTATTAACCATTAGATCGTGCTCTATGGTCCACAGCAAAATCAATGATCCACTCGTTACCACCATTCAAACATTATGCAATATTCTACTTTTAGAAATGAATTTTTGTGTTCCTTTTCTCCCTTTGTTCGCGCTACATATTGATTGGCATCATTTATTGTGAAGATTAGTATACTCCATGAAAGAGATTCATGATAGTTCCATTTTTCTATCCAAAATTTTCTTCAAGATTGACGGATCGCTTGTTTGCTTCGTCTACCTGCAACATCTCTCAAAAATGGTATTATATAAAAAACCTTGCAAGACCCGCATAAAGGTCCAGTGACATTCAGGATCCTTGGTAGTTTGATCATTTTTTTATGAAATCTACATGAAAGCAAAGTGTTAAGCCTTGCGCATCACGAAAACGAGAAAATTGCATCATATGTGATCAAGGTCAACTAGTCATACTAGTTGGCATGGCAGCGGAAAAATAAAAAATCAAGATGAAACCACATGGAATGGGAATCTTTCCCATAACGTTTCACAAGATTACACGAGTTTAGGATTATCTCTTGAAGCTAATTGTAATCCACAAAGCTTCTAAGCGAAGAAGTCTCCTAACTCAAGTCTAAGCGACTAGAGTGCACTTACGGGCGTGATGATGAATTACGTACTTCCCGCAATCTTGAGCAATAATCCAAGCAAGCAAGCTCTTGATTTCATCCCATGAAATCACTTGTCTTCTTCACGGCATGATGCATGGAAAAGAACGGAGATTCTCGAGCAATCGATCTGGCAGTATAACAATGATCGCGATCTCCACCAACCTTGGACAAGGAGACGTCGCAGGGTTATGGAGAGAGAGAGAGAGAGATAGGTTGGACATGTGGAAAGAGAGGGGGAATTAATTTATTCAATAATTGATATATCTTACGTAAAGAGGGCTAGGGTTAGCCTCTCTTTTTAGTATTTTGGGAGCATGTGGATCCCAATCCATGTGATGTCAATAATCAATGGTTTAGATTGATCTGTCTTTCTTTTTAGTTCACAAAAAATACGAAAAGAAACACAAAGAGATAGTTTAAAAAATAAATTCCAAATTATATCATTTAATCAATAATTAAATAAATTAACCTATATGTGGATTTAAATTAAAAAGGCTACATAAATTTAGTATATTAAGGGTGGAGTCTACCATGGTTCAAACCCCATTTTTGTCCACTCTAAATCAAAGTGGAATGAGTTAAATTAATTTCTCTACTTTATTAATTAATTGTATAATTGAATAATCACCAAATAATTCTAATTTTTATGATAATTATAATTATACCATTGACTATTAAGAATTAGATTCTTCCATCCAATATTTAATGTAAATCATATTTACATTAAATTATGTAGTGTGAATCTAATTCACATAAACATATAAATTGTGAATCTCATTCACAATTAACTCTCTCTCGAGGATATTGTGGATCATATTCACATTATCCATGATTATTGTGGATAGTGTTATCCACATTAATTATGTCATGATAATTAATTCCAATTTAGTTATCATGTATGTCTCTATACATACTAATTATTATAACTAAAGCCTATTTAATTATCTAATTTTCCAACGCTTAGATAAAATTGCTCATGGAATACTTAGCTCTTTCAAGAATTATGGGTCTTCTCCTCTGATACTTGAAGATAAGGTCATGACAACTGTATATGCCATGTATAGTAACTTAGACAATGAGATCCAATCTCATGTCCATATCTAGAAAACCACTCAGAGGTGTATGAGCACGTCAGACATAATATCTCATTTTTTCATTGCATCCGAATCATATTCGGATCAATGTCCAACAATTGGATCAAGATCGAATATTAGTCAATTGAGAGGAGTCACTAAAATCCAAACATGTTTCATCACTTCCTTGGAATGGAAGCATCATGATATACACTCGTTTAAGGTCGCACGACCCTCGAATATTCTTAACACATGTACAACATGCATACTGGAAGACATAGAATAAACATGATGTTTTGATCAATTTTGAAATGTCACCTTTAGAATTTTATCATTAAGTTTCTCATTCGACCATTTGGAGTTATTATCGATCATATGCTTTCCAAAAATATATATCATGCCTACAAATCCTTTTATGCTTCCAATGCAAGATAACCATCGACGGAATTTGACTTGTCTCAATATTTTATAAGTGAGCTCATGTCTTCCGGTATAGTAGTGGACCTGTATGATCCCTTTGAGAGATCATATTATCCCATTGTCCATGTATGCACACTAGCTCGTCAATGTATAAACCTTGATTAGGTCATCAACCTAATGGTATGCATAATGTATATACTCAAACATATAGTAATACATTTGTCTCTGGTCAAATG
The DNA here is from genome assembly GCA_037367405.1 of Ottelia alismoides. NCBI lineage: Eukaryota > Viridiplantae > Streptophyta > Magnoliopsida > Alismatales > Hydrocharitaceae > Ottelia > Ottelia alismoides. The sequence goes on along the minus strand of JAZKJV010003714.1, from coordinate 208,730 downwards.
ATGTGTTCCTATATCGTGAGAGTATACGACATAGGTCTTAGCTATCTCGATCTCATTAAGTCAATCTTTTGATCTAACTTATCTGACACTTTCGAATCTCTGTTCCTATGTAGAGGACTTGCATCAAGAGGTCGGTAGTCTTTGGAGTAACGATTGACATCTCCTTCTCAGACTAGAGAACCTCTTTTGATAATCATTTGACGGTACTAATGAGTTCTCAGTCTAACTCTTTAGATATCATCTCAGTATCAGCCTCTATGATCCAACCATTAGATCAATAGTTGTATAATTATTCAGATAACCATGGTACATAATCATAATTGTACGAAAGGGCCTTATAAGTTCTTGTGTTTATTAATCTCATGTGAAAATCAACTTTTATTTCTATATAGAAAGATTATAATAACACTTATCGTAAAGAAATGGTTCGCTCGGGGCTCACATATCCAACACTAAAGTCTTTTTCGTTACTCTCACATGTCATGATTCATACTACTAATCGTCACAGATTTTAAGCGACAATGAATGTGTCAAGGATTCAACCCTAAATTCTATGTTTATGGTATTCCACTTGTGAATTTATTTAAGATTCTACAATTCAGGTATTCTTTACATGTTATCTTTTTCTGAAAAATATACGATGAATTATTAATTGATCTGTTATTTTGCAAATCAATACTAAAATTTTACAATGAGAGATTGGATTTTACAAAAAATCGCACAAACTTTACAAAATAGATAATGAATTTTGATGTACACACGATATTGGCAAATACGTATGATAGAAATATAAAAATAATTTATACATTTCTAACATGCATTTCATTTTATAAAAATCATATGCGGTTTACAAAAAGACTACAAATTTTACAAAAAAAACATATCACAGCTTACAAATATTGCTCGCACAGAATGTTGGTTGAAAATGAAGTTGATATTAGCATTTTATTTTACAAAATCGGCATGTAGTTTACAAAATAGACTGTGGATTTTACAAAAAAACTTTGCACTTTACAAATATTTCTCCCACAAAAAGTTGGTTGAAAATAAAATTAAATATAATTAAATAAGGTATTGCCAAAATACTTAAATTAGACACATATTCTTTGAATATAGCATGTATCATGACATGTATTTTCCTAATTTGAGACTTGAAAAATACATCACACATTAATACCTCCTAAAAATAGTATGCATATGATGTCTACCGTATTTAGTTTGTTCACAATTAACCGCATTTGATTTATTAGGAAATCTAGTTGTAATAAAAATCCTAACATTCTAAGAATGTTTCTCACGTGTACATCAATTAATTAGCTCATTTTCTAAGCACCTTATATACTAGGAAACATAGCTACAATGCTCATAGTTGCATTTTTTAATTGGCTGAAGGATTTTGTAAAACAACAACCAACTTTTGTAATATGATGTCCCTTATTTCAAAACACAAACCGTTATTGTATTGTCTTTTTATGGAAGTTTCAATACATGTCATGAGTCAGATATCTAAATTTAATAAGTTTTATCACCTGGATTTTAATAATAAAATATTAATTACCGGGATCCTTCTTTTTTAGGAAATATGATTGGGTAGAAAACCACTTCGTTCTACATGGTGGTTTCAATCTGATGTGCACATTTATTATCCAACGACCAAAATTAGCACCATTACATAATCAATGAAAGGTGTCACCTCATTTGAAAAGCTTCATACATATAATATGAGAAATGGAAAAATGTGACCATGGGCGCAAACAAATGTATATTCCCATGACTATAAACTGAATATTTTAAAATTAAAATATAACACAAAGTTGTTGATCTTGATTCATACTATAAAGACAGATTCTGTTAAATTTTCAGGTCATTTGGAGTTTGGTATCACATCTATCAAGTGATATTGAATTTATTTATCAAAGTCGTTGATTTTTTGTTAATGTTAGATTTTGTTCACATTAAGACTTTGATAATTTAAAACTTAGTGGGCACACAAAGTTATGTGTACCCATGAGCACATACTCTGTCATCTCTCTCTCTCTCTATTTATATATATATATAGGGAGTAGGGAGCACGCACCCATGCATAGGTAACTTTCCTACACACATCCTTTTTCCCCTTAATTTTTTTGATTTTTTTTAAATAGATCCTAAAGTGATTTACTTAGAATATTAAGTGAAATTTGTGTTTGAAATTTTGTGTAAAACGTACACTCCTAACATGTCCTTTAGAAGGGGTCGATTTCAGCAAATATAAGACCGTTAAAATTTGATTGTCTTGGTGGATAAGTTAAAAATCTCAAAATAAGTTGAAATGTGAATGGTGACATGATGATATATTGTGATCTAAATCCCTCATGAATGAATTTCAAAAAATCAAAAAATAGAGAGGAAAAGGGACATGTGTAGGAAAGTTATTTGTATATGGGTGCATGCTCCCTTTTCTCATACACACATATTATTAAATCTGTGGAATAATAAAATGTAAAATATAATAGAAAATGTCTAAATTGATTTTGATTTTCCTTACCTCGGGAAACACTCGCATCATTTGAAGTTTCTCATGTGTGCAAGGTAAACTTAAAATGATGCGGGAGTTTTCTCATGTTTGCATAAAGTCTTTCATCACATCCACTTTTTAATCATGTAGATGATATGAAAGGTACGTTATCTAAATTATTTTAGTGATTAAAAATACATTATGAAGTGACATTTCATATTTAAAATTAACAAATATCTCCACCATTCTCTCCCTTATCTTTTTAAATTCAATATTCAAATTTCAAAATTTATCATTCGCAAGTCTTTTTCATATTCAATTTTCAAATTTCTAAATTTGTCCGTTCACAAGTAGAGGACAAATGCATGTTGAGACAAAGGGCGAGGTATGGAGGACTGCTTAAGGAGGTTGAGGGTGATGACATATGGAAGTGATGATGGAGGTGGAGGGCAATGATGTGTGGAGGCGGCAATGAATGAAGGAGGGAGAGGGTGGCGGTGCGTGGAAGCGAAGGTGAAGGAAGGCTCATAGTGGCAGGGAGGCACGCACGTGAAAGGGGAGGCAGAGGGTAGCATGGACATGAAGGCGGGGTGGAGGGCGGCGCTTGAATCGGAGGTAGAGGATGACTTGTGGGAGGCGGAGGGCTGCAGCCTGCGGAAGTTGAGGATGGAGTGCTTCACTACAAATTTTACTAGTTTTATTATTGATTAGTATTTTACATAGTTGATTGACATGTTGCTTTATTTTATAAATTTATAATTTTATTTTTACACACATTGCATTCTAGAAAATAATCCACAAAATACTGATTTTCCTTTTTGCAGGCCATTATATAAAATCTACTAAGAGAATAAGCATTATATTAAAATCATTGATTGAGAACATAAAAATAAATGATATGTTACTAATTAATCTTTCATTTCATTTGATTAACCTGGTATTGAGAATTATCTCCAAAATCCTCGCTAATTGTTGGGCTCTGAAATGTCAGACTTGAACCCTCCATCCCAATGTGCCTTTCTTCATGCTAGAGGCATTGTTGATACCTTTGTCGTTACATCAGAGGTTATCACACATTGGAGCCCAAGCAAAATGAAAGCGAATGTTCTTAAAATCGACCATGTCCACTGCGCTGCACCTGACAGGTTGCCCAGCAAAAATTTTCTGAGTGGATCTTTGCGTTCCTTAAAACCATAGCAATGTCAATCAAAGTTAACAATTCGACTTCGAGCTTCTTCAAACCCTCTTGCGGGGTTAGACAAGGCGACATCGTATCACATCATACTCTTCTTTAACACTATCAACATCCTTGGTGGCATGCTCCAAAACCAAACTGACTGAGAGATTTAAAATCCCTGGAGAAGAGCACATCATCGCAGACATGTGTTTCATGAATAGCATCCTCGTATTTGCAAAGTTTGACGAAAGGGCCATTAGAAGTCTAAACTTCACTCTTAAATTCTTCTCTGAGAGCAAAATAAACCGATAGTGAATTTGTTAAAAAAATTAGGGATTTTATCACTTGTGCCCCTCTGAGATATCCCACTATCAGTTATACCCTTATCTTTTTGGTAATATCAGTTGTGCCCCTAACTTCTTGCTCCGTCACCAGTTGTGCCCTTCCGTCAGATTGACCGTCAAAAAATTAAAATAACCATGGTTTATTCAAACCATGGTGTGGTTAAGAAGGGTATTATGGTCCATACCCTTCATCTTCTTCCTCCTCCATTTGCTCTTCTTCCTTCTCTTCATAATTTCTCTCTCTTACTAACTGAGCACAATTCTCCAGGGCCGTGGGCAACACCCAGCCAGTGCTTTCATTGAGGGGATTGGAATCGAGAGCCATAACCTGCAAGCTGGTCAGCCCATTGAAGAAATCAAGCCGAGGTACACGTACTGTAACCCGGACAATCCACTGAAGGAAAGGAGTGGCCCCGTGAAGTTGTTCCTCTGCATCCCAATGTTGGCGAGCATTGATAGCTTGTTGAAGCTCTGCGGCAGAGGGCCATTTAGCCCCAAACCTTGAACTTGGATCTGGCTAACTCTAGACCCAGAGCAGAACACATGCGGCCATTTGTTGCCACATGGATCTTGATCCTCGATGGGCCATTCAAAAAGCTTCGGCTGGGAGGAGGCGGCGCGGGGCAGGGGCGGGGGCAGGGGCAGCGGCGGGTTGGGAGGGGGCGGGTTGGGAGGGGGCGGCGGGCTGGGAGGGGGCGGGGCTGGGAGGGGGCGGGGCTGGGAGGGGGCAGGGCTGGGAGGGGCGGTGGGCTGGGAGGGGGCGGGGCTGGGAGGAGGCGGGGCTGGGAGGAGGCGGCGCGGGACAGGGGCGGGGGCAGGGGCAGCGGCGGGCTGGGAGGGGGCGGGGCTGGGAGGGGGCGGCTCAGGGGAGGGAGCACAGGGACGGGGAGGCGATGGGGCTGGGGAAGGGGTCGGGGCTGCAGGCTGGGAGGGGGCGGCGGGCTGGGAGGGGGGGCTGGGAGGAGGCGATGCGGGGCAGGGGCTGGCAGGGGCAGCGGCGGGGGCGGCGGGCTGGGAGGGGGCGGGGCTGGGAGGAGGCGGCGCGGGGTAGGGGCGGGGGCAGAGAGGGAGGAGGAGGAGGAGCTGGAGGAGGAGGAGGAAGAGGATGTGCAAGAGGAGGAAGAAGAAGATGATGTAAAATGACCTCCTAACCTTTTTTTAAAGTAATTCCGCCTATGTCCTCAAAGTTAACGTCCGTTTGCACTGTGGATGGACGGATTCTAACCCGAGGGGCACAACTGACAAAATAACAAGAAGTAAGGGGAACAAAAGATATTACCAAAAAGATAGGGGCATAACTGATATTGCGATATCTCGGAGGGGCACAAGTGATAAAATCCCAAAAAAATTAAACGCGAAACGTCACCAATAGCAAAATTAAACACAAATTCGGAAATATGAATGAATTGAATCAAAAGAAAATTCAAACTCAAATCTGTCAGAACTTCAACACTACTTGTGAACGAACTCCAGTAAAAAAAATCAAGTAGTATTATTTGTGAAATTTTCCGTCTTTGAAACAAATATTGGTCCAATTCTTCAAATCCCCACGCAAAAAAATAACTAATATTGAAGTCCAAATTTAGCATATCGGTTCAGTAGAACATACAGAAGCCATACTCATGAACCGATCTAAAAGTTAGAGGTCTCTTCTATGATAAAACTGCAATATGCATTCAGTTCATTCACAAGCTATATTGCATCCACTGTTTCGGACAAGCTTATAAACAACATTGTCGAAAATGGGGGAAAAGGAGATGTAATCCTCTGTTCGAACGAAATGGATAGGGGAGGTGGAGATCCAGTAGATCTCTCAAGCAAATCGAGTGATACATTGAAAGAAATGCATAACCAAATCGAGGGTAAAAACGATAGCAAACAGTGGATTCGGAAAAAATACTTCTAGAATTAAGAGAATAGGAGAACCTGCGGTAAATGGGAAGGATGTGGGCTCCTGCCAAGGAGTCACTTCACGGGGAGGCGGCGAAGGCGGGGGCTCTAGGAGGAGCAGAGGCAGCCGCAGCCGCGGATGCGGTGTGGGGAGGAGGGGAGGTGGCACAAGGAGGTGTTGTGGAGAGGAAAGGAGGCGGCGAAGGCAAGGTGGTCTGGGAGGACGAGGCAACAACAGCTTCGGAGGCGGGGCGGGGAGGGGAGGTGGTGGGGTTCCGGAGGAGAGGCAAAATCGATGGCCTGGGTTGGTGTTGCTGGGAGACATAGGTCGGGGTCCGTAAAAAAAAAGAGGCTTGTTACGTGTACCGTTTTTTTAGCAGGGCATGAATGCAAAGATAAAAAAACAAAACGACACGAATTTTAATAAAAATGTCAATTCAGAAGATGTCAGAAGTGGGATTTGAACCCACGCCCTCTCACGAGGACCAGAACTTGAGTCTGGCGCCTTAGACCACTCGGACATCCTGACTTGATGCTCTAGCGTATAAATGTGTTAAATTTAGAGTAAAAAAAAAGCACTACATTCGTAAACAAATCTACAATGATATATTGATACTGTAAAATACATTTATTGTAGAATTCGAAAAGGATATGATGGTACTCTAAAATACATTTACTGTGGATTTTTATTATACAACTACATGTATAACAGATGAAGTTTTAAGAAAAATGGCATCCAACTGAGAATTGGTGTTCAAGTGTATCAATATGTTTCATGTATTTAAATTCCACTTAAAATGTGATCTTCTTGACTTCAAACGTGCACTGAGGTATCCCATAAGATTATCGTAGATGAGACGATTAAATGGAACATGGATAACATAAATGCATGTATACTGAAATTTGCATTAAGATAAACTGTGTCTAAACTTTTTAGACTCATACTATATTGCATTAAGAAATATTCAAACCAGTACTGTAGAGTTGTCTCAACCTCAACTCTAGCAAATCGTTTAGCTTTAGGAATATATAATCCAACAACCGTAGCAATACCAGTGACAATACCACAGTAGGCATCGAAGCCACTAAAAAAATATCTTCTTCCATCTCTCTAAATCCCTTCTCCACCAGCAAGGATTCTCCAAACATATTAGGTTTTGTCCATCTTACAGTTCTTCTGGTAAGTTAGAATCAACTTCCTGTCAAACTTACACTAATTTCACCTGTCACTGCAAATTTGATCCATTCTATCCAATTACCCATCCAAAATAACATCTCTAAAGTTCTAAACTTCATGCAGAACCTATTTCAGAACCTCTCCAAACTTTCTGTCAAACCCAATGACTAAGAAAACATTAACATCATTAACCTACTTGGAGCAAATCCAGGCCCCTTATTTTATGTTGAGGTACTCCGAGAGGTGATCCTCTGTTCCATCATAACCATCGTCGCCGGAGGAAGCCCTGGAGACAGATGTGAGCATCCGATGTTCATTGGGGGAGAAGCCCCAATTGGGCCTGTTTTTATAAGAGAAACAACCATCATCCCATGCCAACTGCTCACGTAATTATCATCTACTGCTTTAGATTTTGTTTTAAACTTGTATTTAATTTGGGCATCCACGAGAATCTTCCATTAATCATGTGTAAACTGGGGGTTGAATCTTCCAAATGGATTCATCTCCAAAAAAACTGAACCCTGATAATAGAGCTAAGATGACAAACACTAGGACACACTTAACACACAGTTGACTCAAGTCCACTGCACATTACACATATGACAGGGATGCCAACGTTTTCTTTTCAAAGGTAATGCCACATGGAGTTTATTTCTTTAACCTTCAGAGGAACATACAAGATTAACGAAGATGGCGGAGGAGAAAGTAAGAGAGATCAACATAGAAGGACAAGGAAAAGAAGCATTGTTGTCCGTCATAGGAACTAATCACCTCAGCTAATAGTGAAGAACATCACGAGACCTCACTCTCGAGGGCAAGTCGACAGATGACAACAAAAAATAAAAATAAATCTCACAAAGGAGACAGATCGGGGAAGCTGCATTTGAGAACAGAGTAACATCATATATAGGATAAGGTAGAGTATACTTGTGGAAAGCATATCTCCGGAGCTTGTGGTGCGATATCAATGCCGCCATAGTTGACGTAGGCATTGATTGATGGCATTATTTTTGTCGAGGTGTTGGTAGTCGATCTTCTTCTTGACGCATGTGATCAGTGCGCACGCGGGTCCATCCTTTTTTTGACACTCTTGCAGCAACTTAACCAATTGGTCCCTGATCTCATTCACCGCATCAGTTAATGTTTTGCCCACGGGAAGGGGATTGCTCCTGAAAGACCTCCACCATTCTGCACGTTCGTTAGGAATCGTCACACACAGACGTAGGAAGCGCAAAGGAACGGCAAAAGAAAACTAGAGAGAGGGGGGGGGAGGGAGGGAAGCAACAAGACCCATTTACTCTGAAATCTGTACGAAACAATTGTGCATACGCTTGCCATTCTCTCACCTCTGAATGCGGGGAAACCTCGGGCGTCGATCGTGCTGAGAGTCGAGAGGAGCACGAGGCACAGCAGCAGTGATGCTGTGCCGAGAGAGGAGGCCCTCATGGACGCCATGGCTTAAAGGGAGATGGAGTGCTGCTCTCTGTTGTGTTTATCACACAATATGCGCAGCTCGTCCTTATATATAGCTATCGTATCAAGTGGTGCAGTGTGGAAACTAAGAAAGAAGCTTGAATCTCGATGCATACAGCGAAGCTTCGAGTGAGGCTCTCGAGTGCGGGTATAATGCGCCCTATCTTTACGTGTCGAAATTTGATACAAATGCAACGAAGCATCGGGTGAGGTTCCAGCCACACTGCGTCGCACATGGCCATGATCACGGATGTAACGAGTGCCACACAGTGTCGCAGTCGTACTGTCGAAAGATATGGGTTCTTATCCCTAATCGAGCTCTCCTCCGTTCGTTTCCTACATGGAAACGTCGATCAGATCATTTGTTAGTTCTTCCGACCTAGATTAGTTATAAACACTTGGAATCACATGCTAACATCTATGTTTGGAAGAGAATCAACCTTCGTTACATGATAACTGCTCACGTGATTAACATCTAACCACCGAAATTGATGCAGACACTACAACAAAATTGAGTTTTAGTGACGGTTTTTCAAAATCCGTCACTAAATTAACCGTTGTTAAACATATATAACGGAGATATTATTCGTTGCAACATAATTTTTTGCACTCGAAATTAGGGACGAATATCATATATGTCGTTATATTATTAGCAACGGTCCACATAGCGATGCTTTTCCGTTACTATTTTTCAAAATTCTGATTAATTGTCACTAAATTTTGACCTAAAAAAATAGCGATGATTAATTGATATTTTACAAAATAACAACGGATAAAGCGTCGCTATATTGATCGTTGCTAATGATATAACGACAGATACGATATTCATTGATAATTTCGAGTACGAAAACTCATTTCGCAACGAGTAATTTCATCGTTATATATTTAACAACGGCTAATTTAGTGACGGATTTTGAAAAAAAAACGTCACTATAGCTCAATTCTGTTGTAATGAGATCTGTTATAGACAAGCATTCTTGTTGTGGCATCCCGGATTCGATTAACGGAAGCATATATAATCTAGTGCTTATACATGCGCTTCGCGACGACATAATATTTTTTTCTTATAGATTGTAAACAACAACTACATATGGTGAGAAGGCATGAAGCTATATGAGAAATTATTGATAAACTATTAGGGGGTATTCGTTTGGAGGATAACGGGGAATGGAATAAGGGGAATAAGCCCCCAACACGCTTCCCGTGGTACGACTATTCCCCATTATTTCATCTTATTTCACTCTTATTCCTATCTTTATCCCACCTTACATACCTTTATTTCACCTTATTCTCCTTATTCTTATCCTCCAGCCGAACGGAGAATAGACCCTTATTCCCCTTATTCCCCATCCTTATTCCTGCTTATTCTCCTACCGAACGGACCCTTAGTGGATTTATAAATATTTGATATATCTGAACTATTAATTAATCAGAGTAGTTATCGAAAAGGTTGGCTGAGTAAGAACTTCATGTCAATAAAGCCAAAATTTAAGGGGATGAGAAATAGGCAATGTATCGTACTAATAAAACCACAAAATAGACACTAATGCAATTTTAAATAATCATTTAAAATCCAAATACACTTCAACATTAGTATTACATGGCTAAAGAATTTAATAACATATGAGCTAACCTAATTAGCATAAGAAGCTAAAATGAGGAATGCATTTCTTATTATCATATAGACATGATGAAAACAATATATATATATATATATATATATATGAGGTAAATGGGGCTGCCCCCAGGGAGTAGCCAACTTCGCTACTCCCACCCCTATTTTTCACTCATTTTTTTATTTTTTTGGAAAATAAAAATTTGTATATTCATCATTATATCCCTCTCACATTCTATTAAAATTTCGTCAGAAACAGACTCCTACGGTCTCCATCCAAACATGGTCGATTTAAAAAATCCTACGACCGTTAAAAAAATGACGTCTGGATGGAGGGCTTAGGAGTTTCTGTTTCTGACGAAATTTTAATAGAATGTGAGAGGGATATAGTGATGAATATACAAATTTTTATTTTCCAAAAAAATAAAAAATGAGTGAAAAATAGGGGTGGGAGTAGCCAAGTTGGCTACTCCATGGGGGCAGCCCCATTTTACCCTATATATAGGGTAAAATGGGGCTGCCCCCAGGGGGTAGCTAACTTAGCTACCCCCGCTCCATTTTCTCCATGTTTTTAGTTTTTTTTTTTTGAAAATTTCTTCCATGAATATTCATCACTATATCCCTATATTGTGTCATTAAAATTTCGTGTGAAACAGAGACTCCTACGGCCTCCATCCAGACAGTCATCTTTTAACGGTAGCAGGATTTTTTAAATCGACCCCGTTTGGATGGAGGTCGTAGGAGTCTCTGTTTCGCGTGAAATTTGAATGACATAATATAGAGATTTAATAATGAATTTACACGGTTTTAGATTTCAAAAAAAATAAAAAAAATTATGAAAAAGGGGTGGGGAGCTAAGTTAGCTCCCCCTAGGGGGCATACACATTCTACCCATATATATATATATATATGTATGTATATATATGTATATATATGTATGTATATATATGTATATATATGTATGTATATATATATGTATATATATATATATATATATGTATATATATGTATGTATGTATCTGCAATTCTGCAAATAGCATTAAAAAGTAGGTGCACCTACATTATCAGATTTATTATGTATTTCATGTTGCATAATTTTTAAAAAAAACAACCTTACGTCGTTGATGCATGCATGCCATGAAGCATAAGACAAATGCTATTATATAAGCATGTAAAATCCAAACATATCTTGATGCATGGTAATAATACATGAATGATATAACAAATAACATGAGATAATGGAGTTAACAAAGGAAGTTAAAGTTAATATAAAAATTAAATATGTGTATCTGAAACTTCCACAATTAGACAAGAACAAACAAATGTGTATGTGCGAAATTTCTGTATTTATCATGTATTTCATGTGTTATGCTAAAAAAACCAATTACGTTGTAAAATGGTTCTCATTATGAAGTATAGAATAAATATTATTAAATAATTATGCAAAATCCAAACTCAACTTAAACTTACTCTTTTATACAGGAATGAAGCGACAAATAAGATATGGGATAATGCAATTAATAGATGGAGCTAAAAATAGGTCTATTTTTGTTGCATAAAGAGAATGAAAAAAGGGTCTACTTCTAGAGCCATATAAAAATGATTGGACGGTTGATGTTGTGGGTCCAACAAAGGAGATCCTTCTATATGCACTTCGAAGGGAGTAGGTTGCACGGACAACACATGATTATTATTATTTTTGGAAAGCCAAAAATGATCATCTAAATGTACCTTGGAGATGATAGTGAAGTTACATGACGATGCTGATAGTTGATGGTTTTGTGAAGATCAATATAGGAGAGAAGACATCAATATGCATGTTAGAGAGATTATGTGGCATATGTGAGTTATTATATGTAGCTATTCAATATGATGATATGATTCAGAGATCATAAATTTCTCAGCTTACAGTTATATTACTATGAATCGGAAAATATGTCAGAGATAATGACCACCACAGTAGCTCTCAGAGATGGTCATGAACTAGCCATCAGATATGGTGGCGTCATCAGATATGACCCTGAAACATACCATCAGATATGGCAATCATCAGATATGATTGAGAGGACTTTGGGTCCGCATTCTGTATACACACAGGCTTTGGGCCGTATGCAGGGTGTTCTTTCACCTTTGGGGTTGTCTACGCGTACGACTAAGTTTGTTTCAGTGTTCATGGACTTAGTACGTTAGCCACAGTGGTGTTGTTATAACAGCTAGAAAAAAGAAAATTTTCATTTCAGCAAGATTTTCAATAGCCATTTACCAAATTTAATTTCAGTTTGCCAGTTTGATATTTCAATTTCTGTATAACACTAATATTTTGCAAAGCTTCATTTTTTCCTTTATGAAATTGCCCTATTATAGCATTACATTTTATTTCAACTAGCCAACAAAGTTATTTTCAAAATAGCCGATACATTCTCTTATCAAAATGCTTGAGATCTCCTCACTGGGTCTAAGCTCATTTAGAGTTTAGACTCAACCCTCTATTATTAAATATTATTTACAGGCACACCTGAGAAGGAGCTATAGGAGACGAGAAGGAGTTAGGTCTTTTGCTGGAAGTTGGGTCCTTCACTCCATCTCTGTGATATTGAGGCAAATTTTTGTACTTCAGGTAAATAGTTAATATCCTGGAAGACTTGATGTTTTTGTGAAGTTAAAGGGTTGTATCCGAGCTCATGACAGTAGCTGACAGTTGTATATAAGAAACAATGGAAATGTGTTTGATGTTACAGATGCAGATAATGACTTGGATGGTTGTGTTAGAGAATTATGTGCATTTGCTTATGGAAAGTTTCATATGAATTTTCAGGTACAGGGTAGCGCTTGGGAGTCCATAATATAGAGGAATTGTTGTCGATTTTTTTGGATACGCTTATTGTTGAGATGATTGGACGTATTAAATGTCGCGCTCGTCTCGGCTAGCGGGGCGGGTCGTGACACACGTTCTCAAATTTTCATGGTATAACTCATCAATTTGATACCTTTATAATTTGAACAATTTTAAATGCCTTCTTAATTCTTATAAAGATATACCACAATGCTTCTCCTCCATTTTTTAGGTACTTTCTTACTTCTTCAAATAACATTGAATAAATTTTTGAGGCAAGTCAAAACCCATTCACCTGGAACTCCAAACTTCTATAGGAATATCATCAAATCCGCCCATTTCCCATGGTTTCATAACCTTTAAAAAACCTCCTCCACTTCTTTCCTTTTTATCTGTCTATAGCTTTCACGATTCATGAAATATTCATTACTAGTAAGATCTCCCAAAGTAATCTTTTTATTCTTTTCAACTATGAAAAGCTTATGAAAATATTACTTCCATCTAATCTCTATATTCTTTTGCGTAACAAAAACATGTCTTTCATTATCTTTGATGCATCTCACTCGAGAAAGATCTTTGGTCCTTCTTTCTCTTGTTTGGGCCATTCTGAATATATTTTTATGGCCATCATTCGAGTCAAGTTTTTTGTACAAAACTTCACAAAGCTCTCTACTTGGCTTCACTTACAGCCTTCTTTGGTGTCCTTTTATATTGATATCAAATTATTTGCATGTTCCACTTCGGTCACTATCGCGCGAAAGAACCTAGTATACATAGGTCAGTGATAGGTTTCGCGTATAGAGTGATTCATGGGTTCCTTGCTTTCCAACAGATTTGCATGTCCATATGCATGTGAATTGTTTGTTGAAAACATATGAGTTATGTCTACGTTCTATCATGTCAATGCCATTAAAACATTGCCAATGTACTTCTGAAATCTTCTGAAAATTCAATTTAAAGTCGGCAAACTTTAAATAAAATAATCCTTGATAAAACTAATCTTCATTAGAGAAGGAAGTAAAACAACGACATCTTATGGACAAGCTATCTAGGATGATGAATGAGCCAAGACCGCGGGGGTATATTTCTTTAAGACCACAATGACATATTGTTCATCTCTCTTGAAAGATGTGTGATCCCTCGATAGCTGCTATTACTAGGGTTCTGGACCGCGTGTTGAATTACATGATGGTACTAGGTTATGTTTGAAACCGGTAGCTGATATGTTTACTTTTTCATGTGAATGTGCGGGCAAGCTTTGAGGCAAGACAGGAAGCGTAGGCGTGGGAAAGAGAGAGGTATCTCAGCCACAAACTAGTATCTTTAGATGATGACCATGGGATCTTCCCCTCTACCTCTTGGTATCCTTATGTATTAGTCAGGTGGCTATAGGCTTATAGTAATTGGTTTGAACTTGTCTACACAGAAAAGATTAAAGAGGGAGATGCGTGACAAATTGATCGAGGCATAGTCATCTATGCTGGTGGGATTAAAGTTAAGTCTATGGTGTTTTACTCTATGAAAGGCGCTTAAGGAAAACGATTGCTGACAATGACATCGGAATAGGGATGCAATCTGATGTGGATATATATATGTATCCGTCCGCAAGTGGATACGGATATACATTTTCGGATTTTAACGGATACAAATACATATACTAGTTTTTAATTTTTTCGCGGATATGGATTCGGATACGGATAACATTGTAGATTTTTTTCGGATACAGATACGAATGCAGATGTATATATTTTCGCGAATACGGATATAGATATTCGTATTATCGAGTCACATGGACATCTATGTTCTAATATAGATCTCCTGATGGACATATATGTAAAATTTTATATAAAAGACATAACCGTCCAGAGAATCCCACGCCCAACATGCCCTGCATTTCCATGTCTATATTTACTGTATTTAATTGGAATACGAAACGACATGTATTGTGTTCCCGTTTCTCTCCCGAATCCCCATCTTTTGCATGCAAAATATACCATATCACCTTTATCTTATTAGTTGATTACAATGTTACGGTATTACTTATATTTTGAAAATATTTCAATTGAAGGAAGACATAGGTATGCCATCATACAAAATTATTATATGCTATTCAATTTATTTCATTCAATATTTTAATATATTTTTCTTATTTATTATGTAACATTGTAAGTTTATTGAATTTAGGATTAGTCATCCATCAATTACAAGTTCGTAAAGACATCATTTCTAATTAAAAGTATGAGGAGGTACTTAATATTTATAGGATAATCCGTATATGTTTCTTAAATATCTGTATCCGAATCATGATTATCCGATTCTGAATCCGTCTCCATGTTTAATGATACGGTATTTAATTTTCGATATCATTGTGATATCTAGGGGTGTCAGAAAATTCTCAGGTTCGATATTCGCTCAGGTCCGGCTCGCTAAAAGTTTGATTCAGATTCGATTCGGAAATAAACGAACCGAACCTGAACACAAGTTTGGGTTCGATTAAATAAACAAACCGAACCTAAAAATCATAGGTTCGCTCAGGTTCGATTCGTTAAAAGCTCGATAAACATACACATATACATATTTACAAATCATTATCAGTAGAAGTGGCCCTTATTTTGAGATAAGTGGATTTTGTCTAAGGATAAGTGACATTTGTCTAGAGATAACTGAATATTTACGTGATAAATAGGTTTTATCTCAGTAAAAACTATCCAAAAATAAATAGTCACATCATGGTTACAACATCCATCATATATGTGCCTAGTACTTTTCCCTTCTTTATCTTCGAATCAATGTAACACGTACAAACATTACTTGTCGAATATCTCCACATTATTCTTACTCCTTATCCCTATCTGAACATATATAAAAATATATTATAATCATATTTTTTCAAAGAGATGAATCCTTATTGATCTATTTTTTTAAAAGATGAAGATGTGTTAGATAAAGAAAAAAACTAAATGAATATTTATTCTAATTGCAAACAAACATATATTTCCATTTCTCTTCTCTTCACTCCCTCTTATTAGATAATTCTTAAGTTCGGTATTCTCTTAGGTTCGATTCTTTTAAAATGAGGTTCGATTTGGATTCGATTCGAAAATAAACGAACCGAACCTGAACACAAGTTTAGGCTCGCTTAAATAAACGAACCGAGCCTAAAAAATATAGGTTCGCTCAAGTTCGGTCCGTTTACACCCCTAGTGATATCCGTTTCCGTATCCCTATCCATATTTTAAAACGGATAAGAATATGGTAATACTTATATCCGTATCCATATCCGTATCCATCCATTTGCATCCCTACATCAGAAGCAACTACATGTAGCTGATGTCTTTCCAATAAAGCCCTTGGCTTGCATGTTGTTGTACATATATATTTTAAAAACTTAAGATTCGCAAAGAGATGCTCAAAAAACTTCCAGTGGTGTGAGACGGATGGTGATGTTTTTACAGAGATCTTCTTACTCTTCATCAATGAATTAACGATTCGTTCACATTTTATCCATATGCATGTAGCATCATGTAACATCAACCTTGTTGTGATTTATTTCTTCAAATTCTCCAAAAATGACTCGCATAAGGTGTCATTGTTAGAATTGTTTAGGCGAGCATCGTCTTATTAGTTCCTTAAATCGATCCCAAGAAGCATGGACATATTCTCCATGGTGTTGAAGGTGGTTATTAGGATTTCACAAAAGCTCAAAATCAAGGACCTGTAAGCTTCCATTTCAACAATATGCTCGTATTTGTTCAGTTTGCATTATTTTACTACTTTATATCACGAAAACTTTACAGACTTTATCGTTTTTAAATTTTTATGGCTAAGTTACATTCTCTGTGAAGACTTTTTCTTCCCAAATCGAAAAACACTGAGGGCCTGTTTAGTTATTGGGTTGGACTGGGTTGGGTTGGACTACACCGGTGTAACCCTCATTCCAATCCTCTCAATCCTCCTCACAATTTACTATTCACAGGGATACAGTTTATTATTCACAGGGGTACCTCTGTTGGAAATGCGAGCCCACGGCGAGCCATTATGCAATAAATGTTATTGCACATATCATTCCCTGATCTGAAATGAAGAATGAATAATTTGTATAATAGGTCCCTTAGTACAATTAGGGTTATGTACCATGGCCATCTTAATAATCATACAGTTGTTGATTCAACTATTGAATCATAGAGGCTGGTGCTTGGATGAATATCTAAAGAGTTAGATTGAGGACTTATCAAGCACCGTCAAATGATTATTAAGAGATGATCTCCAGCCTGAGTAGGAGATGGCAATCCTATCTCTGAAGGCTGATATCTGACCGACCTCTTGATGCAGGTCTTCTGCATAGGAATAGAGATTCGGAGGTGTCAGATTAGTTAGGTCAAAGAGTTGACTTAACGAAGATCGAGATAACCAAAGTCCTATATCATAAGCTGTCATGATATAGGCACGCATCCTCTGACCGGAGACAGATGTGTTGCTATATGTCTAAGTATGTACATTTGGCAGACCAATAGGTTGATGACCTAATCAAGGTCTATACACCGGCGCGTTGGTGTGCATATAAGGGCATATGAGTAATACGATCTCTCAAAGGGATCATACAGGTTCAGTTACTGAACCGGAAGACATGAGCTCACTCATGAGATATTGGGATGAATCAAATTCCATGCGCATGGTCGTCTCGCTTTAGAAGCTTGACTGAATTTGTAGGTTTGATATATACTTTTAGTATATGATCAAGACCTAGGTATGATATACACTTTTGGAAAGTGTATGATCCATACCAACTCCCAATGATCGAATGAGAAACTTACTGATAAAACCATGAAGTAGACAGTATAAAGTTGATCCGATACTTCGGGTTTAGTCTGAGTCTTCCAGTATGCAGGATGTACAGGTATTGGGAATACCTGAGGGTGATTTGATCATAAACGATTGTATAACCATGACGCTTCCATTCCCAGGGAGTGATGAAACGGGTCTGGATTTTAGTGACTCCTCTCATTAGAGAAGTGATCTGATCTTGGTCCAAGTGTTGGACATTGATCTGAATGTGATTCAGATACAATGAGAAGATTAGATTTACGGTCTTGATTTAATCAAGCATCTATGAGAGGCCCGCGATCTGGATTTGAGATATGATCTCAATATCCATGTCACTATACGTGGAACAATACAATCGCCCTGTCCTTATCTCCAAGTATCTGCGGAGAGATTGCATTATTCTTGAAGGGTTCAAGAATAATTCCATAAGATCTAAGCAATGAAGAAATAATGATTAAATGTGATTTAATCATCTTGATGTGTGAAGAAATTATCCAATTTAATTAAATGTGATTTAATTAATGTGGATAAGAATAATATGGATAGAAATATCCAATTATTCATAATATATTATAAATGTGATTTATAATGTATTAGAGAGAGCTAATTATAATTTATATGTGTTGATTAATTATTATGTGTATTGGATACACATTGTGTAATTAATTAACAATATGAATTATATGTTGTTTTGGGTTGTGAATATGATTCACAATTTTTTCCATGGCAAGAATGCAATATTCTCAAAGATAATTGTGAATTATTTTTGGAGAATAAAACCCAATAAATTTGTTGCAAATTAATAGGAGAGAAATCCAAGGAGATATGCAATCTCATGGAAATCCATGAGATTGCTCTCCATTGGGAAACAAGTGGGCGGCACCCAATTCCTATATGGAATGGGTGGCCGTCCCCTCTTGAATGCACATGGAGATTTGATCTCCATGTGTATTCTCTCCTTATTTGTTGGGATGATTTAGGAATAAATTATATTTGATTTTGTCAAATATATTTTGACCTAAATTTGTTGCTTTTGACAACAACAATCTTGGCCATTGGATTGACACAAATCAATCTCACCCATTGATTTTATGTGTCCCATGGATTGAGATCCATGGATCGCAAAACCCTATAAATAGAGAGGCATACTATGCTCTCTACTTACATGCAATATTGGAGCTCTCTCTCTCCCTCATTTCTTCATACACGCCAGCCCTCTCTCCCTCTATTGTTGGTGGCCGTCCACCATACCCTAGAGAAGGGAATCGTCGTCGCCATCGCCACCGCGCTGCCGCTTCGACGTTCTTCGGTTCTCCGTCTTCTTGGAGAGTTTCTCTCACGAAGGAGACGTTTGATCTCGTGCGACGAGATCAGGAGCAACCACGCTTGGATCATCTTCTTGGATTGCGAGGACAACGCGGTTCATCCCCGCGCTCGCAAGCGGTCTCGCCGACGATCGGACTTGAGACAGGAGGTCTCTTTCTTTAGAGACTTGATCAACCACGCTTCAAGAGGTATTGCATTATATTTGTTGTGGTTATAGATGAAACGATCTGATAATGGTTCTCGGATCATGTGGTTTCATCGAATAAAATTTTTTAAATTCCGCTGCACCGAACAACTAGTGCGACTAGTCGTTCTTCATCGTATCCGATACGACGATCACGCTTCCGTGATGCGCTTGAGGATAATTTCCTTATCCTTCAAGTGGTATCAGAGTCTTAGGTTGACGGTTTCGAATATGATTCGAAAAACCGAAGACGACTTGGGTTCGTTATGGTCGCGAAAGTTTTTTATCGCATTTGATTTCGCAGATCTGTTTAGTAAATAAATTCGGCACTGTTTAAATTGTTTAAACACGAATTTAATACTTGGATTTTGTTCCCCATTAAATAAGGAAACCATAGGATCTGAGTTTACGTAAATCGGATTTCGTATGCTCTAGATATGGTTGTTTTAATGAACATGTATGCACTGTTGCGGGAACTGTAGATCTGAACGTGATTAAAATGTTAATTACTGTTTAGACTTACCTCGAAATGCGTGTAACATCACTTGGGTTCTGTCCTAAATCAAATTAGCAATCTATTAAAATTGATTTTGTCTAATTTGGATTTAATATGATTGAGATATGCTAATTTTAGTAAGAAGGGGTCACTGCTGAAATTACAGTCCTAATCTAGAACCAAGTGATTGTCAATTAGTGAAATTAATTGTTAATTTCGTGAAATAATCATGAAAAATATTTGTGAAATATTTGAAGATGATTATTTACATAATTGACTTGGCCTCAACCAATTAATTGATTAGATTAGATCTAAATCTTAATTGGAAACACATTCATCAAACTTAATGTTTGATTGGTGATTGTCATTTAATCATTTAGTGAAATTAAATTGTTTAATTTCCTAGAATAATTGTGTATAAATATTTGTGAAATATTTGATGATAATTATTCCCTTAAATGACATTGCCTTAACCAATAATTGATTAAGATGTGATCTAAATCATAATTGGAAACCACAATCTTTCAAACTTGATGCTTGAATAGGATTTGGGAATTTGTCTAGCAAATTTCCTTATAATCAAAAATGTTTTGATTATTACTATATGGTACAATTTCGGTTGAAGAACCGATGATCATCTCAAGTACAAATTAATCAATTTGGCATTATCCTTTCCCGAGGCGGATATGGTGCCTAGTCGGAGAGCATTGGGGTTGCGGGTTGCAACGTATGTGGTCCGTCCCACTCTCGTCGGTACTGGCCATGACAGCGGGTAGGGCCGAGATAATGTCCGAGGGATTAAGATGCATTTTTCTAATTATTAAAATTCGAATTAATACGTATTTTGAGATATTACCATATATGTATTCAAGTAAAATAATCAAGTTTGATTGATTGAATTGGATTGATAATTAATTTAATATGATTAAGTTGATTATGTCCAATTGAAATACTCTAATATGATTAGAGCTAATAATTCCCTTGGAAGAATTAATTATGTGAATGTGATTCACGATAATTAATTAAAATTTGAATATTAGGTGGAGGATCACATAAGTGACATCCATGGTCTCCCGTCAAGGCGAAGGGTTCCGTCGCCAGGGATTGTATGTGGGAGACGCCTGTCCGAAGTGACAGCTCCTATATGCAAGCGCATCTGGATCGGGCTCTTTGCTTCTCGAAAGAGTAAGGCCGTATACGTAGTGACCCCAATATCGAATCCTCATATTATTGGGGCGATATTGGATTGCATATAGCGAGTACTATTCCTGTTGACGGTTAGTTCAATTAACGACGGGTCAACATCGCCTTAGGGGTGGTGGGCCCGGGTGTTAAAGACCGAATTGGGAAATGCAAGTTGGACTTGCAAAGCGGAATGTGTTCCTGCTTCTTTTTATCCGAGTTGCAGATTCTCATATTATTGGGATGTAACAAAGATAAGGAAGGAGATCCCAGATCTTGTTGAGATATAATGGTAAGTATATCTCTTACATTGAAAGTGATTAAGGGAATGAACTTTCAATGTTGACAAGGCAAGACAACTTTGATATAAAAATCCTAAATCAAAGTAAAATATATATATATATTTATATATTTATGCAAATCTCTTATTTCAGATAATCCTTCATTAAAACCCACTCAATAATATACTCAATAATAACCAGTGAAATATCTTGGATTGGACTCAATGATCCAGATATTGTACTTGCAGTTGAACACATAATGTATGTGGTTGCAATGTGCAAGTTTCCTCATAATAATGAGGAATGACAATTAAATAGATAATAGGACTACAACCCTAGGGTTTGTATGTCTCTATAGTCTTGATATCATCAAATGTACTTTGTAAGTATCATGTCGATGATGATCACAATTGTCATATAATCCTTATAAAATTAATGAAGATTTTCTGGCATACATATGTGCTCTTGACATTTAATCATGAGTGACATGGTTCTCTGCATTATGTAGAATGGTAGCTCTATAAAGAGATGATGTATTCAAATTGTTTGAGTACCTACCTGAACCTATGTTTTATAAGTTTAGATGGATGTAGATGATGAGTGTCATTATTCTATTGTCTATACTCTAGTCATTCATGAAGCTTCATAGTATTCATATTGTGTGAATCTAATGAAGCATAAATAAATGTTGAAATACTCTTATTTTGAATTCTTTTGAATTTATTGTAAGAGATCCTTAGTCTTAAGCAATGGTTGCTTATAGATAAAGGGAGCGCAATGGAAGCATGGGTTGGACCCAAGAAAGAAGGAAAGTCAAAGAGTTGACTGGACTTCTGTGACTTCCATATGACATCCAAAGAGTTGGATGAATGCCAATACTGCAATAAATTGATGTGTTGATAGTATGACTATCAAGTCTGTCTAGAATCCTTAGAAAAGGACTCGGATGGAGCATCAGAATAATATACATAAATCATTGAAATTGACTTTCTTATTTGATAAGATAAAGTCAAATAATTGTATCTCAATCTTCTGATGACATTTGCAATAGGTTGCATATGTTTTAGAAGACCAGAAAATTTGATCTTAAGGTCTATAATTATCAACATGGATATTAATGCAATTGTTGCAACAGTCTCTGCTGGATTGATAGACTTGTTAATTTCAGTGGGAGAGCCCTTAGTCGTAGAGAATGTCTCTATGACCTAGATATAAGAATACACTCATTGTTTGTTTCTAAATGTTGGAAATAAACATGAATTCTGAGATAGAACTATCATAAAGAGTTATGATGGATATATTTCAGATAGTAATCTAATAATCTAGTGGACTCCACTAAATTAGAAAAATCAATGAATGGTTCATTAATATTTCTAAATACTGAAATTAAAAACCTTTATAAGATCAATAGGAGGATGAAGATCATTTGACAATGATCTAGCATCGAGCCTTGGACATTTGTCTATCGATTTGATCAATAGACTAGTAAGAGATGAAACTTTAGAATGTCTAAAATTTCAAAACTTACATACTTATGAATATTGTCCAATACATCCTTCTTCGGGAATGGTGTAAGATGCCAAGGTATTCAGGATCTCATACATATTGATGTATGTGGATCATCTATATCATAGTAAACATTGTGGATATGTGATATCTATTGATGATTGTATGATATGAGATTTCTTCTCTTCACCTAAGAAACCTTTGAAATGTTCAAAGATTTCATTAATTTTGGTTTAGAACCAAAGTTTGAAGGAAGATAAAATGAATTTGATCTAATCTAGGTAGCAAGTACCTACTAGATAAATTCGAAGAATACCTTATGGAGATATGAATATCATTTCTATCTCAATCCTCCTATCACACCTTAACACAAAAGAGTTATAGGTAGATACAATTGGATCATGTGTGACATGATCTTATCAATGTTGAATAGCATAATTATCCCTTAGTTTCCAGGTATATATGTGTAGTAGAGACTACAATGTATATCCTTAATAAGGTTCCATGTATGTTGGAATCTAGCACTTGAGAGTGTTGCTTCATTAGGAAAATAAGGATGGTATTGAATACCTACTTTATGACCTTGAGATTCTTAAAATATCTCATCTCCGAGAATGTGATTCTTAGAGGTTGAGACTCTTGAGAATCAAGATGAAAATGAAATGTAGGAACTCATTTATAATGAGACTCCTAAAATTGGAAACTAAAAGGACAATTAAAGATGAAACATTAATACCTCTTCAAATGAGTTTGAGGATGGATTCCATGTGTTAGAGAAATCTGACAATGATCGAACTTCATGTGATGAAGCTTCTGAAGATCATAGCATGGATAGATGGATAGCAATAAAAGTCTAATGTAGACTTCATATACAAGTGTTGTATATGGACCCTCGAGGATCCACCTATATGGGTAAGGCCTGTAAAGGTGTAAATGGATCATCAAGAGACAGGGAACCTGGTGAGAAGGTAGAGATCTTCAAAGCACGGTTCGTAGCCATAAGCTACACACTGGAAGAGAAGACATTGCTTGCAATGAGACTTGCTCTTCGGTGACCATGCTTAAAACCGTCAGAATATTGCTAACCTTAGCTACACAACTTGACTATTGCATCTTCAAGATGTAAGTCAATATTGCATTCCTCTATGAATACCTCTTTGAGGATATTCACATGAAGTAGCCCCAGGGCTTCATGGTTGAGGAAAGCAAGGTGTGCAAGCTAAGGAATCCATCTATGGACTCAAATAAGCTTCTTGAAGTTGGATCATAAGATTTGATGAAATTATAAATGTTATGATTTCAGATAGAATCTTGATGAACCATATGAAGCTTAGTGGGAGTGCTTTTGTGTTCATCGTGCTAAATGTAGATGATATCCTAATCATTTAAAAATGATATAAGGATAATAATTAGTGTTTTATAATCTGGTTGTTCCATAACTTGAAATAAGATTTCAAAGATGCCTCTCAGATCTTAGTTTTGAAGTTGTTCAGAAGCAAAGAGAAGAGGATAATGGGACTGTCACATTTGTAGTACACCTTGGACATATTCTATTCGTAGAAATTCCAAGAAAGGCTTCTAACCCTTAAGATATGGTACTGACCTATCTAAAGGGATAACACCTCAAAGAGTTGAGGAAGTGAATGTTGGAACTACTTGTCCTTGGGCATCAGTTCTGAGAAGCCAAGTGTGTGCTAGATGTGTACAAAAGGCAGGTGGCTGCCATGCAGTGGGAGTAGTAAACTGTTACTAGTCCTACTATGGAAATAAAACACTTGGTTGCAGTAACAACAAAATCTTCATAGATGACAAGATTTTTTGAGATAGTGATCTCAAAGTCTTATCTTCAAAAGTTTAAGACTTTATAGATAGTGATCTAAAAGGTCTTAACTAAAGATACCTTAGGAGATAGAGATCTCCAGAAATAAGGATATTCTTATAAGGATTATGGAAATACTGGTTATGATAATTGTTAAGCTGTAGTGTCAAGGACACTATAACTAAACAGATTGAGTATTGGTTGCATAAGATGCAACATTCGCATTGGATGCGAGCACTGTTACTGGGGATATGCAAGTGCCGTAAAAGGACTTGGCGTAGTCTCGCGGGAACAGAGTGACTGATCAGCATACCTAGCTATTTTCCAAATAGCCTATGATTGTCACATGAGTGCGGGTTTAAATGATTAGCCCATTAATGGCTCTTTGGGCTAGTGGGAGATTGTTGGAAATGCGAGCCCACGGCGAGCCATTATGCAATAAATGTTATTGCACATATCATTCCCTGATCTGAAATGAAGAATGAATAATTTGTATAATAGGTCCCTTAGTACAATTAGGGTTATGTACCATGGCCATCTTAATAATCATACAGTTGTTGATTCAACTATTGAATCATAGAGGCTGGTGCTTGGATGAATATCTAAAGAGTTAGATTGAGGACTCATCAAGCACCGTCAAATGATTATTAAGAGATGATCTCCAGCCTGAGTAGGAGATGGCAATCCTATCTCTGAAAGCTGATATCTGACCGACCTCTTGATGCAGGTCTTCTGCATAGGAATAGAGATTCGGAGGTGTCAGATTAGTTAGGTCAAAGAGTTGACTTAACGAAGATCGAGATAACCAAAGTCCTATATCATAAGCTGTCATGATATAGGCACGCATCCTCTGACCGGAGACAAATGTGTTGCTATATGTCTAAGTATGTACATTTGGCAGACCAATAGGTTGATGACCTAATCAAGGTCTATACACCGGCGCGCTGGTGTGCATATAAGGGCATATGAGTAATACGATCTCTCAAAGGGATCATACAGGTTCAGTTACTGAACCGGAAGACATGAGCTCACTCATGAGATATTGGGATGAATCAAATTCCATGCGCATGGTCGTCTCGCTTTAGAAGCTTGACTGAATTTGTAGGTTTGATATATACTTTTAGTATATGATCAAGACCTAGGTATGATATACACTTTTGGAAAGTGTATGATCCATACCAACTCCCAATGATCGAATGAGAAACTTACTGATAAAACCATGAAGTAGACAGTATAAAGTTGATCCGATACTTCGGGTTTAGTCTGAGTCTTCCAGTATGCAGGATGTACAGGTATTGGGAATACCTGAGGGTGATTTGATCATAAACGATTGTATAACCATGACGCTTCCATTCCCAGGGAGTGATGAAACGGGTCTGGATTTTAGTGACTCCTCTCATTAGAGAAGTGATCTGATCTTGGTCCAAGTGTTGGACATTGATCTGAATGTGATTCAGATACAATGAGAAGATTAGATTTACGGTCTTGATTTAATCAAGCATCTATGAGAGGCCCGCGATCTGGATTTGAGATATGATCTCAATATCCATGTCACTATACGTGGAACAATACAATCGCCCTGTCCTTATCTCCAAGTATCTGCGGAGAGATTGCATTATTCTTGAAGGGTTCAAGAATAATTCCATAAGATCTAAGCAATGAAGAAATAATGATTAAATGTGATTTAATCATCTTGATGTGTGAAGAAATTATCCAATTTAATTAAATGTGATTTAATTAATGTGGATAAGAATAATATGGATAGAAATATCCAATTATTCATAATATATTATAAATGTGATTTATAATGTATTAGAGAGAGCTAATTATAATTTATATGTGTTGATTAATTATTATGTGTATTGGATACACATTGTGTAATTAATTAACAATATGAATTATATGTTGTTTTGGGTTGTGAATATGATTCACAATTTTTTCCATGGCAAGAATGCAATATTCTCAAAGATAATTGTGAATTATTTTTGGAGAATAAAACCCAATAAATTTGTTGCAAATTAATAGGAGAGAAATCCAAGGAGATATGCAATCTCATGGAAATCCATGAGATTGCTCTCCATTGGGAAACAAGTGGGCGGCACCCAATTCCTATATGGAATGGGTGGCCGTCCCCTCTTGAATGCACATGGAGATTTGATCTCCATGTGTATTCTCTCCTTATTTGTTGGGATGATTTAGGAATAAATTATATTTGATTTTGTCAAATATATTTTGACCTAAATTTGTTGCTTTTGACAACAACAATCTTGGCCATTGGATTGACACAAATCAATCTCACCCATTGATTTTATGTGTCCCATGGATTGAGATCCATGGATCCCAAACCCCTATAAATAGAGAGGCATACTATGCTCTCTACTTACATGCAATATTGGAGCTCTCTCTCCCTCATTTCTTCATACACGCCAGCCCTCTCTCCCTCTATTGTTGGTGGTCGTCCACCATACCCTAGAGAAGGGAATCGTCGTCGCCATCGCCACCGCGCTGCCGCTTCGACGTTCTTCGGTTCTCCGTCTTCTTGGAGAGTTTCTCTCACGAAGGAGACGTTTGATCTCGTGCGACGAGATCAGGAGCAACCACGCTTGGATCATCTTCTTGGATTGCGAGGACAACACGGTTCATCCCCGCGCTCGCAAGCGGTCTCGCCGACGATCGGACTTGAGACAGGAGGTCTCTTTCTTTAGAGACTTGATCAACCACGCTTCAAGAGGTATTGCATTATACTTGTTGTGGTTATAGATGAAACGATCTGAGAATGGTTCTCGGATCATGTGGTTTCATCGAATAAAATTTTTTAAATTTCGCTGCACCGAACAACTAGTGCGACTAGTCGTTCTTCGTCGTATCCGATACGACGATCACGCTTCCGTGATGCGCTTGAGGATAATTTCCTTATCCTTCAACCTCAACCCAATCCAATCCAGTTCAACCCAGCAACCGAACAGACCCTTTGGACATAAGATGTATCCTTAGATATCATGCACTTTTTTTTAAAATTCACGTCTTTTTATGATTCCTTGTCTCGTTACTTTTATGTTTGATTGAACATATGTTTAAATTTGTTATATTTTCCGCAAGACACTGCCCCTCTCTCATCTAGTGCACTTTCATTGGCACGTGATAAGAGAGTATGCATGCATACATGGACACAAATTGCCTCTAAATAAGGACACAACTTATTTATATCCTTTTTATTGGCTCATCGAGGATGGTCAACATTCCTTACATGGAATCTTGATTCACATGCTCTCCTATGTAACATCAAATCACAATTTTATCAGGTGATTGTTGCCTTTGCTTCCTATGCATCATCAAAATCATCAGTCTTTCCACCAACTTTGTTATGATTTGTACCCTCATCTCCTAATAGATAAATGAATTCATGCACTGAATTTCGACTAACTTACTTGTATCCTATTACTTTGAGTATATTCGAGTATTAACACGAGTCATATCCCAATATATTAAATATGTTTGAGATAAATATTCTATTATTTAGAAAAAAATGTAAAAAAATAATAACAAAGCTGTCCATCAATTCCTCCCAATTAGGGCTAATTATCGGGCCCGCCGAGCCGGACGTCGGCCCGAACCCGAGCCCGTTTATTTTTTCAGATTTCGAGCCAGGCCGCGACCCAAAAAATCTGGATGGACCAGCTCGAACCCGAATCCGACCCGAAGTTAAATGGGCCGGGTTCGAACCAAGCTGACCCAGTAGATTTTTCCCTTTAAAAACTTTTATTTTTTTTGAAAAATGCTTGATTCAACGGGTGATATGGAAATGTCTTTCTAAAAAACTCTTTTTTAAAAAAAATTGTGATAAATCTAAGAAATTCGACATCCCTATGGTATTTTGATTAAAAAAATTTGAAATGTTTGATTTTTTCTCTTCAAAAACTTTGAATTTTTCATATACATTTTATTTATTTTCAGAACTTTGAAATGTTGATGTATGGTAGTATCGTTGGAGAGTGGAGATAGGGATTGCGGGGGATTGGGCTAGGGTGGGCCATGAGGGATTAGGATTAAAGTAATATTATATATATATATATATATATTATATAGGTTTGGGATCGGGCTTCGGACCGAGCTTTGGATCGGGCTCTGCTCAATCCGAACTCGACTCATTTTAGAAACAGGCTCTTTTTTTGATCTTGATCTCGGTCCAAATTTAAACAAGTTTCAGGTTCGAACTGAACTGAACTTAACGAGCCGGATTGCAGATCGGATCGGCCTAACCCTACTCCCAATAAAGCTATCCATCCCTAAAAAAAAGTAAAATTAATGCAATTTGTATGATATTAAAATTCTCTCCCCCTACCTTCTGCCAAGGAAGCAAACGGCATACACGCCTAAATCATCACCATCACCCTCCGGTGCAGAGGGACTGAGCTGAGAGGGCGACGTCGGAAAACAAAAAAAGGAAACCTAATCCGATGCGAACGCAGATCCGTCGCGGCGGTGCCTTAATCGTTCTCGTCGTTCTCGCCGCTGCCCTCTTCATCCTCCTCGTCCCTCGTCAGGGCGGGTTGCGCTCATCAGAGGAGGTAGGAATTTGCTACCCCAGCCCTAAAATCGCCTCCTGTTTTCTGTTTCTGGAATCTGTGCTATTGATTTCTGTCGGTAGATCCTGTAAGATTACTGTCTTTGATCGGAATTACTTGAATTTCTGGAGTTGCTGATGAGAAATACTATATAGATTGAGTATCCCAACTTCAGAGGAAACATAGAGCATTGGTGAGGATCAACTGACTGTCATGGACCAGGATATGATGATATTTCGCCTATTTCCGTGCTTCTCCATCACAAGTTAGAGTGAAAGCTTTTTTAGTGAAAATTTGCAAGTTTGGCATAGAATCATAGATGATCAATGACACTCTGCTGTCAGGCTTTAATGTTTTGAATGAATTCGGAAGTTAGAACCTTTTCCCTGCATGATGAGACATTGGAAAGTTAATTTTTCTCGTTTTTTTACCATTGTCCACTAACAAAGCCAATTACCGGAGAAGACGTCCTTTAGTATTAAAGGTTTGCTTTCGAGTGTAGAATTCAAGTGTTTGTCTTTTCTCTGACTTGATATAACCTTTTTTTTAAGATTCACAAGATTTAAACCATGGTGCCTATGATGGTCACAACCCTCAGATCGTTTTAGCGGTTCATCTTTTAGACTTTTTCAATAAAGTTCTCAGTCTGCTCAATGATTATCCAGAGGCAGTTGCTAGTGTCAGGGAATTGTATAAGAAAAGTACTCTATGCAAATTACTTTCTGCAAAAAGAAATTATGAGGAAATCCGGTTCACATGTGTAATATAACAACTCTTCCTTTTCTTCCACGGTTTTTAAGGTTCAGAAGACATTCATGACAATGACACTTAACACCAACATCTTCTTCAACCTGAAAAGAGCAGCTGTTGATGTGAGATATAGTTCATAGGAAACCAAATAATCATTGAGGTAGAAATTTTCTAATCAACGAGTGGCTTTCAAGAGGAAGAGAATGTGCCAAATGGCAAATGCGCTATGAACACCCATATCAACTTTGTAAAAAAACATGAAAAAATGGTCAGGAAGATGATCCATGCGTTGAAACCTGAATTCGCCATTGAAATTATTGAGTGGAATCTGGCGATTGCCACTGTATTTGGACCCCAAAGGCTCTCTTGAATGCTAGAATTTTGCATTTGTTGACGAGGAGTCTCCTCATGAAGTATTAGAGGGTAAAATGGGCTGTTGATGCTAAACCCATATACCCTTTGTGTGCCTCAGACGAGGAGGATGTGGAGCACATCTTCTTCCTCTGTTCCTTTTGGAGGGGAGGTTTTGATGAGACTATATATTCGGTGGCTTGTCATTAGTTTCTTGGAAGCTTTCAAGTTTCATGAAGAGTTGTGCCACAATTGTGTTCCAATGCAGGTAGAATGTACGATGTCGTTAGTGGTAACATGGACTTTATGGATACAAATAGGTGTATTCTTTGGGTCAGACTGTCCTTGTGTTAAAATGCGATCCATTCAATTTCATTCTTCTGTGGCTTATGAGGAAGAGATTTGTAATCATGAAATTGGCATGTTATTTTGATTTTACGATGAATCTGGATGGATATTAACCCCCAGTCTTTAGCTTTTCCCAAAAAAATACCACGAGGAAGGGAAGATTCTCCGCAAAACATGGTTATAGGGTATGGGAAAACATTGACTAGTTCCACTCACAAGGATTCACAAATTGGGCCTTTCTAGAAACAATTGTCAACTAACTTAAAAGTAGTGACTATCTTGGAGCTGAGCATTGATACCTGTGAATTCACATTTATTCTAGATTGTTTTGTTGATCTATTTTTGGCATTCCTGCAAATGCAGTTTCTAGTTGTGGAAACAACCTTTTGTGAAATTGTTAAAGATGGCCTGACCTGTCATGCAGTGATATATATATATATATATATATATATATATATATATGTATATATATATATGTATATATAGAGAGAGAGGAACATGTGCCCCTGACCATAGACAATTGCGTGTTCTCATATGTAAAAATGAATAATTTTTTAATAAAAATATAAATCAAATTCATTGATCTTGATTTATACTATAAAATGAATATTGTATTAAAATTTCAGATCATCTGGAGCTCTGTAGTCCATCGAGTGACGTTGGATTCATTTCATCACAGCTGTTGATTGATTATTATTGCTGGATTGCGTTCACACTAGGACTTGAGTATTTAAAATTTAGCGGGCACACAATGTTGTGTGTGCCCATGGACACATACTCCTTGCCCTCATATATATATTTGAAATGATACAGTGAATCAATGATGTTATTGTGTATATGTCAAGCTTTTTTGGGGGAGGCATTAGCGTTATCCATTTTTTTATTTTTGTAAATTGCACTCATTTTCATCTGTAAATAAGACCTTGTGTACCCATTTACAGGAAATTTTAATTTAATTTCTATATTGGATTTTATGTAAGTTATTATCAGTTTCAATTTCTTTTAGGGTCCGTCGTGTCATTCTTGTACAATAATAAAGAGCTTATGATAATAAGTTTAATAATTTCACCACGAGTAGTATAGTTGCTCAACTTTGGTGCTTTAAAAATTTTGAGGCTGGGAAATGCTAATAAGCACGCACACGTCACAGGGTTATGCATTTTTTTAACTTGAGTAACATGTCTTCCTCATTGAAATTACAACTTGCTCATTTTCTGTAGACAAAGGCAGCGGAAGGCGAAGCAGCCCCTGATATAACACACAGGGTATTTTTGGATGTTGCTATCGATGGTCAGAATTCAGGTACAGATAACTGTGGATCCGAAAACTTGTTAAAATGTTAATGCACTGTTATTTGACAGCATTGTCTTTCTTGCAACATTTTGTATCCGATCCTTCTATTAAAGCTTGGAAAATTCTAACATGCTACTTTTTTTGTTTTTCCATCATTCACACAATTACAATGCCTTGCTCCTGAAAATTTTTGATCATAATAATGAACTGCTTTATTAATGATAGTTTATTGTTTATGTAATAAGGATTTTGGATGGTACCCCATTTCCCAAAATATTTTTTGATGATCCACTGTTACATGGTAATGGTACTGATAATTGTCCTGAACGCACTGAAGGATGTTTATTATTACTGAAGAAAGAACATGTGGCGCTTGTAGCATTGCAACCTTTCTGCTAAGCTGTGTTGGTTACGTCTAGGGCGAAAGTCATGGATTGGATACTCACCATGATCTCTTTCTGCCCCTCAGAGAGAAAATTATTCTCCTCAGGATTTTCACACATGACAAAGTTGGAGACGGCTTTTACCATGTCAATCTTGTAGGTCTGTTATCATGGAGGAACCATATGCATTCCTTAATGCTGAGTTTCATGTAGAAAATGTTATGCCGATTCTGGATTATTTTTTTGGATTCTGGATGGATGTTATTTAGAGACTGGTATTTCCTTTCTGACGTGACAGAAATTTTCTTTTCTTTTTTCAACATAAAGGTATTTTTTGGCGACAACTAGATTCTTAGTGAACTGGATCATTCATCTTAATAAGAAAATTTTGTCAAGTCTATCCTCATGATTGTATTTTTTCCTGATCGCTTCTTTTGATCCAGATAAATGTTTTGAAATTGTTCAATCATCCATGCATTCGTCTTACTGATAATTAGATTGGAGGTGAATTCTGGATTGAAACAATCAACGTAGTGCATTTATTTGCTCTATTGATAGGTTACACCCTTTTCAGATTCTTGCTAATTTTAATCTCATCTCTCTCTCTTTAATCCACAAATAAGAATATATTGCTGTTTGAT
Source organism: Ottelia alismoides (assembly GCA_037367405.1). NCBI lineage: Eukaryota > Viridiplantae > Streptophyta > Magnoliopsida > Alismatales > Hydrocharitaceae > Ottelia > Ottelia alismoides. The sequence continues at coordinate 175,775 of JAZKJV010003714.1, read as the reverse complement.
TATGCTGAAAAACGTAAAACTCTCCTTCCTTTTCTTCCATTGGCATTTTGCACTGATCAATGCTGTAGGCAAAATATTAGTTACATCATCTTTTGAAACACTTGGCTCACTAGCTTAATGGGCACAACTCATAAGTTCTTGATGAAGAGTGGGCAAGTAGTCAGGAAGGCAGAATGGGCATTGGGAGGTAACCAAGTGAAGATGGAGAAGAATGAGGCCCACCGTGGAAGAGAGGTCAATGATGTACGGTGGGTAGAGGAGAAGGTGGGGTAGAGAGATTGGGAGGAATAGTTGAGTTATATGGCACCATGATCATTATCACATATGTTTCAATGGTTTGGGCCACTTTGTAAAATGGTCTGGGCCGCTTTGTACGGGATTCATGCTCCCAATGATTTGCTTCGATCTAGAAAAGGTAGGTCACGAGAGAGGCTCTTGTCTAGCTATCAGTATCTAAAGGTGTAGATGCGGGTCAAAGATAAGGGTTAGTGGCATCATGTATCGAAGGGTGTTTTCTTGATGATTTGCTGGGGTTGCTGGCACCTTAAAGGAGATTGCGGCTTGGCTTAGTCGTTGGGTTGGATGTTCCTTTTTGTGTGATATCGTTCAACTTGGAGATTTTTTGGGTTTGTGTTATGGATTGTCGTAGATGGAGTTTGGAACATGCTTCGTGGCCTTGATCAGATCTAAGGATTATTGGCATTGGTTGGTGCTGCCCTTGTCTGAGGGACATGGCGATCTCTCGTCAGCGTCATTATCGATGAACCATCAAGGGGAATGTCTCTAATGTGTCGAGACCTTGGCACTTTGTCTTAATGCTTACACCACTTGGCATGGTGGTGATCGTTGTTTCGACTGTGTTGTCCCTCGGAGAGTCGTCGAATGTGTTCTTCGATTTTAATGGGAACCAATGCATTACTAATCTGGTCACATTGAGTTTCAAACCTTGGTTGATCGAGCTTCTCAATGGTGGTAAAAGGGATGGTTGATGAAGACACGATGTCGGTTTTAAGAAAGTCATTAATGGTAAAGATGGAGGGGTCTAGCGGGTTGGTGCTTCTCATGTTGCTTGTTGGGACTGACAACATCCATTAGAATGACATGCTTGACATCATGGGACATTTCGTGATTTGATGTGTCGATTGGGAGTTCTGAGGTGCCATTAGTCTCGAAAGATGTTAAGTTCCTACTTTGGGACCATGTCTTGCTTTTGAGATGTTGATGTTGAAGTGGAGATGGGTGGCACCTTCCTTTTTTGGGTGCTGCCAGATGGATTTTAGTAGACGAATCATGTGTTGAATGCCATGGAAATCAAAACCTGTTGTTTTCAGATATGGTATATTGTAATTGGACTATGCTTAAGTTGTATGTGGGGTGGTCTGGTTGGATGTTATCTCTTCAAATTCAATCAAAATTTTTGAACCCAATCTTCCTAGATAGATCCCATGCCAGTAGGGATATGTTTCTCCCATTTGTTACTATCTGGGCGATCTGGCTTTCTGTAATGGGGTTATTTTCTGTTTTCATCATTTTTATGCGGAGAATATAATCTTCCATGCCAAGACTCTCCTCGAGTCATGGCTCCTGTAAGACCTTGGTATTTTTTCAATAGTTTAATATATTTGGGCCTGGCACTTTTGGGCGTTTCCCCCTTTTTTATCTTAAAAACTTCTAGCTAATATGGATAAGTTGAGCACAATTATTTATTGATAGGTCTTAAAAATGAACTTATGTTGGGCACACATAAATGTATTGGCTTCTTATGGAAAGACTACTTTAACTTGAACTAAGGGTTGTTTTGTTTCAGATTCGGTGGGTAGGAATGAGACATGAAAATTCACTTGTGGCTTGTCGTAGGTGTACAGTACTCGATGTATATCATTTTTGTGATGTAGTCTGCAAGGGTGGGATGCACGAAGGGTCTTTCGAGGTTAGGTTCGGCTACATACCAAGAAAAGGATATTGGTGGCTCTGTACGTTGAGGGTAGGCTACATACCAAGAAGGGTCTTTCGAGGTCAGGTTAGGCTGCATACCACGGATTTTGTTCGCTCGGAAAAGAAGGTGCATAAAGTCTTGCAGATGCTGCAAAATTGGAGCTATGCATGCTCTTGTAGAAGGGGTGTTGGGTAAAAGGAGAAAGAGGTGGGTAATATGTCATCAACTCGAAGGGGTGTTCAACATGAGGTGGCATCAACAACAATAGTTGTGGTGGGGGATGACATGGGGTTGCAGAACGAGATAACATGAATGAAGGGGTGCATTCCGAGGGAGAGGGTGTGTGGTTGAACTTTTCACCTAAATGAAGGTCTTAACATGGAAAGTGAGGGGTCTATGTAATCTTGAGAAGAGGATAAAGTACACACCTTTGACAACAATCGTCTAAAGTTGTTTTACTGCAAGAAACTAAGTGGAGGGCGATGAAGGTGTTTGAAGGGGCTTGGATGGAGCCACCGGAATACCACACCGAACTCCTCGAGATGCTCCAGGGTTCCAACATGGAGGGAGTGGGGATTTGTTCGCTTTTGAGGATCACCACTAGGGGTATATACCCTATGTGATTTTGTTGCAGAGAAAGACATGGGTTCTTCTCATTCTTGTATTGAAGTGAGGCTGTGGTTTTAGATGATGGAGATCAGACTAAGAATTCAGCATCTTTCTTGATTGATGGTGATTTCAACTACACATTGATTGTAGTGGATTGTCCTGGGATTATTGGGGGCCAGGATCCATGGTTGTTGACCACTGCATCCTTTTAAAGGAGTCGCGACTGAAAGTTATAGACACATCCAATTACACCCACACTTGGAGGAGCTTGAGCTCTTGCTCATGTCTGGACATGTTTATTGCTTTAATAAAATGTTTAACAATTTCAAATGTCTTCAATAATAGGTTTGTCCAAGTCATAGTCAAATTAAACTCCTTTAGTAGGGATTGGAGGGAGAGGCCATGGCCCTCCTACTTCAAGTTCAGAGGCTCTGATTGTTGGAACTTGGAAGTATGATATAAAGAAATGGTTGAGGAGCTATGAAGCATCTCCATCGCCACCCCATCCAAGCGCCAACAGCATTTGTACAGGCGGCGCTCCCCTTCTTCCTAGGTCAACCTCGCCTTGAAGCCCCAGGCGCAACCCTCCATTCTAGGGGCGGCGCAGCCCCGCGTACGCTCCTCTAGGCCCCTCCACGCGCCCTCCTCCAGCCTCGCGGCTCGACGAGCGCCTCCAAGTGTCGCATCCCTCCTCCAATCGATGGCAGCGCCGCCATTTCCAGGCCGCAGGGAGTTTCGCAGACTGCAGATCCCTCACGACGCCCTCTGATCTTCCTCATTCCTGTGCACTCCCTCCGCGCGCTCCCTCCTATATCATCCAACGCTGGTGGTGCTCCTCGTCGAACCTCCAAGCTCCCCGCACCCGATCTGGCGGTGGGCTCCATCAAGCAGACGCGACTCTCTTCTTTCCAGGGAGGCGACGACATTTGAAGAGAGGGTTCCCATCGTGGGAACCCTAGGGCTCGAAGCCCAGTTTTTTTAAAAAAAATTGAGGCTGCTATTGTAAAGCCCAAGTGGGCGTTGGTTTATTAAAAAGGGGGTGGGGCAAGCTGGAGTTCGGGCCCAGTAGGTCGGAAAAAAAGAAGAAAAAGAGAGAGGGTGCAAAGTTTTGGGCTCAATTTGGGTCATGTTTAAAAAAAGGTGCGTACAAAGAAAAGCCGTACGCAGAATTGTTGCAAAAAAATGTTTAAAAAAAGACGCGTACAAAATAAAAAGCCATACGCAAAAGATTAAAAAAAAGAAAAGCTATAAAAAAAGAAAATTGGTGAATGACTTATTAATGTATATGTGTGTGTGTGTGCGCGCGCGCGCGCGATGGCTATTTAAAAAAAATTGGAAATAGCCGGGAAAAAAATTTGTTGCAAGAAAAGACGGAAAAAAAATGACGGCTTATTGTGGTTTGTTCATTCCCCACCATTTGTCTTCTCCCAACAATTATCGATGTTCATTTTCTGACAAGTATGGGAGAAAGGGGGAGTATTGTCTAGAGTTACAGGTCTATTCAGATTCTCCAGATCCAGATACAGAGTTCCAGACTCTACAGACCAGACAGATTATTCAGACTCTACAGTTATTCAGACTCGACATCAGCTTTCGAGTCTCCAGTTTCAGACATACACGAGTATGCGGACTTCTTTTCAGATGTGCAGATGTTTGCCATCTTTTGTAGTGGTCCCCATCATTCTTCTTGTTTTGTCGGCCAGAGTTTTCATGTGAACTATAAGGACTCCAGAGTAGAGGTCCATTCCCTATGCTATGTGGGCAAGTTGTTTTCATGTGGTATCATAGGGACTCCATAGTAGAGTACCATTCTCTGTGCCAGATGGGAGAGACCCAGTTCTCCGACGAGGAGATTTTCAGACTCCATTTTCTAGCGACCGTAGACTCCGATGAGGATTGCACTTTCACAACATTTTTCAGTTCATCCCTTTTCAGAGATGGAGCAGTTGTCCGCATTATTGTGGCGGGCCAGAGTACTCCGTCGAGGAAACTCATTTCCAGTTGCAGTGACTCTGACAGGCGCAGTTCAGAGCACATGCTCTCCGACGAGGAGATTCAGTTGACTCACACTCTAGCCCGTTCGTTCTCCTCACCTGCATGGCATGAGAAGCAACGTCTTCGACAACAACAGTTGTGCGCGTTGAGTTGATATTGTCCGTAGTGTCCTGTAGCGTGAGTTGAGTTTCTTTCTGTTTGTCCAAGCTGAGCATTGCATGCTCCAGCTTGAGGGGGAGTGTTGGAGTATTCGTTATATGCGTCATCTATGAGGGAGATGGGTAAATGGATCCTGGAGAGATCCATTTACCCCATCCAGAGTTTAGTACCACATCTGTCATCTGTGAGATGTGGAGACTCCGTGACTGCTATATATAAAGCCCCACGCCCCTGTAGTCCATTGAGAGAAAAGGCAATGAAGCATACGCCCCTTTGAGGGTTTCTCTCGTGGTTTCATCCCGCTCCTTAGGGAGTAGGGTTCCACGTTAAAATCCCTATTCTTCATGTTTATCATTCTATTTCTATGCTCTGTTTATCATTTTGCATCTACATTCTCTATTTTCTAACAAAGATCATAACATTTCATTGGTTTTGCAACAATTAGGATACGAGCAAGCATATTAAGGACTACTACAGAGTGTTTAAGTAACAAAGTTTGTAGAGGTGGGTCGTGATGTAGGAGGTTGACAAGTTAGATTGGGTAGAGGACTCTAGGTTGCTTTTTGTTGAAGAGGTGCGGAGAAGTGGCAAAATGGAAGCTGGTGGTCGAGAATGATATACAACACAAGGTAGAACTGAGGAAATACTCAAAATAGAAGTGGTTACAACATAACTTTTTTTCATACAGTGGCTAGTGGACGTCGGCGAAGGAACCTCATTCTTTTTCTTTTTGGTTTTTGACATACAAATCCATGGAGACAAAGAGGTTGGAAGAAAGAGATAATATGCTATTTTATTTTTCCCATAAGAAGCAGGGGCATTGGGAAGAGGTGGCCTGAGATGTGTGCGATCAGGTTTCATCTTAGCATATGGATCGATTGGTTTGTGACCTCTCAGAGTAGGAGGTTCTAGATGTGATAAACGAGCTAAAAGTTGGTGGCTCATTAGATCATGATCAGTTTGGTGTTATTTTTTTCAAGGAGTTGTGAGATTGGTGCATTCGGATGTTATGGAGGTTGTGAAGGAGTTTTAAGTTGGGACTTAGGTTTTAGCAAGCAGAACAAGGTTCTGATCTTCATGCTTCCCAAGTTGGGAATTGAATGCTTTTAAGCCCATTTTACCTTTGAATGTATATATTTGATGGTGGTGGAAGTCTTTGTTATTTGAGAGGTTCTTGATGACAGTCTTAGCCTCAATAGATGGCTTTCTTATGTAGCAGTCCATTGATGTATAACATAGTTATGGCTTTTGAGATCATGGTGGAGTTGAAGCAAACACGGGTTAGGATGCATGGAAATTGGATTCACTAGCTTTGATGGCCTATTGATGAATGCCAAATTTTCTGAGTTTCTGAAGGGGCATTGTTTTTTTGGTTCTTGACGTGCTGGTTTTTTTACAATCAGCCATTGAGGATGGGTCGCCGTTCAAGTTGCGAAGAATGATTGGATGGAAGAGGGTTCTCTCAGTGAATGGTTTACAAAACTTGAGTTGAGCTTGGCCTCAAAGGTTCTCTTCCTCTTTCTCGGAACAAGGGTTAGAGAGCTCCTTGAGTGTTAGAGGTGTTGGATTCATATGATGACCCAATGGTGTTGAGAGCTCACTAGACTTGGGGTGATGTGACCTTTTCTATTCAGATGGCTTATGGTTACGAATCCGTTATTGAGTTGATCCATTGCAGAGAGAATTGTAGATCGGTGTGGAGGATGCATGCTTATTTGAGGTTGATCTTTGTGTGGTTGCTGAGGAGATCAAGATTGATGAGAGGTCCTTCGTGACACGGATTTTTCATACTCTTGACGCCGGGTGTCATTATGCTTGGCTGGTACTGAGAATGTGGGACACATGTTTTTTTGGTGTGATTGGACTCTGGAAGTCTGTAATCTGTAGAGGTGCAAATGCGAGTTGGCGGATGCAATTAATCCAGAGAGCTATTGGAGTAGCATGGCTGCAACATCCTTTCGCTCGATGCGGGAGAGAGCGAGACCATTGGCTACTTTTGGTTAACCTGGTTCACCAGAAATGCGTTTATTTTTTGGCATAAGTGATTTTATGCGGAAATGTACTAGCTCATGAGGATTCCTTAAGTTAGTTTTTGATTATGTAGTTGTAATATGTTTTTATTTGTAATATTATACATGTGAGCACCCATCAAGCTGATCATCTTTTAGCCTTTTCAAAGAAACCAAAAGAGTGTTAAACTTTGTTGTTCCAAAATTTTATTAAAATATTCATTTCGTAAATGTTAATGATGCCTGCACTTTTTAAGTATAAATGATGCATTAGGTTGTAATCCGCATGGTTGGTTTGATTACACAATGTTTTTTTAGAAGCCAAAGGACGATAATCCAGTGTGGAATGTCATGTCTATTGCTGATTACATGTTAATTCTGCAGGAAGGATAGTAATTGGATTGTATGGGAAGGTGGTCCCAAAAACAGTTGGTATGTCTGCTTCTTAGGCTTGTTTTTCATATAACTTATTGATTTGATTGCTAGCATAGTATGTCTATTAGTTTTTAGTTTTCTATTTTTTGTCCTTGTGTACCACCTAATGAGAGGATATGCTGCATCTAACACCATGGAAATTGCATGATGTGTCGTGAGAGCTGGTTGCGTCTAATATGACGGCATTGTGTAGTACTTTCAACGGAATCTATTTCAATTCATAGTATTTCTTGCCCATTCTATGATTGAAAACTAAATTCCTAACATAGGAAGATGATTTGAATAATTATGGCATGGAAAGAAGGCTGCTTTGATCTTAATAGGTTAGGCACAACTTGGAAGTCGAAACATCGGGTTGAGTGCAACCTCTTGCTCAATTCTTGGAGCTGCAAAAATGTACATCTGTCATGCTTAGTTCCACCCCTGTGCTAGTCAAACTTGGAGTGATTACTCTCTAATGGTTGTCAGGCCACACCTTGTGGAGCTTACCACTATTTGGCCTTATAAGATGCATTTTTTTATGCAATGAAAGCTCCTTTGTCGGGAAGCCTGTTGGATGTTAAGGAAATTTGCAGCATCTGCTAACGATAGACCTACAAAGGACTTTCACAGATGAGGTCTGCTTGCCCTGCTGAAGGAGAGATTCTTTTGATTTCTCTACAGAGGTGATGTATAGATATCCAATGAAATGGGCACCTGGTGTCGATTCTCATTTTGTTTTGTGTGGTCATGCGTATGAGAACATAAACCATCTTATAACCTAAGAGTTCTACAGACGGTCTGGATGTTTCTGCACCTGTACTTCTCTAGTTTTCTATTAGTAGTTTATCAGACAACTTTCTGGAATTGCTATCAGGAGGAGTGAGCTTTATCAGGTGTTCTTTGGAAGATCTGGCAGCAGCGGATTAAATATTTTTTCTGAAAAGTCGACAATAACTATTTTCCTACGTAATTTACTGATGGTTGCCTCAGTGCAATATAAACTATCATTTTGAAGTGATAAACTTTTATTGAATGTTTTGGAATATAAACTATCATTTTGAAGTGATAAACTGTTATTAAATGTTCTTGTAAAATCCAGGAACTCAAGACTTAGATGACTAGCTGGGGATGTGATCTGTGCCTATGCAGCTCCTTTTTTATAATTATTTTTCTTGAACATTTTTTATGAACTCAACCAAAATCAAGATGGTCATCTCCGCTCAAGAAATTAAACGTTGCCATTTGACAAAACAATATCATCAATAGGAAAACTATAGCTTCTTCCCAAGGGGAAGTGTGCATAGGTGAATTCCAGCTGTATATGATTATGTAAAGCTTCGTGTACCTGCAAACTGATAGTGTACTTTAAATTTGTTTTTTTAATGAATCGTTGAATGGATCATTAACCTTTAACTGTTGTCCTTTGGCCTTCCAGAAAAAATGCAGTCCCATCCTTTAATAAGTATTTTCTAGTATTCCATGTTGTTTTCTTATCTTTAATTGTGTTTTTGTTGCTTTCAGAATGTGTTTTATTTTCAGTAACACATAATTCTGACTTATTTCTCCTTTTATTGCAGCAAATTTTCGAGCACTTTGCAAGGGTATGAAGAAATATGTGCTGTAATAATGTCTCCTTTTCTAGCAAATAGACAAAAAATGAGACAGTTATTCATCGTCTTATTAGATTCTCAATAGATTATCTTTCTTTATGAGTGAATTTTTCACTTTTAAAAACTATGTTTCTTTTATGTGTTCCCCGCTTAGCAGGCAGACAACTGATCAAGAACAGGGCAGTTTAGAATCAGAGATTTAATGGCGCTTCAACAACGCTTTATCCAAAGTACAGATTTATAAATTAAATGGGTACATGTTGAATTATAAATTTGAATATAAGTTTTCATGAAAAACTATTAGAGATGCTTAAAAACAACCATACATTTGAAATTCGGATCCAACATAAATTTGATAAACTTCAGATTTAGCATACATGTAGCGACTATGGGCATGGTGTAACTCTCAAATTGGGACTAGCGGACATCCCTGCAACATGTCCATGTGAGAGACAATGAATGCCAACCGAAACTTCTCCAACACCTCGACTAGAAGCAAAAAATGGTCAATCCTTGTCTTGATTGAAGAGTTCCTCCATGCATATTTGCCATTAAAAGTGTCACGAGCCTTCAACTCCATCTACGCCACACCATCGAATAAAGCTGAGTTGCGATCCCGAGCACCCTTTCCCTTAGGCCTATCCTCCGAAGGCAAGGTTACATTGCAGTCTCCTCCCATTATCCATGCCGTACTCGGAAATCTCGCTCGTAATACTCGAAATTCCTCCCAAGTTCAAGGTTCGGAGATGCCCCATAGATACTATACACAGATGACACCACTAATCTAACATTGTCTCTTCTACACTCCAGTACAATAGATATTGAGTGGGTCAAGGCCACTTCTTCCACCAAAATGAACATCTCCATCCTAAGCAACCACAATCCCCATCAGACCTTCCATTTGTCAAAACAGCCCTGAAATTAGTAACCCTAGGCCCATTTTGTGGGGTCCCACGAGTCAACCTTTGTCTTCTGTAAGCATAGGACATCCACCCTCCACGATGGAAGAAGCTTCCCAACTTATACACATTCCATAAGACGTGTCTCATTGGGACAACAAAGGGGTACTCCTTGCCACATGTATCCTTGCATATAGGGCCACCTCTGGGGAAAGCTCCACATCTTCTTCCCAACTCCCTCCTACCAAGAACCCCCTCCACTTCAACTTCGCGGGTAGGCACCTCCACAATAACAACGACCTGACCTGACCTTGAGGTCCTCGCTAAGGGATTGTATGTAACAATCTCCGAACTCATCTCATTAGATATTCCTATCACATGTATTCTAATTGTCATGTTTCCCAATTGAGAGCATCAAACCTTCGCCTTTTCTTGGAAAACATCACCATATCATGGTCAACAAATTTCTCTCCTTTGGACGCCTCACAATTGCCACCATCTGCCTTGGCAAGCCTACCTTCATACCTCCCTGAAAATCTCCCATGGAGGCTTCATCCTGCGTGCCAATGATACTAGGCATCACTGTACAAGCATGAATAAAATATAGACCAACATACTCATGTTGGGATACCAATATGTTCTCATTGTGCCCACTGACATTCGATTGGAATATATCAGAATAGGGCACACGTTGTCGTGACATGGACTTCATACAGAAGGATTAATGTCCATTTGGCAACTTGAAGCTCATATGTGCCTTAAAAGTAGGATTCGAGCTCAATGGGTAGTATAACTTCTACTTGAATAATGCGCCCGTTTAGTAGAGGATCCACTTGAAGCTAATGCATGAAAAGAAGGCCCTTATCACGATGCCAATGAAGGATCTACAGAGGAGAGGGTTCTAAAACCCTAAAACACCAGTGTCGCTTGCATTCACTGCATCTTCTTTGTAGATCGTGCCACATGATCAGAGATGCCTTTTGGCCAATGAAGGCCACTTCTAGCTTGCCATCTTCGACACCTACGACCACCACCAACCATAAAGAGATCGAGTTCTGCTCGACCTTCATCTCCAGTCTCACATGGGCCTTGGAATGCCCTTGAGCACCAACATGACACCCATGTTTTCACTAACACTCAGATCCGAGTTGATCATCTCCAGGGCATTAGCCACTGGCATGAGCACTGCATTCAACCATGTTATGACACTGAAGTGGAACCCCTGACAATTGCCCCGATCTCTTCCCTCTCGATGACCCAACGAGAGTTCTCGAGCGTCGCTAAATCATCGATCTTGGCACATCAACCAAGACCCCACCAATAATATTTGTCTCCCTGTCCATAGAGAGGCCCTGAATACAAAAGGAGTCGTTAAGCCAAACTGTGTCCATCGGAGCACCATCGACTTTGGTATAAAACACCTTTTTGTGAACCCGATGCAGCTCCTCTATAAGCTCTTCATTGATCAGCAATAACAGGAACTTCACAATCGAAATCGAGGTCACCACATCATCACCTTCCTCCCCCATACCTCATGCGTGTGGCAATCATGGTAAAAATAGCAAAATAGATCACATCGAAAGCACATTAGTGCAAGCTGCAACCGCTAAGCAAGTGATGGAGATGTGATCACTTGTCCCACATCTAAAAGCACCACATGGAAGATGGTGCCTTCTTCAGAGTGCGAGGCTAACAATGTCTCGAGGATCACCTCCCTTCCTGCTCAAGATTGATCTTAGGATAGGCATCCATGAGTGGCACCTCGTGAATCTCCGGGGTTGCGGCATCAATTTCTACATCCTCCTCCTCCTCATCCGATATCCTACCATCCTCCTCTCCTCCCTCAGATTTGGTGGCCCTCTCTTTCCCTTTCTAACCATGGTCCGGCATGATCTCCCTTGCCCCACTCCTCCAGCCTCCCAATTGCCCCTTACACCATACTCTCGCCTGTCACTTCTCTTTGGTACATATATTCTATATGTTTATACGTATATGGTCATCAACTAACCAAATTAAAGTACCGATTGATAATCAAATGTTGTACATCTTATGTATTTATACTTGCCTCAAAAATCTTATGTTTTTATACATATTGAGAATGATTTTTTTGAAAGCTACATATTGAGAATGATATAAGGGCTTCAATGAAATACGAAACTTAATAATGAGAAACAACATGCAACATGTAGGATTGAGGTTGAAAAACGGTTTCCTTCAATATCAATTTTGGTCCAATTAAGAAAAGCGACGAATGTTTCACAAATTCTATGTCTCATATTCGATAGTATCTTGATGATCATTTAGACAAATCAAGATGTAATTAATTCTAAAATACGTGTTAAGGTCTTTATGTGATTGTTCAGTAGGGGGAGATTGTTGGCAAGGGACATGTTTGCTAGAGTTGTTTAGGCAATTGATCTTGTGTGCTCTCGGTTTCATGAAGAGGTGGAGGATGTTGATCATCTTTCTTCATATTTAAGAGCTCTTTGAAGGCTTGTGAAATATTTGAGAATTAGACGTCATGTAATGATGGTGTGTTTGCCTTCTGGGATTCCATTGGGGTGGATTGGAATGACACAGAGATGGAGAGATCGAGTTGTATGGCTATGATTTGGGCACTTTGGTTGGTCAGAAATGGAGTGTTGTTTCGCCAAGATCGATTCTACGGTAAAAATGTTGTGCATGCTAGGACGTTGGCTGAGAGTTGGAACTTGTAAATTTTGCTTTTATTCTTGACATGTTAACATGCGTTGAATGTGAAGTTTTTGGGCACACACCTATACCGTGGATGCCTTTTTTCAATAAGGTTGACTATTGGCCAATGACTGAATATCCAGTTGGTGACCCCCCAAAACCGCATAGTCAGACCAACTAGCTGATAGTCGATTTAATCGGTTGTCTATTGCGGCACTGATCATAAGGAGTTTGTTTCATGCCATTTGGATTGCCACCACATGTTGGTACTTGTGTTATCCCGAACCAAGTCAAGTTATGTTGGAGTGACTGGGGTCCTTTCAATGTTGTAAAAGTCACCCGACTAGCCCGACTAGTAGGTCCGACTAGTCTAGTCAGTGGGTTGGCCGATCGAGTACCGATTAATTCCAACTAGGTCCACTAGTCAACCAATTTTTTGCTTGGAGATACCGTTTTTTTACTTTTTTAAAAGCAAACTTATTCTAACACGTTTAATGTTTTATTTAAATTCGATTACTTCTTTTGATTCATTATGATAGTAAAAAAGTATATAAATCTATGTAAATATATAATAATATATGTATAAAAATGATATATATGTTTAAAAAATCAAAGCCGATTAAAGTCCGACTAAATCCGATTAATCACCCGACTGCTGATTAATCCTTAGTCAGTGACATGACCGACCGAGTACCGACTACCGACTTTTGCAAACTTGGGTCCTTTATTGGAGAAGATTGTCAGCTATCTCAAATTTCTACTTATTTATGCATAAATACCGGTAGAGGTGCAACAAGATTAGAGAGGGTAGTGTAAAGGATTTTTGGTCTAATTTCGGAAGAGAGCCATGAAGTTGCATTTGTTTTTTGTGACGCACTTACATAACTGCTCATGGGGGGAGGGTTAGGGCCTCAAGCTTAAGGAAATAAACAAAGCACTTTTTCTGAAGTGGATGGGGTGGCTTTAAGACACAAGTGAGAGCTTGGTGTGCATGTTGCTTATGGGAATTTACAACCTCTCTAGTCTCTACGAGGCTTGACATTGTGGTAGATGATGTAAGTGCACATTCTGCTTTATAGAGGGGTAGCAAATAATTGTTTTCTTTGCATGTGTACCGCATGCTTTTAGGGCATCATTGAGGTTGAATGTTTTGTCCGTCCTTTAGTCCTCGATTACATCCTATACTTGGGGAAAATCTTGCGTTTACGTTATGGAGGGATGAATATGCAGAAGCGTGTTCATTATGTAATTGTCCATGTGGACGAGGATAGGGAAGCCAATGTTGTAGACTGTTGGTCGGATTTGGGTGACGGTCCTCCTATATTTTCTTCTAGGTTTTTAGAGTAACAACAAACATATACACGATTTCTTGCATATGATAGATCTATTTTAGTGAATGGTCCATCTTGTCTTCTAGACCATATGAGACGAGAGGATAAGGATTTTACAATTAGGAAAATGTGCAAGGCATTTTTGGTGGTGCAAATGTAGAGATGTTTTCTCTTGCTAAAGATTGCGAAATGATTTGGGAATTCCCTTTCCATTTCATGGTTGAAGATCAACACATGGATGCTGATGAGGTTGAGCGATGAGGATGGTGTTCATGGATCGACTAATTGATGTTGGGTTGAGGGTATTTAGATAGTGTTTGGGGTTCAATTGTTTGATGTTGTAGTGTTTACTTGTGTTTGTTACCAGGACCAGTTGGAAAGTACCATGCGTCTTTTCTTCTCGTATAGTATCCTTAATGGATCTAGGAGGGGGGCGAAGCTGCAATAGGTTGACACTTTGAGTGTGAGAAATGATGGGCAACTTTCTTCGGTCCTTCATTACACTCCAAGAGGGAGAGAGTGAACCTTATCTTTCTTTTGGGCATTGTGGTTTTAGCCACGAATGTTATGATATTTCGGGGTGAATGACTTTATGTTGAGAACATTATGTGAATATTTTCGCTTAGTTCTTAACTTTTACATTGTTTGTGGTTTTGATTACTAACTATTCATTTATGGAGGAGCATCTACCCAGGGTGCCTACACCTCACATTTCTAAAAAAAATAAACTTTTCTCTCATTTGCAAAAGCCATCTTCTAGAGAAAAATCACACGTTTCATATGATGCTACAATCGCAATGGAAATGGTGAAATTATTGATCAAATGATCCTTCATAAAGGTTATATGTAGTGATAAGACAACTTTCTCAATAATATTTCATGTTTTGATCTCCCATGAGGATATGATCCAAGGAGTGGTAAAATTATTATTGAATATCGGTCGACCCTCCATAAAGACTGATTGGACTGATAAGACAACCTCCTTAATAACATTCTTTACCACTTGGCCAAAATCATGACCAATTAAATAAGCTTAAGTTCCTCAAGGTGATCAAATAGGAATCACCTACCATTATCAGGCACCCTCTTAAAGTAGGAACAAGAATTGCAGCTCGGTTTGTAGCACCATGTGTTTCTGCCTTTAGGGTATGTTTGGGTGAAAGAGTAACCACAGAGAAGTAAACTTTTTTGTGGGATAAACTGGTGGGTAAGCTGGTTGTTCGTTTTGATGTTTGGATGGAGGACTTGTTATTGGGAGTGATTGTGTTTGGGTGGAATAGTAACCCTAGAGAAGTAAACTCTTTTGTGGGATAAAGTGGTGGGTAAACTGTTTGTTTGTTTTGGTGTTTGGATGGAGGACTTGTTATTGGGAGTGATTGTGGTGATGCGATTTTATAGGAATTTGAGAGAATGATTGGATTTTGATTGTTTATAATTATTGGATGGGAGGATGTGATGATCTATATTTCTTTTGTTTGGTGAAAATGGAGATATTTTTCTTTGGTTGATGAGTAGACAGAGAGAGAGGGAGAAGCGACATAAATTGATTAGGGAGAGACCGGGAGAAAGCGAAATGATGTTAGTTAATTACGAAAGATATGAGATGTTTCAGTGGAGAGAGAGCAGTGGGGTTTATGGGGGACATTGGGTGGGTACCCCTAGGGAAATTGGTGAGTACCTCAGATTTTGCAGGGGTACCCACCCACCGGATCATAACCTTAGTGTCAAACTATTTGCCACCATCAAGTGCACAAGGTGATTAGATGGTATTCCTCTACCATTTTTGTTAGCACCCTCCTTCGAAGTAAGAACTAGAATATTTGATTTAAGTTGTTGCGCCCCATATTTTTATCCTTGGTGTTTGCTATGCTTGTTTGATTAGGGCATTGCTATTAAGAAGATTATCGCCGCACCCCTAAAATATTGTTATTCGAGATGCGCACTTCAATACATAGCAATACACCCGACACAACTTGGGTGCAACATGAGGTACAAAAGTTGTTCGAAAGCCACGATACGAGTTGGGGGATTTGAATTGATTGATAATCACATGATAGAGTCATATGTGTTATATGCGATATGAAAACACTCTAATTACACGCATGGATGCCATCCCTTTTGGAACATGAAGAAGCTTGACACTTTGCATTAAGCATTGGTATGGACATTGGAACCATATGCTAAATAGAGTAAATTATAAAATAGGGCCCCGACTATGCCTTGATTCTCAATTACGGGCCTCTTTTTTAGATGTAATAAGAATGTACTCAACTAGGAACTTTAGAGTTTAACGTGTATGTAAAAAGGTCACTGCTTACGGAAACATGTATTTGGGAAAAAACTAAAAGATGAGCCCCAATAATTGAGAATCGAGGCACGGATTTTTTTAAAAATTTACTTTATTATATATAATGAGCCAAATTCCACCACTAAAACATGGAATTTATGTATGGAAATATAAGGTGTTGATCAGGAATTGTAATTACACGCATTTGGTGGTAAAGAAACAACCATGGGATTCCCTTGGATTTCGTAATTATGGGGTGAAATGGAATAATGCAATTTGTGAGTATGTTGGCATATACTACCGGGCGAGGAACCTCAACATATGTTGGCATATACTAGTAGGGCTATTTCTATTGGTCTATGGTACCTTCTTAAATATAATGAGCCAAATTCCACCACTAAAACATGGAATTTATGTATGGAAATATAAGGTGTTGATCAGGAATTGTAATTACACGCGTTTGGTGGTAAAGAAACAACCATGGGATTCCCTTGGATTTCGTAATTATGGGGTGAAATGGAATAATGTGATTTGTGAGTATGTTGGCATATACTACTGGGCGAGGAACCTCGACATATGTTGGCATATACTAGTGGGGCTATTTCTATTGGTCTATGGCACCTTTTGGGGAGGTGATTAAATTGGTAAATGGGTAGACAGGGAAGTGTGGGAGGAAACAAGAGCATCCCAAATACTCCCACTTTCCTCCACTATGAATGTATATATGGATTTGCAATAAGTTGGTAATTAATACAAACATTCCTTATGTAATTTATATTGTTATGCGCTTGTAAAATTCGGAAGAAAGATTCTTTTAGATACTTGAGATCTATTTTGCAACATGATGGGGAAATCGATGAAGATGTTACTCGTAGAATAAATGCAGGTTGCCTAAAGTGAAGAAGAGCCTCTCTTATTCATGTTATAAGAAAATCCTTTGAAAATCAAAGGAATTGGCCTGTAAACCATAGATATGTATAGAGAATTACAGTGACAGAAATGAAAAATGCTAAGGTGGATGTACGATCTTCATGCACAAAAAGATCGGATTTGGAATGATGCGATTAGGAGGAAAGTTGGTATAGCTCCAATATACGATAAGATGAGAGACAACCGCTTAAGATGATTTGGCCATTTACAAAGGAGATAGATCGATGCATCATTTAGAAGATGTGAGATTTAGGATGTTAAGCCGCTATGAGAGGACGAGGAAGGCCCAAGAAGTGTTGAAATGAGACTATTCGAAGGGATCTTAGTTAACTTGGATCTAATTCTAACAATGACCGAAGATAACTTCGTTTTTCTGAGGGAGTCGTCATTCAGGAAGTCCCTGTAATTGAAAAGCCTTAAGTCTTTCGGATGCACGGATGCCCCCCGAAGTTCTTTATAAGGATTCTTCTTTCTCGATGGAACATGGTCTCCAGACAGGTTTCTGGTACACCACATTCCCCCAACGGACAGGCGGGGGCTTTGGGCGAATCCACTCCCATGCGCTTCGCAGAGTGAGGAGACCCTCCTTGTATGGTGCCCACACCCACAGATCTGGACGAGCCCCCTTTGGCCAGGCTCGTTCCAAAGAGGACCCATGTAGGGTCGGGGACATCTCCTTCCTGCCCACTGTCGATCCTTCTTTTCTTGATCGAGACATTGCTATCGATGCCCTATCCTTACCAGACCAGTTGATCCCACTCTTTTGACGATTACCATTAAAGATCTCCGCCTCCCTCTTTGAGACTGCACCCAGTTTTATACGGAGTTCAGACTCTCTTCTCTTCAAATTCTTCTGCGAAAGAAGAATTATTACATTCCAATTTCTTCCCGATACCTCCCAAGGAAAATCCCGAATTGGATCCAAAATGAACGGGTTGGTGTGAGCTTATCCATGCAGTTATGCACTCTTCAAATAGTAATCCATTTTCTGAAATATCATGGCTTTCGTGCTTTGGTGAGTCGTCCGAGATCCTTTCCTCCACACCTGCTTTACTGCTCCGAATGATGCGGCCCTCAACCAGTCTTTTCTGATATCCACTAGCCTTCCGGCATTCCCAGCTCTTTTCATTGAATCGACACCTGTCAAGTGGAATGAGGTCAGGCTGCGTCAGTTGTGAACTGTAAATGGATATTTACGGTAAAGCAACGAGCATAGGGTAGTGTAGAACGCTATAAGGCAAGGCTTGTGGCCCGAGGGTTTACCCAAACCTATGGGGTCTCTAAGGCTAATATGCGGAGGACAGGACGGGCTCTCTTGTGAAGGAGGAAAAAACAAAGAGAAAATTTTCTCTTAGAGGGTGGGGGTCTCCTCCCATCGTCGCTCATGCCATGAGATGAGGCACAGCGCCGCCCAATTCGACTTTGCATTTTTCTCGTTGATGCATAAAAGGTGAGACTGCATTGAGAGGGGGAGATTTGTCGTCCCGCCGAGCTCCGCCTGGAAGATGGGCATCGTCTGGAGTAGAAACAATACTTGAAGGGAGCATCGTCGTGTCTTGAAGGATGAGGAGGCCCTGGAGCGCTTGTTGGCATGAGGAGGCACCGCCTTTATTACTCATAGGGTTGTGTCGATGCCTTGGGTGGTTTCATCTGTGCCTGGGGTGGCACTAGGAGATCACGCATGAGAGTTTGCACCTCAGAGAAAGATGGCACCTAGGAGATTGTACCATCTAGAGATTGTTGAGGCACCCTTACACGAGAAGGGTGGCACCACCAGCTAGAGAGTGGTTATCGCCGGGAGAGTTTCGAGCGCCTGGACAAAAGATGACGGGTCACGCGTCGAGGGGAGAATCGATTCTGTTGGGGCTCATTGCATATCTGGAGCCTCTTCTTCTTCGACTCATGTGTAAGGAGAGGATCTAGAGCATATTGTTGCGCCTGGAGATGGCTACGTACGTGAGGCATAAAATAGACTCTCTTCTTCTCCTTTGAAAATTAAGGCTGGAAGGATGAGCACATAGGAGATGCTACCGTCGATGATCAACACGCGCTCTGGATCCGAAAATTGCGTGAGCCTGGAGTTCTCCAGATCCTGTTGTCTTGGGGAATTAGGGTTCCATCAGGAACCCTAGAATTTTCATGAACATGAACAGATCATCGAACATGCAACAACAACAACAAAACCCTTTCCCATATTAAGTAGGGTCAGCTACATGGATTCTTTACTTCCATTCATATCAATCTTGGGTCATTCTTGGGCTTAGCTCCAAAAAACTAAGATCCCTTTGTGTAGACTCATTCCAATCCTTCTTGGGCCTTCCTCGCCTCCTCTTGGCATGTTAAACAACAACAACAAAGCCTTTTCCCACTTTAATCAGGGTCTGCTACATGGATTTTTTGCCTCCATTCAGATCTATCTTGGATCATTCTCGGGCTTGGATCCAAAAAACTAAAATCCCTTCGTATAGTCTCATTTCAATACTTCTTAGGCCTTCCACACCCTCTTTTAGCCGACTCAACATTCCAAAGCTCACATCTCCTCAACGGTGCATCAGCTGACCTCCTTTGCAAATGCCCAAACTACCTTAAGTGATTTTCTTACATCTTATCTTCGATCGGAGCTACACCCACTTTCATTCTGATGGCATCATTACGATACCGATCTTTACGTGTGTGTGTGTGTGTGTGTGTCCACACATCCACCTTAGCATTTTCATTCCTGCTACTGCCATTCTTTGTACATGTCTATGATTCATAGTCCAATATTCAGATCCATATAGCATAGTAGGTCTCACAGTTGCTTTGTAAAACTTTTATTTGATTTTCAAAGGAATTTTCTTATTAGAAAGAATAGTAAAGGCTCCTCTCCACTTTAGTCAACATGTATTTATTCTATTTGTAACATCTCCATCGATTTCTCCATCACGTTGCAAAATAAATCCCAAGTATCTAAAAGAAACTCTCTTCTGAATGTTATTATCACCAATTTTAACAGTAATTCCTTCACCATTGCTTCCATCAAAAGTACACTCCATATATTCAGTCTTAGCCCTGCTTATACGAAGTCCTTTAGTCTCCAAAGCATATCTCCATACCTCAAGCTTCTCATTTACTCAATCTTTAGTCTCATCAATCAACACAATATCATCAGCGAATAACATATACCAAGATATCTCATCCTGAACGTAACTTGACAGCTCGTAAGGAATGGACTCAAAGTTGAATCTTGATGCGGACCAATGTTGATGTCAAAATAATCAGTCTTCCCAGACTGTATCCTTACACAAGATAAAGCCCTATCATACATATCTTTTATGAGATTAATGTATAGGACAAGTATTGTTTCTTCTCTAAAACTCTCCACAATATCTCCTGTGGGATAGACTCATAAGCCTTCTCTAAATCAATAAAAATCACATGGAGGTTCTTCCTTTTAGCTCTGTAAATCTCCATTGTTCTCCTCAGCAATTGGATGGCTTCAATGGTTGAGCGACCTGACATGAATCCGAATTAGTTTCTTTTACTTTGGAAACTTGCCTCGACCTTCTTTCGATTACACATTCCCAAATTTTCATAGTGTGGCTCATCATCTTAATACCTCTATAATTTAATTTTGAATGTCTCCTTTGTTCTTATAAAGAGGCACCACGATGTTTCTCCTCCATTCTTTAGGCATTTTCTTGATTCGCCAAATAACATTAAATAAATTTGTAACCCAAGTCAAACCAAACTCACCTAAAACTCTCTAAACTTCTACAGGAATATCATCAGGTCCTACACCTTTCCCATATCTCATAACCTTCGAAGCCTCCTCTACTTCTTTTGTATTCATTTGTATCTTGCACAATTAAAGTAATTTTCACTACTAGCCATATCTCCCAAAGTGATCTCTCTATTTCCTTCCCCAATGAGCGGGGGGCTGCAGGTTCTGCTTGTACGGACATAGCCGCAGGTCTCTTTTGCACAAAGAGCAAATCTCAGATGAGATGCGACATGGTCCGTGAACTGACTTTTCATGTTAGGGCGGGGACGTAGAGTCTCATACCAGACCATTCCTTTTTTGAAACATTTCCAGGTAGACGGAGACGGAATTGTGAGACGAATCAAAATCTAGTGTCGAACAAGTGGGTGTAACTGTTGAGTTCTATGGTGGCGAACTCAATGGTAGTGATCCTGCTACTGTGAAAAAAGATGCGTCACATGCGGGGAAATTTGTGAATTGGATCGAGCTACTTTGAAATCTGATGGTCTTTTTCGTAGTAGTCCAAGGGGCTGGTTAACTTTTGGGCATGCTACGTTTGCTTTGCTCTTCTTTTTTGGACACATTTGGCATGGCGCGTCAACCTTGTTTCGAGATGTTTTTGCTGGTATTGATCCTGCGCGAATTTTGAACATTCCAAAAACTTGGGGATCCAACTATAAAGAGACAGGAAGAAGAACTGCTTACTTATCTCGTTATATGAAATAAAAGTTAGGAATCCACTTATGTAATAGAGTCGATCCACTGAAGTATTGAGCAGTGGTGTAGCATCAAATCCCAAAGATAGTAAGCCTTCTTTCTTATGGAAGAAAGTCTTTTTCAAAAATTTTATATAAATTTCATATATGAAACCGAAATAGTTACCTTTCAAAAAATTCTAAGAGTAATTATATAGATGGGTACCTATGTTTTATTCTTCTGAAGTGAAGGTGGGAAAAAAGTGATGATTGTGCCATTGATCTTGGCTCAAGTGGAGGATGGTGAGCCTGGAAAAATGAGCAAGATCAGGGGAGAGGTTAGATTGTTGTGTTGCCAATACGGTAGACGACAGGACTCCTGCTGGGCCAGGAAAGTCCTTCTCGTCCCGGTCATCTGGAAATAAATGCTTCTTTTTGCTTTTCCACCACGCCACAGAGGCAGAAAAAGAAGCTACTGTCCTAAGTAGAGGAGAGTCGGGACAGGAAAGATTCCTAAAAAAGGACAGAGGGCCCGTCTCAACGGAGGTGGATTTCACAGCTCTCACTGCTACAGCCTCGGTCTACTACTTCCCGGAACTAGACTCAGCAGAAATCTGAATGGAGGCAAAGAATCCATGTAGTTGACCCTACTTAATGAAGGAAAAGACTTTGTTGTTGTTGTTGATGATGTGCTTATAACCCTTGGAGGTTATTATGCTTTATATATAGCCTCATCTGGAGCGCACTCTATTATTATCGGTAAAGACATGTGTACATCAACGAGCACATTGTATTGATACGCGAGCATCTATCTTACATATGGGACGCTTGTTGGCACCCGCATTATTGTACGTTCGACATATGCATCAATGGTTGAATCGCAGACTCTCGGTGTGATGCATACATTATGATCATCTTTGCTCAAGTAAGACATACAAATTGTGTCTCTTCTTTGTTCATTATGTAGATGCTTCCCCCTTCGTAGAAGTTTGTGCACTATTTTATGTGAGTTTGGAGGGCTAGCTAGGCATGAAACTTAAAGCTACACCGGAAGGATCGTCGAAAATGGAATTTGTGATATTGATCCTAGGACAACTAATATTAGAGCGTGATACACATTTGCCAGCACATACTTCTCTACATTCCTGACAAGTGTATTGTGGATGTACATATTCAACGGAGCACATAAAATCAAGATGGGTTGATGCAGAACGAATTTTGCGTTCACGGTGGATTTTTCGGTGGTAGGAAATAGAGGGGTTGAGAAAAGAAACACGCCGGATGCGCGAGATTCGAGAAGAAAACGCGTAGATCGTAAGGGGAGAGAGAGACAAGAGAGAGGGAGATAGAATCTCAAATTTTATATTAACTGAACTGATTAAAACTCTAACCTATCATCCCTTTATATAAGAGGGATGAGATTACAAAAATAGAAACACAAATTCAAACTATCCTAAATTGACTCTAACCGACTAACCGACTAATTTTGGAATTCAAATCTTTAACTAACTAATTGAGATCACAGGCGATCTCGTTTATTTAAAAAAAAATACGACAACTCAAATAAACGTAAATAAAATTGATAGATAAAAATTTAAATAAATGCAGCCCTATATTTCCTTTTTACGCCGCATAAACTCTCCTCCGCTTTTAAAAATTCGTCTCCTGACGAATTGCTGGATCTTTGACGCTTGTCGAGTTGATGTCAACTTTCGTATTTGCCTCGTGGAAGAATAGATGTGGAGCAAACGGTGGAACCCAGATGGCTTTGGTGCGGTGGCCGGAATCGTCAACCCCATGTTGGAAGAACAGGTGTGGCGTAAATGGCGTCGTCTTCATGAACTTTGTCTCCTCATTGTGACGATTGAAAAATTGATGAGGCATGAACAACATGGCCCTTGGAGAATCCATAGCAAAGCAATAGCACAAGGAGAGGAGAGGAGGAGATGTGTGTAATGATTGAATCCATGAGGCCTTTAAATAGGTGCACTCCAAGGTCCTAATCCTAATAGGATAAGGAGGTCTCCTATATTTCTTCTTTTCAGCACTTCTCTTTAAGTATTTCTGCTCCAGGGGGTTGAAGTGCAAATTTCGTACCCCTTCATTTAAAAATATTTTGTAAGAGGAGCCTTTGAACTTTACCTTTGAATAAAAACTTTTGCATGGGGGATTTTCTTGTAATTTTTCCAAAGTAACTCCCAATCCCACATGTCATGGGATTCAGACCCCTTAGTCATCGGGCTTCTTGTTAGGGCTCTCCCTTTCTTCTCGCGTAAGCTACGTGGATGAGAAAGGCGGCGTCCGTGAACTCGTTCACAGACGTTCCGAGCTATTCGCGAGGATGGTGAGATGGGCGGCGGACGATTGGGGTACTTGGTGGCAGTAGGAATGGTGGCGGGATCGGTCGGCGAGGTAGAATGGGTGGCTGGTAGGGCGAGGCGGAAAGGAGGGGAGGCGGGGCTGCGCGGGCTAGGGCGCGGAGGGGTGCGGGTCGGCATCAGGAATGGGGGCGAGGTTTGCGAGGGTAGCTGGCGCGGCGAGGTGGGGGAAGGAGGGAGAAGGTCGGGGCGTTGGCGCGCGCGAGTTGGAGAGGGGAAACGGTGTCGGAAGGGGAAGGAGAAGGGGTGGCGAGGGACAGCGAGAGCTGGGGGTCTGGTCGCTGGGGATGTGCGGGTGGTGGGAGAATGCTCAGGGGTTGCAGGGGTCGAGAGCTTCGCAGTAGGGGGTGCCAAAGCTGTTGAGGGCGCGGAGGTGGGGGTTAGGGGCCATGCCGCGGGAGGGACTGGGGCCGGGACTGGGGATTCGGGGGCGGGGAAAACAGGCGCGGGGGCTGGAGAAGGTACCGTAAGGGGTGCTAGGGCTGGGAGGGATGGCGGAGTGATGGATATGGGTTGCGGGAGAGGCGATGGGGCAGTGGGTAGGGAAGGCGTCGGCGGGGCTGGGAGTGTTGGGGGCGAGGGGGTGGCAGCAGGTACGGGGGTCTGGGCTACAGGGGCAGGGGCTTCGGGGATGGGGGCTGAGGTTGTGGTCGTCGAGGAAGGCAGGGAAGTACCTGGGATAGTTTGGGCAGTGCCGGGACGGCCGGAGGGGGCGATGGAATCGATTCCGGTGGCGGAATCAGATCTGAAGCATTCTGGACTGCAAGCATTTGGTTGCCGACGGCGAGTTTTTCTTCGTCTATATCGGTTTCGGTGATTGGTGTCGTTGGAGCCTTCGATTTGGCGGCGCTCATAGCCTTGAAATTAGCTATCATTTCTTGACATCTGGACTCGAATTCTTGATATTTGGACCGGAAATCACGCATTGTGTCCATCTTCTTGTTGTAAGCGTCGTTGGCTCGCCGTTTTTGTTCGGACGAACGATGGTCCCTCGATGCATGTCGGTGCGAATGTCTGGACGGATCGTCAGATCGTGAGGACGATCTGTAGGCCGTGCTCTGATATCAAATGATGCAGAACGAATTTTGCGTTCACGGTGGATTTTTCGGTGATAGGAAATAGAGGGGTTGAGAAAAGAAGCACGCCGGATGCGCGAGATTCGAGAAGAAGAACGCGTAGATCACGAGGGGAGAGAGAGAGACAAGAGAGAGGGAGATAAAATCTCAAATTTTATATTAACCGAACTGATTAAAACTCTAACCTATCATCCCTTTATATAAGAGGGATGAGATTACAAAAATAGAAACACAAATTCAAACTATCCTAAATTGACTCTAACCGACTAACCGACTAATTTTGGAATTCAAATCTTTAACTAACTAATTGAGATCACAGGCGATGTCGTTTATTTAAAAAAAATACGACAACTCAAATAAATGTAAATAAAATTGACAGATAAAAATTTAAATAAATGCAGCCCTATATTTCCTTTTTACGCTGCATCATGGGTCCTATGTTGGATTGTGTTGTTGCCTTGTGGCAAGTTCACAAACTATAGTCCATGGTGGACACGTGCTATGAATGATGTATTTAGAGGAAGTTGTCTTCGGCAAATTAATAGAGAGCTCGCGATGGATGCTCAGCTTCTCTCAAGAAGATCGAGATGTTGACGGAGAAGATAATTTCCATCACATTCTTGATGGAGGAGTTTAATGCAAAGCTCCCCTTCGTTAAGAAAGCTATGACAAATGGTGGCAGCATCCTTGAACCAAGGCATCTCAATATCTTCGAACTCAAAGCATTTGTCAGTAGGTACAAAGAGTTGTGAGGACATGGAGAATTTTCTCTAAGATCTTGAACACTAATTAAGGGCCATCAAAACCCCTGAGCCACAAAAGGTGCCTCTTACCTCGATGTACATTTGTGGAGATGCAAAACTACATGTTGAAGTTGAACGAAATATGCCATGATCCTAACTAGGCTAAATAGCTCAATGTGGGAGTAATTTGTTTGAGAGCAGAGAGAACAATTCTTATGCCTATTGCAGATGGGCATGGTATAGGAGTATGTCAAGCATCTCTCCTCGTTATTTCTTGATATTGGGAGACATGGCTGAGTAGGACAAGCTGCTCAACTTCATGACTGGACTGTAAAATTGGGCCCAAACCGAGCTTCAAAGAGAAGGCATGGAGGGCACACAAAAGACTATTATAGCGACAAACGCGGCCCAAGTCGAGCTTCAAAGGGAAGGCATGGAGGGCATGCAAAAGACTATTATAGCGACAAACGCCTTCGTCAATTACATGAACGAAGAATCCACATTCGGAAGGGAAGAGGTAGACAATGGGAAGGCAAAAGGAAAATGAACAAGGCTCCGTAGGATGTCAAGCCTCTATAGGACACAAAATCGTTTAAGAATAATGAGCAACCAAGGTGTAGAGGTTGCTTTATATATGACAGACCACATCTGACAAAGGGTTGCCCAAACCGAGATCAACTCTCTTGTCGATAGTAGAAGAGGAAGATGATATGAAACGGGTCACCTTCATTGGCATGTGATCTGACACGATTGGACTGTGGACTGAAGCTCTTATTCAGCACTGACCCAGGGCTGATTGCAGAGGGAACAGTAGGTAGAGAAGAGAACTCCCTAGCTGGAAAGGACGTGGCTGCTGGACTTTAGACCTCTTCTTTCGCACCTGTCTGCACCACCCTTTCTTCTCATCGATCAGGGGGTTTGGATCTACAAGATCTGATGTCAGCTCATTTCTTTCAGGTGCCACTTTGGAATGTAGTCGCTCCATTTTAAATGGTCTTCCTCTGCATTTGCTGCATCAGGAGAAGAAGTTGCTCTTGCAGAATGCTGCATCTGCATGTTCAACGGTCACAGAAGAAGTATTATAAGTCAATTTTATGTGTGTACCCATGGTGGAATCAGGCACTCTGTGGTGGTGCATATGTCACGATGGGCTTTGTGTGAGTACGGCATACATGCCATCTCTTCTTTATGCATTCTGTTGACCCACCCACATTTTTAGAAGCTTGTGCAGTTTGATGCAAGCATGTAGGGCTAGCTAGACATGGGACCTTGCATCACACATGAATGATCATCGAAAATAGCATTCAAACTCTCAATCACGTGACAGTTGCCATGATGGGGTCATTCCCTTTGTTGACAACTTGATTTTTTTGTAAGGATGATCTGGGCATGCGAATTGCTTGATGACTTTGTTGAAGGTTTCTAGACAGGTTCCAGTGTCAGGGCAAATAACCAGACTGTGTTTCATCTTTTCAACATTGGATTAGAGTTGTGGGTATTCAATGCGATAGGAGCTTGCTTTGCTGGTTGGTTATTCACCCCCTAAAGTATCTAATTTTCTTTTAGGAAGAATTGCAAGGAGGACCAACTGGGCCCCGCCACCCCGGTATTGGATTCGATTGGGTAGTATTGGACGGTTGTCCAGTTGTAAAGTTCTCTCTAAATTTAGTTTATTTTTTCCGGATGATGACCGACCTTTAGTGAACTCAGCCATGGTCAGTCCCAAGCTCGGGTAAATGAGGAGGGTTGCGTTAGGTAGCCGATAGTCAGCGTAAAATAGTCAGAGACAACTTCCTAAATAGTACTTTTTTCTAAAAAAATACTATTTAAGAAGTTGCCTCATGACAGTCGGATTTTTTCAACATGGATTTAAGCAAACATACAGATTTCGTTAGGGCATTCCCTACTTGCGACGCGTTGCATCGTCCGAATGCAATGAAAAATTGACATGGGCCGCTACATCGCAGCATGGTTGTAGTTCAAAATTGGCAAGGGTTCTCACATGAGGAATGCATGCAGGTAATTAATCTAGTTCAGTTGCATCACCGCACGGATGCAGTCCAAAATTTACAAGGGTTCTCACATAATAGACGCATGCGAGTAAAGAAGTTAGTCCAAAAAAGATTACAACGGAAGTTGCGGATTAGTAGTTGGAATATTGGCACTTTAACTGGAAAGTTGATGGAGATAGTGGATACGATGGAAAGAAGGAAGATTCATATACTATGTCTTCAAGAGACTAAATGGGTTGGAGAGAAAGCAAGGGAGATTGAGAAGACATGCTTTAAACTTTGGTATTCAGGTAAAGATAAAGGTAGAAACGGTGTTGGAGTGGTTGTTCATAAGGATTTGAAGGATTGTTTGGTTGAGGTGAAAAGATTCGGGGATCGAATTATTTGCTAAAATTGGTGCTTGAAGAAGAAATTCTAAATATCATCTCAGTTTACGCACCGCAAATTGATTTAGATGAAAGGACTAAACAAGCTTTTTAGGAGGATTTGGATAAGAGTCTACAAGGAATCCCACAAAGAGAGATGATTTGCATCAGTGGAGATCTTAATGGACATGTGGAAAAAGATGCTTCAGGGTATGCTAGTGTTCATGGAGGACATGGTTTTGGGGATAGAAATGAAGAGGGAAAAGCCATCCTGGATTTTGCAACGGCATATGATCTTTTCATAGCAAACACTCTCTTCAAGAAGAGGGAAGAACATGTAGTTACTTATAAGAGTGGGCCAACTAGAACACAGATAGATTACTTTGCGTTGAGGAGAAGAGATAGGTTGTGTTGTAAAGACTGCAAAGTAATCCCAGGAGAGAGTTTGACAACCCAACATCGTTTGTTAGTCTTGGATGTACAAATGAAAGGGTTGGTAAAGAAAAGGAGGATTTCTAAGATAACTAGAACTAGATGGTGGAATCTTCCACTGAAGCAAGCGAGCTTCAGGGAGAAGGTTTTAGAAGACTTATCTTGGGATTGTAGCGGTAGTGCAAACGAGATGTAGGAGGCAGTAGCATCTTGTATTCGAAAGGTAGCCAAAGAGATGCTAGGCGAGTCAAAGGGAGGAGCTCCATGTCAAAAGGAGGCTTGGTGGTGGAGTGAAGGAGCGCAAGAGAAGTTAAAAATAAAAAGAGCTTGCTTTAAAGCTATGTCTAAGGATAGTACAGAGGAAACTGTCACAAACTACAAAATAGTGAAGAAGGAAGCAAAGAAGGCCGTAAGCGAAGATAAGTCAAAAGCTTATGAAGTTTTGTATAAAAATCTCGACTCTAAGGAGGGATAGAAGGATATATTCAGGTTGGCCAAAGCAAGAGAAAGAAAAACCAAAGACCTTTCTCAAGTGAGATGCATTAAGGACGAGGAAGGTAATGTGCTTGTTACTCAGAAGGATATAAAAACTAGATGGGAGCAGTACTTCCATAAACTTTTCATTGGGGAAGGAAATAGAGCTCACTTTGGGTGATCTAGCTTGTAGTGAAAGTTACTTGAATCGTGCATGCTATAGACGGATACAAAGAAAGGAAGTAGAGGAGGCTTTGAAGGTTATGAGACCTGGAAAAGATGTAGGACCGGATGACATCCCTGTAGAAGTTTGGAGAGTTTTAGGTAAGCGTGGTTTGACTTGGCTTACGAATCTATTCAATGTTATTTGGCGAAGCAAGAAAATGCCCGAAGATTAGAGGAGTATCGTGGTGCCTCTTTATAAGAATAAAGGAGACATTCGAAATTGTTCAAATTATAGAGGTATCAAGCTGATGTGTCACACTATGAAAATTTGGGAACGTGTGATCGAAAGAAGGTTGAGGCAAATTTCCAATGTAAAAGAAAACCAATTCGGATTCATGCCAGGTCGCTCAACAACTGAAGCCATCCATTTGCTGAGGAGAACAATGGAGATTTATAGAGGTAAAAGGAAGAACATCTATATGATCTTTATTGATTTGGAGAAGGCTTATGATTCTGTCCCACGAGAGATATTGTGGAGAGTGTTAGAGAAGAGACAAATACATGTCCTATACATTAACCTCATAAAGGACATGTATGATAGGGCTTTATCTTGTGTAAGGACCCCTTCCGGGAAGACTGGATATTTTGACATCAACATTGGTTTACATCAAGGTTCTGCTTTGAGTCCATTTCTTTTTACTTTGATTATGGACGAGTTGACCAGTCACATTCAGGATGAGTTACCTTGGTGTATGTTATTTGTTGATGATATTGTGTTAATTGACGAGACTAGAGATGGAGTAAAAGAGAAGTTTGAGGTCTGGAGACATGAGTTGGAGACTAAATGATTTCGTATAAGTAGGGCTAAGACGGAATATATGGAGTGCACCTTTGATGTAAGCAATGATGAAGGAATCGAGGTGAAGATTGGTGACGATAACATCCAGAAGAGAGATTCCTTTAGATATTTGAGATCTATTCTGCAACATGATGGGGAAATTGATGGAGATGTTACTAATAGAATAAATGCAGGCTGGTTAAAGTGGAGAGGAGTCTCTGTTGTTCTCTGTGATAAGAAAATTCCTTTAAAGATTAAAGGAAAGTTTTACAAAGCAGCTGTGAGACCTGCTATGCTTTATGGATCTGAATGTTGGCCTGTGAACCATAGACATTTTTTTGAAGCTCAAAAGAGGGGGAGGCACTCGACGGTGTTCACCCCAATATATTAAAAAACGAAAACAGTATTTACAGAGAACAGAGAAGTTGTACTAAAAAACAAACCCGAAAGGGTAGCTACAAGAAATGGAACCCCCAAAACACCACAGTGGTCTACCCCTGGGACCAATCCTCTAGAAGACGCTTAGCATGCAGAATGGTATTCTTCCTGTAGAACCGTTGAGCCGCAAAAATTACCTCATTCCTCCCCAGCCAAATGCTCCACATCCTTGCGATTGGATCAAGAATAAGCTTCCTTTCCCTACCCCTTGAGTTAACCAAACTCTCGCACAATGCAGGAAAGGAGACGGCGTTAACCCAAGGAAGATCATCCCAAAGAGTGCGAACAGGGCCGTACTCGAAAAATAGATGAGAAATTGATTTCCGCTCCGCATCACAGAGACCGCACTGCGAACCTACGTTCGGAAAAATAGCTGCACACCGATCACGAGTCAAAAGCCGTCCTCGACGAAGAAGCCATAAGAGTATCCCAATGCGCTCAGGAAGTTTGAGGCCCCACAAGAATCTACAGTCACGCACCAAGATATCATCATCGGCATTAAGGGAAGGAGCGAGAGCGGAATACGCCTTACGCGAAGAGAAAGATCCTTCCTTCCAGGCCCAGTGGTCACGCCCAACATTCGGACGAGGAGCATCAACTAGCAGAGCCAATAACGATAGAAGATCATCCAACCAATGCTCCGAAAGACATGTGAACCATAGACATGTGCAGAGAATGAATGTAGCAGAAATGAAAATGCTAAGGTGGATGTGTGGACACACACGTAAAGATCGAATTCGGAATGATGCAATCAGAAAGAAAGTTGGTGTAGCTCCGATCGAAGATAAGATGCAAGAAAACCGCTTAAGATGGTTTGGACATTTGCAAAGAAGATCAGTTGATGCACCAGTTAGAAGATGCGAGTGATGGGATGTTGAGCCGGCTAAGAGAGGGCGAGGACGACCCAAGAAGTGTTGGAAAGAGACTATACGAAGGTATCTTAGTTTTGTGGATATAAGCCCGGGATTGGCCCAAAATAGATCTGAATGGAGGCGAAGAATCCATGTAACCGACCCTACTTAATTGTGGGAAAAGGCTTTGTTGTTGTTGTTGTTATGACCGACCTTTAGTAGCCACTTTTTGTCTTAAAAAAATCTCTCAGATTGTGAATCTGTGATGTTTTAAAGTAATATATTCATCAATTTGATGCGTACAGGTCTTAATTAAATGTTCCATCCCCACACCCGCTATCTGTCTGCATGCTGCGGCCAAATAAATATGTAATGTTTTCATTATTAGTATTTCTTAAGCTGTCAACTACTCGTTGTGGCAGGAGATGCGGGTTCAGGGGTCAGTGGAAAACCTTTGCATTACAAAGGTACCCCATTCCATCGTATTATCCCAGGGTTCATGGTTCAAGGTGGAGATACTGTTTATGGAGATGGAAAGGGGAAGGAATCTATTTACGGAGGCACTTTTCCAGATGAAAATTTCAAAGTCAAGCACTCACGTCCAGGTTTATGTTCTCTGTGTTTATGCTTGTTGATTATATATCTTTGGATAAATTCAGACCCCTACTTCCAAAAATGAAACAATCTTTCAAAAAAAACAAAAAATGAAACAAGAAACTAATTGGGAAATATTTTTTTAGTTGCAGTACTAAGTGATCTCTTCCTAACAAGTAGCAAATATATTCCAATTTGTCACTTTTTAAACTATTATAAAAGGCGAAGCCTTCTCCCACTTTAAGTAGGGTCAGCTACAAGGATTCTTGCTCAAATCCATGTTGAAAGATCCGACTATTTTTTACATTGGATGTCGGCTACCTAACACGACCTCCACAAGGAGAGATTTGAACCCTGGTCTTTTAGGTGGTAGATACATTGTACTACCACCAGACCATTGGAGTGGGTGGAAAATTACCATTGTCGCTTTTTAAACTATTGCTTAGAAATATTTAGAAGTGTTGGCAAATGACCATCAATCTGCTTCCATTGCATGATTAAATATGGGAAGTTCGGCTATCGGATGTGCAACTTCTTACACTGGGTAAGATTGAATGCTGTCACATTCAGTAGAATGGAGAAATTCTATTATCACATACATTACAACGGAGAAAAATCTAACCACAAAGTTCAATTTCCTTCAGCAAATACAGAGGGAACCTAGAGGGCAGTAATCTTATAGAAATCATATGGGAAACAGGGTTGGGGTCTTGGATTAAGTAAAAAAAGGAAAATAATAATGATGGTGCTAATTAGGTGTAAGTTAACAACATATTGTATATTATATATAGAGGAAAGGGAAGCTACACCATGGTGTAGCTAACATTAGTTACACTAGGGGTCTGTTTGATTGTTGGGTTGGAGTGGATTGGGGTAACCTGATTTGAATAGTAGTTGTTTGGATGGTTCTGAAGGTTGGAGAGGGTTGGAATAAGGAATGTGATGTGATGTCACTATGATTTGTGATGGATTTCCAACCCAAGAAAAGAGAGGGGTAAATCGAGTTACCCCAAGGTAACCCGGTTACCAAACGAGCCCTAGGGGCATTTTCGTCTCTTTTTTTATTTTTTTTCCAAAATACTATGATGGATTTTTGTAACTATATCCCTCTAATATGTCATTCAAAATTCGTCAGAAACAGAGAGTCCTACGGCCTCCATCCAGACAGTCATTTTTTAACGGTCACAGATTTGTTGTATTTTACTTGTTCTGGATGGAGGGCATAGGAGTCTCTGTTTCTGACAAAATTTGAATGACATATTAGAGGGATATAGTTACGAAAATCAATTGTGGTATTTTCAAAAAAAATAAAAAAAGAGACGAAAATGTCCCTGATGTAGCTGAGGTTAGCTACACCATGGTGTAGCTTCCTTTTCCTCTTATATATATATATATATATATGTGTATGTATGTATGTATGTATGTATGTATGTATGTATGTATGTATTCAGTTATTTACAATTTTAAATTTCTTAGGCAGTAACTGAACTAATTTTCCTATTCTTGTTAACGTACAAACTGATTATTTCAAAAATTGATATTTCAGCTCGTTTTGTTCTGTTTTCCAGCTGCTTTCATTCTCAGTCACTTTTGAACTTGTAAATTCCGCTATAGCTCAATGAATCTTTTTTCCCTCATTCAGGAATTGTATCGATGGTAAACTTCGGTCCTGATTCCAACGGATCCCAATTTTTCATTACGACAGTTAAAACGAGCTGGTAAGGTTCTATACTTGTTCATTTTCTTCTATTTATTTTGTTGAAAAAAAAATCTGGTCCTTAACAAACGCATTATTTCAGGCTCGATGGTGAGCATGTTGCATTCGGAAGAGTAATTCAGGGCATGGACACAGTCTATGCAATAGAAGGTGGAGCCGGGACATACAATGGAAAACCAAGGAAGAAGGTTATCATTGTGGATTCAGGCGAAATACCTGCGGACCAGTGGGATACGGAAATGTGATTTAGATGCCTGATATTTGAAGCCTTCCTATCTTCAGTTATATATTGGGCAGGTTCGATTTTACGGCTGCACAGAAACTGTTGAGGAATCCAGAGGTTCAGAACCAGGCCAAACTAACTGTACCTATTTGTACTTATCATGCGCAAATAACCTACTTATAATTATCTCAAAGGGAACATTGCACAATAACCTGGCTGAAGTAACCATAAGTTACCGCTTGCAATGCAATTTTCCGTCGTCGTTGTAACCTACAATTGATCATATCCTAGAAACTCTAATCTAAGTCATTGTGTACACTCATGTGTTCATCCATGTAAAGATGGCATGATCATATACCATGGGAGCCTGCCCCTGTTTCTTAACTTTTTTTCTTCCCAATGAACATGAACATTGTTTCTTTAGTTCATCAACATCCTTGAATATCAAGCTAGTTGTTATTATCGGTTTCTAGATGAATTTGAGGTTCGTTAGTTTGATTCCATATATTGTAGTAATTTGTATTGTGAACTTTGAACTATGGATACATGCTGCGAGATGAATATCGGTCTGGGGACTCCAGAATGTTCCTCGCCATTTGAGCTTGGTCAGAGCAGGCAAAAGGATGTGGGATGCAGCCATGCCGTCCTGAAGCTGGAGAATGCGTCGCAATGTCAGGCATCAACTTAGATACACCAATGTTATAAAGTTCTGCTGAACCCAAGTTGACGTGGTTGATCCAGACACGATTGTCTCCTGAGATTGATCATGGTCACGACGGGTTGGTCATGTATACCGTTCAGCTATCTCTGTCTTGATCGAGCAGATCTTGAATTCCACCTCGCGAAGGGGGCGTCATTGCTGGCTGACCTGGATGGGAATCTGCCTGTGTGAAGCTGCGGCATTCTGCCTCTGCAGGTGTGTATCCATGTTTAATTGTTGTTTTTTGTGCCAGCCTCCACCCATTACAAAGCTTTATTTGGGATTTGGACTGGTGTCAAGATCGGTTGAACTGTATCCTGGTTGGTGAATATATGGCGATGAACCACTTGCATGCAAGGCTTAAAATTTTGGGTTTTGGTTTCGTTTTGTCAAAGTCTAGAAAGAGAAATTCCGGAAACCTAGATTTTGAGCAAACTAACGAAACTTGTTCATACAGTATAAAGCTCTGAAAAATGCAGCACATAAACAGAGAGATAAACGAAAATTCGCTGATATCGACAAATTTGTTTCTTTGAAAAAGGCATGCGATTTTGGTGAAATTCTGCTGATGTTTCATCCCTATATTGAGGTGAAGCTGCCTGATTAGCAACTATAACAACTGTTATATCTACCATTTCGATTGTCATTTGATCTTTTATCTGACATGTTACCCTGAATTTAATAAAACTTCGGATTTGTTATTCAACAAAAGATTTAATTGTACTCATCAATTTTAAAATATCAATTTTTCAAAAAAAATATAATTATACCCACGGTCATAAATATAAATTATAAATATAAATTGTAAGATCATTGTCGTAAAAAAATAAAAATTTTGATTCTATTATTTATCTTTAAAGATGACCATCGTAGAAAAATGACTATATTTTCATAGGTTATGGGAAGTTGCAAAGCTATATTGACCATGACAATTAGTAACCAATTAGCAAAAAATACGGTAACATGCACTTTCCTTCTTTACGAAGAATAGTATTAATCATATTTTGACTTTGATTTTTTGAAAAATTGCGAAGATTTATTACTAGATCGTCCCACAACAACATCTTGAGTTTTACCAATTAATTGTTTTGTCTTTGTGATTCGTTATGCTTGAGATCAATACACGACAAAGAGAACGAATTTAGATGAATAAAAACTTTGATCTAATTAAAATAGTTGCAAGTAGTGGTTGGTCCACTAATATACCTAAGGAGAATCCGATTTATTAAGTAGTATTATGATATTATCGACTCAACGAATTGTTTTTTTCTATTGGAAACTATCTAACCCAATTCACTAAACATATGAGTATAACCCAAATTAGATATGAGTCGAATATGAGTATTTGCATATCCATATTCTTTTTTTTTCAAGAATAGATGCTATATCATTAGGGATGCAAATGGACGGATACAGATGCATATGTATATCATTATCTGTTTTTGAATACGAATACGAATACGAATATTAAAACTATCTTACCATATCTTTAAAAATAGATACGGATGTAAAACGGATATTAATCACATATAAGTAATGTTAGAAATTCTCTATAAATCGACTTAAATATATACGAATAGGATGTAAAACACATGATAAATTTTACTAAATATATTTATATCATAAAATATATACAAATATGGTAAAAGAAGGTAAAAAAATATATTATATTATATAGGGTTAAAAATAAATCTATGACTATATTTATATACGAAAACGGATATACATATAGGATATGGATGTTTGCGGATATCAAAATGATATCCATATCCGTATCCATTTTAAAACGGATATGGATACTGATGTCAAAATCTATATAAACGAATACTGTGACGGATCGGATGCGGATATATCCATAACCACTTACATCCCTATATATCATATTATACCCAATATTATAAATATTAGGGTTCAATGGGGTTGTCCGTTGACTGTCGTCGTCCTATTTTCTGATGATTTTTTTATTTTTTCTAAAATACCATAATGTATTTTCATCACTATATCCCTATAATATATCATTTCAATTTCGTTAGAAACATAGACTCCTATGACCTACATCTAGAACATGTTGATTACGGCAATTCTAAAACCGTTAAAATTACATGTTCTATATAGATGGCATAGGAATCATGATTTCTGACGAAATTGGAATGTCATATTAGAAGGATATAATGATAAAAATACATGGCAATATTTTGAAAAAAAATAAAAAATTCACCGGAAAATGAGGCGGAGCAGTCAACGCCCTATTTTCCCCTAAATATTACGTATAATGTATTTCATATTATATATATATGTACACACAATTTATGGATTTCTGGATTTGATATATGATTTTTGAGTTGTTAACGTACTCCCAACCAAAGTGCTTTTAAATTCAGTATATTTATTTGGATACATATCCAATTAATGTTGGAATATAAATATCCACGCTTGATAATACACTGAATTTTCTAATAGGAATGTTTATAAATTCATTTAATAGGAAATGAAATCATATGAGGCCATGACAAATGATAGATGAACAACATAACATTCAATGAAATATGAAGAAATTGACTTCTAAAAATTCGAAGAGTCGGAGCCTATTATATAACTAAAGTCATTGTAATTGATTAGTCCATTATATATACTTAAGGATGATCATATTTAGTAAATAGTATTACAAATGGCAATGAGGTAGTATTTTTCAGTGGAAGAAAGGTGATTAAACCAAATTGGATATGATTTGGATGTGTGTTTATTTGCTACATTTCATGTGAATATTATTTTATATGTGGGTTCGATGGATTGTCCCTCGATTATTTTTCCGTATTTTTTTATTTTTTGGAAAAATATCACCATTATATTGATATATATCCCTCTAATATGTTATTCAAATTTCATCAGAAATCGGGACTCATATATCCTCTATCTAGAATAGGTCAATTACAACAATGTTTAGATCGTTAAAATTTCATGTTCTAGATGTAAGGCATAAAAGTCTCTGTTTCTGACGAAATTCGAATGACATATTGGAGAGATATATCGATGAATATATAATATTATTTTTTCAAAAAAATAAGAAAATTATGAAAAAATGATCGAGGGTAGCCAACAGGGGCAACTCATTTTTTTCTTTTTATATACATGTATATATTAATTACATTACTATATTACTATATGTATCATGTTTACTAAATTCGGACATCTGAATCGAAGTTTGATTGTGTAGTTATTATAATATATGCATTTAAAATTCATTTAAATACAACAGATGTATTTGAGTCCACACTTGAAATTTGCTACGAATTACCTATTCATTATTATATAACTAGCAAATGGTTAATATAGCAATAACTATATGAATGTTTATCCTACGAACCTTATAAATTTATTGAAATTCCTCTACAATCTTTTGCACAACATAGTTACTGCATCGACTATGTAAATTATTTCAAGAACCCTTATGAGCTTCAAACAGAATAACCATAGGATTTATAGGGTAAGAGTCGGTAAGTTTACGGGATTGAGATGAGAATTATGTTGTTTTAAAGGAAGAGAAATTAATTTACAAAATTTATAAGGTTAGTACGGTAAAAATCCATAACTATAATATCAACTTCTAAATTATAGAGACAAGAAAAGAACAAAAAAAAAAAGAAAACCCTGAAGTTGGCGCCATGGACGTTATCCGGCGCGCTTACTCCGCCACCTCCGACGACGATGACGACGAGGAGGAGGACCGCCGTGCCGTCTCCGGGAGGAGGTCCTGCTCTCCCTCCGCTCCCAAGAGGCTCCGCTCTGACGGCCCCTCCCACTGGGCGGAGCCGACGCCGGCGTCCGTACCCCACCCCGCTCCATTCCAAGCCGCCCCGCCGCTCCCGGGGAGATACGTGTCGAAGAGGGAGAGGGCGATCTCATCGGCCTCTCTTTCAACTCCGTCGCCGCTGCCCGCTATCCCTATGGTCGTCACGCGTCCGGGTCCTCCTTTCATCCTTTGTCTCTAAGTTAGGGCTCTGTTACGTATATTGGATCGCTTGAGATTATTGCTGTTAGAAAACACGAAGGGAAGATAGATAATTGGATAGAAAGATAGATAGATAAAGGATTAGGTATGGAACCCTGTTGGTGTTACCCACGGTATTGTTAGGTCTTGATCATTTTTGCAGTTTGTTTGGTGCAATATCTTTTGTTTGCACCTGAGAACTACAAAATGAAATCTTTGTTCATCTTCAAATGCACCTTTGGCTGTACGAAAATGATTTGGCAAGTAATAGAATAAAATAACTGTAGAGAGTATGCTTGTCTGATATTTTTATATATAAAGGGCCCTGGTCATTTATGCTGGAAATTTCACAGATGGCCAAAATCGGAAAGTTATATAGGCTATTTAACCAAGATCTTTCCTTCCTAAAGGTCGCCGCCTTCCTTTGCAGTCAAATTGCTGCTGAGTTTGCAAGAGAAATCTTGTGCTGGGGTTATATTGCTTTTGTCAGTCAAAACCATGCCCAGAATCGAGTTGAAGATGATGCCTCGGGCACCACATGCCTCAAATCTACCCAAACCTGGGTCGAGAGTTGATAGGTGAAAAAACAATGTTGCATATATACGTCGATGGTGTCAGTTTAAGGAAAACATTTCTGTCTGCACATCATGAAAGTTCTTTTATATATGAATCACATAAAATCTTGGTCTTCAACTATCTTGTAGAAGCTGTATTAATTTATAATTCATTGTTAGTGTAGGTTCCTCCATTTGCATCTTTTGCTTGTGCAACTCACACAATTTCTTTACAACGAAGTAACCTCTCTTCACAAAAAAAAAGATTTCTTAAGAAGTTTGAAGTCTAATTTATGGAATTAAAGACATGCCATCAAATTTAGAAGAGTGGCTGCTTTTACATTTTTGTCTGATTTTTTTTCCAATCATTTTTAATGGAAGAGATGGTGATATAGTTTCTTGAATCTGATATTTTTTATTTGAAAAAATTGGGATTTTGTAGAATCACATTAAATCGTGAATCTCATAGAAGCTGCATTGCTTTACATTCAATATTAGTGTTGGTTCATCATTTGCATCTCTCTCTACAACTCACATACTACACAATGAAGTAACTGCTCTTCTGGAAAAAAATACATCCTGGCAGTTTTGATCTGAATTCTAATTTATGGAATTAAAGATGTGCCATCAAATTTAAAAGAGTTGCTGCTTTTGTATTTTTGTCTGAGTTGTTTTTATCAATCATTTTTTTCAATTGGAGTGGGGGTTGACTCTGATTTTTTATTTGAAAGAATTGAGTTTTGTAATAGAATCAACTAACAGTGGTTTGTTGATGTGCGTGCTTGAGGTAGTGCACATTATATAGGCTGATTTTGGACCAGCCATTTGTTGACAATTTCTATCATTTGAATATGAGGTACAGATTAGAGAGGCCAGAAGATTTAGTTTGAAGCAGCCAGGAGACAGTAATTTTCTGGATACTGACGTGATAGGAGCCATTATCATCGTGCATCTTCTTTGTACAGATGGATTCATTAACTTTATGCAGATCTCATATTGTAATATGTGATTGAATTCATAACCTTTATGCATTTTTTATGAGAATGTTAATTGAGGCTCCTTTTTTAGTTGGTGCTCAAACAAAGAACAATGTACTTCTTAGTGCTGCAGGTAGGAGGCACTTTTCCCATTCTGCATAGGCGCATTTGACCATTTCTATGCGATATACACCAGGTTCTATGGTTCTCACTTTTTCTGCTAGTGGAGAGACTGTCACCACACCATGTTCTGTGTGTCAGATGTTTCTAAGTTGCAGGAGCAAAAGCATTGACAGGACAAACCATGTCTTCCCTAAACGCCTATCATCTTTCAATTTTTCTGTAAACTTTCAAGCATGATTGATTTCCATCCCTCTCATGATATCTTCTATCAATTATCGACTGTAGGAACTGATGCAGTCTGAGAGGTTAAATTTTTAACTCTTTTAGCATATTTTTGTAAATAGGGGATGCATTCCATAAAGAGGTATGCCTCTTAGATGGAATTAGCTTTCTACATAAAACATTTCTGACGTGTAATGAAAGGGAAACAAATTATGTGAAATTATTGAGCCTCTGGATTTGACAACTCTTTTCCCATTGGTTTTTTTCCTCTTAAACCCTCCAAACAGTCCTTTGTCCCTTTCTTCCTTCCTGTCTTGCGGCTTAACTTGCATTCCTCTTCTCATTCAACGCATTCTCTTATCAGATCTCGCAAAATCGAGGCATGTTTGACTCTTCTCTGCTTATTCCTCGAACTCTCCCTAAAAAAACTTGAGCTTTGTATAGTGATATCAGGGGGCTCTAAGTTGTTATGACAACTTGTTGATCCTGCAAGATATTTAGAGGAATTCTTTCAAAAAAAGATATTTAAAGGAAAAGAAGGTTGAAAGGAGGATCGCATGTTTTACATGTTCCGATGTCTCGCTTGTTAAGGGTATTCATGTATCATGTTTCGATGCTCCTGATATAATGGTGTGATGCAAGAACTCAAATACATCAAAGAAGAAATAGTGCAAACTGAAGAGTTGCCTGAGATCTACCAACTCCATGTCTCAAGACGGGATTTTCAAGGTTTTAAGGATCAATATAATCTAAGTAATTAATATCTTATTTCTTGTACTTCATCAATTTTTGTCAACTGAAGGAATATATCCTCATAGGTATTGTTTGGGTAAGGATCACGCCTGCTGGTAAACAGGCATGCCTCTTAGATGGTATTGGCCCTCTATATAAAACCATCATCTTGTGTAATGAAAGGATGATAAGTTATGTGAATTTATTCATCCTTTGGAAATAGTTATCCCTTTTGCCCATGGATTTTCTCCTCCTCTGAAAATCTTCTATTTTATTCTCTGCCAGTTTCCTTTTACATGGCTTGGTAGGCTATCTTCTCATTTTGTGTGTTCTCGTATCAAATCTTGTGCAATTGGTGCGTATTTGACTCCTTTCTCATTCAGCAAATTTATTCCTGCACAAAAATTTGAGTTGCAATAGGAACAAGTAAGTCTTGGTGTGTGTTGTTTGCATATAACATTGTTTTCATAGACGATATAAGAAATAGTCAACTTGAAGCTTGAGTTTTTGAGGGAGGCTTTGTATTTTAGTCTTTCGTACTAGGTAGAATCAAGATATAGATTATAGAATATAGAATGCAAGTTCAATGAGAAAGAAGTATGAAGGTAAAGTATAGAATACAATTTCATTTCGAAGATGGATGCCTTTAAGTACTAGGTTTAATCTTTAAAGGAGATAGAGGAATTGATGGAGATGCCACTCATAGAATTAATGCATGGTGGAGGAAGCTGAGAGGAACCTCAAGTGTTATTTGTGATAAGAATATAAGCGAGACCTGCAATGTTTATGGGAGTGAGTGTTGGGAAGTTAACTATAGACATATGTAAAGAATGCATGTAGCTGGTGTGTGGCCACACAAAGAAGAATTGAATGCGCAACAAGAGTATTAGACATAAGGTTAGGGTGATACCCGTAGAAGATAAAATCAAACAAACTCAAGTAAGCTGGTTTGAAGGTTTGAAGGTTAGGGTGATACCCATAGGGGACATTCAAAGAAGACTATCGAGTGTGCCGGTTTGAAAGTATACGAAGTTTGAAGAAGAGCCTTGTAAAACAGGGGTTGGTGAAACTAAAGAGACGTTGGAAGGATGTGATTTTTTATCTCATACAATATATGACCCAAATTAGATCCATTTGGAAGCCAAAAATCCATTTAACTGATATTGCTTAAAATGGGAAATGCATGGTAATTGTTGTCATATTAGGAACAATTGATATGTCCAGGAGAAACTTATTTCAAACTCCAAAAATTCTTGGTGAAGCTTCAAAATCTTATAACATGCTTGAATTTCTTAGTTTGGGTTTCCTACATAATAGGAGTTCCTATTTGTGCACATGGTGATTTAATTGTTTCGCATAATCTATTTACATGAATAGATAGACCAACAGCTATTATTATCTTATCTGTGAATTTGAGGGACATTTTTTTCTGTTGCACCTTAGTTTTTGCTTTACATCAGCAAATTATCTTGTGTTCACATCCTCCATAGTCGCGACATGCTCGTTTCAGATCTTTTAACTTGTGTCCCTTTGCCTTCTTCTGGTTATCCTCATCTTCTCTTTGTTATTTTTTCAGCCTGTCTCTGAACTGCCCAACTTTTTCCTCATTTTCCTATAAATTTGGCATTACTTATCATGGTTGTATTATTTAATCAATCAAAATTCCTAAAAATATGATGGTGGAAGCTGCAACCAGAATGCACTGGTCCTATTCTATATCGAGAACATGTACTCGGGGAAAAGCACATTCATCGATGCTTATAAATTAATATAAGATTTTGTGAATATTAATTTAATGTAAGTTTATCATTGTTTCTTCTATCTTTCATGCCTATTTGATGTTAAATTATTTGTTGTTTTTTTTTGGAGAAAATACTCTGTATTCAAATTATTTATTGTTTGTGTGCAAACCCCTTCCCTCATAACTGGCTTTCTGTCCGGTAACTATCTTCACATAGAAATAATCAATTTAGTTCTCAAATTTTAATAATCCTTGGTATTTATATTATTGAATTTGTTCATATCAGGTGCAGGGGATATAACAGATCCAGGTCTACCATGTGAAGTTTTGGAATCACTAAGGAGTCGTGGAGAGCTTGGCAAGTGTTCTGGAAGGCTTTTGGCATCCTTAGATGGTCACACTAGTGCTGTCAATACACTGCAATGGTCACAATGT
Organism: Ottelia alismoides; assembly: GCA_037367405.1. Lineage (NCBI taxonomy): Eukaryota > Viridiplantae > Streptophyta > Magnoliopsida > Alismatales > Hydrocharitaceae > Ottelia > Ottelia alismoides. Next base: position 132,684 of record JAZKJV010003714.1, on the reverse strand, counting down.
CATGGTTTGTTGAACATGCATTTCAATATTAGATCCATCCTCTCTAAATTGCAGTTTGTTTTTTTATGCTACTTCTCATAGAATTCCACTAGAGCCTTAGATTTGACATTACTGACACAATGGTGCAAAAATACAGCAGGCGGGCTCCATTACATGGTTATATATAGAGAAAAATGTGAATTAAGTGCATTTACTGTGCAGTTTATTTGTTTCTCTATACAGCTTAAGGTTGAAGTGTATTCCTACGAATTTTTGTTCCTTATTTTTTTTCCCTAAATATCCAGTATTGGGATAAAATAATTTTAAGCCTGATTTTTCTTCAGATATCCTAGAAGAAAGTTACCAGGTGTTTTAGAAATTATGTATTCCAAGTTAAAAAAAACCTGTGTTTGTGAGCAAATTGATATGTGATTTCTGGAAATAATGCTTAATTCATTTAAAGACCGTTCTTTATTCATTAATTGTGTACTTGTGAGTTTTAAATAAAATACAAACTTGCAAAATTTAGTTCCACGAGTAAGAGGTGCACTGACCAAAGTGTTTCACCGTTTTATTATCTTAGTTTAAATCGCAATTATAGTTTGTTAGCATACATCATTATAACATACAACATCGTTCCCACTTATTATTAGTAATCAGTAATAGTAGAATAGCTCTCTTTTTATATATATTAAGTACTAAACCTGGAAATTTTATATGGTAACTCTGGAGTAAAATGTTTTTTTTACATGGATGATTTTTGACAGAGCAGAATGGTTGGAGAACATGTATTATATAGTATCATCCTTTGAATTGGAACGTTGCCTATTGTGTTACTCTTGTGTATATTATTATGCTGAAGACATGTAACATTATGTTTATGAATATTATTATGCTAATGACATGTAACACTATGTTTGTTCATGTTGGCATGAACATTATTAGGTTAATTCAAATAATCCAATCAAATCATTGAAAATGGCAAAATGTTTATGGTCATTTGGGCTTTGGATCCGGCAGTCCCAAACCACATTCCTTGCATGCAGGGAGGAGCATTGGGACCAGGTCACTTAACCAATGAGGTCGACTCAAACCTAGCCCTTTGTAGCGGTTTGTCTTTTGGCCACAGGTTCATGCATTTAACAAATGGGACATGTCTAAGCTGACCTCAATTTAAATCCCATGATCTCGCCAACCTAACCCAAATTAGGTCCCAAATTTCCAATGAGACTACCCGTATAATGGTCCATGATCTCACATAACAATATTTCAACCGTTAGACATCACAAGATTCATAATCAATATTTGTTATGCATGTACACATGCACGTCCAATATCTTCTCTTACAATAAACTTGTGGTTAATCCTTCGGCATCTTTATCACAAGTCACATCATCAATCTTCTCACCAAGTGAATGATTTCATTACTCACCTTGCTCCTCTGCATACTCATTCCCTTTTATTCGTGAATGATCAATCTTGAATCATTGTTTCTTGTACGTGTAGCTTGTGGCGCACATCTGTCCTAATTGTCTAGTTATCAATACATGCATCTTTAATTACTTGTGTCCATTCTCCATATTCTTCCATCCTAAAAATGGATTACCCTTTATCCGACTTAAGCATATTGGTTTGGCGTATCAGGTTATGGACTTGCTAGGATAAGAAATTAGAGGCCATGGCTCCACCTCCAGCCCATCAAATTAAGTAGATCTTAACTCGGGTTACATTAAACTCAAAGGGGCATGGTTATGTGCATGTACCCCTATATGGATATCGGGTGGTTGATGGTCTGACATCTTACTCCTAACTTATCAAAAATATCGGTGTGGGTGACTGATTTTCGACCGTTCCTGTAATATCCATAAACATAGTCCCACATCTAATATTCACAAACTGAGAGTGGGTTATATTGCTGGACAACTTGGTCATAAGTATTTGGATGGTTGTCAACGGATCTTATTCGGATCGAACTCAATAAGTTTTCATGATTAGTTTTCCTTGATAACAGTATGGGCTTAACACCTGAGACGTTACAAATGGTACCAAAATGGACTTCCTCTGGTAGTGGGAAAAGGCTATCCGAGAGGTGGATCCACCTCTACAAAAAAATAGGAGGAAAATGCTACACAAAGCATGCATCCGAAATTATTAATGAGAATAAATAATGTGTCATATCGCAACGGCGATGTTGCGTGTATTGATGGAGGAGATTGTAAATAGTCTCATATCTAATATTCACAAAATATGAAAGTGGATTATAAGAGTATGGGACTACCTCTTGACAACTGGGCTTAAGCAGTTTGGGTGGTTGCCCATGGATCCAATTCAGTCCAAATTCAACAAGTTGCCACAACAAGTTTTCCTTGATAATGGTTTAAGTATAAGACCTAGGACATTACATTCCAATTCAACCACTATATTTACTATGTAATGGTTAGAATCTTAATATAACTCTAGTCTTCACTTTCGATTCTCCCATGATAGCTCCCAGCAAGTTAGCTACCCTTGGCTCTCCAAGCCTCACCCTCACGTAATTGCTTACATCCCTAGTGACTCTCTTTAGTTTTGCTTTGGTGTCTCCAATTTTCTGTGGTGCTCCTTACACTACCTACTTATCTCCTTAGCACATTGAGCCTACCGTGGAGGTCTTGAGCCCTCTCTCCTTGTCACACAACCATACTCCAACCTGCATCCACCTTAGGTGCCTCAAGTTCGATGTGACGTGCCCTTAACTGCAACTCAACACCACCCCCTTCCATACTCCAACAACTCAAAACCTACTTCAACAAATGTCCATGGCATGACATATCTGCTTCAACACTCATTAGTTTGCCTTAATGGTGCATCCTCACCAGTTCCCCAACACCACTCACAATCTTGGATTAGCTTGAACTTTCACCTATCCAAAATTGGTTTGCAACTAAGTTAATGGATGCAAACCTAGGATTTATATGGTGTTTAATTTCTTTGGGTTGGTCTTTGGTCTTGAGATCAATGGGGACAAGTAGACTTTTGTTCCTTTTGGTGTGGAGGAGGGTCTAAGTCGGCTTTGCTGAGATCCCAGGGGGTTCTCTCCCTATCAGCTACATATGTCTTCCTTTGGTTATTGGCCCCATGCGGCAATCGAATTGGCTGCCTTTGATGGAGAGCCTTAGGCGGATGCTTGCGGGATGGAAGGTTGCCTGCTTGTTGGGGTGGGGTGGGGGGACGTGTGCCATTGAAGGCTGTTCTTTCGGTGATCATGGCTATCTTTCTGTCATTGAGGTGGATGCATGCTCGTGTGTGTGGGATATTGGAGTCACTGATGGGGCGTTTCTTTTTGGGTTGGATCTGGGGTTGAGCATGGGTATTTTGTTAGTCAGTTGGATGGTGATGATGCTTTCGGAGGTTGATCAGAGTCTGGGAGTTCCGAGCCTTGAAACTATATATAGGGTGCTACTTGCAAAGTGATATCGCTCAGATTTAGCGCAATAGGTCTGACCCGCTTTGCACGATGTTGATGAAGATCTATGGTGTCTCGATAGAGCTGTCGTGTCAGCTGATGCAGATTCACGTGACTTCGAATTTCTGGAAAGGGATTTGCTCGGTTCTTCCACCTATTTTTTGATTCTTGAGACCAACTAGTGGGAGTGGTTGTGCTTTTCGATTTTGGCAGGATGATTGGGCTGGATAGGGTTCTCTGGTGACCTGGTTCTCTTGTCTCTTTCCGTTGGCTGTGAACGTGGAGTTATTAGCGGGGCATGGTTAGTCTGGTGAGGCAAGAACCCCATGTTTCCTGAGTTGTTTAATAAGTGAGTGATGGAGTTCCTGGTGATGGTTGAGGCCCTTTTTTATGTGTTAGGGCCCTCAGTTGGTCGTGATCATTGATTTAATGGGCATTGATGTGATGGTCAGTGAAATGTGCATAAAGCTTACAGGGTGTTATATTCTTCTTTGATGTCTGATCCCGGCATTGTCATGACTCCGTTGGGGCATATTTGAGGTTGGAAGATCCCTTAACGAGTTAATATCTTCTTGTGGTTGTTTGGGCATGACCGGGTGATGACAGGGGGCCTAATGATTCGCTTATTCAGAGTGGATGGCTCTTGTCTGAGGTGTGGTGAGGGTTCTGGGAACTTGGATCACTTTTTTCTCCTGCCCTATCTCGCGGGACATTTGGATGGATGTCGGGCTTAATGGAGTGATGACCGGGGATGTTTGTGCCATTGTGGTTTCCATTGGGCCATCTGGGAGTACAACTCTGGGTGATAAATTTCAGGTGGTGGCCATTCTGTGTGAGTTTTATGGCTAGTTAGAAATGATATCGTATTCTAAATATAAAGATTGTATGTAGAAAATGTTTTGACCCAAGCCAGAATCATAAAGAGTTTGTGGTCCTTGTAGCTTTGCACTAAACTTGTGAACGCAGAGTTTTTTGGGCACACATCTCTACGATGCCACGCCGTTTTCCCCTTTCTAAAAAAATGGAAGAAAAAAACATCTCAAATCAACCTTATATTATCAAGTAATGGGTGGAATTTTATCAAATTGATAAACCCTATCCCATGCAAATCTATTGAACTCCCACCCCTACTTTCGGGATTATTATGCATGCACATGAATCAAAGAATAAATAAGTTAGTTTTATTTACCATTCCCAACTTCTTTTCAATGTCATTGTGTTAGCTGTCATAATTGTCATTGTGTTAGCTGTCTTATGAGAACATGAGTCGTCTAGTTTGTTTCCAGTACCACTAGTGACCTTATGTCTGAAAGCATCATAGTAATCAATTGACTGAACAGAGAGTCCAACCATTTCAAGTTATTTCATATTGTGAAAATGCTAACCTTTTTACATTCTCATCTCTTTCTTCTTAATCTTATACAATGAATATGTTTGTAGCCCATCTTCTTGCTTCTGCTGGTATGGATCAAACAGTTCGGGTTTGGAATGTGTGGAGTAAGAAGGAAAAGCTTGCTCGGATTTTTAGCCATCACGGTGCTGCTGTCAAGGATGTGAAATGGTCACCACTAGGTCCATCTTTGCTTTCTTGTGGATATGACTGTACATCTAGGTTAGTTGATCTGGAAAAAAGTGTAGAAATGCAAGAGTTCAAGGAAGACCAAAATGTGATGGCCATCCGATTTCACCCAAGCAATCCTGAAGTCTTCCTTTCCGGCGGTTCGAAGGGCTCACTGAGACTTTGGGATGTAAGGATTCGGAAGGTTGTAAAGGAATATCTCAAAAGTCTTGGATCCATTCTTGATATAGAATTTAGCAGAGATGGAAAACATTTTATATCATCAAGTGATGTCACTGGAAGCAATATTAGTGAAAATGCTATTATTTTTTGGGATGTTTCTCGGGAAGTTCCTCTGTCAAATCAGGTAATAACAAAATCAATTCATTTACATTAATTCTTTCTTCTTTTTGAAGCAATTAATCCAAAGATAGCGTTTCACTACCAAATCTGCCATGACCATATCTCATGTCCTTCTGTTAATAACCCTGATTATATTTTGGGATGATTTTTTTCTTTGGATAGATAAATTGACCTTTTGAAAAGTATTTTCCATACCCACAAGACAAGGTGGTTTATTTCACTGGGATAGCGAGATCATTGTTGACACTGGTATCAACCAGTAACTTCCATTGGCATTCTGTAGCCTAATGGTGAAATTATTAGATGTGGCAAACTAAGATTTGTTAATACTCATTCTGATAATGGGGAAGAGGTGAGGACAGGGAGCAGGTAAGAAGGAAAGGGAATTCGAGGTAGAGAGAGGCAGTCATCACAAAAGAATGATCAAAGACCTCGCACATAGGCCAGAATCCAAGTCAGCTTACTCACCATGATCATACAGGCTGTCAGATTCCAGTCCTATAGAGACCAGGCTTAAATGCTTGGTTGCTAGAATAAGGAAGAATGGAGTTTTTTTAGATTATAGCATAATCAATAAACAAATATATCATGTTACGTCATTAAATATGCACTTACAGCCAGCCTGCCCCACTCAAAATGGGAATGAGCTGGGGTTGTCTAATAACTATGTGATGGACTCCATGGGATTAGAATTCCATTCCATATTGGAGGAGATTGGAACAGCTTATGCATATTTCTGGACCAGATGTGCCGTTCGAGCTTTATATAAAAAGATGGTATGGTTTGGGCATGTATAAATGTATTCTGTAATGTACAAGGATTTTAAAATGCTGAGATTCTACCAAGGGCCGGGAAAAGATGCAATCTTTCCTGCTATTGGCATAAATATTATTAGTGGGTGATATAGTATTTATTTTGAGCTTCCAGTTAGTCAAGAGATATGACATGATGCCGATAGGTAACAAAAGTGGGCCTTCCATTTAATTAGCTATATGATTGATATGTGATTTAAGTGAGGAAATTGTCATCCTGGTTATTTTAGTGACAGTTCTATTTTTCCTTTGCACTTGAATATGTTAATTGAATGCATGCTGCATTAAACAATAGTGGCAGTACTATTATCATTGAAATGGGTTCTTGATGTTTGCAACAGATTTATACTGAAGCCTACACCTGCCCTTGCATCAGATACCACCCCTTTGATTGCAATTTCGTAGCGCAGTCTAATGGTAACTACATTGCAATATTCTCGGCCAGGCCTCCCTTCAGACTGGACAGGTTCAAGAGATACGAAGAGCACACTGTTTCGGGTTTCCCAATCAAATGCAGTTTCAGCTGTGATGGAAAAGAGCTTATCTCAGGATCTGCCGATGGGTGTATGTACTTCTACGATTACAGATCCTCGGAGCTTATGAGAAAAATAAAGGCCTTTGATGAGGCTTGCGTTGATGTGGCTCTGCACCCTCGCATGTCAAACATTGTAGCATCCTGCAGTTGGAGAGGAGAAATTTCCGTGTTCTGGTGAAGATGATGAACAGCCTGTCCACTGCTTTAAAGCATAAATCCATCCTCTTTTGTGGGTATTCAACGTACGTTGATGTGTGTAATGGAAACAGTCAGTGTGGTCATGCTGGGGAAAGACCAAGGATGTCGCTCAATCTATCACGGCGTGCGGCTTCTTTGCAATCCTTTAGAACAAAAGGCGGCGATCTGAAGAAATTGGCTGGATCTAATTCTACTGCAAGACATGGAACATTATCATGTCAGGATGCTCCATTGCTATCTTAGAAAAGGGTTCATCTTTGCAGTGCCTCCTGAAGAGAAGGCATAACAGATTTACGATGTTTTTGTTCCTCGATCCTGTTAAGTTATAGGTTTGTGCACTCCGATAGTATTACGAGAATGCTCCTTCATGACTGTTTGCACCATGAGTGAGTTTTATATGATTTTTACGGGGTGAGAAGGTAAATTTGAAAACCTTTGAGCATAGAATTTTACACTAATTTTATCATGCAGGCTTATGTTGCATGATGCTTGAAGAATTTATGTGCTGTTCCTATGCCTAATGTGTTGTTTATGTGACGCATTTATATTCGATGCCGTCGAAGATCGGCCAGTTATGCATCAGCTGAATCATTGTCATCCCTGGTTATGTGCATGGACCAAGTGAGGAAATCCACTGTATAAAAAGTATGGGTAAGAATATTACTGTAATGTGAGCCTATAAATTGTAGGAATCAGATCAATATGGGGAGCTGTTATTCGAAGTCTGTATGCATGATTTTCTTATATTTTGTGATTTTTATTTTCTTCCTCTCTTCTTCTTAGATTCTTAGAGGTGGGAGTTTTGTCATTCGTTTTCTTGAAGGGGAATGATATCTTCTTTGTGTGTGTAGGGATGTCAATGGGTTGGGTTCAGAGTAGATATCAATATTCTCAAACTCATACCCATTTATAAAATGACTATCCGAACTCACCCATTTACTAATTTATGAAATGACTATCCAATCTTGCTCATTTATTAAATGGATAATTCCTAAATGGTACTCATATATCCAGCGGATACCTTTACACCTAATGCATACCCAAGTATTCAACATAGTATATTCATAAGCTACTCAAATGTTCACAACATTTTCATATGTGGATTACAAAGAAGTATAACATGTAATGTGATTCTATGTAAAGATGTGCAATTTGTAAGGATCATTGATGAGTTTATATGATTAAGTGTTTAAGTCTTTTGGTCTAAGTAATATTTGTTTATTGAGTATAAAAAAACGTAAGAATCTGAATCAATGGAGGAAGAGGGAAAAATCTAGCTAGATTTTATATATATGTAAATCAGCACCAATCGAGTATCCATTAGGTTTAACTAGCTTGACTAAAATGGAATGCACACAATTATATTTACTTATATTTATATTTATATTTAGTTGTATATTCAAGTTTGGGTCTGGTTTGGACACCTACAAAGTAATTCGGAATCCAAATCTATACTCGTATGATTAGTACATTTAAAATCTAAAAAATCCAAACTTGATCAAAAATATATGACAGGTTTCGGATTCTTAAATGGACAAATTAAGATTGAATAGCCAATGGGTAGATCCAGATTGACATCTTAATTCTTTCATTAAAGCTTTAGGTTTTAAACGTATAGCCCATATTTCCTGGAAATTGTGTGCCCTCATAGACTCATTCTATTACACGTATGCACATCCATTGATCCTATTACACTGTCATTGGATATGTGATGCCATACATTTAAGAGTGATGTCGACACTTGGGAACGAAGCATGGAGATGTCGCAGTGGTGGTTGCTTTTGGAACAATGAAGATGATACGATCATGGCACAAGGACAAAGATCTTCAGATCATATGCTTACCTCCTTGAATCCCATCGTCACCGCAAGGTCGCCCTAAGTAACATGGGGATTGTGCTTCTAATGGATGTGTATTAACGCATATGTAAACGTGATTCGCTAGAATATTAGACAAGATGAAAGAAACAAATGAGATTAATACATGATTCATCAAGATCCCAACTAGATTAGCTACCTCAAGAAAGATCATTCCCCCATTTTCTTTTGTTGATGGTACGAGCCCCACCTTCGACGGGTTGGAGAAGACAAGTAGTGCACTTCTTCCTCATCTTTTACGCATACAAGCAAAGATGAAGTTTTCATAGTGGGAAAAAGCGCATTTCAGCCTTGACGACAATGGTTATTTCCTTAGCCTCTTTGGTTCTCAGAGGAGAGCATTTTACGAACCCTAATTCGCATTCAAAACGACTTGCTAGATAACATGTATGAAGTCCATTCCATTGCTTGATCTCTTTCGAACTCTTTGGAATTATGTAGAAAAAGAGACTGGGGGGAATCCTCAACTCTTGATCGAACATGCAAATCATAGAATTCTTCAACCATACACATAATAGACTCATGTACATTTACATACCTATGACAATTCCAAAGCCACACAAAGATGCCTCTATGAGCAATTCTCCTTACCAAAAATAGATAGAAAAAATGCTTGTAAATTTTCCAACAAACTACAACCAAGATTTGGTCCTAACACAGATTTTGGTCATATAAGTACCATTAAATCAAATCAACATCCTATTCAAAAAAATAAATCAAATCAACATGAACGAAACAGGCCCAAGACTGAACCTGATTTTTTTACAAGAAAAAAGGGCGAGACGCCATGAAGATGCCCACCCAAAACTGAACCTTGTTTTATTCTCCGATTTTCGATCTTGTCTACTCCACTCCATATTTCCCCGTACATTCTTCCTCATATACCAAAATCCTCTTAAAGTTGCATCATATCTCCCAAAGATATGTTCAAATATTAAGGGAATCTGATTAAAATAGATCAAAGTGCCATGATATAATTAACTGAACTCTGGCTTCAAAAACTGGTTTACAGGGAGAAACTACACATGCACTAACATATCATAAAGTAGTTGAGACAAGAGATGATTAAACCAGCAAAAGCATTCCACAAAAGGGATCCACTGACTGAGATAGTACGCTTAAATAAAGAATGCAATCCCTTGAAACGCGCTGAAAAGCACACGGAATAATCCTCTTAAAGGCGATGTTCCCGTCAGCAGATATATTATGCCTAAACCCAAAAGATATGAAAATAAAAAATACACATTTCCTTTCAGCTAACTCACATTCAGTTCTGAAGCACTTTGTTCGGATGTTTTAAAAACAAATACAGACTAGTCCACTTATAAGAAACGGCTCTGCCCACCCAAATTATACGCTGAGGTCGCTTGGCCCCAGAAAGGTTACGGATGGGGGAGGAGCTCCACTGCATTATATGTGTGGCATAGCCGCATAAGGTATGCGAAGATGTAGGGGGATATCATGATGCAACTAGGTCGGGGGTCTCAGCCTCAACAGATAGCAAGGCAGTGTGCACCTTGCCCAGCCAGTTGTCCAATCTTTCTTGCAGGGACTTGATCTGTGGGATACCTAGTACACGAGGTTGCACCCACGACACGTGAACTGTGCCATCCACTTGATCTATTATGCCCTCAATAAGGTGAACCTGGATAACAAAACAAGCTGAGCATTGAGAAAAAGCATGACGTACCCCGTTGTAATCAAGGGTTTGCTGATCTGCAAGCACTATACATTGTGGACAAAGAAGCAACGACTTTGACACGAATGCACAAGAGTTAGCACGAAGCACCACAAAACAAGGGCTAAAAAGACTTCTAAAAAGCAAAGCATAAAGTAGCAGGAAAAGGAACGTGGTGCATACAAATAAAATCATGACCAAATCTATAGGAATCCAAGGAAAAGCTAATTTTTGCAGGAAACCAACGCCCCTTGACCTTTATGTTCAAGATTTGGGTTCTTATAGGCTCCCAGGACACGTAAAAAGTGTGATGTACTTGTTTCTGTGTTTCTGTGTTTTCCTTTCTCTTTTCTCTACAAAACAAACTAAGCATACATTTAGCCGAGGGGAGAAGCCTGACCATCCATAGTATATTTATCAACACACAAATGAGAATTAAACATGTGGAAATGACAGTAAAAGATGCAAAAAGAGCGGCGGCAAGTAGATAATATCCCAAATCATGATTCATGAGAATATTATACATATGAATTCCATCATATCCAATAATTGGAAATGACAACTTAAAAAGGCTTATTGTACTGTGAGGTGTTTTTTGACATATCGCAAAAAGCAATGCTTTTAGAGCATAAAAGACATTCTAATGCAAGTGCTCTCACAACCATAGGGATAGCAAGATGCTTTAAGTAGATAGCATCTTCCTCCAAACCATTGAACTCAAATCTGTAGGCAAAAGCCAATGCAGCACTCGTTGCTTAGAGTTTCTAAATACTTTTATAAATTTAAGATAGTTTCATCTCAAAGAGCCAGAAGGATGTTTTTCCTCCACCGTGTCCAACACCATTGAAAATGGAGAACGCAACTCAACTTCAGTGAAAAGGTTAGACTGTTTTCTTGCTATGATGTTCTTTGAAATTTAGTGATATATTTAAAGTTGACTTGCTCCAATGGTTGGTTCAACATAACATTCAGGGATCATATATTATTTTTCGAGGTTTAGGATTTCCTATAATATTGGCCCTTCGAGGAAAATCCGTCGTACAAATTCTAATTACACAAAGCACTCCATTATACACTTCTTGGTACTTGAGACTCTTGGGCAATATGTTGAACACGAAGCATAGAATGCATGAATGCATGACCATTCTAATAAGCTGGTTTTTCTTTTCAAAAAAGCAAACCAATTATTTAACTTGAAGGAAAGGGCACAAAAAGTTCAACAGAACCTGAAGTAATAAAGCCAAAGTATGCCCAAGATATGTAAATGCACAAATGTTTAGATGAGAGAATTAGGGATTGTTCGTTCCAAATCTCAAAACAATCAGTTAGCTACTTCAAATAAAGATTTATCATTGGCCTAGAAACAGATCAAAAGGCAAAATATTATGAATTTTATAATAAAAAATACAAAATACAAAATTAAAATATAGAAGAATCCAAGATTAAACTGTTTAATTTGGTTGGGATGATAATGAATAAATATGAAATTTTCATGACGGTTCAAAATGGTGCCTATATAACATATAGGATAATCTGACTAGAGATTTGATGTAAATGATTACTATTGGTCATTGGTGTTCTAGTTTTCAGCAAGATTAACATCAACACTAAGTTTAACCCATCTGCTTCGCACATAAATTTATTCAAAACATTGGTACTTAATTCCGAATTGTATGATTGTCATGCCATGCATCCTTGAAAATGTTTGGTAACTCGGTAAACTTATTATTTTAATCATCGATATTTAGTTTTCCGAAAGTAAGTGTATGATTCAGCTCAGTAAATTGATTATTTTAAACATCGATATTTAGTTTTCCAAAAGTAAGCATACGATTTATATGAAGACAGTCGATCTTAGCCACCGAATTTTTTTCTCTAAAATTAATGGTACATTTCGTATGGAGAGCCCGCTAAATAGCAGCCAATGGTGCAACAACTCACCAGCAGCTTACCGATAAAAATTGCTGAAAAGATTAGTTGTATCTACATACGGGCACATTGTACTGTTTTCCACCAAGGAAAAACATACTGGCAATCACACATAATGGTCATGTAAGTCTTTTTTTATTTCCACATAAACCTATATTAGGATCAATTGATCAAACAAGTGAATTGCTGCATCTGATTTGAGCATCTAGAAGTCATTTTTCGAGCCTAAGGATGGCTACTAGATACTTGTAGTCATTAATCATTTTTTTTAGAAGCGGTGGGATGGATCTCCTGTGGAGATACATCCAAAAAAATATAATTATAAATAAACATGTAGTTACATCCGACATGATTCAAAAAGGGCTCTGGCATGCTCAAGTACATTTTCATAATAAAATATCGCTCCCTGAAAGACAACACAATTCCTAGCTAATCACAAGGATCAAATAGTCGCACATATCTTAACTCTCCCTTCTTCTGATCCTGACCACCTTTTGTAAACAGAGTCCCAAAAGGTAACCCTATCGCTCCAATTTACGTTCGAGAATGGTAGATTCCTCCAGACTTCAGCCAACCATGGGCATTTAAAGAAAAGGTGATCAATATCTTCTAACGGTTCACCGCATCTCCTGCAGCCCTCCTCCGCTCCTGGGAAGATCCTTGCTCTTCTAGCTGCCGTCATTATCCATTCTCTCCTTAGCAACCAAAGGTACACCTAAACTCTAGAGGGAATCTTCCAGGTCCATATCCTTGCACAGCCTCTCCAGATCATTGGATCTGATACGGGGGAAAGAGTAGCCACATCCCTGTAAGTTTTTTACCGTGAAGAAACCATCTCTCCAATACCACAAGTCTTTTCCTACCGAAGGCGCTTTAAGCCTAGCCAATCTGTTGTATAGGCACATAAAGTTTTCGACTCTTTGATCTGACAGTTCTGCTACAAAACTAGCCATCCATGAACAATCTGACCACACATTTGCCACACAAATATCCTTGTTCGAGGCCAACGCAAACAATCTCGGGTAAAGGTCACAAAGTGCACCATTTTCTGTCCAATCATCTGTCCAGAAGTGGAAACCACAACCATCGCCTAACAATGGGCGCAAGTGTCCAGTCAACTCCGGCAAAACAGAACACACTCCTCTCCAGAAAAGTAGTTGGTGACCCCACACCTTCACTATGAGTTGCCAAGCTCGTAGAGACCCCATAGATCGACCTAACCAGATTTGAAAAGAGAACATTTCCAAGGCCCCATATTTTCATCACCCATTTTGTTATCAGCGCCTTATTCATATCTCCAGTATGCAGAACTCCCATATCACCCCAGTGGTTGGCATAGAGACCGTCGACCAACCGACCAAAGCAAACGCTTGTTCCCCAAAGCCGATAACTAGAAAAAGCAATGCATCAAACATTCCAATCTATTTCGGATTCCCATAGGCATGATCCGTGTAGACATGAAGAAGATAGGACCAATCTCCCTCCCTTCCTTCGAGAGGAAAGTTGTTTTCCAACCTGTAAGCTTCTTTTCTAACTTCTCTAACAAAGGTCGCCAATCAATCTATCGCAACCTCCCTGTCAGCAAAGGTAATTCCATATAGTTAATAGGTAGCGATTTTTGTGTCGTCCCCAGAATCTCACTACATGTCGTGGAGTCAGTTACCGACAGATTGAAGGGTACAAAAGCGGATTTTGCACCATTCACACTTAAGCCTGAAAGGTCACCAAAAATGTCAAACACCGCCTTCACAGCCCTGCATTCAGATATACCTCGTTCAATAAAAAAACTATCATCAACATACTACAACAGTGGTGTAGAAAAACCATTCCTGGAGTACCCTCTGAAGAAGTCTCCCTCCTCTGCCACACCAAGCATAACTGACAACGCATCTATCACCAGAACAAACAATAAAGGGACTGCCTTGTCTCACCTCCCTTTGTGGCTGGAAAAGCCCCCCTTCTTGATTTTCATTCACCAAAACCGAAAAGGAGGTGGTGGTGATGCACCTCTTCATCCAGTCAACCCAGACATCTGGAAACCCCCTCCTCACTAGCAATGCCCAAATGAACTTCCAATTCATGCTATCATAGGCCTTCGAGAAATCAACTTTCCAGAGGAATCCTGCAATTCCCCTTCTCTTCCAATCAACAACCAGCTCTGCCGCCATAACCATTCCCTCCAGGAGTTGTCGCCCCGGTATAAAAGCTTATTGCATCGTAAGATGAGATCATCCAAAAAAATCTCGAAGACTACACCTTGACCATAATGAGGTAGATAGCATTTGATAGCGTAATAGGGCGGAACTCTTCAACCCGCTCGGCATCCTCCTTCTTAGGAAGCAAGAACAGCAATTAAGCTTTTCCAGACCCTTATTCGCATCCCTAAATTCAAGCATCCGGCCATAACATCCTCCTCCATCATTTTCCAGAACTCCCTGTAAAAATAAACTGGAAAACCATCTGGACACGAGAAACCATGAACATTGAGATCAAATACTGCCCTACGAACCTCATCCCTAGTAAAAGCAGACACGAGTGCCTCTCGTTGATTATTATCCAAGCATTTAACCCTCTTTCCGAACCATCTCGCACTTGATGCTGGGAGTCTCCTGCTAAAGCATCGAAAGTGATCCACAAGTGCCCTCCCAATCTTTTTATCTCCTTGAATGCTTTACTCCTCAACTTTTAGCTTATGAATCATAGTCCCCTTTCTTCCACTGGCCCCGCATGAAAGAAATGAGTGTTCACATGCCCTTCTTTTACCCATTTCTGTCTAGATCTCTGACACCATTCTGCCTTCCTTCGTTTGTTATCCTCGACCACTACCTGTTGAAAATCTTCTCTTGCACGCACCTCCTCGATACTCGGTGTACGAATATCTTCAATCACATCCAGCTTCGCAATCTTGTCACAACTGTCTCACGCCTTTCAGTTCTACGTCTCTTCACCTCCTTCTTGTGTTCCCTCAGCCTTTCTCACAGCAATTTAAGCTCCTGCACCAACCTCTGTGTTGCTAAACCAGAAACCAGAAGAGTGTCCCAGAAGTCTGAGACCATATCCCTGAAGTTGTCATCCAGCATCCACGATTTTTCGAATCTGAACATTGATCTAGAAATCATGCCCTTGCCCGAATCCCAACAAATGGGTGTATGGTCCGACCTCGATTTAGGAAGGGCACGAGCCACAGCAAGGGGGAACAGTTCTAATAGCTCAGAAGACACCAGAAATCTATCCAACCGCGATCATGATGAAGTGTTACACCAAGTATATCTCTTGTTCCCAACATCAAAAACCTCGCCTGAGCACCGACATACTCCATGAAACCAATCGATCCCGATTCTCTCCCCTCACGACCATACAATCATTGGGACGATCTGAAGCAAGCAATGTTAGCATCTAAAAGTTTTGTTCGGCATGATCAAACTTCCCGCCTTTCACCTCAAACATGCCATGAGTAATCTAAAGTCAAATGCACCCAGTTACTGTTTCAAATAGCGTTTGTCTGATTGTTCCACTCATCCACGCCAAGCCATTATCTAAAATAAACAGATGATATCAAAAAAATGAATTGTCGAAGGATGAGTATCCAGAAAGGGATCTCATCCAATTTATTAAAAGGAGCAAAAGTTTACACTCTCACTAATGCAGGATCCCCTCGAGGCACGCAACTCCTCTCACACTATGCACTACATTCTCAGCATAGTACATCCCACTTTAAAATACCACTGAGTTCCTCTCACACCATATTGTTCACAGAATCAAAAGGGGACAATTTCTGTCTTGATATTTCCCGTACAATTAGCCCCCACCTCATTCAGATATAAAGTTTGCTCAGAATGTATTCTCCCCCATCACATCAATCCACGGGATCCTTAGTACTCCATATTGCGTTAGCGTATGGACAAGTAAAAAATAAGGTGCTCTGTATCCTCATGTCCATTGCCACACAATGATCACGTGCCTTTTGCCCCAATCTCCCACCTACTCCAAAGCACCATAATTACTAGCCTTCGCCTCCGTACCAACCAAACACGCAGCTTAACCTTCTACAATCTCCAACAATTTATCTTAAATTTTGCTACCAGCATTGACGACCTCTCCCTCGGTGCCTCGTACATCCTGGAGACACTGAAGTTCTCTTCAACCAACTCCTCCCAAACATCTCACCCTCAGGTCCACAGCATGATGCCCCCATGAACTCCACCATCAAGGAGAAGTCAACAAGCCTAGTTTCCGAGAGTGGGGCAGCGAATTCATGCAAACACACCCATTCAAGAACCGATCTACTGTAACATGCATGTCGCCCACAAACGCAATCAACCTAAGTCTTCACCAACACCACTTTCCTTTTCCAGACAAGCTTTCCAAAAACCAAAAATATCCACGGCAACCTTGCCAACCCCACCCCCCCCACACACACACACACACAAAGCGAAGGCATCTCCTGCCAGTAGAATCAACCTCCCCAAACAACCCTCCTCCCTTTCCCAAGAAACCTCACCATGCACCTGGCGAGCATTACCCCATTAAACTTCAACAGACACTTGAGGCCCAAGACATTTAAAACTACCAAACACCTCCCACTTCACCAAGCACTAGTCCATTCATCCTCCTACAAACTGCAACTATCCATTTTCACGCCTTCCCCCACATTTTGAACAAGGACATCTAGAACGAGGACATAACAGAGAGCATGGATCCCAAAACAAGACTAGCAGAATCTTGTCAATAACTTCACCCTCCCACCACCATGCCCCATATCAACCATTCTACACAAAAGGCTCAACAATTGTAGAGCTAGATGAGACAGCAACACCGAGAGTTGCATCAGCTCAGTACCTGAGCCCTCTCACAAGTTGAAGCCTGAAGTCGTTCAAACCAATGCCAACGAACAAGAATTTTCTATCATTAGCCCGGTGCCACCTTGAAGCCCTCCACCAGTGCATTGACCTGTCTTGCATGTGTTTCCAACCCCATGCATGAACGCACTGGAACCTACAATGAGCAACTCGTGCTAATGTGTAATCGATGAATACCCTCTACAAGCTCAAGAAACAGTCAAAGCCAACCCATCTGCCGCTAGGATGAGCAGCGTTATAGCCAGAGAATACCCTTACCCGTGTCTTATTCCCTTGCCAAGTTGGACGCACCTGCCTTCTAGTCCACCATTCACTGAGGTCGAAGAGGATACTGTCATAAGGTCCAAAATATCGATATCATATCGGTCAGCCAAAATGGGATATGTCGAGGATATATTGAATATAGATGATATCAGTAGACATATCGGAATGACAACAAAAAGCGATTTTTCACGTCTTAAGATCGTCCTAGTTCCTAAGACAATAAATAACATCCAAATATACACTTATATCCCAGCATGGTCTCCTTCGTGCTTCCCTCTCTTTCTCCTGAATTCCAAGACAGATCGTCTTTTTCCAAGTCTACTGGAGTTCAAAATTGATTATGCTTTCCCCTTGTGTTTTAGGTGGATCTGAATTCGGTGTCATTTTCTTACTTGGAGGACTGAAGTGTGAAACTAAGAGTGAATCAGGGCCAGCTTCCTTAGCTCATTAGCTGTCGATACCACAATGAAGTGACTATCACTGCCCTAAAGTTTGAATGCTACAACTTTAGCATACTATCTTCCCGGGCTTTGACTTCCCCTATTGGATTTTTATAACCTAACAGAAACATTATCATCTTCTGAAATATAATATAGATTGGGTTCTCACTTCGACGACTAACTCAAATGCAAGCCCCGTACGAGGACTTTCATATCTCCACAGGCCCCACTTCTCTTTTCTTTACATGACCCTCATCTTTATCTTATCTTGCACGTCGAGCCCCCTAAGGTGAGTCTCCTTCCAACCAGCCAGATGACACTTCTTTATTCCACGAAAACTCCTCTTGGAGTTCGACATGCCTAATTCATACTAGATTCAATAGGCTTCTCATTACCCAACTAAATTATATGCTTCCATTGGCCTTTCTCGATACACATTATATCGCAAATATCGACGTTGTCAATGTTGACTGCTGACCGAGAGGTATTCAAAAGAAAATGATGAAATACGAATATGCATAAACAAAATGAATGAGATATATCAGAAATCAAACAAACAAGAAAATGGGCATAATAACATATAGTTTTTAAAGAACATCATTTATAAGAATCATATTTTTAATTGAAAGAAGATGAACTAAAATAAATTAGAAACAAAACTATTTAACTGAACTAAAGAATCCATACCAATTAGAGTATCGAGTATGGATAGGTTTGTAATTAATTCTGGATCACTATATTATTAATAGTTAATAAAATTTGATTCAAAAAAATAATAGTTACAAATAGCGATTGGAGTATTATTATGGATCTGTGATTCTACCTTGATCATCTTTAGAGTCGTTACATCTCCATTGCCATAGGGGGTGAAGCCCCCCATTTAAAATATAATATGTTTTCAATATTGGGAGTAAGTACGGATGCAAAATATCAAACAAATTAACCACTAAAGTAAACAATGGGTCATATAGAATAATATGTGCCCAAATATCGATGGTATCGGTCTATATCACCGATATCAAGGGAAAGTTTAGCTGAAACTCCAAATTTCAATTGGTATATATTGGTAGAGCCGATATATCACCGATGTCTGGGAAATTACTATAAACTAAAATATCGCCACACCCAATATATCGCCGATACATTGTGATATTTGGTACTATTCGTAACACACCTCTTCATACAATCCAAGCATGCTTTCCTTCCTCGGACTACTCAAAAGAAAGGACAATCGTGGTGTATCACAAGCCTTGACGGAGACCACCTTCAAAACCCATTCACATCCTCCCACTACCGACCTACCACCACCTCCACCATCACCACAATATTATCCAATAAGGATCTACTTAATAAATGCAACTCAAACTGGCTCACCATAACATCCAAAAACCCTCGCGATCTAATGCATGTCTTCATGACGATCAAGTAGATGTAATTTAAGAAAGCAATTCGACATTGGTCACAACTTGTTCGAATGGGTCATCCGGCCAAGGCAAACCCATTCTGATTCGAAGATAACAAGTGGGCCTCACATCTTCCTCAGTTGTTGTCCTTACGAGATTTGCCAATTAGTCTTCAGATTGCACGTCAACCATGTCATACCACTACCAATCTCCTTCCAGATGCTTCCTCAATTGAAACCCCTATGCCAACCTCAAGAAACATGATCTCCGCTTCCCCTGAATCTGCATCTTCATGTCCTCCCTGACCACAACCTAATAGCCCCTCTTCCTAGCATCATGGAGAATCAATGCGCTCTCATTCTCCACCATGTCTACCTATGCAATCACCTACAAAACATATTGACTCTTCGATCTAGACTCCCATAGTCAAGTCATAGACCATTGGAGAAAATATAGCAATTAGATTCTAGTTCCTACCCCAAAAATCCGACTACGATTAAACTAATTAGTCAATCCGACTACGATATTTTGTGCAAGGCCCTAAATTATCGGTTTCAGTCACCATTTCCGTGATCGACTGAAAAGGAATTTCGGTGGAATTTCAGTCGAAATTCGACCGAAATTTCGGTCATTTCGGTCTTTTTTGTACTAGGTCCCTCATATTTCGATCATTTTGACCATTTTGGTCGAATTTCGATTTCGACATGATATCGATATTCGACAGAAATTTGACCGAATTTCGCTGAAATTTGAGGCCATGATTTTGTGGTGTGAACTGATAGAATAACGTTAGTCAAATAGTCGATCAACTAATGAATAATACTATTTTTCTTATTATTATTTATCTTTTTCAAACTTTTATTTAATTTAAAGTAAAAGTTAGAAGTATATAATTTGAATGCAATACAGTTAATACTTTTATCTTGCTAACAGAAGGTCATACGTGTATAAATATATAAGATTTTGTATATTAGTTATAATTTTAATATTTAAAATATTTACCTGACCAAATATTTTCGATTGGTAAGAATACCATTTATTGCTTATTTAGTGCCTCATTCGAAGAGCACACCAATGAGATATGAGAAAGAACAAATCAGAAAAACATATGCAAATTGTCGCTCTTCCGCCTCTCCTTTCATCAACCCCCACTCCACAATATACCGACCCATTGACAATATACCGACCCATATGCAAATCAGAAAAACATATGCAAATTGTCTCTCCTCCACCTCTCCTTTCATCCAACCCCCACTCCACAATATACCGACCCATTGACCTTTGCCTCTCCTTCCTCAAGGCTCGTACATTCCACAAGAGAGATGCATCAAGTCCTCACCAAATTCCCACCATGACCACCTCGCCAGCGACCTCTCCGCCCGACCCTCGACCCATAATATCGACATAACGTCTTCCTCAGCACCTTGATGCCCTACTACGCACCTCAACCCCTTTCTTTCCATAATCGTTTTAGGGTAAATAAGATAGATAGTATTAGAGCCAAAATAGAGATCTTTTGCCCTTTCTCCATTTCAAACCATGATTCCTCTCATTGCCCCTAACATTCGCTTGTCGCCCTACAACTAATCCCATTCCAATCATACACCAAAGGTCCCACCAAGGCACCCTCCCAAACTCCATGATTCCCCATCCCTCCCACAAACACCCTTGACTAGAAACATCCAAAAACCACCAAACCTCCCATTGAAGTCAGCTGACCAGCTCCTAAGGAGCTGCACCCAAAAAAAGACCTCGCTAAAAAGGACACATGCATGATTTGAACTCCCACCCCCTCCGCAAACCAAGGCTCAAGTTCTCCATACAACCCCAAGCCAACAATAGGATCGTGCATCCCCTCTCGAGCCAGCAACCTTTAAGGTGGAGCCCATCATCTCGACCGAGTCCACAACTGCCTCTCGGACATGGGTCACCCACCTGATTCAACTATCTTAATATCTTTAGAAAACTCATCAATGGACCAAGTCATCGAATCTCCTAAAAAATACACATTCCTCAAGCAACCTCGCATAATCACACCACTAATCCCCATAACCCTTGGTTGGAGCTCCCAATTTAATCCCCAAATTAATAAATTACCCATCTTAAGGAGTGACACCAAACTCCACCTCCTTTTCAATTAATTCATGTTTTCTTTTACAAAACAATAACAAAGCATTTTCTCACATTAAGTAGGATCGACCACATGGATTCTTTTTTTTGAAGCTCAAAAAAGGGGGATGCACTCGTTGGTGCTCGCCCCAAAATATATTAACTAAATAGGACAAAGCGAGGGATACTTACAGGGGGTATAGGGGGAGAAAGACGCGAAAGGAGATAAAAAATACAAAGTAGACAAACGGCAAACAAATGCCGTGACCCAATTAACAACACCAGTCGGTTAGTAGCCTACTTGCCAAAATGCTCACGTTCTCCCTATAGAATCGCATGCCCGAGAAGATAGCCTTGGATTCTTTGCCTCCATTCATATCTATCTTGGGTCATTCTCGGGCTTAGATCCAAAAAACTAAGATCCTTTCGTATAGTCTCATTCCAACACTTCTTGGGCCTTCTGTGCCCTCTATTAGTCGGCTCAACATCCCAAAACCCGCATCTCCTCACCGGTGCATCAGTTGACCTCTTTTGCAAATGGCCAAACCACCTTAGCAATTTTCTCGCACCTTATGCTCAATTGGAGCTATACCAACTTTCCTTCTGATTGCATCATTCTGAATACGTCTTTACGTGTGTGTATGGGTCCACACATCCACCTTGATATTTTTCATTTCTGCTACTGCCATTCTCTACACATGTTTATGATTCACAGACCAACATTCAGATCCATAGAACATAACATGCCTCACGATTGCTTTATAAAACTTTTCTTTGATTTTTAAAGCAATTTTCTTATCACAGAGAACAGTAGAGGCTCCTCTCCACTTTAGTCAACCTGCATTTACTCTATTAGTAACATCTCCATCAATTTCCCATCATGTTGCAAAATTGATCCCAAGTATCTAAAAGAATCTCTCTTATGTATGTTATCGCCACCAATTTTCACCTCGATTCCTTCATCATTGCTTCCATCAAAAGTGCACTCCATATATTCAGTCTTAACCCTACTTATACGGAATCCTTTAGTCTCCAATTCATGTCTTCAGATCTCAGGCTTCTCATTTACTCCATCTCTAGTCTCAATAGTCAACACAATATCATCAGTAAATGACATACACCAACGTATCTCATCCTGAATGTGATTTGTCAACTCGTCCATAATCAAAGTAAAAAGGAATTGACTCAAAGTTGAACCTTGATGCAGACTAGTGTTGATGTCAAAATAGTCAGTCTTCCCAGTGTGTATCCTTAAACATGATGAAACCCTATCATCATGGAAGGACATATCGATATCGGTACCATGTCGATACCGATATATCGCCGATATATCGACGATATATCGACGCCATATCGCCGACATCGGGATTCAGCTCGCCTTTTTGCGTGTTGATACCCGATATCGGATATATCGGTGATATATCAGTGACCTGTCGATATCGATATATCACCGATATATCGGGATACGACCTTCCATGCCTATCATACGTATAATGTATAGGATAGGTGCTTGTCTCTTCTCCAAAACTCTCAACAATATCTCTTATGGGATATATTTATAAGCCTTCTCCAAATCAATAAAAATCATATAGAGGTTCTTCCTTTTATCTCTATAAATCTCCGTTGTTATCATCAACAAGTGGATGGCTTCAATAGTTAAGCGACCTGGCATGAATCCGAATTGGATTTCTTTTACTTTGGAAACTTGCGTCAACCTTCTTTCGATCACGCGTTTCTAAATTTTCATAGCGTGACTCAACAATTTAATACCTCTGTAATTTGAACAATTTTGAATGACTCATTTGTTCTTACGAAGAGGCACCATGATGCTTCTCCTTCAATCTTGAGGCATTTTCTTGCTTCGCCAAATAACATTGAATAAATTTGTAAGACAAGCCAAACCATGCTCATCTAAAATTCTCCAAACTTCTATACGAATGTCATCAGGTCATGCACCTTTCCAAGGTCTCAACCTTTAAAGCCTCCTCGACTTCTTTTGTATTTATCTATAGCTTGCGCAATTCAAGTAACTTTCACTACTAACTAGATCTCCCAAAGTGATCTCTTTATCTCCTTCCCCAATGAAAAGCTTATGGAAATATTGCTTCCATCTAGTCTCTATATCCTTCTGAGTAACAAGCATAAGACCTTCCTCATCCTTAATGGAATCTCTCTTGAGAAAGATTTTTTGTCTTTCTTTCTTTTTCTTTAGCCAACCTGGATATATCCTTCTTGCCCTCCTTAGAGTCAAGATTTTTATACAAAACTTTATAAGTGTTCGACTTAGCTTCGCTTACAGCCTTCTTTGCTTCTTCGCTATTTTGTAGTTTCTGAGAGTTTCATCTGTTCTATCCTTAGAGATAGCTTTAAAGCATATTCTTTTAATTTTGAGCTTCTCTTACACCCCTCCACTCCAACACCAAGCCTCCTTTTGGCCTGGAGCTCCTCCCTTTGATTCGCCTAGCATCTTGTTGGTTGTCCTTCGGATACAAGATGCTACCGCCTCCCACATCTCTTTTGCACTTCTGTTACAATCCCAATATAAGTCTTCTAAAACCTTCTCTATCAAGCTTGATTGCTTAAATTGAAGGTTCCCCTATCTAGTTCTAGTGATCTTGGAAACCCTCCTTTTCTTTACCAACCCTTTTATTTGCACATCCATGACTAATAAGTGATGTTGGCTGGTCAAACTCTCTCTTGGGATTACTTTACAGCCTTTGCGATCCAACTGATTTCTTCTCCTCAACGCATACACGTTATCTGTATTCTAGTCGGGCCACCCTTATAAGTAATTAAATGCTCCTCTATCTTATCATGTTTTCTTTTAAAAACTGGAAAAAAAAGTCTATAAATTTCCAAAATAAAGCAAAAACAACAACAAAGCCTATTCCCACATTAAGTAGAGTCGGTTACATGAATTTCTTACCTCCATTCAGATCTATCTTGGATCATTCTCGGGCTTAGATCCAAAAACACTAAGATCCCATCGAATAGTCTCATTCCAAAAAATTTTGAGCCTTCATCATCCTCTCATAGCTGGCTCAACATCCCAAAACTCACATCTTCTAACTCGTGCATCAACCGACCTCTTTTGCAAATGCCAACCCATCTTAAGCGGCTTTCTCCCATCTTAACCTCTATCAGAGCTACACCAACTTTCCTTCTGATCGCATCATTCCGAATTCGATCTTTACGTTTATGACCATACATTCATCTTAGTATTTTTATTTACGTTGCTTTCATTCTCTGCACATATCTATAGTTTACAGGACAACGTTCAGATCCATAGAGCATAGCAGGTCTCACGGTTGCTTTGTAAAACTTTCCTTTGATTTTCAAAGAAATTTTATATCACGTAGAACAGAAGAGGCTCCTCTCCACTTTATATAACATGCATCTATTTTATTAGTAGCATCTCCATCGCATTCCTTACCATGTTGCATTTTTTTAACGAATAAGGACCTCCAATGTATAGGGGTTCGCCCAAAAACTTCACCATTTATCGCCTCTGAATATTACAAGCCTGGAATAGGTGGAAAGAGATTACAAAATTACATATTCTACCACTTTGCAATCACCTTAGCATGTGTCACCACATTTTCATCATACGCACGCTCCTGGCAAAATACCACGACGTTTCTGACAATCGATATTACACCATATCATTGCTAAAAACCACGACCGCTTCTGTGTCAGTCCAGCCAACCCCTATAGATTCCCAGAATTCCGAAGCCCCGCCAAACTGCCCCCAGGAGGCCCCAAAGTCTCCATGCCTCCACCGAGCATCTGCACCTGAAAACAAATGGTATGCATCTTACACTTCCTCCTGACAACGCGGGTAAGCTGGGTCGGCACTCGACACAAAGCGAGTAAAACGATCTCCCGTCAAAAGTTTGCCTTCCTAAAATCCACATGAAGACCTTCACTCAAGTTGGGATTTTCCACTTCTAGATCCACATGAAATTAGCCAAGTACCCTCCTGGGACATAAATCATAGGACCCTCCAAAGCTTTATAAGCCTTCCCAACCAAAAAGTTACCATCTCGCCAACACCAACAGTCCCGATCTACTGTGAGCTCGGGTATACTCTCCAGCTCTTCAAGCATCACTAGCAATTCACCCAAGCGATGACCAAACAGTTCAGTCCTAAAATTGGCGGAAAAAAGATGTGCCCATAACGTACCTCTAACACATATGCACCCTAGTTTGTGGCCAATGCCATCAACCATGGGAAGCGTGTTCCCAAGGTGTCGTCCTCGCTCCAATCATATGTCCAGAACCTAAATCCTATGCCATTCCCAACAACCGATCTCATGAATGCGCGAACCTCCTGTGCCACACCGCAAATTCCTCTCCAAAAGTATGAAGGCTTCTGACCAAGCTCCCTAGGGTCCGGAAAGGAGCATGCGGATGATTGGATCCCACGTATTGCCCTGCAGACCAGGTTGTCGCAATCACCTCAGATACGAGAGATCCACTTGCATATCAAAAGCCTTGTTCATCTCTTCCAGACTGCGCACAATATGGCCCCATCCTTATGGAAGCAAGTGACTGTTTCCTAATCCACTACAGAGAAGTTGTTCTTTCTAACAGACGAGGACCAAAAGAACGTCCTCGTGATTCCCTCGAGCCTCCTTCTCACCCCAACAGGCATTAGCCTGGACAAGAGGAAGAAAATTGGAATTGCCAGTAATAGCATCAATCTGCCCCCTCTGGATAGACATATGGATTTCCAACCGGCCAATTTCTGCTCTAATTTTTCTATCCCAAGGAGCCAATCCATAAAATTCATCTTCCTTGCCGCCAACAGAACACCGGGATAGCGCATCAATAGTTGGCCTCTTGGAGAGCACAACAAACCCTCACACATCACCATCTCCTCCTCATCCAAGCAAAAAGATACATATTCAAACTTTGCTCAGTTAATTCTTAGACCAAAATCCGTCCAGAAAATGTCAAGTACCATAAACAGAGTCACCTACAGCTTGATGCACCTCCTTCCGTGAAAAGGATTGTATCATCCGCATACCAAGGCCTCGAATTTCGATTTCGATCATCATTTCGGTGAATGACCGAAACGAAATTTCGACCAAAATTCGGCCAAAATTCGAAGAAATTTTAGTCATTTCGGTCAGATTTTGAATAGGGGGCCCAAATTTCGGTCGACATCGGCCATTTCGGTCGGATTTCGGTCACCCACCGAAACCGAAATTCGACCAAAATTCGGTCGAATTTCGCAAAAATTTGATCCCATGCCGCATATTGGAGAATAGGGATTGAGACCACCTCCCTATAGTAGCCACTACAAAATCTTCTCGTGATCGCATGGTCAACCATAATAGACAATGTATCTATGACAAGAACAAACAGAAGTAGGGCCAAAGGACATCAATGGTGAACTCTCTGCAACTGAAACAACCTACTATTGGTTATTTGTTCACTAGCACCGCACAGGAGGTAGTTGTGGTGCACCTCTTCATCTAAGAAATCCACCTATCTAGAATATGTGCATGTGTAAGGAGGCACAGATGAAGATCCCATGTATTTCCCTACAAACCAGGCAATCGCAATCACCTTAGATACGAGAGATCCACTTGCCGATCAAAGCCTTGTTCATCTCTTCAAGACTGTGCACAACAAGGCCCCCCTCCTCCTTGGAACAAATGACTGTCTTCCAATCCACTAGAGAGAAGTCATTCTTTCTAGCAAACGAGGAACAAAAGAACCTCCTCGTGATTCCATCAACCTCCTTCTCATCCCAACAAACATTATCCTGGACGAGAGGAAGAAAATAGGAATTGTTGACAATACTAACTTTAATAGCACCAACCTGCCCCCTCTGGATCGACATATGGATTTCCAACCTGCCAGTTTTTACTCCAATTTTTCTATCACCGAGAGCCAATCCGTTGAATTCATTTTCCCTGCCACCAACAGAACACCGAGATAGCGCATCTATAGCTGCCTCGTGGAGAGCGCAACCAACCCTCACATCTCATCGTCTCCTCCTCGTCAAAGCAAAAAGGTACAAATTCAGACTTCGCTTTGTTAATTCTTAGACCAAAAATCATCTCGAAAATGTCAAGTAGAACAGACGGTCACCTACAACTTAATGCACCTCCTTCCATGAAAAGGATCGTATCATCTGCATACTGGAGAATAGGGACTGAGACCACCTCCTTATAGTAGCCACTACAAAATCCCAGCGTGATCGCATGGTCAATCAGAATCAACAACGTATATGTGACAAGAACAAACAGAAGTGCGGCCAGAGGACATCCCTGGCGAACTCCTCGATACAACTGAAGCAACCTTCTATTGGTTGATCGTTCAATAGCACTAAACAAGAGGTAGTTGTGATGCACCTCCTCGTCCAAGAAATCCATCTATCTGGAAATCCATGCATGTGTAAGGAGGCACAAATGAAGAACCAATCCTCGCAGTCATAGGCCTTGGAAAAATCCACCTTCCACATCACTCCCTTTGTTCAGCACCTACGCCAATCAGCTACAACCTCCGAAGTCAGGACCACATTGTCCATAAGTTGTCTGCCGAGAGAAAAGCACTTTGAACCAGTGCCATAATTTTATTCAACACTCCCCTCAATTTCTTTACCATAACCTTTGCCAGAATTAAGTAGAGTGCATTCGATAGAGTAATGGACATGTAGTCTTCTACCCTCGTAATGGCATCCTTCTTGGGAAGCAAAAAGATAAAGGATCGGTCCAACCTTTCAAAGCCAAAGTTAGCCTCCGCAAACTCCGTCTACATTCCCATCACCTCCTTAGCAATAAGATCCCAAAACTCCTTGTAGAAATATATCGAGAACCCATTCGGACCCAAGCATCCATCTTGGTTGAGCACTAAAAGAGCCTACAGACCTCCTGCTCCCCAAAGGGTCTAGCTAGCTCCTCGTTGTCACAGTCGAGTATGCCATTCACCTCGAAACCAAGTCAACTCGAGCCGATGTGTACAAACAGTCTCTCATATTTTTTAAGTGTTGTGTAGTTGCCCTTGCAATTTCTGAATGAGCATAGCCTTATACACCAGGCTCATAAATCGACTAAATGAGCTTGCGCACCAGGCTCTCACAATCACCCCATATGTGAGAAACCCATTTACCAAGCATATCCCCGTTCATCTCCTCCAAGCTACGTACACCCAACCCATCATCCTACATTGCACGTGTTACCATCCTCCAATCCATGGTTTTCAGATTTCGTGAGATATCGGCGAAATTTCATCGAAATTTTGATTTCAATATGAGATCGAAATTTCGAGTGAAATGCCGATATAGAGCCTTCATTCACAAATATTGTTCGATTTAAGCAAAATGTGACCGAAATTTACCAATTTCGGTGAAATTTCATTTTGACATGCTGTCTATATGATATCTGATATCGAAATTTAAAACATGTCTCCAATCCACCAATGGGAATCCATTGGATTGACCCTTTGATGTCCAAGAAAAGTGCCTCATGATGGCTTCCATCCTCCTCTTAACACTAACCGGCACCAACCTAGAAGAGAAGAAAAAGATCGAGATCACCGAAGAATTGAACGTAGTAGCATCAACCTGCCTCCCATGGACAGGCAGACTAATTTCCATCCTGCCAGATACTGCTCCAACTTCTCAATCACCAGCAACCAATCAGCAACATGAACCATGCCAATGATCGAAGGTACCCCAAGATACCGAATCAGAAGGTTCGCACGTGGTCATCTCAACCATGAGGCGCACCTCAAAATTTCCAACTCCAACAGGCCAAAAGGGGCTAACTTCGACTTACCCTTGTTCATCTGCAAACCAGAAAGTCAGAAACCGCTCCGAAGATGTCCATGGCCATGAAAATGCATGTTCAATTGTCCGCCCCTCCCTCCGTGAATATAATTGTACCGTCTGCATATTCAGTGATGAGAATAGATATTCACATCCCTTGAGTATCCACCAGAAAACCCCCAGCAACAACCTGCTCCACCATAATTGTGAAGGCGACTGAGACAAGTACAAAAAGGAGTAGGGCTAAGGGGCATCCCTCGTGATGGCTTCCATCCTCTTAATACGAATTGGCACCAATCTAGAAGAGAAGAAAAGATCGAGATCGTCGAGAGAATTGAACATACTAGCATCAACCTACCTCCCTTGGACAGGCAGACTGATTTCCATCCCTCTAGATACTTGTTCCAACTTCTCAATCACCGACAACCAATCAGCAGCACGAACCCTGCTAATGACCGAAGGTACCCAAAGATACTGAATCAGAAGATTCGCACGTGATGATCTCAACCAGGAGGCGCACCTCAAAATCTCCAACTCCAATAGGCCAAAAGGGGCCAACTCCGACTTACCCTTATTCATATGCAAACCAGAAACCGCTCCGAAGATGTCCATGGCCACGAAAATGCATGTGCAACTGTCTGCCACTCCCTCCGTAAATATAAGTGTACCGTCTGCATGTTCGAGGATGAGAATAGATATCACATCCCTTGAGTACCCACCAGAAAAACCCCTAGCAACAACCTACTCCACCATAATTGTGAAGGCGTCTGAGACAAGTACAAAAAGGAGTAGGGCTAAGGGGCATCCTTGACGAACACCCCTATGAGGTTGAAAGTACCCCCCCCCCCCCCCCGATTGCACATTCACAAGAACATCACAAGATGATGTCGTGATGCACCTCTTCAGTCAAGAAATCCACTAGTCAGGGAAACCCCTCATATAAAGAGAGGCCCATAGGGAGCGTCAGTCCACACAGTTGTACGCCTTCGAGAAGTCCACCTTCCAAAGAACATCCTTCACCTTCCTCCGCCGCCAATCAGTCACGATCTCAGAAGCCAAAACCACATTGTTCATGAGTTGTCTGCCAGGCAAGAATGCACTCTGGACTGGTAATATAATCTTATTCACCACCCCCCTCGGGCGATAGGCCATTAGTTTAGCCACCACAATGTAAAACCCATTGGACAAAGCAATCGATCTATAATCTCAATTTTTGTATCTACCTCCTTTTTCAAAAGCATGAAGATAAGAGATCGGTTAGGGGCTAGGGTGAGTCAGCTTCGAGACCTGACTCACCCTAGCCCCCAACCAATGGGACCAACCTCGAGTCTGCATCTTGCTCGCTCTGAAGTAATCGGTAACCGCCATCGCCACCATACCCTCCCCATGGAAAACCTCCCATCCCACCTCCACAGAATGAATTGTGCTTCTCGTTCTTCTTCAATCCGCCACCACATGAAAGAATCTAGTATTAGCATCCCCTTCCTTTAACCATTTTTGTTTAATCTTTGTTGTCATTCAAGCCCACATTTCTTATCCTTATCCTCTAGAATTTTCTGAATCACACCACTGATCACCAGCTCTCTATGTAGCTCCCTCTCATCTTCGAAGCATCCAGCCTTCCAAGTTCATCATGCGCTTGACTTCTCCTCCTCTCTCTCTCTCTCGCTCAACGTGATTGTGTCTCTTGTACTTCGCCAACCCGCAACGTAAAGCGGTTAACTTTCATGCAAATCTTACCATTGTTGATCCCTCCAGTTCTAGGCCCGTCTAGAAAGCACAAACCATCTCTCAGAAACCCTCTTCCAGTAGCCAACACTTCTCAAACCTGAAAAACAAGGAGGGTCCCCTGTTGAATCTAGAGTCAAAACACAAGAGAGCATGGTCCGATCTCAACCAGGGAAGGGGAGTCACCGTAGCCACACCGAACCTCTCCAAGGCTTCTACATAAAGTAGAAAGTGATCAATGAGTGATCGAGAGGACGAGTTTCTCCAAGTGCATTTACAGTTAGCAGCATCAACTACCTCAAATGCAAGTTCCTCCACAACCTCATCAAAAAACATCAAGCCCGGATCATGTGCCCCTCTTCCCCAGGGCCTATCCTCCACAAAGAGTGTAACATTGAAATCGCTAACCACAATCCAATCCATCTCCGGAAAGCATGATCCAGTCTAACGTAGTTCGTCCCAAAAAATAGTATTAGTGGGCGCCCCTACTACCATATATACCAGGGATACAACAAGGCAAGACTGATCCCCCTTGTTCATAAAA
Source organism: Ottelia alismoides (assembly GCA_037367405.1). NCBI lineage: Eukaryota > Viridiplantae > Streptophyta > Magnoliopsida > Alismatales > Hydrocharitaceae > Ottelia > Ottelia alismoides. The sequence continues at coordinate 101,183 of JAZKJV010003714.1, read as the reverse complement.
ACCATTGAGATCGAATGAGCCAAGATCTCCTCAACAAACTCGTAGACGTCACCATTCCATGACACAACGATCCCACTCGCACTACCATTTGCCAGGACATCCTTGAAAACGCTGAGAAAGGGGCCCGAAGTGGATCCCCAACTCACGCCTCTCATGATTCAATTTTGGTCCCTTGCAAGCAAACAATATCCACCCTCCATTTAGCCAGCATCGACCAAACCGCAAGCCGTTTGTCAGGTTGACCCAGTCCCCTCACAATCCATGAGATGAGTTTCATTGGGAAACCGAGGGGGAATCCATGCCAACTGAACCCCTACAACCTGCGCAACCCTCTGCTCGAAGCGTATTCCTTCCTCAATTTCATCAAACCTTGCTCTCTCATTGCCGACAGCCATCCCACCAACCACCTCGACAGCTGGAACCGAAGATCCAGCATTAATCACTCCATCTCCACCACTGGAGCCCTCATTTGTCCCCATAGTGTGATCTCCGCTACTCGGCCAGGAATCCCATCCTAAATCGTCCGGTCTACGATGCTTCCGTGAAAAAGCTAGCACCTGAGCCGCCAACTCGGATCTCGGACCATCCATGTTGAAGGGCCCCATGCTACAGCGTATCCCACCATTGCATTTCGACCAACGATGAGACAAGGCATCCCCTCTCCTCTGATGCACCTTCCCCCTAGTTTTAGAACGCTCTCTTCGGTCTCCTTCTAAGCTTCAATAGGCCGCTAGCCCTGCCATCAGCAGGAGCTCCACCGCTCCAGGGCATGAAGTCGCAGTCCCCGAATATCGCATCCACCAACCTCCGCTTTAAGGATGCTACATCACCCTATCCAGCATTACCGAAGCTCGAGAAACCTTCCAATCTTTCCCTCAGGCCCAAAACGACGACAAGCTATTACAGACCCAAGGGAACCACCTACATCTACGCCCTCTTCGGGTTCGGGGAACCCCCACGATTCCATAGCGGTCATGAGATTATTGAGTGGGGGTGCTTGCACCAGAATAACCAAGAAGAGAGTCTGACTATGGGGGATCTGAGAATCGCCTATTCATAGTTGTCCCCATTGATCCGCAACGAACCAGAGCCCACGAATCCGATCAAGCTCAGTTTGTGACTCAATAACCATGAGTGTCTCAAATTTTCCCCAGCACCGCCTTCAATAAAATTGGGATGACGCTTGGGTTGCCCAAGAAGGGTTGTTGGGTTCCAACACCGAGGTCCGTGACCATCGAGCTTCCCTTCTCCGACCGCCGCCCCTGAGCATCACGGCCACCGACGACCCACCTCTCGTCGCTTCCTCAGTATCCAAAATTCGCAGCCACAGTGGCAACGTTCTCTTTCCAATAGACACGAACACTCGCAGCGGCGATTAAGGGTGTCTCCGCTTCAGCATAACGATAATCTCCAGGCATTCACCCAGGAGAAGTTCAGAGTTATAAACCTCATTAATCACACCTAACAGTTTCAGCGCCTCCAGCACCACCTCGATCCTCCTGCATCTCAAGGGAATCTCGTATGTGGAGATTTTCCAAAGTGCACCTTCTTCTCCAGCACTCCCACCAAACAGTCGAGGTCTGTGCCATGATAACAGACCCCTTGATTCCTGCAACAGACCACACTCAAGAGCTCTCGAGATGCCCACCCCTACCCTTTGTAGGAGACAGGTCCCTAACGAAAAGTTTACCATCGTGCAAGTAGATCGCATCTACGCCACTATCTTCTCCCCTGTCACTATCAGCATTCTTTACCACCATTATCTTCTCCTGCATCCATCGGAGCGCCTCCGCCTCTCCTTCACCGATAACAACTCCATCCAAACTCCAAAGGCCAAATCTTCGAAGCATCTTTCGCCAATCGTATCAGAAGTGCTTCCCATTCCACATCAACCCCCCCCCCCAACACACACACACAATTGGGGTGTCGGCATCGAATTCAGGAGCCTCGCAGCAGTGGCAAAGCCTTCTTCAGACATCACAACAACGTTGATGCTCCCTTCGACCAGATTCGCCAGAGCAGTCACCCTCTTCGACCAACTTCCCTTAGCCATGCACTCCCTTCGTCGATGACCATGCTTTATACACCAGAAGCATATTTGCTCGGTCTCCTTGCATAACCAAGAGAGGTGGTCTACCGAACCGCACCTAAAGCACCAATGTGTTGTGCTTCCACGAGTCGATGTCATTCGACGCTTCACCCTTGATCGGCTCCAAGGACCATCTCCAGCCAACTCTCCCATGACAACATCCTCGTATCTCTCCCCCACCCCTAACTTGCAGTGGCCCTCCGATCAACAAGGTCGGTGGTCTCCTCTTTCGCACCGATCCCACTTCCCCACTCATTTTTCCAGCCCACTAAACACAGCAATGTTACAAGATGAAATTAAGGGTAGAACCTGTGCACGCCAACTCTCAGCTAACATCCTAGCATGAGTTACCACATTCTAACAATAGAAGCGCTCTTGGCGAAACAACACATCGTTCCTAGCCATCCAGATAGCCCATATCATCGCCACATATTTTGCACGTCCCAAATCCGACCCATTCCAACCAGCTTCAATGGAGTCCTAGAAGCCAGAAACACCATTCACGGGAGACGGGCTATCGATGAACATCTCCCAAGCCTCCACTAAGCTCATGCACCCAGAAAAACAAGTGGCCTACGCTCTCTGCCAACTCACGACACCGACAGCAGGCTGGGTCAGCCGTCTGAACAAAATGTGTGAATCTGTCTCCCGTCAACAATCTACCCTTCCGAAATAGCCACATAAAGACCTTTACGTGTGTCGGGATTTTTCACTTCAATATTCTTCTACAGCCAGTCGCACAACCCCTCGGATCAGACACTATTGAGCCCTATATAGCCACATATGCCTTCCCCACCGAGAAGGTTCCATCATACCAAGTCCAACCAACTCGGCCCTGCGTGAGCCCCTCACAACCTTTTATGGCCTACATCATCACCAAGAGCTCACTCGTTCTTTGGTCCGATAACTCGGATCTGGAGTGCGAAAAGGAGCTGTCGTCCCATACATCCACCATGGAACAATTTGGGTCAGCTGCCAGCACCATCAACCGCGAAAATGAGAATCAAGAGTGCTACCCTAGACTCAATCATCAATCCAAAATCTGAAGCACTGACCATCACCCATTATCGATCTTATGAAAGGGAAGATCACGTGTGCTACCCTACTATGCCTATCCAAAAAAAAAGGATGGGTCCGGTCCGAGATCCCCGGTTGTTGGGAAAGAGCATACCACACCATATATTCTTTTGAGTAAATTGCAAACCATGTTGTCATAGACTCACAGTCCCCCCAGATCTGAGCCACCCACTTATTGAGCAATGCCTTGTTCATCTCCTCCCAATTGTGCATCCCCAGACCACCGTCCTCCCTTGAGCACGTCCCCGATTCCCAATCCACCAGAGGCATTCCGCTCGACCGCCTAGAGGACGACCTGAAGAAACGTCTCATGATGGCTTCGAGCTTCTTCTGCACCTTAGCTGGGAGAATCCTTGTCAATAGGAAAAAGATGGGAATTGCAGACAACATTGATCATAACAACACCAGATTACCTCCCCAAGACATGCATATAAATCTCCAACCCGTCAATTTCTGCTCCAGCTTCTCAGTCACTGGCAGCCATTCTGTTGCATGCATCCTCCCCACAACCAATAGCACGCAAAGGTGTCGCAATGGCAGCTCCCTACGAGGGGATCCCAGCCAAATCACACACTTGTCGATCTTCTCCTATACCAAGACAATGGGTACACACTTTGATTTGTCCGTATTGAGATTCAACCCCGACACCTAGCCAAATATGTCAACGACCATGGACATACATCTGCAGCTCTCTGATCCCCCCTCCGCAAATAAGATTGTGTCATCCATATATTGGAGAATAGGGATCGAAAACTCCTTGTTGTATGCTACATATCCCGTCCGCGATCGCACGATCAACCATAACAGACAAGATGCCCACTGAATAACAAATAGTTAGGGTGTGAGTCGATACCCCTGACGAATGTCAAGCTGGGGCTGAAAGAAACCCCCACTCGGTTGCCCATTCACCAGCACTGCACAAGATGCGGCCGTCACACATCTCTTCATCCATGCTATACAACGATCCAGAAAGCCTCTGATGTACAAGGATGCCCACAAGAAGCGCCAATCAACACTATCCTAAGCTTTCGAGAAATCAATCTTCCATATCACACCCTTTGTTCTTCTCTTCCAACCAGTCGCTATCTCTAATGCAAGAACAACATTGTCCAACAGTTGCTTGCTAGGTAAAAAAGCACTTTGTGCAGGGGAGATGAGATCATTCAATACTCCCCTCAAACGGTTAGCCAACACCTTAGACACTATCAGGTATACCACATTAGAGAGAGCGATAGGCCAGTAATCCACATTGCTAGCCACGTCTTTCTTTGGCAGAAGAAACATCAAAGAGCGGTTTAGACGATCAAAACCCGAGTTACCTTCTGCAAATTCAATCACCAGGTCCCAGAATTCACGGAAAAAGAATACATGGGCCTGGACATTTAGCCCAAAAATGGTTGCACGAACTTCCACCAACACGAAAGGCTTTGTCAAAGCTTCTGCATCCGACTCTGCAATGTGTTGTACTACAAACCCCAACCACCTAGATCCACAATATGGAGCTAGCTTGCTAATGTCTTTAAAATACCCCATCACCGCCCTCGCAATCTCCTCCTCTCTGTTGAAAACAGTGCCTACAACATTAATCGAATTATAGGATTCCTCCTTCTGCTAGCCACCGCATGAACAAATCTTGTGTTCGCATCACCCTCCTTAAGTTACTTCTGGCAGGATCGTTGCCTCCATTCCACCTCACACTTCGTGTCCTCCTCCAAGATCTTATGCACCGCTCTACAATTTTCAAGTTCCTCCACATCCAACTCCTTTAGGTCCTCTACCAAGTCCAGCCTTACCATCTCCTTATGTGTGACGTTCCTTCGTTGCTCCTGCACAACACGGGACTCTTTCTTGTACTCGATCAGCATTTGCATCAAGGTCTTCAACTTCAAAATAATCTCATCGTGGTTGATCCACTCATCTCCAAGCTAGTCCAAAATGACATCACCATCTCCGCATCTCAAAAAACCATCCTCAAGCGTCCAGCTTCGCTCAAATCTAAAAAAGGGAGAGAATCCTCTTCCATTGTATATATCTAAGCACAATGGTGTGTATTCCGATCTCAATCATGGAAGTGAGGCAAAACATGCCAAGTTGAACGTGCCCAAATCCTTTACAAAAAAGGAATTTGTCCATCCGTGATCTAGAGGAGGAGTTTCTCCAAGTGTACTTGCAATTCCAGCATTGAGAACCTCCAAACCGAGCTCATCTACAACCTCTCAAAAAGCTCGGAATCAGGGTCATACATCCCTCTACCCTTAGGCCTATCCTCAAAATACAATGTGACATTTAAATTGCCCCCACAATTCATGCCATCTCTGGGAAACTACTCCTTACCTCACGCAGCTCCCCAATAAGATAGTATTATAGGAGCCATTTGTGGCGTCATACACCGACATCACCATTAATCATGACCGATCCCTCCTACTCCTTAAAACATCCAACACCAAATGCACCAAAATCCACCAATTCAAACAGTTCACCATTCCAAGCTATGACAATCCCCCCGACACTACCCAAGTCGGAGAGGCCATGAGTCAATGAGAAAGGACCCTGAAGTTGAGTTCCATCGCACCAAATCCCATGATTCGATCCATCATTTTCTTGGGTTGACCCGACCCACGCACACTCCATGTTAAAATTTTCATTGAGAAACAGTAAGGGATCTCCCCCACCTGAATGCCTACTACCTTTGCTACTTCCAGCAGAAAAGCCTCCTCTTTGGAAACTTCAATAACTACTTCTAAGCATGCTCCTATGTCTTCACGAACCACGCTGCCAGCAGTGATACCCTCCCTAAATTTCATACATGGCTCCAAAATGTCATCAACACTTCCTACCAGGCCTCCACCTCCTTTTCCGCACCCGACAAGACCTCCTTTCCCTTCGCTAGTCTTCAAGATTCGATATCCCCATGCATCATGATATGCACGACACCTCTTTTGTGAAAAATCATTAAAGACTAATGCTCCTCCACCAGAAGACCAGCTCTGACATCCCCCTTGCGAGCCCTAGAGGGCGCACCCACCCTACCAGGGTAAGTTCACCCCTTCTCCTGATGAGCCCCTGCTGCCAATTGTCTCGGCATGCTCTATCATCGGTTCAAAGGGTCGTTTATGCTGCTCTCTACCTCCGTAAATAGAACCCCACTCCCAGTCGTGTCATTCTGACCATTCCCTAAACCAACGGTCCCTTTTACTATAAAGGAAGTCTGCTGCTTGTTGGAGAGCGTGGGGGATGTCGATGTTGAAGAGTTAACCAAAGTCGCACTCCCCTTTGCTGCTTTCCCAGGGGATATCACCACACGAGAAGAGCCGGTGTTGGGTGTTAGAATGCAAGAGGATAAATCGATGAACGAAAGAAAGGCTTGAACCCCCCAACCCCTCAGCAGAAGTCAATTTACTCGATCGAGGGATCCAATTATCAGGTTTGACGGGAGCCCCATTCAAATTCACAGTATAGACAGAGAGGGCCGAAGCCCGATATCTACTCCCATCGGGCCGCTAATTCTTCTCAATGTTCAAACTCGCATGTGTCGAGTAAACAAGATCCGACGGATCCTTAATCGGGTTCATTACCGAGCCCAAACCTGAAGCAATCAGGCTTGATCCTCAAAGCACCACTTCCAAGAAAGATTGAGCATTGGCACCTTTGGTTGCCAAAAAAGCGGCAAGAGATCTCCACCTCCCCGAAATGCCTCGGGAACTGCATTCTCCGGCAACAATTCAGGCCCTCTGCCAGAACCGACATTCGCCAATGCCCCCACCATCCGGGTATTGCTCCCACCGGTGTTTTTATCATTGTCTCTACCTTCCTCCTCCTCTAGGGCAGACATCCAGAAGGGGATGATTCTTCGCCCAATCTTAAGTCCACGCGAGAGGGCAATATGGGTTTCTCGTCTCGAATCTACACACTATCACTTACAAACCTTTACCCGCTCTCAACCCCAAGCTGCTCATCTCTTCCACCTCCCCAAATAAAGTAGCGATGGCCGAAGACAGTCCACAGATCAGCATCGCAGTGGGGCCCCTGCCAACTGGACCTTCCAAGATTGAGCCCCGGGAGCATTTGTTCTGTCCAAAAACCGTGGCCTCTACCACCACACAAGACCTCTCATCTCTAGAGGCATGGAGTCCTCCAAAACCCCATCCAATATAGAGCACACACCTTTGTCTGACATCCCCCGAATACAGAAGAGCCCCCTAGCAGTCAGGCCAAATCCACCAAAGATGTTTGCCTCCTTGGCCACTTTCAACATGGCCTGGAATCTCTCGAGGTCCTCCACCTTTCCTTCCACTATGAGCCGCATCATCCAGGAGACGCCAGAGCTCCTTCTTTTTCGATAATCACCGCAGCAACTCAATCACCTCACTATTGGACATCAGATGACGAGGTTTTGACCTCTTCCTTCCAGCAGCAATCAGCTTCTTCCTCGGTATGCCGCCTTTATCACCACGCTCACGCCTCTGGTAACCCAATTTTATACATCCGAAACACAGTTGCTCTGTGGCTAGGCATGTTTTTAAAAAGTGTTGTTGGGAGATCCACACCTGTAGCACCAAGGATGTGCGCCACTCCAAGGCCTGGGGTTGCGCACCTTCTTGTGCAGCGTACTCCAAGGGCTATCTCCGATCTAGTCTTCCATAATGACATCATTTGGAAGCTCAAGCTCTCCTTCCTCCATATCAATGGCCGCTTCTCGATTAGTGGTGGCCCTCCTCAACACCTTTCTCCCTCCATCAATGTTCCCCTCCGACTTCGCCCCATCCCATGGCTTCGCCCCCTACGTGCTCATTTCACCCTAACTCTTGACCTGGATTATAATAAGTTCTCTGATGTGGCCACTTATTCGGATTGTTTATAGTATGTTGATGAGACCGTACGAATTAACAGGGTGAAGTCCTCCTTCATTCCTTTTGTTGCCGGTGATACCCGAGGGTCTTTTACATGTGTCGTACTTATGTATCCTCTTGACAACAGGGAAGCTACGTCGAAACAATTGGTTGCACTTTTTGGAGAGAATGGAGCATAACTTGGTTGGGATGAAGGTCAAACGTTTATTGGTGGGGGGCTAGTCTTGCTCAAGTTGATGTTGTCAACAGTTTTGATCTTCTACACGATAATGTATAGAATGTCAAATTAGATTAGCACAAGCCTATAGAGATATGTTGAGGTTCTTTTGGACTACATTTAGCAGAAGAGAAGAGGGATACCGATGTTTCTTAGGATGCATGAGGACGGGTCGAGGGTCAAACACCTTGAGCAAGCCCCTTTATAAATTATCATGGAAGGTTGTATCAGCAATATATCGTTGATATATCGATATCGAGATGAGACCGATATGGGTACCGATATGGCGATATTTCCTCCTTTTCAGGCATTTCCTTCACAAAAGAGCGGCGATATGGGTGATATTTCGGTGATATATCGTTGAAATATCGAATCGACACGATATCGAAATCGATATGGCCTTCCGTGTTTATAATTACCTCGCACAACTAGATCGAGCCCTATGGCTCATCCCTCAAAAGTGGCCAACCACCGTATCTCCAATGCGTTCTCACCCTTCACATGCATATCAGCCTCCTCAATGGACCCTATAAGATCATATATCCCCCTACCATTAGCCATCACATGGAAGAATCAAGTATTCGCATGCCCCTCCTTCACCCACATCTACCTAGAGCGGTGCATACATTCCACCACACGCTTCGTATCCTATTCCAACAATATTGTAGACCACATCTTTCCTCTCCTCTCTCTCCAAGCCCAGAGCTTCTTTTTGAAGGCCATCAACATCGATCGAAGCACCCATAGACATATCGTCATGTCCCTGAAGGCAGGCCATGTAGATGGAAAAATTCTATAGCACATCAAGATATGGCCCTTAAACCCATCCTCCATAGCTCCATCAACCAACAATGACCAAATCGAAACATATTGCCCATACGATAAGCCTCAGATTCCCAGCATAGCAACATGTGGTCAACATGGGAGTGAGGCAGTTTTAGCACCAACACTAATGGCAAAACCACCAAAAGTTCCCCTAAACCAAGGAATCGATCAATACAATATGTGACGAAGAGTTCTGCTATGTGCACTTGGAGTTAGAAGCGTCTAACACCACTAAATATGAGCTGCTTACAAAGACAATAAAGTTTTGGGAACCATCCCCCCATGTGGCCACTCTGCAAACATGATTGTGACATTGAAGTCACCATCAATAAGCCATGAAAGAACAGAGAACCTCGAGTGAACAGCGTAGAACTCCCTCCATAGAGATGAACCACAGGGCGAGACAAACCAGCCATAAACTGTAAAAAGCAACATGCACATGCCATTCGACTTCTGAAGCAACAAAACATATTTAGAGCGGTCCGCCTCAACAGCCTTGGAGAGCCGCCATTTTACCCCAACAAGATCCCACCAAAGGCTCCAACCACTCAGAAATCACATATGCTAAGCTTAAGAAGAGATACCCAAACAAAAGGGCATCATAACTCCAACGTCGTCACCTATAAGAACACCATCTAGTCACCTGCAAAAGCACCACATCCGTCCAAGCACAAAGGCAGACGCTTTACACTTATCCACCCTCCCTATCCCTCTAGCATTCCAAGAAACAACCTTCGTGGAGCAATAATTGGGGCCACCTCCTCCAACACCACATCCACGCACCGAGAAGTCTACTTTCGAACACTCCCATCACTCACGGGGTAGGCCATCACCGAAGAAATGCCATACAAACCCATTGGCACCTCACCCCACTTCGGAACACCAGCCTCCTCCATAACAACCCTTGCACCCACTCCCAACACCATTGATTCCAAACAGAAATTCAATCAATTGTTGGCTATCTGGCATCATTTGGTAAAGTGCAATCAAGTCTACTGAAATATGGGTAACCATTGATTCCAAACAGAAATTCAATCAATTGTTGGCTATCTGGCATCATTTGGTAAAGTGCAATCAAGTCTACTGAAATATGGGTAACCGAATGGCTTTTTATCATTTCTGTCAGCCCGCTAATTAAATTATCGGTGTCAAGAGAAAAGCTGGATTGCAAGTATGACCTAAAATAAATATCAGATTCAGTTGGAACCAAGATACATATACAATGATGTTTGTTCATCAGGGTTACTCCCAGCTGGAGCAGGAGGCACTTAGTTAACTCAAGGTTAAGGTTTTATTTAGTTCTATAAATTTTGAAAAGGAAGTCTTGTAGAGTTAACTACTGACTCACTCCACAGCTATCAGCTTCGATGGATCCACTTTCTAAATGTGAACCAAGATTTTTACAAGAGAGAAAGGCAAGAAACAAGGATGCGTGTACATATAAAAGAATTGAGAACTTAATAGCAGTCATTGAGGATAGAAACTGCTTTAAAGTCTTGAAAAACCGATGACTGAAATATTTAAATTACAAACATACTGAAAGGCTTTTCATGAGAAGATATTCCACATCCTCGATCAGAAGTTTGGTCTGCTCAGCAATTACAGTCAATGGAATAGTTCTGTCTTCAGAAGGCCGGCTGCAAATAATTGAGATAGATTGTAGGTCAAAGGCGACAACTTCTAAAATACTAAAATATAGTCAGCCGATTTCACCTCTAGTCATCTTACCTAAAGATAATTTCCATAAGGCAAAGAATGTTTATTTTTTCCAACAGTTTCTTCTCATTTTGCACCAGTGCAGGCTGGGCACTTAGTGCAGCATTATGAACATGGCAGAGTTCCCGGTAGCGAACTAAATTGCCCGAGTTGAATGCCTGAAGTATATGGTAAAGCCATTCCACTTGCGTTCCAAGTAGACATTTTATCTAGAAATGTTCAAATGCCATAAGATACATTAATATTCTTATCTTCCTCTACTTTGTGAAATAAATATAAATATGGACTCGATATATATAAATATTCTTATTTTCCATCTGATATATTCTCCGCAATATTCATTTCCACTGGGCAGACCAATGCCTCAATAGGCGCTGTGTTGTTTTGTTTTAGAATGGGCGAATTCCGAAGAATCTAAGCACAATTGTAACCAAATGGCTATGCTTTAAGAAATTAAAATACGCATTTTGAGAAGGGCTATTTCATTCGGACCAAAGTATTAATCAAGCAAATGTCTTATAAGTAGTTTACAAGAAAATGAACACAGAGTTTCCATTTCGAAAATCTTACAATTGGATGCGCAAGAAGCTCGCCAAAGTTGTAAATGTTATCTCCCAGCAGCGCAGCCAAGGACAGGTCGAATGCCAAATCCTGAAGAAAGAAGATAAAGTGGAATTCTTAGCTGGAAGTCTTGAATCCTACTCAAAATACAATTAACACTCCTTGCCCCTTGGTGAGTCGTTACAAAAATCAACTTCAATAGATTCAATTTTAAATGTGTGTGTGTGTATATCATTATAAATAAAATCAATTCATCGTGAAAAGCTAATGGATGATGAATACAGGTCAGAGGCCATCTATCCAATATTAGTAATCAAGAAACGAGGTACAAGGCTCCTCCTAAAGACATCAGGACCCCAGGTGCAATCCATGCGACGCAAAAGTCAGAAGCCACGGCCACAATATGCACAGAGCCCATGCCAATTGCGGGATGTGGGGAGGTTTGAGGCACTTTTGAGCCCATAGCTAGCCAACCTAGATCTGCATTTACGCACTCAAGCCCATGCACTTTTGTGAAAGTATCTAGGTTGCAGGCCACATTTTTCAACAGGTGTGAAAGGGTCGAAATATTGCAAATATGGAAAAATTAATGTGCATAGATTGCAAAATATACCAGCTTGAATGACTCTGAGAGGGATTCCACGGAGGTGTATGCCAAATACAAAAGAGCGCTCTTGTAGAACTCTGCAAATTCCTGCCGAGCTTTGTAATACTGGGAGGATACCCAGTAATAATTGGCGTGAACAGAAGGATCTATATCAGTCATGCTATCCAATGTACTTTTCCCGTCTTCAAGAAGCTTCTTGCACTCCTTTTGGTTTCCTTTCTCCATATTGAATGCAGCAATCTGCATCTTGACGTAAAGAATGGGCTCCTCAATGCGCAAGTTGCGAGTGGCACGAAGTTTCTCAATAACCCCTTCAAGGTAGGAAATCCCAGCTTCCTTCTCTGCATATTGCCCGGAAACAATGACAGCGAAGTGGGCAAGCTTTAATAGATTGATCTTTGTCTCAAAATCAGTGATGAAGTTGTGATAAAGCTGAATGAGTGCATCGCCAGTCTAAAAAAGCAAATCAAACAAAAGATATTCAAACATATAGCAGTGATGATTCTTACAACTATTTAAAAAGAGGGAGATAAATAGAGTTAGTTGCAGGATTTAGTGATAGATTTGCATGACACGTGATATAGATTATAAAAAATACATGAAATTCCACTCATCATCCCATTGATAATCACTAATCAAATAATGAAATATTACAATTTATCATTCCAGAAGATATCATTAACTTCGAATTGGAAATGTTATTGTAACCAAAATTAAAGCAGGGTCAAAATCATGCATCCCCCTAAAACAGAGGGGCATTCATAGCAGCGACTGCATCCCATCCCCATCCCTACACAAGATGGGATAAGTCGAATGGGCATGAGACAAGGCATGCTAACCTAGCAAAAGAATCAAACTTAATATCCATCGCATTATCGGTGAGACTCGGTTTCCTTCTATAATGGGATAAGTGATGCCGCTTCTTGAATAGGGCAAAAGACGAATCTCTACGTACTACCCAGGCAACATCATTGCACGCTTTCACGATCCATCCGGCACCAGATCATACGAACCCGAGGTTCTGGGAATCTGAAGACCTCCGTGGAACAACAAAGCTCCTTCCTTTCTACCACAAATCCCACACATCCGAGTCCCCTCCTCTAAATTCCGCCATAAACCCCGGAATCTCGTCTTGGCCGCTCCACCACACATCTCCACGAACCCTGAACAGGAGAATGCACCGAACTGTCCACCGAAATAGGAAACCCAGCATTACCCAATTCCCCAGATCAGAAATCCCACCGGAAAAAAAGCATACTTTCTTGTGGAACACGCCAAGAAATAAAATGTGACAGAAGGAGTAGAAGAATTGAGAGGTTGCGGAGGGACCTGGACGACGGCTAGGGCAACGAACTGATCGAGCTCTAGGGTGAGTTGATGCCAGAGCTTTCGCTGGTAGAGGTCGGCGAGGGCACTGTACCAGTCGGCGAGCTCCGGCTGCGCATTACTCTGCGATTCCAGGTACTGGAGAGCTCCCGCCATTGCCGGATGAAGACGGGAGAGGAGGAAGAACGCCGGCGGCGATGGAGAGAGGGGACGGAATCGGAGAGAAGGAGGGCTCTGAGCTAAACCTTGAAGAGGGTCTCCAAAGTAATAGAGGATTCGAGGAGGGGTCGCTTTATACTTTTCCGCGTCTCGTATTTTTTGCATTTATGCGCGGTTTGCCTCCGTCCGCTGTCTTTTTCGGGTATTTTACGTAGATGCTCCGCAGCTCTTTGATATTAGATAGATGGTCTGTAATTTCTCGTCCTTTTATTAACATGTGATGTGAAATCTAGGGGGTGTTTTATATGCGCATAAAACATGGTTGTGCGGCTTGTGCCGTACGGTAGTCAAGATAGTTATCCTCGACTTATGTTTTTAATTTTTTGAGTAGTTTTTTTATTTTAAAAACTGGGGAAATGACTTATATTCATATGAGAAATGAGTGCTTAGATTTTGTGGAAAAACATTTTCTTATGAAAGAGATTATTTTCAGAGCATTAAAATTTGATAGGTTTGATAAAAGATATAGGAGTCTCGAATTGAGTTAAATTTCAGCTTGGTTGATAAAGAACCAGTAACAAAGGAAGAGCTTGTATTATCTGATCTAAATCCCTTGAGTTCTATCTGGAAATAGCAAATTTTGAAAGGTAAAGGGGTCAAATAGAGAAAGAATATTCTAGACCTCGATGTGGTAGTTAGGAGTAAACCTCAGCATAAAGGACGAGTGCATCTCTACGCTAACCCTTTGTAACTTTTCAGGAGCAGACCTGGTTAATCAAGATCGGATCCAATTACACAAAGATCGACTCGAGAATTTGCGTATCTATCTGATTAGAAGTTATTTGTGATCCTAATTGAATGAAATACAAATACGGGCGAAATTATAAGTAGAGGAGAATTAATTACTAAAATTAATTGGATGGAATTACTTGACTCGGTGATAATTGTGTTGAACCCATGGAAATCGGATCCAAGAATCTTCTTTGAGTGTGACGAACATCTCTTGTTATTTATCTTGCACCATCGGTTTTCATGTGGTTTATGGTGAGTACGTTGATGTGATTCTGATGCATATCACGATTCGAGGCTATTTGTTATTTCTATTGTGAGTGATTAGACATAGTCTTTGCTCCTTTGATCGATTATCGTTGAGGGCGACTCGAATGTTTTTTTTAATCGATGGTGAAACAAGGTAGATCCATGGTCCATGGATCAAAGGAATGAGGGGCGGAAATGTCTATCGAAATCTCCAAAAGGGAATGATGCGGAGACCAAATTCAAGAATGCTAGAAAGGTGGACCATCATTCCATCATTTCCTTCCGGAGCACCATAAAGTCATGTATCATGTTTAGATCTTTAATTTAACTCATTTATTCTTTTTCATTGAGATATTCTCTTTAGACAATATGAATTTTGATAACAGTTCTAATAGTACGGCTTAAATAACTATAAATTATAGAAAATCTAATTCTAATTATAAGTATATTACAAACAAAAAAACAAAAACAATGTTGATGTGACTTAGATGGATCTTCCACCATCAAGCCCATCACTCCCACAATGGCACCGAAGATGAAATATATAGTACATGTATTCTTGTGGTTAGTGGAGAAGAGCAATTAGACCAGATTTTTCATTGATATATCTAGCGAATTGACTTTCTTTTGTCAGATAGGGGCCTCTCCGCGTCATGGGCAGCGAAAGTAGTGCGTGTAAAAGTAGACCGAGTCACTTGTGATCCGATTCGATGGTCATTGAGATCCGCAATCACCTTGAGGATACAATGAATTATATATGATGACAATGTTGATCCACTCTGAGTCATATTATGTGAACCCCGACCTTAGGGGTATTCAGTCGTGTCCTCTGAGCAGAGAGCCATCTCTTATTGTAACACTAACCCCATGTCTCCACCTATGTAAGGGGTATTGGGGAGATATATTATTCATGAAAATCATTTCCCCCGCCCAATGCGAGTCCTCGGATGCATTATCGATCTTAGCCACCAATGATTCCAAACACCCAGTTTCTTTAAAAAAAACATTAGGTAGCATGGGTTGTTGACGGAGAAGGCACTCTGCATGGGCGAATATCAAACGAGGAGACGAAAGGAAGAGGCAGTTGGTTGCTCTAATATATAATTAAGAATAATGACAAGAATTCACAAATTATGTGGAGAACCCTGATTATCTTTGGATGAGCAGAGAACTGGGGTTAGGGTTACACTTAGAAGTAGTGTGGAAAATCCAAAGTTACTTGTTTTCCATTTTATTTTATATTTATTGCCTTCTAAAAAAGATTAGGAAAATCTGTTTTCTTCGTCTTTATGTATACCATATCATATTTCCTCTTTTCTCTTCTTTTAATTTTAAAATATTAAATTTTCACAAAATTTGAATTTAAGATAATATATAAAGAATATGCTAATAAAAAAGAGTTTAAAAAATCACAAAACATGGCATTGGCATAAACATTTGGGTCATTTAGTTGCATTCGATCATGTGTATTATTGGCAATGCTCATGAATGCCCCGCATGATCCGCGTATGTGGCCACATATGCATGTGCAGTGGACAGTCAACATATTTAATCCATATTTTAGATCCACACTGTAATATGTGGTCCACAATGCATATTCGATCTATACAGTCGCATATTCAGGTACATGGATCACATATTTAATCCATATTCTAGATGAAAGTTAATATACTATTTCGACTTTATAAATGTTTTTATTTGTTTTTTATTTTATCAGGCGTAATAATACTTACATTTCAAAAGACAAACAATAGTTAGTTTAGGACTATTTGTGCCATTTTTTATTGTGTACTTTATTTATTGGTGATCAACACTATCACGTGCAAACTTTATTATCAACAGATGTTACTCTAAACTTTATATGAAAGTATGTAACTTCACTTTTACTTTGTAAATTCAAAAATCATAAAATATCTATATCCATTTACTAAATTTATAAAAATTGCGCACACCCTCACATTCCACTTATTCATTGTACGGTGACGTATTCGAAGGAATACACATATCTTATTCCTAAACCTTGATTAATTTATATTCACACATTGTTTAGACACGTTGATTTGACCTTAGTCACGTCTAGGATCTTTCACGCCTCTTTGGATTCGATAATGATATACTTACCGAGTAAAATGAAAAGTTCGCCACACTTAATTGTTTTATCTCATGGTTTTGATTAATTACTTTGAACATGGTGCTACGATAACTCGACATAATTAACAGAGATAAAATGACGAACACCATGTGTGTATTGCAAAATGTGATTGAATAAGGCTACACTAACCCACATCATGTCACGTTGGTCATATGTGTCCAATGTTTTCCATCTACAATCACCACAGTACCGATCGCATTTGCAAGGGCTCGTTTGGTTGCAGGGTTGGGCAGGGTTGGCTTGGCCCAACCCGGGTTGGCCCTGCAACCAAACAGGGTTCTCCTCCTCACAGTTTACTATTCACAGGGGTACCCCTGCCCAACCCAACCCTGTCCAACCCTGCATCCAAACGGACCCCAAGAGTCCATGATAGTGTAGGAACACAAGTAGTATCTAATCGTGGATCATTTTCTTATAAAAAAACACTACCGGGCACAAAACTTACATGTCCTCGTTAAAAAAATGGTACAATCATGGTTAGGTTAGACCCCACGTTCCCCTATTTATGATGGAATATGATGATCATATTTACAACCTTAACTAAAGCTGCATTTTTACCCCCAACTCTAGACATGTGTCTACCGTGTCCTTTCTTTGTTCTTACCTTTTCTCTCGCCTCTCTCTTCTCCCGGGTGTCATTGTCCTGCAATACTCGTGAGGGCACGTTCTTCCTGTCCCCTTCTATCTATCTGCCTTTCCATTTTCTATCGAATTACTCTTACCATCTCTGATGGCGCATGTCATTCCCCTCTCTTCCTATATCCCTCTCTAATCCCATCGAGAGGAGCTTTGTATCCCCTCACGAGAACCCTCGCCCACCTGTATTGCACCTCCTCTTTACTTTCTCTTCCTTGAAGGTCGTCCCTCCAATGATGCTTTCATCTCTCACCCATCTCAAACCTCCATATCCCATCAAGAGGTATGTGTTGATCTTGATGCTTCCATCCAGCGTCAACCGACAACGTTGGAGGACCTGTCCACGAAAGTGACCTTGACGGGGAGGTTTGTGAGGGAAGTTGATGTTTGCAATGGCGACAAAAGAGAGGAAGGAGGAGGTGCGTGACAAGATGACACATTTGCTATAGAGGAAGGAGGAGGAGCCGAACCCGAACCTATATACCTAATAAACGAACTGAACCGGATCTGGGTAGGTTCGCTCAAGTTCGGTACATTTAAACCCCTGAATACGGTGATGTGTTGCACCTTGATATATAGGATGTATTCGATCTCACTCGATGGGATTGTCATGTGGTATGGTTGGTGTTACTGGCTTCGTATTTATACATTGAATTAGTACTTGGAATGGCATTGGGCTTGTCCTCGACGAGTAATATCTCGTGCAATAACATAGTGATCGATGTTCGAGGATGTGATTGATGACGGGGAATAATGACGATATGGTTCAACATTATAGCATGAGCGGAGACCTTCAGGATCATTACTCGAGTTTGACTACACAAAGTAAGTGTGAAATGGAGGCCCTTGGGTCTCATATTTGCTTATTCTTGTACAAAAGAACCCGTGATTAGATGTAAGGACTTGCGTCGTACACCATTCGAGGCTCTTGCCAATAGGTATTGAGCTTAAGGCTATTGCGATCATGTAAACAAATCATCAAAATATCAAATTACCCTTTGGATATACGTGAAGGATATTGTGAATCCTTAAGCGCATCACGGAAGCGTGTCGATCTCATCATATGCAATCGGGGCAACTAGTCGCACTAGTCGGTAGATGCGACGGAAATTAAAATTTTAATTCAAGTGATGAAACCACATGATCACGAGAACATTTCTCGGATCGTTTCATCAAACCACGAGGTATAAGAAATACCTCTTAAAGCGTGGTTGTAATCACGAGATCTCTAAAGTAAGAGATCCTCCTGTCTTAAGTACGATCCACGAAGAATGCACTTGCGGGCGCGATGATGAGACGCGTTCCTCCCGCAGTCCTCGATGAAGATCCAAGCTACGGATCCCTTGATTTCGTCCAACGAAATCCGATGTCTTCCTTTAGAGCAAGCAGACCCAAAGAAGAAGGAGATCCTCGAGTCGTCGAATGCGAAGGCGAGAGACTCCCTTTCAATACAAGGTGGACGGCCACCTCTTGAAGGAGAGAAAGAGAGAGAGGGCGAGAATGAGAGAGAGAGAGAGAGTAGTAGGCTTCTATAACTCTTAATCATGTACCTTTTAAAGGCTAGATTAGCCCTCCTTATATACTAGTCCGGGATCCAATGAATCTCAATCCATGGGACACATAGATCCAACGGCCATGTTGGTCTATGTATTAATCAATGGCCATGATTGTTGTTGATAAAAAAAACCAACAACATTAATTTTTATTTAAATCAAATATATGTTGCAACATTATTAAAATAATTTAATTTAACATAAATTAATATATCAAGAGATAATAAGAAAAAAGAAATGAGGAGATAAATAAATCCCTCCAAAATAGGGGGCGCCACCCATGGTTGGTGCCACCCCTAATTTTGGGGTGATTTTATCTCCCATTTATTTTATCCACTATCTTCTTAATTAATGTTGTAATAACCATTATCACAAACTTATCCACCAAATCAATTCCAAATTAATTTGTGAATATTTCAATCATGCCACTGAAAAATATGTGAATCATATTCACAACCCGAACTAATTTGTAAATTACATTTCCAAATAATTAATTAATGTGAATCCAATCCACATTAATAAGTAACAAATGCTATTTACAAAAAAAACCTCTCTCTTCGATATATGTACATTATAAATCATATTTATAATATACAAATATCATGGACAGTATTATCCATATTCTCTGATCCTTGATAATTAAATACCATTTAATTATCTTGGATGATTATTTGAAGGATATTGAGAATCCTCAAGCGCATCACGGAAGCGTGTTGATCGCATCGTATGCGATCGGAGCAACTAGTCGTACTAGATGCTAGATGCAGCGAAAATTAAAATTTTTAACTTTAAAGATGAAACCACATGATCACGAGAACACTTCTCGGATCGTTTCATCAAACCACAAAGTACAAGGAATACCTCTTGAAGCGTGGTTGTGATCGCGAGATCCCAAAGTAGAGATCATCCTATCTTAAGTCCGAT
Source organism: Ottelia alismoides (assembly GCA_037367405.1). Lineage (NCBI taxonomy): Eukaryota > Viridiplantae > Streptophyta > Magnoliopsida > Alismatales > Hydrocharitaceae > Ottelia > Ottelia alismoides. The sequence continues at coordinate 81,453 of JAZKJV010003714.1, read as the reverse complement.
CCACGAAGAACGCACTTGCGGGCGTGATGATGAGTCACGTTCCTTCCCGCAATCCTCGATGAAGATCCAAGCGTCGAAGAAGAAGCCGAGAGTCTCTCCTTTCTCAACACAAAGTGGACGTCCACTTGATGAAGAAGAGAAAGAGAGAGGGCGAGAATGAGAAAGAGAGAGAGAGAGTTGTGTCCTTGCACAACTCTTAATGATGTACCATGGAAGGCTACCCTAGCCCTCCTTTTATATTAGTTTAGGATCCAATGGATCTCAATCCATGGGACACATGGATCCAAGGGCTATGCTTGGTCCATGCTAAATCAATGGCTATGATTGTTGTTGGTTAAAACCAACAACATTTATTTAAATTAAAATATGTTGTAATCAACATAATTTAATTTAACTACTTAAGGGATAATGTGACAATAAAAGGAGAGTCAACTAACCTCCCTAAATCATAGGGGGCGCCACCTATGAATGAGTCATAGGTGGCGCCACCTCTTATTTAGGTGGTTAATTTGTCTCCTTTTTATTTATCTTATTATTTCTTAATTAATTTTGCAATAACAATTATCACAAAATTATTCACCAACTTAATTCCAAATTAATTTGTGAATATTTCAATCATGCCATTGAATATTATGTGAATCATATTCACAACCCAAACTAGTTAGTAAATTGCATTTCCAATTAATTAATAAATGTGAATCTAATCCACATTATTAATCAACAAATGCTATTCACATAAATTCTCTCTCTTATATATGTATCTTATAAATCATATTTATAACACACATATATCATGGATAGTGTTATCCACATTCTCTTAATCCTTGATAATTAAATCCCATTTAATTATCTTAGATAATCATTTTCACATTATGCTTGATAATTAAATCTCATTTAATCATCAAGTTTTTCTTGCTTGGATATGAAGTTCATCAAATGAATTATTCTTGAACCCCTTCAAGAATAATGTGCTTTCTCTGCAGATACTTGGAGATAAGGACAGGGCGATTGTATTATTCCACGTATAGTGACTTGGATATTGAGATCTTATCTCAAATCCAGATCTTACGAACCTCCCACAGATGCTTGATTAAATCAAGACCGCAAATCCAATCTTCTCATTGAATCTGAATCTCATTCAGACCAATGTCCAACACTTGGACTAAGATCGGATCGCTTCTCTACTGAAAGGAGTCACTAAAATCCAGACCTGTTTCATCACTCCCTCGGAATGGAAGCGTCATGGATATACAATCGTTTATGATCACATCACCCTTCAGGTATTCCCAATACCTGTACATCATGCATACTGGAAGACCCATGGTCAACCCGAAGATCAAGATCTATTTTACACTGTCTTCTTCAGGGTTTGATCACTAAGTTTCTCATTTGATCATTGGGATTTGGTATCGATCATATACTTTCCAAAAGCATATATCATACCTAGGTCTTGATCATATACTTTCCAAAAGTATATATCAAACCTACAAATTCAGTCAAGCTTCCAAAGCAAGACGACCGTGCACGGAATTTGATTCCTCCCAATATCTCATGAGTGAGCTCATGTCTTCCGGTTCAGTAGTGAACCTGTATGATCCCTTTGAGAGATCGTATTACTCATATGCCCTTATATGCACACCAACGCGCCGGTGTATAGACCTTGGTTAGGTCATCAACCTATTGGTCTGTCAAATGTACATACTCAGACATATAGCAATACATCTGTCTCCGGTCAGAGGATGCGTGCCTATGCTGTGACAGCATTCAACATAGGACTTAGGTTATCTCGATCTCGTTAAGTCAACCCATTGACCTAACTAATCTGACACCTCCGAATCTCTATTCCTATGCAGAGGACCTGCATCAAGAGGTCGGTCAGATATCAGCCTATGTGAGAAAGGATTGCCATCTCCTACTCAGGCTGGAGATCACATCTTAACAATCATTTGACGGTGCTTGATGAGTCCTCAATCTAACCCTTTAGATATTCATCCAAGCACCAGCCTTTATGATTCAATACGAATCAACAGCTGTATGATCATTAAGACAGCCATGGTACATAACCCTAATTGTACAGAGGGACCTATTATGCAAATTATTTATTCTTCATTTCAGATCAGGGAATGATATGTGCAATAACATTTATTGCATAATGGCTCGCCGTGGGCTCACATGTCCAACAATCTCCCACTAGCCCAAAGAGCCATTAATGGGCTAATCATTTAAACCCACACTCATGTGACAATCATAAGCTATTTAGAAATAGCTAGGTAAGCTGATCAGTCACTCTGTTCCCAAAAGACTATGCCAAGTCCTTTTACGGCACTTGCATATCCCTAGGTAACAGTGCTCGCATCCAATGCGAATGTTGCATCTCATGCAACCAATACTCAATCTAGTCAAAGCACTTATAGTGTCCTTGACACTATTGCTCAATAACTATTATAACCAGTATTTCCATAATCCTTATCAGAATACCCTTATTCCGGGAGATCGCTATCTCTCAAGGTATCCACAGTTAAGACCTTTTAGATCTCTATCTATAAAGTCTTAACTTCTTGAAAATAAGACATAGAGATCACCATCTCTAAAGCCTTGTCATCTTTGAATATATTGTTATTTCTGCAAACAGGTGTTTTATCTCCATAATAGGATTAGTAACAGTTTACTACTCCCACTGCATGGCAGATATCTGGCTTTTATACACATTTAGTATACATTTAGCTTCTCGTAACTGATGCACAAGTGCAACAGTTTTAGCATTCACTTCCTCAACTCATTGAGGTGCTATCCCTTTTGATAGGTCAATACCAAATCTCAAGGGAAGGAAGCCTTTCTTGGAATTTCCAAGAATGGAATATGTCCAAGGTGTACTACAAATGTGACAGTCCCAATACCCTCTTTTCTTTGATTCTGAACAACTTCAGAACTAAGATCTAAGAGGTGTTCTTGAGATCATATCTCAAGGTATGGAATAACCAGTCTATAAAACACTTATTATCATCCTTATATCATTCCAAATGATTAGGATATTATCTACATTTAGCACGATGAACACAATGGCACTCCCACTAAGCTTCACATGGTTCATCAAGATTCTATTTGAAATCATAACATTTATAATTTCATCAAATCTTATGTTCCAACAACAAGAAGCTTATTTGAGTCCACAGATGGATTTTCTTTAGCTTTCACATCTTACTTTCCCCGATCATGAAGCCCTGGGGCTACTTCATGTGAATATCCTTAGAGAGGTATTCTTAAGAGGAATGCAATCTTGAATTACATCCTGAAGATGCAATAGTCAAGTTGTGTAGCTAAGGTTAGCAATATTCTGATGAGTTTAAGCATGGTTACCGAAGAGCAAGTCTCATCGCAAGCAATGTCTTCTCTTCCGATGTGTAGCTTATGGCTACGAACCGAGCTTTGAAGGTCTCCACCTTCTCATCAGGTTCCCTCTCTTCTTGAAGATCCATTTACACCTTAATGGGTCTAACCCTTATAGGTGGATCCTCGAGGGTCCATACACAATACTTGTATATGAAGTCTACTTTAGACTTTATTGCTAATATCCATCATTCCATGTCATGATCCTTAGGAGCTTCATCACATGAAGTCCGATCATTGTCAGATTTAATTGACACATGGAATACATCCTCAAACTTATTTGAAGAGGTATCAGTGCTTCATCTTTAATTATCCTTTTTAGTTTCCGATTTCAGGAGCCTCATTGTCATTTCAAGATTAAATGAGTTCCTTCACTTCATTTTCATCTTGATTCTCAAGAGTCTCAATCCTCCAAGAATCACATTCTCAGAGATGAGATCTTTTAAGAATTTCAAGGTCATAAAGTAGGTATCCAATACCATACTTTATTTTCCTAATGAAGTAACACTCTCAAGTGCTAGATTCCAGCTTAGATTCATGGAACCTTATTAAGGATATATATTGTAGTCTCTACTACACATATATACCAGGAAACTAAGAGGATAATTATGCTAAAATTCATCATTGATCAAATCATGTCACACATGATCCAATTGTATCTCCCTACAACTCTATTGAGTTTAGGTTTATCAGGAGGAGTGAGATAGAAATGATATTCATATCTCCATAAGGTATTCTTTTGAATTTTATCTAACAGGTACTTGCTACCTTGGTTAGATCAAATTCATTTATTCTTCCTTCAAACTTTGGTTCTAAACCAAAATTGTGAAATCTTTGAATATTTCAAAGGTTTCTCAGGTGAAGAGAAGAAATCTCATATCATACATAATCATCAATAGATATCACATATCCATAATGTTCACTATGATATAGATGATCCGCATACATCAATATGTATGAGATCTTGAATACATCGACATCTAACACCATTCCCAGAGAAGGGTGTATTGGACATTTTACTCTGAATACAATATTCACAAGTATGTAAGATTTGAAATTTTAGACATTCTAAAGTTTCATATCCTACTAGTCTATTGATCATATCAATAGACATATGTCCAAGACTTGATGCCAGATCATTATCAAATGATCTTCATCCTCCTACTGATCTTATAAGGTTTGATTTTCAGTATTAGAAATCTTAATGAACCATTCATTAATTTTCTAATTTTGTGGAGTCCACTAGATGTTAGATTACTATCTGAAATATTTCCATCATAACTCTTTATGATAGTTCTATCTCAGAATTCATGTTTATTTCCAACATTTAGAAACAAACAATGAGTGTACTCTACTATCTAGGTCATAGAGACATTCTCCAAGACTAAGGGCTCTCCCACTGAGAATATGAAGTCCATCTATCCAATAGAGATTGTCGCAACAATTGCACCAATGTCCATGTTGATGACTATTAAACCTTAAGATCAAATTTCTAATCTTCTAATATATATATCTAATCATTTATGATAACGTCACCCTCAAGTATTCCCAATTCCTGTACATCCTGCATACTGGAAGACCCATGATCTACCTGAAATTGTCTTCTTCATGGGTTGATCACTAAGTTTCTCAATCTTGGTCATTGGGAGTCGGTATCGATCATATGCTTTCCCAAAGAATGTATCATACCTTCAAATTCATGTCATATTTCCAAAGCACGACGACCATGCATGGAATTTGATCTGCCCCAATACCTCATGAGTGAGATCATGTCTTCTGGTTCATAAGTGAACCTGTATGATCCCTTTGAGAGATTGTATTGCTCATATGCCCTTATATGCACACCAGCTCGTCGGTGTATAGACCTTGGTTAGGCCATCAACCTATCGGTCTGCCAAATGTACATACTCAGACATATATCAATACATCTGTCTCCAGTCAGAGGATGCGTGCCTATGTTGTGACAGCATTCAACATAGGACTTAGGCTATCTCGATCTCATTAAGTCAGTATATTGACCTAACTGATCTGACACATCGGAATCGCTATTCCCATGCAGAGGACCTGCATCAAGAGGTCGGTCAGATATCAGCCTTTGTGAGAAAGGATTGCCATCTCCTACCCATGTTGGAGATCATCTCTTAATAATCATTTGACAGTGCTTGATGAGTCCTCTATCTAACTCCTTAGGTATTCATCCAAACACCAGCTTCTATGATTCATTTAATGAATCAACAACTATATGATCATCAAAATGGCCATGGTACATAACCCTAATTGTACAAAGGGACCTTATAGTGCATTCATTCATTTGATTTCAGAAAAGGGAGTGAAACATCAATAACTTTTATTGATAACATATATGTTACAATAACATTTAGTGTAAGAATGGTTCGCCCAGGGCTCGCATGTCTAATAATACGTCCCATGGTGAGTTGTGTAGATTTACTCCACGACATGCATGTGTGTGCACGCATGCACAATAGTTATATATATATATATATCAAGTACACTTCTTTTATTTACAAATCACACATGTACTCAGTGTTGCTGTTTGCCATTATTGTTGTGTCATGTGATGAGCATTTCTAATCTCATAGCTGGACAATTGCTCACAACGTTACCTTTAAGGTAGACTCAACACGATTAAACGAGCAATTGAAGTAGTAGAGGTCATGAACCGATATCAAAGGAGCACCATAGATTAATAATTTAACATTGGAAGTCAAGTACACGATATAGAGCAGTATAGAAAAAATATAAAATATGCATTGAGTCCAAAAGCTCGCAGACCGCGAGTATGGTGGCCATGATACTTGGTTAGACGAGAATTGTGACTTTACATGAAACCATCCTAGTGACAATTACACATATGAATTGATTTCTTCATTGAGTTTTTTTATTAAAATGGGTGATGCTCAATACAAGAGTGGTCTCATATGCTCCTTATTGCACTTTCTTGACATTCAAGTTTTCATCATTCATAATTCTAATCAGGTATACAAGAGAATTCAATATCATGATGGCGATATTTTTCCTCAATACCTTACCACCAAATCGATTGTCCCTCCGCTCCCTACTCACATGTATACGGTAGTGATGAGGGTAATGGGATGATGCAACCCTACTACGGTAACGACGAGGTATGAGATGGATAACAAAGCTTTAACGAATTCACAACGAGGACATCAATGCCCATCACCATCCTCAACGATAACATGATTGACTGCATCATCAGGAGATTATGTTACTTGTCAAGACACAAGTGCTCACAAAGAGTATATATCAATGCAATTTATTGCTCCAAACATTTTTTGGATACATATAAACAAATCCAAAGCATTTATTCATCCATGACGCATAAAAAGTACCAAGTACATCGAATCATGTCATCTACATGAAATCAATAAAGCGGGTGATTAGGTATTGGTTCGACGAGAAATCCGTTCGAGAGACGAATAATAATTCTCCACTCCACTTTTTGTTATATTACCAGTTCAAAGATAATTTATAAATGTTCTTTACCAATTGAATAATGTGTATTAATATTCATGCTTATCGACACGACAATAGTATACAATGATATGTATTTTTATCTACCCGCACATGTAAATAGGGTTTCTAATTGAAAGAAGTTGTAATAACGAACCTATGTTCATTTCGATTCAATAAAAAAGTACTTCAGTTTGAATTTTGCTTTATAAAAGATTTGATAGGACATGTTCATGTTTGAGTTCGCTTAGAATATGAAGTTCAAGTTTGGTAATAGTTCATTAACAGTTTAACCCAACTCAAATCCGTTTAGATGAACACGTTCGAAACTTCGGAGTTCGATAATAATGTTCGCTAAGAAGTATAACTAATAAATTATTCAAACGAAAGTGGTACAAAGCTTACTATATAATACCATAATTTCTTTGATATTGGAATTTCTCACGTGCATATATACAAAGTTACACATACATACATACACATATCAATCTCGATCTTCTATCAAACGAATGTATACTCTGTTAATGTTTAGTTCATAAAATATCAAAATAAAATCATATTCAATTCGATTAGGAATGGTCGGATATTTTCGAACTATTATCGAACGAGCTCTAATCAAATATAAACACGGTCACGGTTAGTTTAATTAACAATCATACATATAAGCATAGGAAAATAGTAAACTCACTCTATTGACAATGTTCAAGAGGATCATTATCTTCATGATTCACTAATTTCCATATATTTAAATAGTTTTAGGATGATCTCATTTAGACAACATTAACATCTATCACTCAAAACCATGACACAAAGCAAATACACAAAATCAATTACTTATTCAATTAAAACACCCATTATCTTACCAAATATTTGTTGGACATGCGAGCCCACGACGAGCCATTATGCAATAAATGTTATTGCAAATATCATTCCCTGATCTGAAATGAAGAATAAATAATTTTCATAATAGGTCCCTTAGCACAATTAGGGTTATGTACCATGGCCATCTTAATGATCATACAACTGTTGATTCAACTATTGAATCACATAGGTTGGTGCTTGGATGAATATTTAAAGGGTTAGATCGAGGACTCATCAAGCACCGTCAAATGATTGTTAAGATATGATCTCCAGCCTGAGTAGGAGATGGAAATCCTTATCTCTAAAGGTTGATATCTGACCAACCTCTTGATGCAGGTCCTCTGCATAGGAATAGAGATCCGGAGGTGTCAGATTAGTTAGGTCAAGGAGTTGACTTAATGAGATCGAGATAACCAAAGTCCTATATCGTATGCTGTCACGGTACATGCATGCATCCTCTGACTAGAGATAGATGTATTTCTATAAATCTGAGTATGTACATTTGGCAGACCAATAGGTTGGTGACCTGATCAAGGTCTATACACCGACGCGCTGGTGTGCATATAAGGGCGTATGAGTAATACAATATCTCAAAGAGATCATACAAGTTCAATTATTGAACCGGAAGACACGAGCTCACTCGTGAGATATTGGGAAGAATCAAATTCCGTGCGCACGGTCGTCTCACTTTGGAAGCTTGACTGAATTTGTTGGTTTGATATATACTTTTGGAAAGTATACGATCAAGACCTAGGTATGAGACATGCTTTTGGAAAGTATATGATTGATACCAACTCTCAATGATCGAATGAGAAACTCACTGATAAAATCATGAAGTAGACAGTATAAAGTTGATCCAATACTTCAGGTTTAGTATGAGTCTTCCAGTATGCATGATGTACAGGTATTGGAAATACATGAGGGTGATGTGATCATAAACATTTGTATAACCATGACGCTTCCATTTATAGGGAGTGATGAAACGAGTATGGATTTTAGTGACTCCTCTCAGCAGAGAAGCAATCTGATATTGGTCCATATGTTGGACATTGATTTGAATATGATTCAGATACAATGAGAAGATTATATTTGCGGTCTTGATTTAATCAAGCATCTATGGGAGGCCCGAGATCTGGATTTGAGATACGATCTCAATATCCAAGTCACTATACATGGAACAATACAATCGCCGTGTCCTTATCTCTAAGTATTCGCGGAGAAAGCGCGTTATCCATGAAGGAGTTCATGGATAATTCTATTGTTGATATATATATCCAAGCACTGAGAAAATGGGTAGTTAAATGTGATTTAATTATCATGATTAATATGAATTCGATTCATATTATAAAGAGAGTTGTCTTAGATAATTAAATGTGATTTGATTATCAACGATGTGAATATTGTGAATGTGATTCATATTATTTGAGAACAAGAGAAAAGAGATCCAAAATGATTAAATACGATTTAATTATCATGGATATGAATAATATGGATAGCAATATCCATATTAGTCATATATATTATAAATGTGATTTATAATATATAAGAGAGAGCTATTTGTAATTTACATTTGCCAATTAAATATTAATATGAATTGGATTCACATTGGACATTAAATTGAAAATGTAATTCACATTTTATTTTGGTTGTGAATATGATTCACAAATTCCCAATGGCATGATTGCAATGTTCACAAAATAAATTGAATTTATTTTTGTGAAATAATTTGCAACAAAAGTTGTTGCAAATATTGGAGAGGATCATGAGATAATGCAATCTCATGTAATATAAAAAGGAGGCTCCCTTCCTAATAAGGAGAGGGGACGACTACCAAGTCCTTATAGGACTCCTAGTCATCCTCCCCCCTTATGGAAGGAGGCTTGCCTCCTTCCTATTTCTCCAATGGAGATTGATTCGATATAAATCAAATTATATTCATTATATATTTGATTTTTATTAAATTAATTGTTGCTGGTTTTTACCAACATAAATCTTAGCCATTGAAAGAAACACAATCAATGAGAGCCATTGGATTTGTGTTGTCCCATGGATTGAGATCCATGAATCCCAAAATGTTATAAAAGGAGAGGCATCCCTTTGTTCTTCCTTACACAACAAGTGAGACAACAACTCTCTCTCTCTCTCTCTCTTTCTCTCTACACGTCTACTCTCTCTCTTCCTCTCATGTGGATGTCCACCATGGATGCCCTAGAGAGGTTCTCCATCGCCGCAGCGTCGTCGTTATGTTGCCCGATCGTTTGCTCGTGGATCTCCGTCTCCTTCGGTGCGCCTCGCTCGTGAAGAAGACATCGGATCTCGTGTGTCGAGATCAGGAGATCCGTCACTTGGATCGTCAACACGGATTGCGAGAAGCACGCAGTTCATCCCCGCGCTCGCAAGCGTCTCCTCTGTCGGATCAGACTTGAGACAGGAGGTCTCTTCGTTTAGAGACTTGATCACAACCACGCTTCAAGAGGTAATCCTATTACTTGTTTGCAGTTTAGACGAAACGATCCGAGAAGTTTTATGGGATCATGTGGTTTTGTCAGATGAAAATTTTTTAATTTCCTCTGCATAGAACAACTAATCCGACTAGTCGTTATTCGTCGTATTCGATACGATGCTCACGCTTCTGTGATGCGCTTGAGGATCTAACCATATCCTTCAATATTTTTATTCATTAAAATGTGAGTAATGTCACCGGTCCAAACTTCTTTCCGTGCAACCACATAACTAGGGACGAGCATCAGGCCGGGTCGGGCCCAACCTAGCCCAGCCTGAGCCCGGTTTCAATTTACGGGCTTATGGGTCGGGCCTAGGCCCGTTGAGTTTCAGAAATTGCAGCCCAAGTTCGAGCCCGACCCGTAAGTACAGGGGTCGGGCTCGGGTCGGGTCGACTCGCTATATTAAAAAAATTAAAACGTGAATACAATACACATTTAATATGTATATACACAAATTGAATATGTATTTCTTCAAAACATGAACATAGTTGATGTCTAAATGGCATAGAATAATGGCAATTTAAGAATGAAGATCAAATGCGATATTAGAAATCATAAATTACATATGAAAAAAACATAGGGCTCATATAGGAGCCTACACTTGGGCATATATTTGGGCCGACCCACGTGCTTCGGGCCCAAGCTTGTCCGAACCAGATCCGAAAATTGGATTGGACCAAAATTCAAGCCCAAGCCCGCCCATTTATCGTTTGAGCTCGGACTTTATCAGGTTGAGCACCGAGCTGGGCCGGATCGGTCCTACCCAATGCTCATCCCTACACTAGGGATGAGCATGGGCCGGGCTGGGTCGGGCCCTGAAGGGCCTAGGCCCAAGCCCACTTAAAAATTTCGGGCCTTGAGCCGGGCCTAGGCCCGCAATTTTTTCTGGTTCGGCCCAAGCCCAAGCCCGACCCAATTCTTATGGGTCGGGCTTGGGCCGGGCCGGCCCATCTTAACCCATTATATATTATTAACATTGAGTTTGTGTTTAAAGTCAATCTCAATTCAAGTTAGACGAGCTAGAATTGTTTAAAACATATGCCATAATACTTGTGAAACAACTAAAACTCAATTCTATCGAAGATGATTTATCATTTTATACAAGTCCACTCAATGTTATATACCATAAACGTCTCTCATTAGAGAAATTGAAAGAGTGAACCAAGTTTACACAGTTAACAACAACAGGTGCACCAGGCACTACATGTTAAAAAAATGGGCATAATGTTCGTATTGGGTAAAGGTTCAATAATATAAAATATTATAATAGAAAAAATAAACAATAAAAACTCAAGAATAACCACCAGAATCTAAGACATAGACTAATTAAGAAAAATTATTTCTGAAATAAAATACAATGATCGTCAACTCATATGTTCCACACACGATTTTCTTGATTTATAAACATTGTATGAAGATAGGATACATGAACAAAGTGTGCATGACAGGTAAGAGTTTCCATACGCGTAGGATATGGGAAGGGTTCGGGCCCTCTTCAGGTCGGGCCCGTGGGCCGGGTCGGGCTGGGCCAAACCAAGCCCGAGCCCGGCCCAAAAAATTTCGGGCCTAAAAATTAGGCCCAAGCCTGGCCCAATGTTCGTTTGGACTTAGGCCGGGCCGAGCTTTTTGAGCTGAGCTTCGGGCTGGACCGGGCCGGCCCAGCCCAATGCTCATCTCTACCCTACACACGAGAACAACAAATATTATCCTAAATATCCTAGTCTGAAATATAACTTCGTATTTTTTCCAACATAATAGGTCATCTTTTCATGTATATTATTTGCAAGAAAAGTATATCGATATCCCCATCTCCCAAGAGCTTTTCATTCTTTTTGCAACCCTTCCAAAAGCCAACGAGATCACCCGGCTGTGAACTCAGAAGATCTTGCGCGGCAAGTAAACCCTAGCAGGACCCTCCCCTTCTCACAGTTCACCGGCAGTTCGCGGCGGAGGCCCCATTTCCCCACCCCTCTTCCGGCGAGATGGTTCTCGAGGTACGTCTCTACCCTAATCTCCGTCCTGCACACATCAGATCCCTCTTCTCCTGCAGCAAAGTTGCCATCGTTCCCTTAATCGTGTCCAGGCGACCATGATCTGCATCGACAATTCCGAGTGGATGCGGAACGGGGATTACGCGCCCAGCCGTTTTCAGGCCCAGACGGACGCTGTTAGTCTCATTTGCGGCGCCAAAACGCAGGTAAGACCATAATTTTTGATCCGATTTTGTTTTTTGTTGCTGTACATAAAATCCAGGTTTTCGCATTTGTCGGGAAACTGTTCATGTCGCTGAAGTGAATTATTTAATGGGGGTGTGCAGTCTAACCCGGAGAATACGGTTGGGATTCTGACGATGGCCGGCAAAGGCGTCCGAGTTCTTGTCACGCCGACGAGTGATCTAGGGAGAATCCTTGCTTGCTTGCATGGTAGGACTCTGATGCACTTTCTATTTCTGACTTCTTCCACAAGAATATACAAGGCTAACGGATGTTAGATTGGTGTGTGTTCTTGAATGTCGATAGTTTCTGGAGTAGGATAGGGTGCGCCCCTCACTACTGTTTTTGTTTTGGCCTACCTTCTCGTCAACTTGAGTAGAAAAAGAACATGTTCCGCAATCAGTACACAGTAAACATCAGCTGAGCATGTAGAGAACGCCATCTGTCATGTGCCTTTGCTACCACAGATGGGTGTGATCGTTATAGCGTGGTTGCAAAGTAAAAGTGTTGCAATGCTGTCATGGTGTTCATATCATCCGAGATGTGTATGTGACTGTAGTTAATCATGAATTTGAGTAAATCAAAACACCGTTCTTTATTGAAAATGGACGTGCTAGAACCCAACTGGATTCAATCTTAACATGTCGAGAATTCTGGTCAGAACTAATGTGTAGAATTTCATATTGAGTATTGTTTTATCATCCACAGCAACAGTATTGACGTAGGCAAACCAGGCACAACGGTAAAATCTTTCACGTGACTCAGAAGCAGTGGGCTCAAAGTCGTGGAAGCAGCCTATTGCGTAGACACAGGCCATGACTGTCTACATTAGACCTAGAAGCAATCTGATTTTTTAATGGATGTCGATATCATACGCAATGGGAGCTTTCTGACTAGTCCACCCTTTATAAACAATGGACGTGCTTTTTTTTCTTTTCAAATTTCATCATCTTCTTCAAATATATGTTTCCTTAATATGGAAGAAAGAGGTATCTGCTCAACTTGGGAAATGCCTTTTGCTGATCCTTTTGAGCTGAAATTCAAGGCATCCATTGGTGGCATCAATTTTGGCAGGAACCGTGTCTGAGTATTTTATTCTTTATTCTCCGTGTCTAAGGATCTGGACATAGTCGCCAATACCTTTCTCAACGATGGGTCAAATTTCCCAACAGCGAACTAGCTGTCCTATCTCAAAATACAAGGATGCATGTAGATCATAAATTTAGCCTCAATAGACTCACATGATCACTATCTTCACAAAGTTCTAAAATATCACTATAAAACTATCTGAACGGTTAATATCGTAGTGCTTCACATAATCTTGTACGTCGATCCAACTCAGATTTTTAGGGATAGAGGGGATGACTGAACAAATTGGATATTGTAACGCGAGATTTAAGAGGATGAAGAATATGAATGAAGGCATCTAAAATCGAAAGGCCAGCCAAGATTCAAATCTTTTAATGTCTTTACATTACACACGATGGTTGTTCCATATACAAGGTTGATATCATCTCTTTTTGTCTAAAAGATACATCCACTGTATTATTTAAAAATAAATAAATAAAAATACAAGAAAAATATAAACTTGTGAATATATAAAGTTTTTGGGTGAGTGTCTTATCTGTGTTCGCCCTTTTTTCCTAAAAATGAAAGATAGGGCTACATTCTTTTTGCATTTATGACTTCATATTTGGATGTATTTCTGTTATGCTGAATAAATATTCTCCAAGAGAAGGTAAGATAAGACGTGAAACACCTTCATGATGGGGAGGGAAAGTCGGATAGTGATGTTGTGAGGATGTGGAGATGTGGCAGTGTAATCACAAGGAGGAAGGAGACGTGGATATGACCTGGCATTAACTGTCCATTTGGGTGGGTAAGCATGCAAAGAAGTTGTCGGAGGCTTTGGAGGTGGCTAGCTTCGGGATCACATGTTGGGGTACATATATGCTGACATGTTGCAGTTGCTGTGAGGGATTGGTGCCTTATGGTGGGGGTGCAATGAAGATAGCAATGCCATAGGTAATCTTTGATACGATTTAAATAGCATGCAAAACATTTTTAGAGATGATGTTGATATCTATAACATGTTTTTCATTCATGAACATGCACATTTGATAATAATAAATCTTGTGCAGTTAGCTTGAAGCTAGATCAAAAGCAAGAAAACTACTGAAACAAGAACGGGATCAAGATTAAGGAGACTAAGAAGAAGCTCAAACATGATGATATCATGGTTTAAGGGAAGAAGCCGTTAAGAAGTTTAAAGGAGTTCAAGGATAAGGAGCTCCAACTCAAGCTTAACTCAAGCTTAAGAAAGGATCTCAAGCTCAAGAAGAAATCAAAGACTTTTTCTTTTATTGAGTCATGCATATTGTAATTAACGTAAATTATAAAAGACCTCAAGCATCATGTATCATGCATTTTAGTAAAAATCATAATCTGTCAATCGATCTCCCTTAATTGATTGATCAAACCTTGATCGATCAATAGGCTTTCACTGATCGATCAATTCATGTTGGTCAATATCAATAATAATTATTTTCTGATCGTTTAAGTTTTGAATTCCAACATTTATTTAATGACTATTTACGATTGATCAACTTTGATCGCTGATCGATGAACTTTTGATTTTTGTCGATCATCAAAATTCACCCGATCGATCAACGAAATTTTGACCGATCATCAAAATATTCTGATTGATCTAATTCTATTTCAGGAAGATTTTTGACATTGATTTCAATCTCGATTTGTTCTCAACGTCTATTTTCAAGGCCAACGGCTATGAGACCCTAGACCTATAAATAGGACTCCATACCTCATTTTACTGCATATAAAATTGAGAATCATCTTTTCTTCTCTCTAGTTTCCACTTTCTACTATGTTAGAGAAATCTTTAAGAGCTGTCTTCTGTTTTGTACCTTAATCTGACAGCTCAGTGTTCAATGATCAAGTTTTACGAGCCCACTACCCGCTTCATAAGATCATTTTAGTTTTGCCTCAGAGTTCCATTGCATGGTTATTTTTGATATTGAGGTTGTTAAATTTGTTTACCTATGATGCGTTTGAGTCGACGACGTAATCAACTCATGTTGTAGTACAATTGGGTTGCCCATGTAAGCAACTCACCTTAGTGGAAAGATCTGTACAGATGAGACTGAAAGCTCAAGTTGAGAGACTCAGTTCTTGGTTGTTGACTAGGAGGATTTCCACGTTAAATACATGTGCGCTTGTGGTTTGCTTGTTTATATTGTGTTAGAAAGTATTACGTAACACTGTTTTGTTTTAGAAATTTGTGGTTGCAACGATCCATGTCATACAGTCTGATCCACCTGCATCTCATTGGTGCACGAAGGAACCACAACAATGGTTTCTACATCATGATTGACCTTGATAGTGTGATGATATGCAATATGGTGACACACCAACGTTGACGATGGGTTGAGGCTCATGGTAACAATTATTGATGGCGTCGATGCCCTGAGTGGCTTTGAATTCCTCATGCATCCACGTTGTTATACAACAACAAATCCTTTTTCCACAAGTAGGGTCGGGCCGGTCGGCTACATAGTCATTCAGATCTCATTCAGATCTATTATGGGTCATTCCCACACTTAAATCCAAATAACTAAGATTTCTCCAGAAAGCCTAATTCCAATACTTATTGGGCCTTTCTTAATCGACTCAATATATCCAAGGAAGGTTGTATCAATATCAATATCGTTTCAGTCTGCCCGAAAATGGATGTATCGGATATATGGTCGATATTTCGACGATATATCAGTGGAAATGTCGAAAACGGCTCAAAAAGCCATTTGTTGTCGTTTTTTCAGATATTAAGTTCATCCAAGATATTAAAACAATAAATAACTTATAAATACACACTTATGTCACACATATAGGTCATTTATAACCCATATATTGCACGTATCGGTCATATCAAACATATCGTTGTTAATGTTTATTCCTAACTTGTAGATATTGGAAATGGATTCCATTCAAGTTCTTATAAGTTATAACATTAAATAACTTACAAATATACACTTAGATGACACATATGGATCATTTGTGAAGACTATGATCCTTATATTGCACATATCGATTATGTCGAACATATCGCTGGTACTGTTAGTTGGTGACCTATATATATTGAAAATGGAGTCCATCCAAGCTCTTACGTCACTAAAGAACTTACAAATATACTCTTAGATCACACATGTCTGTCATCTATGAAGCTTATATCGCATATATCGATCATTTCGAACATATCGATATTAATGTTGATCTTGACTTACTGATATTTTTTTGAAGAATTGACTTATAGATATTGGAAATGGATTTCATAAGTTCTTTACAACATGAAATAATTTGCAAATATACCCCAAGTTGAAGAACCATTGTATGCACTTTTCTGTCGCACCATACCCTACCCGAAACAAAATATATAAACCATTGTGTGTTTTAATACTTGGTGTAACTAGATATGTGTTTTAATACTGGGTGTAGCTAGATAAGTAGTGGAATCAGTCTTGCATGAATAATATCATTGATATAGAGATATCAGTGAAATATCTACATATCAATCGATATTCATGATTTTTTTGTACTGAATCCAATAATTTTTGACCGATATGAGCCGATATGGCGATATATCGTCGATATCCCTATAAAAGGATATACTGGGTGATTTCGATACCCCTTCCCCGTCGAAGCCGATGTATCGTCGATATATTGGCGATATATCGTTGATACAACCTTCTATGAGTATATCAAATCTCGCATATTCTAACTGGTTCATCAACCGACCTCCTTTGCAAATGATCTAACTATCTTAAGTGGTTTTCTCTCATCTTACCCTCTATCAAAGTTACACCAACTTTCCTTTTGATCACATTATTCCGAATCCGATCTTTTCATGTACGACTAAACATTCATCTTAGCATTTTCATTTTTGCTACTATCATTTTTTGCATATGTCTATGCATCCACGCTGTCATATTAAGAAAAAATAAACATGATGCATGAAAATGATATAATATGCAGATATTGGAAGACACAACATTGTAGGACTGGAACGAGGGATTTAAGATGAGGAGAGAGGGCATCTCCATCCCCATTTTACAGTATGCGGACGACACAGTTTTGTTTATTGATAGAAATCCGGAGCATACGACAATGCTTCCAGCATCATGGAGATTTTCGATGAGGTGTCGGGGCTGAGGTTGAACAAGGAGAAGTTGAAGGTCTTCCCTTTTGGCATCACGAGGGAGGAGACAAGTGCTCTCTGTCGGGTCTTGCACTGTCTGGAGGGATCCCTTCCCACCACTTACTTGGGTCTCCCCCTGGTGGATGGTCAATTGAAGGCGGCGGATTGGAAGGGGGTGGCTGACAAGGTAGAGAGTAAGTTGGCGGGGTGGAAGGCAGGAACTTTGACCGAGGGCGGAAAGCTAGTGCTCACTAAGTATGCTCTTTCTGCAATATCGATTTTTTTTCTTCTCCACGCGATTGGTACCTGTGGTTGTGCAGAAGAGATTGGAATGGTTGATGAAACGCTTTTTTTAGTCAAACAAGAAGCATGAGGGTGGGGGACTGCACCTAATTGGTTGGGACACTGTGACCTTGCCTAAGGAGTTGGGAGGCCTAGGAGTCCATAATTTGGAGCATATGAATAAGGCACTGTTGGCGAAATGAGCTATCAAAGTCTGGGGAAATTCGGAGGACCTGGTCTGCAACGTACTGCGAAGCATTTACGAAGTCAAAGGTCAGTGGAGAGTGGAGTCATGCAGGCGACCCTCTTCTCTTTGGAGAGGGATGTCCAGTGTGCTGCCAGAGCTGGAGGAGGTGGTTAGACCGGTGCTAGGGAGTGGGTGTAATTTTGCGTTTTGGGAAGACGACTGGGTGGGGGAGGGCCCTCTTAGGATTAAATACCCATGCTTGTATGCCATAGTGTCCAACAAAGTTGCCTTGGTGAACCAATTTTGGTTGGTTGGATCTTGGTGCCACACTTTCGTGGCTGCTATTTCGGACCAGAGGTGTGAGGAGGTTGTGGCCCTTTTGGGAGACCTGGTGGATGTTGACGGCTCTGGAGGAGGCAGAGATCACTTCGTGTGTGTGTGGGGGGGATTTTTCTGTGAAAAGGCATACAAGTTTTTTTGCAGGTTGCAAGGGCTAGAGCAGGTGGAGGAAGATCGGATATACAAGATTATTTGAGCAAGCAAGGTTCCAATGAAGATAAAAGTCTTCATGTGGTTGACGCGGCATGGGCACGTACTCTCAAAGATGCATAGGGCGAGGATACTTGGTAACGAGGACACTGTCTGCGACAGATGCAGCGTAGAGCAGGAAGATCCAGAGCATCTCTTCTTTGGGTGCGTTTCTTCGCGTGCGGTTTGGGAGCATGCAGACTTGTCTTGGCTTAGATCGGGGAACAACGAGTTATACGAGAGTTCGGTGAGAGCAACTTGTGGTAACACGCAGGAGAACATGGCTGTTCCTTTTGCCTTGTTGTGGGCCATCTGGTGTGCGAGAAACAAGAAGATTTTTCAGAACACTCTATTTGTGTGTGGCAACGTGCTAGGTCATTTTAGGGCTCTAGTGCTTATGTGACAAAACATGTATTTTTTTCTGTGTTTTGAGTCTTTGGCTATGGTTCTATTGAACCATAGGTTGTAAATTTGTAATCGTTGCTCAGTTTAAATGAATAATTTTGTGGTGGGTTCCTTTCTAGGGACCACACCCTCTTTCCTCTCAAAAAAAAGAAGAGAAAGAGTACACAAGCTGTATTAGTGGGATGAAAAATGGGCGAATGATGCTAGTGGATGTTTTGAGATGATAAAAAATCTGAGAGGGAGAGATGCTGATCTCAAAGCTTAACCAATATTTAAATCATGTCATATTGATAGGTTACTCATGAGTCTTTGTAGAAGGCAAACATAAGCAATCTCTCTCTCCTCAGATCAAAAAAAAAATACAAGGAGAGAGAGATGTCGATCTCAACGCTGATTTTCAAGCTCATGTTCTTTGAAGAAGGCAAGAGTAGAAGGAGTCTCATCGTTAATTTAGTTCTCTGAAGTGTTTGACTCATTTTTGGCAGTTATGGAATTTTCATGGCACTTGATCTCATTCCATATTATACTCAAGGAATGACCCTTCATCATATACTCGGGGTCACGGATCACCTTCCCCAGAGAGAAAGCAGGATTGGAAACAACTAGTTTGTACATTGTTGAAATATGAGAAGCGGAAGTGGAATCGACAAAGAAAATAGTAAACATGAACACCGGAGATTTAACGTGGAACCCTACTCCCTAAGGAGCGGGTTGAAACCACGGGAGAAGCCCTCAATGGGGCGGATATTCTATTGGAATTTCTCAATGAGTACAGGGAGTGAGGGACTCCTTATATAGCCTCTCGGACAGACCAGAGTCCCAACGCTCATCCATGTGGGACTAAACATGAGTGGGGTAATTGGATCTTGGTGAGATCCAATTACCCACCTATCACATTCTCTAACACTCCCCCTCAAGCTTGAGCTGAGAAAGCTGTAGCTTGCAAAAAAGAAAGTATACAACACATCTTCACACAATACATCACAAGAAGAACACAAGTCCGCTGCTGGTAGAAGACCTCGCACGAGGACGAGTCTGCGGCTTTCAGGACATCGGAACGTATTTCTGTCATGCCTGTATAACCGCTGCGATATCAGGTCACCGGAACGTATCTCTGTCGTGCCTGCAGGTCATCGGAACGTATCTCTGTCATGCCTGGAGAAGAATCGCTGCAGAAGAAGTCCCGTGCGGAATAGTAGTCTGGTCGTAAAAGAAGAAGTATGCGCCCTGGAAGAAGTTGATGCTCGGTGAAGACGGATGATATGTAAAAAGCTGGAGTGATGATCTGTCAGTCGTGAATAGATAATAGAAGTTGTGAAAAATACATCTCTGACTCCCCCTTTCTCCCATACTTTATAGAATAAAGAGCTTAGAACATCAAGTTGGGAGAAACAAAACATGCATTCTTTCTTTTGCTTCATTCTTTTTTTTGCACAATTTTTTTCTTTATTTTTTCTTTTTTTTGCTTAGCCGTTCCAATTTTTTTTCCGACTTTTGCAACATTTTTCTCAAATATTTTCCGCACGGCTTTTCTTTGTGCGTGCCTTTTTTTTGACACATGCGTACGGCTTTTTCTTTGTACGTGCCTTTTTTTTAAACAAAGAAAATATAATAGCCCAATGGAGAGCTCTCTTCCTTTTTCTCTCTATCTTTTTTTAAACCAAAAGACCCCCCCTCTCTTTTTTTTATTCTCACGCAAGCCCCTCTTCTTTTCCTCAAGTTTCAACCTACTTGGGTCGAACACAGCAAAAACATTTCCTTTCCTTTTTTTTATTTAAATAACGCAGGGGTAAGTGGGTCATTTTCTTTTTCATCGTAGGGTAGGGTTCCCATCGTGGGAACCCGACTGCAAAAGAAGACGCCGACGTCGCTGACAGGGAACGAGAGGGCGCGTGGGCTGCGGGAGATGTCGTGGGGGTGCGGGGCTCGAGCGTCCAGGCGCTGGGAGTTGGGGGCGCCGTCGAACTTGGGCCACCTGAAGGGCCGCGCGGGGGCGCACGGGTCTGCGGGTCCTGGAGCTTGCCGAAGGACCGCGAGGTTCTCCATCCGCCATGGAGCATCGCACGAGGAGAAACGCCATGGGTGTACGTGGGAAGGCGGCGAGGCGGCATGCGCGCCCAGGCGGCGGCAACCCCCACTTGAGGGCGGCGCACATGGGAAGGCGGCGGCCTGGGATGTACCGCCATGTGAGAACAGTGCGGGGGGCGAAGCTCGCCGCTTGATATGGGCCCTCGAACAAGGGTTTTGGAGCTACACCCCCGCCGCATGGAATATCTGGAGGTTCCGCCTGGGATGGAGCGTGGAGATGTTCGCCGCCAACGACAAAAATAAATCGCGCAAGGGCGCCGCCTGCTGGAAGGAGCGTGCTCCTCTAAAATTTAGGGTTTCAAACCCCATAGAGAACGGCATAACTTGAATCAAACTAGAAATCTTCATGAAAAATGATCTTCAATAACCGCGCATAAAAAAAGGACTTGAAACTCGAACAAATATTCAATATAAAATCCACGAGAATCGACCCGCTCTGATACCGTGTGGAAATATGAGAAGCGGAAGTGGAATCGACAAACAAAATAGTAAACATGAACACCAGAGATTTAACGTGGAACCCTACTCCCTAAGGAGCGGGATGAAACCACGGGAGAAGCCCTCAACGGGGCGGATATTCTATTGGAATTTCTCAATGAGTACAGGGGGCGAGGGGCTTTTTATATAGCCTCTCGAACAGACCAGAGTCCTAACGCTCATCCATGTAGGACTAAACATGAGTGGGATAATTGGATCTTGGTGAGATCCAATTACCCATCTATCACATTCTCCAACATACATGATTGATTTGTCAAATTCATTTCCAACATTCACGATGCAAGAATATAGTCTTTTCCAGTATTTTGAAATCCCAAATTAAGTCGGATCCATTTTCACAACGTCAAATTTTGTCGCTGATTAACGCACCTCATTCGCACCCCTATTTTTGTGAGAATGCCCTGTTTGCAATTTCATACCATCCAACATGCTATTTATTTATCTGCAAATTATTTATTAATTGGATCCGGATACCCCTCTCAGTAAATGGTTTGTGCAATTTGCCTTCACAAATAGAGTTAACCTTCATTCCCTAAAATTACAGTCTGATTTGTATTCTAATGGGCGAGGATGTGGGACCTATTTCTGATAGACACCATAGTTGTTGAAACAAACCAGAATTGTCCATAGGAGAATACTTATGTAAAAAGGTGCCATACAGATGTGTTCTTGTTAGTCTCTTGTATCAATGTTTCATGTTTCGTGTCTCACGTATCCCGCTTCCATGTAGACAGCCATGTTATGTGTCTTTAATCCAATATTTGCATCAGTCCTCTGTCCTTTTGTGATAAGTTAGTTCTTGAAGTAGAACTTGATAAATAATCCACCAAGGTGACAAGTACATTGAAAACATACCATAATAACGACTGAGCTTTTTTCCACTTTAGTCAGGGCACTTAGATTTGTTGATTCCAAAAATTCTAATTGGTATGATAATCGGGTTTGGCCCCCCAAATTCCACATCCGTCTTGATAGTTTTCCTCCAACATTCCTTTTTCTTTTTTTACTCGCACCTCCTGTGAGATTTTTCCTATTAATTTGTAATGAATGAGAATTGGCGACAAGCCATATGCGAAGGCGACACGTACAATGAAAGTAACAGCAACAATTGAGCCTTTTTGCATTTTAGACGGTGCAGCTGCTTTGATTTACTGCTTTAAATAGATCTAATAATATCTGTTACTCAGGATTTAGATGCTTAATTTCCTCATCGTTTTTGATAGGTTCCTTCGAACGTTTCTTTTTTTTACCGTCCCTCTTACAAGGCTTTCCTCCTAACTTTTTGCACCTTCATTCTATAACGCTAGCCATCTTCCTTTTCGCACATCCAAATTATCTGAAACGAGTTCTCTGCATATTCTTTTCCATTGGTGTCACATTAACTTTTTGTATGATAGTTTCATTGTGAATCCAATCAACGACAATAACAAATCCTTTTCCCACAATTAAGTAGGTCCGGCTACATGGATTTTTTATCTGAATAGAGGTCTTACTGCTTTATACCATTCACCTTTTTTGTTCAATGAAGCCATAACTACAGAAAAGGGAGCTGCTGTGTTCTCTGATGCATGCATGCAACTATGCCGCATGAATTAATATTTATTATCTTGATTTTGTTACTACTTGGTTAGGTCACAAGTGGTTTATAAACCACAAGCAAACTGGGTATGCAAAATGTTTAGATAAATGTAGGCAATTCCTGGAACCGTTCTGGAAAATCCTTTAACTGTCAGTTAATTCCAACGGAAGACCATAAACCTCATTTCTCTCTCATTTAGTTGTCGGTTGATACTTTCCATGGAAAAATCTCCTTTTATGTGATGTTCTTTTCATCCATTGGCATGCACCGATAGTCGATTTTCTTTTTATGATTTAATCTCCATTTTTTGTAAAAAAATTAGTCTGTGAATTATCTTGGGTAGAAAATGCATCCACAGATGTACTATCATTATGTATTGCGTGCCAACATTTTTTGGTTTTCATTACAACGATTTACTATACGTGGATCTTTGTGAAATTTGATAGTCATTTTTCTATTTAGAAAAATGAGAGCTGGTTATATTTTTAATAAAATTTTCAGGATTAGAGTTGGGTGGTGAAGTGAACATCACCTCTGGGATCCAGGTTGCTCAGTTGGCTCTAAAACATCGTCAAAATAAAAATCAACAGCAGAGGATCATATTATTTGCTGGGAGGTAAAAATCTCTGTGCTTGATTCTTACACAATTTGACGCCTCACATGAATATATTTTAATCATCTGACACAATTGTGCTATGTCAGCCCCGTGCAATCGGATAAAAAATCATTAGAGACTATTGGAAAGAAGTTGAAGAAGAATAATGTGGCCCTCGACATTGTTGACTTCGGAGAAGAGGATGAGGGGAAGCCTGATAAGCTTGAGGCTCTTATTTCTGCAGTGAATAGCAATGACAGCAGCCACATAGTTCATGTTCCTGCTGGTCCAAATGTTCTTTCCGACGTGCTTATAAAGTAAATCACGTAGAGATTCCGATGCCGTTACAACATGTTTTATTTTTTAAAGCTAATTAGCCTAATTATGCACACAATTGCAGCACACCTATATTCGCAGCAGATGGATCTACTGTAGCTGCTGCAACTGCAGGTGGAATGGGTAGTTTTGAATTTGGTGTAGATCCTAACTTGGATCCAGAGTTAGCTCTTGCACTTAGAGTGTCAATGGAAGAAGAGAGAGCTAGACAAGAAGCAGCTGCAAAAAAGGCTGCTGAAGAAGCTGCCAAGAAGGAGAAAGGGGATGCACAAGCATCCGGCCCAAATGATGCTACAATGGCAGAAGCAGGGGAAAGCAGCTCAGCTCGTGAAATAGAAAAATCCATTGATGTGATGGTTAGCGCTCTTGTGGTTTCCTTTTAATCTTGTAGTATTTGCAGAAAACATCATATCTTCCTTTTTCAGATAGTATCTATTAATCGTTAATGTTCAATGAGGCATTATGTATATACAACAACGACAAAGCCTTTTCCCACAATTAAGTAGGCTCGGCTACATGGATTTTTTTGCCTCCATTCAGATCTATTTTAGGCCATTCTCTATTTAAATAACTAAGATCCCTCCGGATAGTCTCATTCCAATACTTCTTGGGACTTCCTCGCCCTCCCTTAACCAGCTCAACATCCCAAATCTCGCATCTTCTAACTGTTGTATCAACCGACCTTTGCAAATGACCAAACCATCCTAAGCGGTTTTCTCTCTTCTTATCCTCTATCGAAGCTACACCAACTTTCCTTCAGATCACACCATTCCGAATCTGATATTTTTGTGTATGACCACACATCCACCTTAGCGTCTTTATTTCTAATACTGCCATTCTCTTCACATGTCAATGGTTTACAAGGAAATATTCTGATCCATAAAGCATAGCAAACTCCCGGTTACTTTAGAATACTCGAATGAACCCATCTTTTTTATGTATATCATCTTTTGTGAGCGTCTTTTGTGAGGGGTGTTTGAGTTAGATTTCAGAGTAGAACCCAGAAAGAATTAAAATATTCTTGTATTAATTTGAAGTGTAAAATATGATATGTGCACGCTATAAATTTCTGGAACAACTGAAAGATAATTTGTTTCATATTTTAGATTTGAAGCATGATGTTTTTTGATTAACATCGAATGTGTTCATTTCCGGACCCTCATTCGTAACATTTGTTGTTCGCAGGCTGACTGGCTTGATTCAGTTAGGAAGTAAATATGATAGTTTTTTATTCATCTTTATTTCTGTTTATAATAAATACTTCTTTTTTTTGTTATATTAATCTTTCGTGATTTATCTAATAAATACTTATTTAGGATTTGAATATTAGGATGCGTATGGGGTATCTAGACGGTTAGCAGACACATGGCTATAGGCATATCAGATATTTGATGATCTACATTTTGTTAATTAACTGAATATTGACACATTAGTTTCATTACCATGGGCTAGAAGTCAGGAACTTAGGATGACTGACATCATATTTTTTCAGGATGACGAAAATGCATTGTTGCAGCAAGCTATTGCTATGTCCATGGATGATGCAACAGCCAATCAATCCAAGGTTGCTGCAGGAGACACTGATATGTCAGACGCTACTGCAGATGATCAGGATTTAGCTTTTGGTTTGTTCTCTTCCATTAGCCTTTATACTCGTACCCCCATTGAATCTGTTAGATCAAGATTTTTGTCTTGCTTTAACACAACTCATACTTGGGCTGCAAATCCGACTAATCATGCCATGCCGTGCATTGAAATTCCCTGGAGTCATGATACATACTCCGTTAATGAACATTGTGCTTGGTTTGAGCTTTAAAATTACAAAGTTGGTTTGCTTGCCTAGTATAATAGATGACGTTTTTACATTTGAAAAGGCAATATCACGACTTTGGGATGTTCATGATGAACATATTGTTATCGGGACATTAGCTATGTGTTGCAGACGCAACTGATTATTTAGTTATTGAGATACATCTGGCAATTTAGAAGACTATTTAGATTGATGTTGAATCTGATTTCTTTATTTGTGTTAGTCTATGCCTAGACACTTGTTGCTAAATGTGCTTACCGCATTTTCTTATTGCATAGAAATGCAGAATGATTCATATATAGAAAGCACGTTATAATCTGGACCCCCGTCCCTCGTATGGCCTCAAATTTCAGCGAAATTCGGTCGAATTTATGTCGAATATCGATATTCAGTCGAAATCGAAATTCGACCGAAATGACCGAAATATAGGGGTCCTAGTACAAAAATGACCAAAATGACCGAAATTCCGGTCAAAATTCCACCGAAATTCTGTTTTGGTCGATACCGAAATGGTGACCGAAACCGACATTTTGAGCCTCATACACTTGATTTTCCTATATTTGTTGAATTTATAACGTGAATACGAGTGGGCACTGTTTAGAAATCATTTTCTTTAGTACATTTTTTTGTTTCCATATTTTTAGATATGTAGTAGGATTACTTCTCTCAATGTGTCATCTATAGAAATACATATAAATGTTGGTACTCAAAATGAACACCTAATTTAAGGTTGCTTTTACATGTGATATCTAATTTGACTACTGCTCCAGTATATGACCATGTCTTATCTTAATTCTTTACTCCAAAGCCTATATTTGCCATGCATTGCCAATTTCTCATGCATTATTTTTCAGCTTAGTAACCTTGGGAGTGCACATCCCCTATTTACATCTGCACTTGAATCTGGGATAGCCCATGCGCAGATACTATTGGTCTTTTTCTTCATAATGCCCGGATCAATTTAGGACTATTTTGATATTTGTTTCTTTTCCTTTCCATTTCATTCTTTATCCTTTATGTAAAAACCCTATTAAATGATGTGAGTGCTCTGTTGCATTTTCTTTTTTTCTTTCCACCCATCCTATATTGGTCCAGTTGTAATTTTGCAACTATTTTAGTTACTATTTCTTTCTTTAGTGCCACTACTGTCTTATTTATTCATGTCGAATTTGTACCCGCTTGTGTTCTACAAGAAGTGGATATACAACATTTTAACCAACTTAACCTACTAAGCTTAGAAAGTCAAAAACTATCTTCGAAGCTTCTTCCCCCATAAAATGAAGCAGTAAAATCATGCAATGCCGTTAATATCGATGACATAGTGTCTGTTAGAGTTATTATATTTACATTTATATTTGTAACCCTTCAGGTTACTCAGAAGGATATAAAGACTAGATGTGACCAGTACTTCCATAAACTTTTCATTGGGGAATGAAATAGAGATATCACTTTGGGTGATCTAGCTTATAGTGAAAGTTACTTGAATCGTGCATGCTATAGACGGATATAAAGAAATGAAGTAGAGGAGGCTTTGAAGGTTATGAGACCTGGAAAAGTTGTAGGACCGTTTGAAATCCCTATAGAAGTATGGAGATTTTTAGGTGAGGTGGTTTGACTTTGCTTACGAATCTATTCAATGTTATTTGGCGAAGCAAGAAAATGCCTGAAGATTGGAGGAGTATCGCGGTGCCTCTTTATAAGAATAAAGGAGACATTCAAAACTGTTCAAATTATAGAGGTATCAAGCTGATGTGTCACACTATGAAAATTTGGGAACGTGTGATTAAAAGAAGGTTGAGGCAAATTTCCAATGTAAAAGAAAATCAATTCGGATTCATGCCAGGTCGCTCAATGACTGAAGCCATCCATTTGCTGAGGAGAACAATGGAATTTTGTAGAGCTAAAAGGAAGAACCTCCACATGATCTTTATTGATTTGGAGAAGGCTTATGATTCTGTCTCACGAGAGATATTGTGGAGAGTGTTGGAGAAGAGACAAATACCTGTCCTATACATTAATCTCATAAAGGACATGTATGATAGGGCTAATCTTGTGTAAGGACCCCGTCTGGAAAGACTGGATATTTTGACATCAACATTGGCTTACATCAAGGTTATGCTTTGAGTCCATTTCTTTTTACTTTGATTATGGACGAGTTGACTAGTCACATTCAGGATGAGTTACCTTGGTGTATGTTATTTGCTGATGATATTGTGTTAATTGACGAGACTAAAGATGGAGTAAATGAGAAGCTTGAGGTCTGGAGACATGAGTTGGAGACTAAAGGATTTCATCTAAGTAGAGTTAAGACTGAATATATGGAGTACACCTTTGATGGAAGCAATGGTAACGTAATTGAGGTGAAGATTGGTGACGATAACATTCAGAAGAGATTCCTTTAGATATCTGGAATCTATTTTGCAACATGATGTGGAAATTGATGGAGATGTTACTAATAGAATAAATGCAGGCTGGCTAAAGTGGAGAGGAGCCTCTGCTGTTATCTGTGATAAGAAAATTCCGTTAAAGATTAAAGGAAAGTTTTATAAAGCAACCGTGAGACTTGCTATGTTTTATGGATCTGAATGTTGGCATGTGAACCATAGACATGCGCAGAGAATGAATGTATCAGAAATGAAAATGCTAAGGTGGATGTGTGGACACACACGTAAAGATCGGATTCGGAATGATGCAATCAGAAAGAAAGTTGGTGTAGCTCCGATCGAGGATAAGATGCGAGAAAACCGCTTAAAATGGTTTGGACATTTGCAAAGAAGATTAGCTGATGCACCAGTTAGGAGATGCGAGTGTTGGGATGTTGGGCCGGCTAAGAGAGGGCGAGGATGACCCAAGAAGTGTTGGAAAGAGACCATACGAAGGGATCTTAGTTTTATGGATATAAGCCCGGGATTGACCCAAGATAGATCTTAATGGAGGCGAAGAATCCATGTAGCCGACCCTACTTAATTGTGGAAAAAAGGCTTTGTTGTTGTTGTATTTGTAACCCTTTGGGATTCGTAATACTCCGTGACCATCAGGTTTCATAACTCTCTGTGACCCTTCGAGTTCCGTAAACTCCCGTGATCCTTCGGGTTCCGTAACTCTTGTACTCACTAGGGTTCTCTCTATATAAGATATCCTAGCTCTATGGAATAAATATCTCATTGGTTCCTCTTCTCAACATGGTATCAGAACGACGATCCTAGATCGGACCCTAATACCCTAAATCCGTCGCCACCACCAGCCCTCTCTCCGCTGATAAGGAAAGATGTCTGGACCTCATGCGTCTCTCGTGGATTCGATGGTTTCGAGCGAGGCAGTCCAAGTCTCCAACAGCACTAACTGCCACCTCCAGCGATGCCTAAAGCGCTGCCCAAGGCTCTAGCAGCTCCAGCCGCACATCCTGCATCGCCGGCATCGCCTGGAGCCCCACTCTCTCCAACAACCCCTGTTTGACCACGACTTGTTTCTCCCAACTTTTTGTTTCTCTCAACTTGATGTTCCATACCCTTTATTTATCAAGTATGGGAGAAAGTGGGAGTCAGAAATTATTCTTCAGGACGTCTGCTGCCCTACCACAACTGACAGACCGACACTTCAGACTACTACTCAGATCATCCGTCTTCACCGAGCATCGACTTCTTCATCAGGGCGCATACTTCTTCTTTTACGTCCTGATTACTACTCTGCGTTGGACTTCTTATACAACGATTCTTCTCCAGGCATGACAGAAATATGTTCCGGTGACCTACAGAGATACGTTCCGGTGACCTGATATCGCAGCAACTTTACATGCATGACAGAGATATGTTCCGATGACCTAAAAGACGCAGACCCGTCCTCGAGCGAGGTCTTCTACGGTTCTACCAGCAACGGACATTTGTTATTATGATGCATCGTATGAAGATGTGGTGTATACTTTTTCTTTTTGTTATAAGTTGCAGCTTTCTCAGCTCCAGCTTGAGGGGGAGTGTTAGAGTTATTATATTTACATTTATATTTGTAACCCTTCGGGTTCCGTAACACCCCGTGACCATTCGGGTTCCGTAACCCTCTGTGACCCTTCGAGTTCCGTAACCTCCCGTGATCCTTTGGGTTCCATAACTCTTGTACTCTCTAGGGTTCTCTCTATATAAGAGATCCTAGCTCTATGGAATAAACATCTCATTGGTTCCTCTTTTCAACAGCATCGATATTGACGTAATATCGGTGACAATGATGGAATGTTTGTTCTAATTAGTAATTACTTCAAATCTCGCCGAAATCGGTGATACAAGATGACATACAATTGATATATCGTCCGATATCGGTTGATATTAGGTAAAAGGATATCCAATGTGATCTCGATATCGTTAACATGTCCGTATGGATATATCATCGATTTATCAATGGCCAAAATTTCAAGATATTTCAATCTTTGCTGCATTCATTGCCCTTGTATGTCTACACATAACTGTACAACCGAAGGTCCTGCCTCCATCTCCACCTTGTTCCATTATCTGCGCACCAATGGCCGACACAATCACTCACCTCTTGTGCTCGTGGCCTACATGCTGTCATCCCTGAATGCACTTTTATTTCAACTTGCTCCAGCTGCAAACAGGGTTGCCACCTGCAGTTGTCATTACCCTCCCATGGGTTCTGGTGCCATCACCCATTGATGCTGACCTCACACACCCTCACACAATGGTGCTGCCAACATTGCTCTGCCCTTGCCGAACACTTCTCGGTTCCCTCACCTCTTACACATGCGAATTCTGTTGGCTTCGAGCCTTCTGTCCTTTGTCACTTGGACTGATCATTGATCCCGTGTGGTGAGAAATAACTGCCTGCTGTTGCTGTTCTTTTGGAGGCCAACCAAACTCTAACGAGATTGGGAATAAAGCTAAGGGTTCATGTGAGTTCCCTGGAGTATATTGGATGGTAATTTCGCAGAAACATATGTCCTCAAGTTTTATTTGATACCGTGCATATGGACTTGAAGTCAAAAAGGTGTACACAAAGAGGACTTTATATTATACATGCATATTTAGGGGTGCGAATGAACCGAACTAGAGTGAACCTACCTGGATTTGATTCGGTTGTTTAATAAGTGTACAAGTTTGGGTTCGGTTCCATTCAGTTAAATGAGATTGTTGATCACATTCTGTTCGTTTCCGTAGGGGTTTATGAATGTTCGATTCGGTTCTTTACATATCCGTTTACATGAAAGTAATTAAACATTTTCCTTTTATACTTGTTTTGGATTTTTACCCTCAAAAACCGAATATTACGGTGTTTTTTGATAACGCCTTTTTTCAAAATTTTGAAAGATTACGAAAAGTTATGAGTGCAGTTTAAAGAACTTCACTAATCAAAATTTCTCTCATTTAAACTCTTATCTTATATTACTTAAAAAATGATATTATTCATAGCCACACATTGATAACCGGAAGCAAATGTTTGTGACACAGAAAATGCAACATACAGTAGCAGATCCAAGAAACAAAAAAATAGAGGGATGAACGTCCATGTCATATTAATTACTTTTATAAGTAGACATGCAAGGAGACAGTAAGAAACAAAATCATATTCGTGCCACGATCATATTTTTTTGGTAAGATATCATAACCAGCCACCATAATCAATCACATGGCAGCTAATGGCTTTCAGACAGCCTTCTCTTTGGCCTTTTGTGCCTGTACTAATAGTCTGTTATATACCACATTACAGACATAGGTTTACCACAAAGAAATCAGAAATATAGTTACAACCTTGAAGCAATAAGATGATATTTCATCCACATAAAAGAAGCAAAGCATAAACAATCGGACAGACTGAATTAGAAGCAAATGCAGGGAATAGACTTTTTGTGAGAACTATGTCAGCTTGATGTCGGCAGTAGATGGGGTGTTGCTGCATGGATAGTGTAGACGTTATAGTGTTGGCAATGTAGGCGCTTCAGTGTCAATGGTGGCTGCGTCGTTGCGATGTTTGGCAATGTTGAGAGGAGGCGGGTGTTGAGACAGTAGATGGAGGCGTTTTGCATTGATGGCGAGAAGAAGGCGAGGCAGCGTCAATGTTGATGTATTTTTTGACTTGATGGGATGAACCTCCAATAGAGGCCCATCAAAGACTCTTCCCAAGATTCGAACTCTAGTCTCCTTTGTGGTAGACACCCACTGCTACCAACATACCATTGAGGAGGTGTTTGTAGGGGCGTGTAAGGCATTTGGATGGTACACTGGAGTGACGACGATGAGAAGACAATGGGGTGGCAGGTAGGTGAGGTAGCAATGTTGATAGTGGAAGGGGATGGAAGGGCACGACAATGAGGACGAGGGTTAGGGTTTACTCATGCAATAGGTTATGAGAGGGAGGGAAAAGAAATGAGATGGTGTGTGTGAGAGAGAGATCTAGAAGGTAAGTAATTAGAATAACATTCGTTTGATTGTTTTTCTTTCTTCTCCATATCACTCCTCTTGTTTAAAAATGAGATTGATTTTTGACTTGAAAAAAGGAGATTGATAAGGATTCCTCTCGTAGAAAAATGTGATATATTTTTATATCCCAAGGGATTGTATTGTAATATTGGAACACACACAAATGGGAAGAAAACGAACAAATTATCTTGTGGGATTCCCAAGAAATTCTTTAGTTCTTTCTTTGGCGGATGATTGTTCATCTGTTTCTCACCTTCTGTGATGTTTTTTAACCGAGACATTGAAAAAGAAAGATCTAAAAAGGCATTTCGGGAATCGATATGATTCTATTTCCATTTGTTCAGTTTGAAGAAAGGATAAGTAGTTAGAATAACATTCATTCGATTGTTTTTCTTTCCTCTTTATCTCACTCCTCTTCTTTAAAAAAAGAGATGGACGAGGATTCCTCTCTTTAAAAACTGTGATATTTTTTATATCTTAAGGGATTGTAATTTTGTAATATAGCCACAAGTGCCACATACATACACACTGGAGTTATACATACACATTGGAGTTTATATAAAAGAAGCCTAGACATATATTTACGTCTGGTTCATTCACATACACACACTAGAGTTTAGATAAAAGCATCCTAACCTTATGTTTATGTTCGGTTTGTTTGTTATGAATCAAATATATTGGATCTGATTCAGTAACAACAACAAAGCCTTTTCCCACATTAAATAGGATCGGCTTTACATATTGCAGAATAATTCATGTTTTGTGGAACTCATCATATTTCTTTCAAAGGAAAATTAGTTTTTGAATGGGAAATGAATTTGAGAATTAGTAATTACAAGTAGGCACCCATGTGGACAAATCCCTTCATTGGATGAAATTTCCAGAGGTGGATCCTAAATATATGATAATGCAAAGGAATCTTCCCATTCTGAATTTTAAGTATAAAAACTGAAAACATGTTTTGATCTTCCATAATGTCAATCCATAGTAGCAGATGCACCTGAATCAGAGGGAATTCCAACCTGTCAACAACTTATTAGGAGGCCATGTTTTTGAAGCAGAAGAAAATTGATATAATCAGAGTTGGAGACATAGCCAAATTAGGAAATTGTCCTTTATTCCTGTTTGTTTTTGAATCCTTAGTATTTAATTTTAAGATCAATTAGACACGTGCAAAGTTACAATAGCAGAAATGAACATGCTAAGATGGATGTGTGGTCACATAGGAAAGATCGAATGCGGAATGATGCAATCAAATTAAAGTTGGTGTAGCTCCGATCAAGTATAAGTTGCGAGAAAACTGTTTTAGTTGGTTTAGTCATTTGCAAAGGAGGTCAGTTGATACATTGGTTAGCTGATGCTGGATTTGGGATGTTGAGATGGTTAAGAGTGGGTGAAGAAGGTCCAATAAGTATTGGAATGAGACTATTTGAAGGGATCTTAATAATTTGGATTTAAGCCCGAGAATGACCCAAAATAGATCTGAATGGAGCAAAAAATCAATGTAGCCGACCCTACTTAATTGTGGGATAAGGCTTTCTTGTTGTTGTATTCCAATAGAAAAATCACTATACAAAGTGTTGGGTCAGGTCTTTATGTCATGCATGATCCATATTTAAGACCCATTTAATACAATGGGCTTTGGGCCTATAGCCAAGGCTGGAAGATCCCTTGCAAGTCTTGAACTACATCCGGGCAACAATGTAGCGGCCCTTGCCAATTTCTCATTGCATTCAAACGATGCAACGCCACAACGAAACTCAAATGTTATCTTAAATTCATGTTGAAAAGATTTGTCTATCTTAAGGAAAATTTCTAAATAGTGTTTTCAATCGAGAATACTATTTAGAAATTTGTCTCCAACTGTTTACACTGGCAGTTGGCTACCTAACACAACCCTTTATTTGATCTTATTTAATTCATTATATTCCAATTATTTGGTACATATAAAACGCCATATTAATACACCAAAAATATATTCTCATCCAAACCATACAATACAATGTGTCTGATAGACTCAAGAAGCCCCATCATGACAACAACTCTGGAATGCCTCATTTCCTTCAAGCCCACCGCTCAAGCCTTAAACTCACACACAAACTGGTTGAGGTGTAAGTTTCCAGGCCTCACTGAAACACTCTCTTAAACAATTTTTGCGATATTTTGTCGTGAGAGAGTTCTTAGGCGGTTGCATGTTTTTTAAAACCTTGTTGAAGTGCATGTTAAGCTACGCATGACCTTTGTATTAATAAGCCAATTTGTCTTTTGTTTCAACATTATTGCACACAGCATCAAATTCTGTACCTGCTCATTTACGTTGTCCCTTTCGTGCTTCTTTTGAAATGCAGCTCTTCAAATGTCAGTTAATGACAGCCAGAAAGATCCACCAACTGAAATGACAAATGTGTTGGGTGACCAAGCTTTCGTTTCTTCTATCCTTGCTTCTGTATGATAATCGTCTAATCTATTATTCCATATGATATATAGTTTGGACTGAACTTCTGTAGTTGTTTATTTGACATTTATATTTTTGATGCAATTTCTGATCAGCTTCCTGGTGTGGATCCAAAT
This sequence comes from Ottelia alismoides, assembly GCA_037367405.1. Taxonomy (NCBI): domain Eukaryota; kingdom Viridiplantae; phylum Streptophyta; class Magnoliopsida; order Alismatales; family Hydrocharitaceae; genus Ottelia; species Ottelia alismoides. The sequence continues at coordinate 46,486 of JAZKJV010003714.1, read as the reverse complement.
GATCCTTCAGTGAAGGAATTGCTAGCATCATTGCAAGGACAATCTGAGGTATGCTTCAATAACATCTTATTTGGGTTATGTGGAAATCAGCACTTTATGTACTTTTTGTTCGCTGAGATTGAAGACTTCTGCTGAATTTAGGGCTTTGTTGTATTCTCCCAAATATTTTCTTTTGAACGACTTATTAGTCCATGACGTAATGCGTCAAAGTTTTTCTCTGTGCACTATATGAGATATCACGTGGATTATGGTTTACAAGTCTATGGGAGAATATTTATGGCTTGAATTTTAATTTGCTTAAGGATAAAAACATATTTTCTTTTAAAGCTCAGAAATTAATTTGAAGTTGGTTGGTTTCTTTACTAGTGCTCCAATCGGTTCACAACATTCTTTGGGCATGGAGTCTATATATCTCCTTAAATTAAAGTTCCACTTAAAGAGTTGCCTCTTTTTAATTGGGAACAATTTCATTCAGGAATAGCTGTTGTCGGTTTTGTAGGAAAACTTTTATGGTTTTATGGTTGCCCCTTATATATGTAGGCATACAGAGGAATATGTAAGTGGTTTATATCATGATCTAGGAGAAGGTATCTCACTCAATGGTACAAAAAGAGGAATATGCTAATAAAAGAATATGCTCATAAAATGTCATAGATGCCATTGTTAACGGTATACCTTTTTTTGTTATAAGCAACTGTGTTATGTAATCCATTTTAAATCAACCTTTTGTTATTTTCTAACTGGTTAATGCAATTAAATTGAGTATAAATGGTGAAAATGTTTATATAGTGTGTCAAGGGTAAGATAACTATTTATTGATTTTACTTGTAAAATATCAATATAGAAACTCATACCATTTGTTAATCCCAATTCAAGTAGGAATTAAAAAAGAGATTCGATTGATTTTTTTTTCCGCATGAGCTTATGCCTTAAGCTTGAAGGGTCTCTTGCACGTCTAACCATGGCCTCGAATATTATATAATTGGTTAATGCAATTAAATTGAACATAAATGGTGAAAATGTTTATATAGTGTGTCAAGGGTAAGATATCAACTATTTATTGATTTTACTTCTAAAATATTGATATAGAAACTCATACCATTTGTTAATCCCAATTCAAGTAGGAATTAAAAGAGATTCAATTGTTTTTTTTCCGCATGAGTTTATGCCTTAAGGTTGAAGGGTCTCTTGCACGTTTAACCATGGCCTCGAATATTGATTTTGGTGTTGTTTCACCAAGTTTGGAAAGGGAAATCTTGCTGACATTGTGGCAAGTCTCGGAAATGGTTTTAAAAAAATTGGTTTTTTATAAGATCTTCATTGTTTTCTTACTAACAATCAAATAAGAAAGATATTCACTTGTTTGTTAAAACAGAGGTGTAATTTGGAGAATTGACTTGTACCACGTCATATTCCCTATGTAGAAATATTGATATGTCTTAGAAAGTAAAATATGCAAATAAAAAGAGAATAATGCACTGCAAGCTTAATAATAATAGAGCTCATTAAAAATGGCAAAGCCTTCTCCCACTTTAAGTAGTACCGGCTACATGGATCCTTATCAAATCATGTTGAAAGATCCGTATGTTTTTTGTGCTGGTCGTTGGTACCTAACATTTGCCACCTCAAGGGGGGTGAACCCTTGTCTTTTGGGTGGTAGGCACACTGCACACTATTCCATCACCAGACCAAAAAGATACCAGGTTGTACATAGTTACTTTGCCATACATAAAAAAGAATTCATTAAATACATAAAAAAGAATTCATTAGATAAAAGCTATGAGGTTGTATACAGTTACTTTGCCATACATAATACCCACAAGTTCTTGGGATGGCTTCATGTATCACATATGGTATCCATATCCGTATCTTACATCAGTTACATGCCATGCATTAACAATAACGACGATGAGCAGGTGTGCCTCTTCACCCTTGCATGGGCTTGGGGGCGATGCTTTTTAAGTCTAATACAAACTGCATATATAATTTGAGTTGAGTTTTAGTAAGAGGTATCGGGGATACACCGAAAACTTAGATCTCAAGCTTATTGTTATAACGAAGAACTCGCTAAGAAGCAATATAAGCAACTCCAAAAAAATGCACATGGATATGCTGTCTGCGAGCGGAACCCTGAATCCTAATAATAAATGCATGTATTATTTGACTTGGATTTTAGTAAGATCTATACTGGGATGTGTTTCTACTGTGAGCAAGTATACAAGTTTTTTTCTTGAATGCGAGCAAGTATACAAGTTATATGATTATTTCAAATAATTGTTTGCAAACTGGTGGTATTTCGAGGATACTTAGAAAACTTAGATCTCAAGCTTCTTGTTATGGCAAGATGACTCGCCAAAGCAGTATAAACAAGCTTCAAAAATACACAAAGATATTGCAAAATGGGGAGCACTTTTGCTGATATCGGACGGATTTCATGAAACTTATTAAGGAATATTCAATATTCGCAAGCTGCTTATTTTTCACTTATATTGGGCGATATATTGGCGGTAATCCTGGAAATGGAAGTAATGAGGTAGTGACATAGGTTATCTAGGAAAATGGAATTTCTTCTGAAATTTTGCCGAAATTTCTGGTTCAACAAGTTGAAGAGTCATCCTTCCGTTTGCCGCAACCGAGCTTCAATTCTAGCAACATTGCCATCTCAAAGTTGTCGATCTTTGTGTTACTATACTAATGTTTGAACGCATACCAATGCAACCAGTTTGGTTCCATATCCTCGACTCACCGGAGGTGAAGTAGATGCCGTGGATGATGGTCTGTCCTCTGGTTTTTGGGTCAAGGAAGAGTGGGATCGGTTGGCAGAGGACGAGGTCGAAGCAGTTGGAAGGACCCATTGAGGAGTTGATGTTGTAGTGGGGTAGTTGGCTTTGGTGTTTCTGTTGGGAAGGAGGTTGTTGCTGTTGTCCACCAGGGAGCTGTGGAAGATGGAAATGCCATTCATTGATGCCGCCCAAGTTGTGTAACCTAAGGGATTGAGGAGGTGGATGGTGATGGTGGAGATACGACCGAGGGTCGTCGTGGATTGGAAGATGGAGTATGCTTGAGAGTGAAACCTCTGTAGGTCTATGAACATAAAACTCATCAAATCGAACTCGCTTTTTGTTCTTGGACATAAATCCATGCACGATTTGGCAAGAGAGGAATCTTCGATCTACAGGGATGGGATCTAAGTGGAAGCGTGGCACTGGTTGGATGGGCATAGGAGCAGTCAAAGGCAGTGGCGGCAGTGGAAAGCTTGGAGGTTGGAAGGAGGGCGGAGGAGAGGATGGTGGTGTTGTTGCTGCGGAGGAATAAGAGATGGTGCGAAAGGTGGTTGTGATCTGATTATCTTTGTGGTCGTGGACTTTGGAGGAGGACGAGATGGGTGGGGTTGACCGAACATAGCAGGAGTACCCGAGAGCATACCAAAGCTGCTCCTTGAAATGGAGAGGGGTCGTTGCGTACTGTCTTGTGCATGGCAGAATAGAAGATGTGGGGATAGGAATGGGTATTATGGTCTATAAAATGAAGTTAATGCTTCATTAACGAAAGAGATAAAGAAAGTACTATATTGGCACCTCTCATAAAAAATAGGTTACACATGTGACTTTTAAAAGTTCGAGGACTGCATTGAATTCAAAAGTAAAGATCAGGAACTTTTTATGTAATTTAGTCTGTAATAAAATATGGCAATCTATAGTTGTACACTCTTCCCACAATACGTGTGCTCTCAGTTCTATATGATAGCTTTGCAATAATCGAGGAAATGTACAATTTCTTTTAACATTATACTGGAAGTGAGCGACAACGGATTGAAATCATTGGAAACTGACTGTACTGATTTTCTGATGTTCCTGGTGCTGCAGAACCGGTCGATACCATGATTCAGTGTTTGATAATGTCAAGAATACAAAAAATTATTGTCCTACTTATTAACATAGGAGTTATATATTTTATTTGGTATTTGCAATATAAAACAATCACTACTACACTCGATCTAGATTCTAGACTATTATGCTTTAGATCTATTCAAATTTAAAAAATATGCTATCATCAGGAGGCCAGACAGGAGGCCAGCTATATGCGGATACACAATCTTTCCACAATGTGTATGCTTGCAGTTCCATATATTAGATTTGCAAGAATTCAGGGGATATACACTATCTTTCAACATTATACTTGAAGTGAGCAACAGCATAGCAACTGTGCAAGATGTCGAGAAACATGGAAACTGATGCTACTTCCAAACTTATCTTTTCCTATTATTTCCCCGAAACCTTGAGGAATAACATTTTCTCTCAACAATAAAATTATTATCAAGTAGAATGCCTGAAATTAGGTCAGAATGCAGACTGAAGTAGAAACAGTTCCATCTGTTCTTGAATAGTTTCCTTCAAAATAGCTTCTGCTTCCCCTGTAAATGTTTTGGTAGTCTCCATCATGTCTTTACAACATCAACTGATGATTCGGACTAGGATGTGTTGAAGCTGTTGGATACCTCATGGCTGGGGTTAGAGGAGGTTTCAAGGTGGAGAGTGCAACTTATGGGGGGTTGGTTATAAGTTATTTAGAGAAATTTTGTAGGCTGTGAAGGGGTCCATGGAGATATTAAAAAGGTGGATCACAGATGCCAGGTATGCATGGAACGTTGCGGTGGCTTACAAGTTGGGGTGGAGGGGGAATTGTTGGGGATAGAGGAGGGAATGCAGGATGAAGGATGCTGCAGGGGTTGCAAAAGAGGGTTGTCGAGCAGGAGGAATATGGCCGAATGGTGGATTACTGATGGGGATGGAACAATTGGGTTGAGCTATTTGATTTTTGATCCACTTCCTTCGATAACAACGGGGGCATGTGAATGGCCAGCATAGCAAGAAGCAAGGGTTAGAAAGATTGCAAGGGTACTGTAACAGGACTCGGGCGTTATTTTGAATTCGGTAGGGGTATATGTGGAACATCCTTCAGTCAATATGTTGACTATCTGCTGAAATTTGATTGGCGGGTTGGTGGAACAGGGTGTCCCTAAGGACGGTATATTGTATCCTTAAGCAAATGGTAATCGTTCTGAAGGGGGTTGCTATTGATCTGATCTATCAAAACAAAAGTGAAGCAAATAGTTTGGGAGTAGAATGTTTAACTTAGTCCACTGATGAAGGTGATATTATATTATGCCCAAATAAGTGCTTTATTATCATGTAGCACTTTTTTGAGTATGTTGAATTGAATTTAAGCCTGTATGCTTCTTATTTTGTTATTTGACTTCCCTCTGACATGCTTTTAGTGGATGTTTTATATATTTTCATTGTCATTTTTTCAGCCTCAGGAAAAAAAAGACGAAGATAAGTCGGACAAGAGCGACAAGAAATGATCAAAACTGCTGAATGTCTTTGGTTGCTAAAGTAGGTCCTATTCCCTGTCGAGGCTTGTTTATGCTTCCCATGTCTGCACTTGGCTCTTCTCCGAATGGTCGTCGTATTCTACAAACTATGACTATTACTAGACTGGAAGAAAAATCTCCAAGTGTTCCTTCTTGATTATCTTTTTGTGATTATTGCCAGTTAACTATGATAGTAATGTATTTTTCAATGTGATCTTATATGATAGAAGATACTAGGGGAGAAAAAATCTTGGATTGATTTATCTGCATCTAATTTGATTTAATGAAAATACCCCAATCTAGTTGAACTATCTTTAAGCCTTTTCCTTTTCGAGTCAGATAGCGGCATTGTGAAAACATCGTCGTGATTCAGTCACGCCTTTTTTAAAAAAGGCGCTCCAATGCCTCAAGGATCAAAAATGTTTGAGGTGCTAGACGCTTGTTAAGTGCTTCCTCGAGAAAGGGTGAGCGTAAATACACTATGTATAGGGAAATTTTACAGTGAGCGTTTAGTCCGTGATGACTGTAATTATTAATGTTTTCTACCATTTTGATATATTTACATGTTCCTTGTGAGTATACAACTTACAAGCTCCTACACTTTTCCCCATATTTTATATTTTTTGAAATAAAATCAAGGGGAATTTAGATCACCATGGTGTCATTAAAAAATGTATCTTAATTTGAGAATTCTATCCCATCCATCAATACTGTTAAATTTTAAAGTTTCTAGAACAATAGAAATCGATGCCTTCTAGATGGACATGTTAGAAATGTGTGTTTTCGATGAAAATTGAAATATGTATTCTGCTTATTAGTTTAAGTAAATTTCTCATGGGTTTCATTGCAAAAAATAAAAAAAAGAGGAAAGAGTGATGGGAGCATATATACAACCCTTACACACATACACATATATTTAGGGACCCTTTAAGTGATGTGGAGTCTCATGACTTTTGTGGTGAGCCATCAAAAAGCTTTATTAGATCTCGATATAATGATGTGTTGTCAAAATGGGTATTTCGTTCCTTTGTATTTCAATTTCTTATTGAATTTTGTTGTAGAATGTCAATTGTCATTTTAGGCTTGTTTTAATTTGGAATTATTCATTAATTCTTTTATTTATCGATTTTTGAAAACTTCCATAGCAAATGCAATTTAATGCATGTGTGGGTAAAATTATGTGGAATTTAGATTAGATTTTGTAAATTGAAATCATACTTTTTCGAACATTCCCATTCAATAGTTTTTTTGTGAAATTATTATTTTCATTTGTAAATTTTGTATTGTCCTTTGTAAAATTTCATGAACATATATAGTTTCTTTGAATTCCTTTGTAAATTTCATGTTTTGTGTTTTTGTGTGTAACGTTGTACGGATCTTTGTAATTATTTGACATTGCTTTGTAATTGTTATGCGTTCTTTTGTAAAAATTTGTAGTCACTTTGTAATATTTTTTGTGGGGTTATATAACAAAAAGTAGATTGTTTGAAATTGATAACATGTAAAAAAATGATGAGATTATAAGAAGTAATTTAAGATTTGTAAAAATCATTATGAGATTTTAAAAAAATGTGATTTGTAAAAAATGTAACACATGCTCTAAGATTTGTAAGTTATACTAGAATCCTCGATGTATGGTTGTCGCATAGCCACGTGTCTCCCTCGTAGTTGTGCTCCCTTCTCGTCCTCCCTCTTCTGCCTTCCTCCTCTTCTTGCCCTCCCTCCACCTCCACGCGCAACGGTGGTGGTTTCTCATTGTAAGCTTCCATGTGCAGTCATGCCCTCCCTCCACTGCGTCCTCCTCCATGTGTGGGTGCGCCCCTCCCTCCTCCGCCTACACACGCAGACATGCCCTTAATCCTCCGTCCTCTATATGTTGTAAGCTTCCACATCTCCATTTGATGTCACATGCCATCAGGGTCCCTACTGCTGCCATCATGTGAGAGAATGGAAACATAACGCCTCACCCCATTACCATGATCTTCAATTGTTACATTCTATTTTTAGAATGTGATCTTTGAAAAATAGAATGTGATCTTTGAAAATGTGTTTTTCATCCATAAAAAATGACGACTAAACCTCATTTATTCTCAACCACGTGATTAAAATCTAAAAGTTCATATTAATGGCTCACCACAAAAGTGGTGAGACCCCATCTTATTTGAAGGTTATATATATTGAGAATGTGGAGTATACCACCGAGTGTAGGTAACTTGGGCCTGCCCCTTTTCCCCTCTATTTTATTGATTTTCTTGAAGCAAATCTTTGGGGATTTAGATCACATTATATCACTGTGGCATCATTCAAATTTCAACTTAATTCCAAAATTTTCTTACATATCCAGCAAGACAATAAAATTCTAACGATATCACATTTGTTGAAATTGATCCCTTCATATGGATATGTTAGGAATGTCTGTTTTATATGAAATTTGAAACATATATTTCACTTAATATTCTGAGTAAATTCCTTAAGGGTTCATTTTAAAAAAAGGGAAAAAGGCAGGTGTAGATAAGTTAATTACACATTGATGTAGTCTCCGCATATATATATATATATATATATATAGGGGCGATCCTATGAGATGGGATTTTGCTGTATTCTCTCTCCTGCCTTTCTCTCTCCTGGTTGGAACTAGTGGTTCAGAATGCTCCATCTCACCATCTCACCAAAATCCCATCTCATAGGATCGCCCATCTATATATATATATATAGGGAAAAATGTGTATGCCTCCTAGCTCCCCCGCCCCTTTTTCACATATATTTTTTTATTTTTTTTGAAATCTAAAATCATGTAAAATCATTATTGAAAACCTATATTATGTCATTCAAATTTCATGCGAAATAGAGACTCCTACGATCTCCATCCAGACGGGGTCGATTTAAAAAATCCTTTACCGTTAAAAAACGGCTGTCTTGATGGATGCCGTAGGAGTCTCCGTTTCGCACGAAATTTGAATAACATAATGTAGGGATATAGTGATGAATATTCATGGAAGAAATTTTCAAAAAAATACAACAATGGTGAAAATGGGGTGGGGGGAGCCAAGTTAGCTCCCCCTAGGGGCAACCCCATATATATATATATATATATATATATATATATATATATATATATATATATATAGGGGGAGCTAACTTAGCTCCCCCCGCCCCTTTTTGACATAATTTTTTTATTTTTTTCGAAATCTAAAACCGTGTAAATTCATTATTAAATCCCTATATTATGCTATTAAAATTTCGTGCGAAACAGAGAATCCTACGACCTCCATCCAAACGGGGTCGATTTAAAAAATCCTGTTACCGTTAAAAAATGACTGTCTGGATGGAGGCCGTAGGAATCTCTGTTTCGCACGAAATTTTAATGACATAATATAGGGATATAGTGATGAAATTTCACGGAAGAAAATTTCAAAAAAAAAATAATAAAAAAACCGGACGAAATGGAGCGGGGGGAGCCAAGTTAGCTCCCCCCAGGTGGCAGCCCCATTTATCCCATATATATATATGAGAAAAAGAAAAATGTACCCATGCATACATTAATATATTTTTCAATTAAAATCAAAATCAAATCCTAGTTTTAGAACTTAGTAAGCACACAAAGTTGTGTGTGCTAATAATTGTGTATGTGTGTCTATATGATAAAATATATATGCTACCCGTGATTAACTAACTTGACTACTCCCCCTGTTTTTCTATATCTCTATATCCATCCTATATGTTTTTCGAATTTTACGAGAAACAAGAGACTCCTACCTCAATCTAGAACATGTATCATTGCAACAATTCTAAGATCGTTAAAATTACTTATTTCGGACGAAATTGAAATGACATATTAGAGGGATATAGGGATGAATGTACATGACTTTATCTTTCAAAAAACATAGAAAAGTCAGAAAATACGGTGGAGCCAGCCATGTAAGTTGCCTCAAGAGGACAACCCCATTTTTTCCTATATATGCGTGTAGAGAGAGAGAGGAAAATGTACCCATGAGCACACAAAAATGTGTTCTCACAGTTATAAACGGGATATTTTAAATTAAAATATAACTGAAAGCCATTGATGCTGAGTTATACTATAAAATAAAGATTCTATCAAAATTTCATATAATTTGGAGTTTTGTAACCAATCCATCAAGTGATTCTGGATTCATTTCATAAGACACACACACGTACGCATACGCACACGCACACGCACACACATATGTATGCACAAGCACGCACACGCACGCACGCATGCGTGCACACCCACGTGCGCGCGTGCCTGCACACGCGCACACACCCACCCACCCTCCTGCCCACCCGCACGCACACACACATAGACACACACACACGTGCGCACATGCACACATACACACGCGTACGCATGCACACGTACACATGCACGCCCGCTCGCACACGCGCTGACACACGCACAAGGTTGTGTGTGCCCATGGACACATACTCCTCGTCCTCACATGCACGCACTCACACACACATGCATACGCTCACGCACATGCACTCACACACACATGCACGAACACACGTCCATGCACACGTGCATGCGCGCACACACATCCATGCCCACGTGCACGTGCACACGCACACACGTGCCCACGCACGTGCAGGTGCACATGCCCACACGCGCGTGCATGTGCACACACACACACCCCCCCCCCCCCTGCACACACACACATGCGCACACGTGCCCACATGCACACGCTCACACGCACCCGCACCCACATGCACTCACGCAGACGCGCACACACGCACACACATGCACACATACACACGTGCACACACATACGGATACGCTACTGCCCCCATGGGATAACCAACATGTCTACTCTCGCCTCATTTTTAACGTAATTTATTTATTTTGCACAATCATAGAATCTTTATAAAATTAACTTTTGGACCATGTAAACATAGTAATTATCACTTGGCCTGTTTGGTTGCAGGGTTGGGAAGGGTTGGGTTGGCCCAACCCTTCCCAACCCTCCAACCAACAGCCCTATCCCCCTCACAGTTTACTATTCACAGGGGTACCCCAGCCCAACCCAACCCTGCCCAATCCTGCAACCAAACAGACCCTTACTCTCCGCGCCTCCTGGCCTTCACCCCGTCTCGGCATGTGTTGCACTGTCGCCCCAAGCTCTACGCCCCCCATCCAATGCCTCCTAGTCTCCGCCCCGCATCGGCCTCACCGTTGCAAGCTCCAGTTCCTCCTCCCCAATGCCTACCAACCTCTGCCCTGCCTCCCTCTCGCCGCCCAAAGCTCCAAGCCCCTCTCCCCAACTGAGATGACCGGCAGTTGTTGCCCCCCTCCTTTCTTCTTCATTGATTCTCAACACGAGGGACTGCAGGGGTTTCAGAAAAACCCCCTTCCTCTTCGATCTCCAGCTGTCCACGAGCAGTTGAGCCCACGCGGAGGCCCGTCGATGACAGTGTGGTCTGCGAAGGTGTGCTCCTGATGATGGCAGCTGCAGGTGCTGCATGGCTGTTGCGTGAGAATCTGCTCCATGCAGTTGCTCAGCCAGGAGTTTAAGAGGGGTGTTGTTCATTGGGTTCATGTTCTCAAAAGAAATAAGAAAAGGAGAGGGATTGGAGAAAAATCCACAACTTTAATCCAAGCAAGTTCGTGAGGTTCAGGTGATAATTACGATGTTTACAAGGTCGAGAAGGTAATTAATAACGATTTTAAGATTCGTGGTACAAAAATCTCTTTCTTTTTTTAAGGAATTGTTGTATGGGTGATCGGAAAGAGAGATGAGACGAGTAACTTTGCTACCATTGGTCTGAGATGGATATGAGATCTTGTGCAAGTTTAAAGCGGAATCTTATTTTTTGTTTTGACGGAGATATACAGAGGTTTTGAAATAACCATTTTGAAATAACATAGATCTTTAACGACTTGCAAAGGAAATAAGAGATTGCCCTGATGGCACTTGTTCCTTGTCTCTGTATGAAATCACTACAAAAAAATTGAGCTATAGTGATGGTTTTGAAAAAATCCGTCATTAAATTAGCCGTCGTTAAATATATAATGACGATATTATTCGTTGAAATTAGTTTTTGTACTCAAAATTAGCAAAAAAATTATCATATTTGTCGTTATATCATTAGGAACGGTCCACATAGCGACACTTATTCGTTGCTATTTTCAAAATTTTAATTAATCGTCGCTAAATTTTGAACTAAAAAAATAGCGACGATTAGTTGATGTTTTGAAAAATAGCAACGGATAAACGTCGCTATGTGGACCATTGCTAATAATATAACGATAGATATGATATTCGTTGCTAATTTTGAGTACGAAAACTCACTTCGCAACGAATAATATCGTCATTATATATTTAACAACGACTAATTTAGTGACGGATTTTTTCAAAACCGTCACTATAGCTCAATTTTGTTATAGTGAACATTACCCTATAACCTTGATTGGTTAATATGAATAGGAAAGAAGATTGGTTTAGGTGGGATTAGGTAGCCTAAATAGCTTGTTGCTGTTACGAAGGGCTGTCAGGAAAGCTCGAGCTCGATGAGTTCAACTTGTGCTCAGCTCGTTAAGTGCACGTGAGCCCAACTAGAAAATCTAGTGAGCCCGAGCTTGAGTTGGATTTCTGAGCCGTTAGAGTTATCGAGTTGAGCTCCAGTTGAGTAGTTCTCAACTCGATAACTCGATATAATTATAAGATATTTTTATTATGTTATAATTTAGTATAGGTATGTGTTCTTTCCGAATTCCCCCTCTCCATACTCAACTCCCGAACTATTTCAAACCCTAACCTTTCGAGCTTTTGGTTCATTTTGTCAATGTTGGTATGTCAATTTGTTGTCCCTTAAGTATCTTGTTTGAAATTTATAAGGAGTTCAACATTGACAAATTGCAGTTGATTGAGGTTAAAAAATACAGATCAGGCATGAGAGGAAAGAGAAGAAAGTTGAAATTCGGAAGAAGATATAATATTTTCTTTTATAATCTATATTCTCTGATATTTCTATTTTTCTTGTATTGCCATACTATTTGCATTATGTGATTTAAATAGAAGCAAATCGTTACTTCTAGAAAATAGTGTGTGTGAAGGTAGTGTACTTCTAGAAAATAGTGTGTGTGAAGGTAGGATGTTTTGAACAAAATCATATATTACATAGACAATAGATACATTGATGTATCGACCCTTATAACTTCATCATTTGCTTCGTGGAGTTATTTTTATTGTTACTTTGTACGATGGAATATGTATGGGCGTACACGAAAATTCTACAATATGTGAAGTGTATTCTACCAAAGCATAGAAAACTCAACAGAAATAACTAACTTCTATAGATATGTGTGTTGGTTATTGCCTCTGGTTTCTCCTCTCATGAGGTCGGTTGTGGGTGATGGCAGTGGTTTCCATTTGTGAATAGATGAGTGAACCGGTTACTTGGTTTGGAGATTGAAGGGAACAATTCGATTGAAGAATGTGGGAGGATGATGGATGGTTTCCTCGTTTTCATACGAATCTTTCAGATCAATACGTTACTGCTTTGGTTGAGATTGATAGGCTTTTGAAGGTTCAGGATCATTGAATTCGGACTGATGAACACTTCAAACTTAGCAAGGCTTACAATACCTTTCATATTGATATGATTTTCTTGAGTTTCGCATCACTTCGGTGATGTACGAAGAGATCTGGAAGTGGAGCGTACAAGAGAGGCATGACTTTCTTTCTTGAAACCTCATTGTTGTATGGAGAAGAAGAAAAAAAAGTAGACTATCAAGTTATCCATATACTCTTTGAAATTTTAAGTTATGCATACAGCATGATCGCCATTTCTGATGTTACTTTTGCCTGCAACCATATATTTGTGATTGCCAGATTGTTGAAAGGAAGTTATCCCCGAGTATTTTAAGATAGGCTTTGTGAACATCAAACCATTCATAAGCTCGTTAAAAATCGTGAAGATTGAAGAATGTAAGAAATTACATCTTTATAACAAGTGTGATCTTTATGAAAGTTATTATTTGCCATCATTATTTACTTATGTAATATACTATTTCATAAGTATTGTGTATTCCTATTTTTTTAAATATTTGGGACAATGAGAAACAGAATAGAGCAGTATACGAATAAGCATCATCATTTGACTTCTCTTTAAACCCATGCCCGCAAATACCACGCCATAAGTGCAGAAACACCAAGTCAAAGACATACAACGGGATAAGCATACACCCATGTGCTCCTATGCACGCGAACATGCACTCTTACTCATGCAACGCATAACAAACGCACACACACTCACCCACGTACACACCCACATGTCAACATGCACACACAGACATGCATACACAAACATATACACACATATAGTACCTTTTTTGTAAACTCTAATTTTCTAGAACAAACAAAGTAAAGTTAATAAGAGGGAAGAAAATGTCGAAGATTAATCTATATACGCATTTGTATATGATTTTATACATCTACAAATTATAATAAAAGCTTCATTTTATAGAACATATTGATACTCTTGCAAGCTCTGAGTGAACATAAAACTATTAGCAAATTAAAATGATTCATTTTATTAACTATGCTCGCTGGCGATTAATTCATATGCACATTTGTATATTATTTTATGCATCTATAAATTATAATAAAAACTTCTATTCAAGCAAGTGTAATAAAACATGTTTTTCGATAAACTTTAATTTTTACATAGTTAATACTAAACTTGTATAATGTAGAGGTAATATCCATCAGAAGTATTGATAAAAATTATAATCGGTTATTACTTTTTTTGCAATTGAAAACTAAATTTTATGTGACCTTATGCTCTCTCATCTCAAATCCAAGGACGCTAATTTTGTTATAAAATAAGAATATGTTATGAGATCGAAACATTGTAATCATTTTAATGGTAAATTTTAGAATAAATTCTAAATATATATATATATATATATATGTGTATATTTATACAACCCTGCTAATAATTTTAATGTAAAATTATAAATTATAAATATATTCAATATAGTAAACCCTACACTTTTATACATCCTAAAACCTCTCGACCCTCACTCCTCCGCCGACCAATCCCCTCACATGTCACTATCCAAATGTCGAAGGGAGGTGTTGTTTTGGGATTCTATGTGGTGTTGGTCAAATTAAAAGTTAGTAGATGCGACTTCGAGCTTTACCTCCGAGACACACATGAGAAAGCTTGTGGAAAATCGAAGGAGACAGACATGATGTAGAAGAAGATCCGATCGGATGTTATTAGGATTCAGTAGATGCTTATACAATAGGATATGTATAGAGTCTCCTTTTTGCATTAGCAAATAGCGCTACTCAGAACTACATTTCAAGACTCCAACAAAGAGAAGTAAAATAAAAATGAAACACCAAAACCAGATATAAGGACTTGATTAGTGCTAGTATAAGAAACAATATACGGTAATAATATGTTGGTGGTGGTGATAAACATGACTGGAGGTGGTGGCAGTTGATGAATTGAAGGTTGAAAGAGGGAGGGGGCGAAGGAAGAGGAGGATCAAAGGAGTTGGGAGAAGTTGGAAAGAGATGTGAATCAGATGTAAGAGGGGTGAAGAAGGATGATGGGAGTTAGGTTTATTGGAGACTTGGGATGGGAGAGAGGGGAAGAGGGAGTGATGGAGAAGAAGAGAGGAATTGGAGGTGAAAAGATTGCTTGGAGCTTGGAAGATGAGATGGGGAATAGAGGATGACAAGGAGGTTCGAGATTAAGGTAAAGAGGCTAGTATGTGGTTTTTGTTTTCAAAAAGTTATAGTAGCCTTTCTGTAACACCCCCCAAAATGAAAAGGTCTCACACCGTGGAAGAAGAAGTTTTCAGGTGGGATAAATAGTGACGAGATTACTACTTGACAACTCGGCTTGAGCATTTTGGGGGTGGTTAATCGGGTCCATATGGGCCCGATCCCAAGAGGTTGTCAGGGCCAGTAATGCTCCAATAACGGACCGGGGACCTAAGCCCGGGACGTTACAAATGGTATCAGAGCCGAACGCCCTCTGACAGTGGAAAGGGCTACCCGAGAGGTGGAGCCGCCCCTACAAAGAGGTTGGAGGAAATGGCTACCCGGAGCATGCAGCCACCACTGTCACTGGGAAGAAGTGATGTGCCATGTCGCAACGAGGACGTTGCGAATATAAGTGGGAGAGGTTGTAACACCCCCCAAAAATGAAAAAGTCCCACACAGTGGAACAAGAAGTTTCCAGGGTAGGATAAATAGTGACGAGATTACTACTTGACAACTCGGCTTGAGCATTTTGGGGGTGGTTAATCGGGTCCATATGGGCCCGATCCCAAGAGGTTGTTAGGGCCAGTAATGCTCCGCTAACGGACCGGGGACCTAAGCCCGGGACGTTACACTTTCACTGGTTATCCCTTTTATAAAGATAGGACAACATTAGACTACAAGTAAACTTAAAAAAAAGAAAATTATGCGTAAACCCTCGGAAAAAGCGTAGTTAATTACAAGGGGACTCTTGGACTTAATTTTTTTCGCACAAAATTGTGATTGACCCCTCATATTTGGGATGAATTTATATGATGTGGGCAACAGAAGAGTGGTGGTAGATAGGGAGCAAATTACGGAGAGCTAATGTGGATAAATGCATAAGATATAAAAAAAATTAAAATCATATTCTCACTAATAACTTGAAAATAGCATGCAAGACTTGAACTTATACAAGAAGATGTCTAATAACATTTATAACAAGAGAAGAGGAACTTATGTCACTTGAAAGAAGTATGACACTTGTGGTAGTTATGTATGTGTTGTGTTGTATGTTATGTTTGTTGTTTCAAATGAGAGCCCACTATGTGGTATTTATAAGCTCTCTAACTTGGTGGAGATATTTTGATTGACAGATCTAAAAATCCTCCTTCAACCCATATAGTAAGTAGAAAAGAAATATCTATATATCTTGAGTGGAGGTGGAAATATATCTAGATATTTTCTTTACATCTCTCCATTCTAGAAAACTCTCTTGAAATAGATATTTTTAAGAGAGTTATCCACGTGTAAGTGGAGCATTGTAGGCCCATAACTTACCCTCATCTACATGAAACATTGTTGGCACATGTTTATAAGGGTCCATTGCAATAACAACCTTTCAGGAAGCTTTACATGTCATCGTATACTCCACGTATGCCCGATTAATAGATCCTTGATCTGAGTATTTTACTAAAAGTGAAGTACATGAATTTCAAACATATAAGGGATGTTCAGTTGCATGTTTGAGACTCTTAATCCCATCGGAGAGCAGTGTTGCGGGTTGGGGGCGGAGACCCCCAACCCGCAATGGAGTATGTGCCATCTTCCTATGTGCGATTTCTCGCGCCTCCCCGAGATATCCTCCTCATCCCTCCTAGCGACCTAAACCTCGAACCTCTCGAGTAATTGGTCCATTTGAAGAACATGATGATAGCAGCTGGAGATTCTATAGCAGTTGTTAAAGGTGTTATAGCAGTTGGAGATTAGGGTGTCTTTCTCTTTTGTTCTGTGATATTCGATGTATCGATTCGCCTCTAGACGACAATAGGGTTGGGTTGGAGTCTCTTTTTAATCTTGTTATATTTATTGCACATACGTCCTTTTCCATGTTAAATCACAAAGAGTTGACTTCCTATAATACGGAGAAAATGCACAATATCATCCGAACTTAGACATAATTAGAGTGATTATAAAGAAATATATTACTAAAAGGAGATTTCATCAACAACATAGGGTCATGAGAGGCAGTCTCTGAAGCATCCTTACTACTCCCTCTCACCGACATCCTGTCGACTTTCTGTCGTCTCGACTAAAGGTCGACAATCCATTTGAGTCTCTCGCACCGGTTGCTCTACAGTCTGACGAATAACAAGTGAAATTGCCCCGAGTTGATGCATTGGGAAAAGAAAGAACGATCAAGTTCGATCGGCTTAGGAGATGGATTATCTATAGATAGATTACTCTGACCCATTCCATCCTGAATTGAGCGCGCGAGCGACCAAGTATCATGTTCCCAAATTATCTTATGATGAGAGAGAATTGCTTAAGGTGTGAGAACCATTTAAGGGGGTTTGATCATTTGCAAAGGAGATCAACTGATGTACTAGTTATGAGATGCGAGATTTGGGATGATGTTGAGAATGCTAAGAGAAGGGAGGAAGAACCAAGGAGTATTGGAAGGAGACTAAGAGATTTCAGTAGTTTGGATCTAAGTCTGAGAATAACCCAAAACATATCCGAATGGAGGGAAAGAATTCATGTAACCGACCCTACTTGATGCGAGAGAAGGCTTCATTATTATTGTTGTAGTAGTGGTGGTCGTTTTATCAGGGTGCAAATAAATTAAAAAGTAAATTACACAAAAATCCCTAAACTATACACCCAATTTCAATGTAGTCCCTAAACTTTCAAAAGTAACATAAAGTACCTCCTAATGTATTGTTTCAATCACGATGTAGTCCTTTTCTAACGGGAGAAGGAGACGTTCGTTTACTTATAGAAATTTTTGACAAAAATACCCCAGAAACATCCCTAATGAAATTGCCCCCAAATATCTAGTGACATTGGACGATGGGGGTGAGGTCGACGACAATGTTGGAGTGGAGGACCTGGCAATAGCAGTGGAGGAGGGGGCAGCGGATACTGAAGTTGTTGAGGAAGTCGAGGATGGGGATGGGGTTCTTCTTGATGATGCCAACAAGGAGGGTGTAGGAGTTGAGGTCAGGACGGAGAGGTCAGAGGAGAGGAGGAATTAGACACGATTGTGCATGACGTAAACGGTGAGGGGAGGTCGAGATCGTTGAAATGCCGACGGAGCGAAGGTAGGAGTAGATGAGGGGGCGGGAGTAGAAGGAGGAACTGGAAGTTGATAGGCTTATGCTTTCTTGCATAAATTCATCTGACCGGGGGGGGGGGATCTTCGCTTGAAATGGGAGCTCTTCAAACTAGATTGACGGGCTTCTGAAGATTCTTACCACGACATGTAGTTTGAAATCTTTGCAATCTATTCTTCCTTGACCATTTCATGTTATGAAGCTTTTGGCTTTAAAGATCTTATCTTTCATGGATTTTGAGCTTCTTATTATTTTGTGTGTGAGGGAAAAGATCCTTTCTTTGTTATGGAGAAAAGGAATGGAGATAACCATAGCCACCACCAAGGTGGAGTTCCTCTTGATTAGCGCTACGGGAACCAGATGGATTCCTTGTGCCCTGCTCCTTGTTGGGGTCAATCAACCAATGCCCACAACTTGAACTTCTATGAATCTAATGCCCCCATACCCGATATCAGCTGGAATCCTATTTTGATAGAGATGACCTCGATGGTGGGCCATTCGGCTTGAACCAACCTTGCCTTGATCCTTACTCCAATCTCCCAAGATCGCTCTCACGGCCTCCAAGGAGTGGAGGGAGCATTGGAGGAGGTCCAAGTGATGCCATGGCTGTTGTTGTTGGTAATGGGATGCAGGGCTCTGGGAATTTGCAAGGTTTGGGGATCTCCGGGAACGAGTTCAGTGAGGCGAATCCTGGCACTGGTGGCCAAGAGGAACTTTCTTCAAAGGAACTTTCCTTGAAGTGGGAGGACCTGGTGGAAGCAGCGATCGTGGTTGGATGGTGGAGGAGAGGAGGCAATAGTTACAAAGGAAGGTGGGGAACCTATTTCATCCAATGTCATTAGGGATTTGCGGGAAATTTTATTAGGGATGTTTGTGAGGGTAATTTAGTCAAAAATTTCCATAAGTAAACGGAAGTCTCCTTCTCCCGTTGGAAAAGGACTACATCGTGACCGAAACAATACATTAGTACATTTATGTTACTTTTTAAAATTTAGGGACTATATTGAAATCAATTGTATAGTGTATAGTTCAGGAACTTTTGTGTAATTTACTCTAAATTAAATTTTGTATTGTTAATATATCGTCTCATGACATGTGCGACTGGAAACAAATATGAAACTTGGAAACTTGTGTACTTTCAAGACTGGATATGATACGGGTTGGTAAGATAGATATACTTTATGTCTACAAAAGTTGCCTTATATGAATCCAAACATCCACATCAAACCCCCTTTTTCCTCAGAAAAATGTGCCATTGTGGACCAATTTCCCATTAATAAAAGTGCTGACAGAGATCTCGATAAAGAATCTATTCACCCATTGTTTGCTTTAGAGATAGGTAAGAAATCACTCATTATCATTATTAATAAAATAAGCCGATTACTTTGAGAACTCGTTTATATATAACTGGTTATTACTTATGTATTTCAATGATGGAATATAAAGCATTGTGTATATTATGTCATTATTTGGTATTATAAATATACCATGTATTATTTAGATGAGCGAATGAGGAGTTTATGGAAGAAAGTTTGAACAAAAATTCCAAAAAAAATTAAGGATGAAGGATGCAACCTCACTTTTCCTTTTCGTCGATCATTTTCCATTGAGATGTCGAGATCGAAAAATGCTATGTTCTCGTGTACAACTTGCGGAGAGAAAGGTCGTTGAGGCGAGTATACATTTAATTAAAATCATACATGCATACACATATAGGAGGCGATCAACCGATTAAAGATAGCTAGGATTTGGGGCAGAAGGAAATAGCGGTAGGTACAAGCTGAGGCAAGTAGAGTCATTGTCAGATGCTAACTTGTTTAAGCGAGTGTACGTTTAAACTCGTATGTGTAAGGTATGAGAGGCCATTATCACATTATGGTATTGTCTGCCTGAAGTTCGCTAACAACCTTGGTGAGACACTCAGCATGTGAAGCTTCTAAAGTTAGGGAGTAGTTGTCGGAACCTATTCAATCGGATATATGTATATGGATCGCTACAATCATAAAAAATATTCCCAAATAAGCAAAACATTAGTTGTCACTTTTAATTACAAGATAACAAATAATCGATAAACCGCAAGTGACAAAGCTATTTAATGCGGAAACCCTCCCAGATAAAAATCACAATTCGGGTCTTGTGACTCGGGCTTTCAACCTAGCCCAATCAAATCTTCCACTAACTTAGATTTCTTATGTTTGCAACCCAACACATATTATGATGAATTGGTTATACTAAAAACTCTAATCGTTGATGCAAAAATACAAAGTCATGCACATCAATAGCAAAGAAGTATGAATAAAATGTGATGTAAAACAAAGAATGATCTTATAGAACTAGAAGAATGCCTGTAAGATGATTCGTTGGAACGATAATCTTTTGGCGCAGCACGAGGCTGAATATAGTTCTTAAAATGTTATAAAAAAAGAATGGAACGAAGAACATGAGTATATGAAATGTATATTGAATGGAACGAAGAATGGAACAATGTACGTTTCTACTTAAAAGCCTTAAAAAGGTTCATAAAAGTTGGGGCTCAATTGTTGGTGAATGATTTGTGAATAAAATAAGCTTCAAAAATATTTTACAAACATAAGTTGATCAATCAATCAAAGCAGTTGATCAATCATGATTCAAAAAGTGGTAAATCAATCAAAAGTATTGATCGATGACTTCCAATCAGTGAGCAAGTGTGATCTATCAATAAAAAAGGTTGATCGATTGGTGTTGATCGAACTTTTTTTTTTGAAAAAGATTCAAAGTTCATTCATCGTTAAAAGTAACTGTGGAAGTCACATAGTCAAAAAAAACAGCCACAAGGTAAGGGGAACTTTTGCTTTCTATCCATGTAATTTATTAGTGAATTTTGAAATTCGAAGGTTCCCAATCCAAAGTTTTAAGATGATTCGGGGACATAGTGAACCCTAAGTTGTTTATTGGGAAAAAAGGCCTTTTTTTGTCCAATTGAGGATCAAACGAGCCTTTTCAATCACAGATTTCTCAAGATTTAGGAAATAACATTTAGATTAGGCAGTGTTGATATCTAATCCTGACAATTTATTGAAAATTTTGATTGTAGGCAATACCTTCTTTAGTTCTGATTCCCACAATTCTAAGAAGACCAATAGATCATATGCAAATTGCACATTGGTGATCATATATTACATTCTTTTCTTAAAGAAATCATTAAATTTTCGCGAGTATGCAAGCTTGTAAAACATTGCATCCAAGATGGAAAGGGAGTGAATGAACAACAGTGGCGAGATTGGATCTCCTTAGCGTACGCTCTTTTTCGATTTTATCCAACCAAGAGATGTTCCATTAATCTTAAACGATACTCGAGTTGTTTCGAAGAGCGCTTCCATCCAATATATGAAGATTGGGGGATAATTGGTCGACTTCAACACACTCACAATAAATGGCCATCTCAATGTGTCAAAGGCTTTCCTAAAGTTGCTTTTAAGTATCAAGGTTTTCATCTGGGATCTTGACCAATCGTCGACAATGGTAGAAGTTACTATGTAAACATAAGAAGCGGGTCGATTTTTCAAAAAAAAACGCATTACAAAGGATGGATTGCTTCATCTAGCACTGGGGCCCAACGATTTGCGATTAATTTGGAAAGGATTCTAATCAGAAGATTTATGAATTATGAGACTAATGGGTCGATAATTTTCAATGTCCAAGGGATCGCCCTTTAAGAAAAACAAGGCTATCAAGGCATTATTTAGATGTCAAAAGTTGTGCTTGTTGAAATGGGGGCTTCCAAGATGATTGATTAGGTCCATAAAATTGGGTTTTAGGAGTGGACAATTGGCTTGATTAAATCCGATAATGATTCCGGCTGGACCGAGGGTTTTGAAGATGATCGATTAGGTCCAGTTGATTAGGTCCATAAAATCGGGTTTTAGGAGTGACCAATTGGTCTCAGTGATGATCGATCATATTTAAACAATGATAAAAAATGATCAATCAGTAGACAATTAATGATCGATCATGTTGGGTGAAAGTGATTTTTTAGGATATGGTATGCATGTTCTAGGGTATAATTTGGCATTCTTTACAACATTAACAAAGTTAAAAGATGCAAGAATAAATGAACTAGTAGTATTCAACTTTATCGTGAGCTTGAGTCTCTTTCTTTATCTTGAGCTTGTCTTCCTTTCTCAAGCTTTTTTCTTGGTCCGTTAATTTCCTTGCTTTTGACCTAGCTTCAAGTTTTGATATTATCAAAACATGCATGTTTATTCAATATTTAACTTGGGATACAAACTTCTAACCGTAGCGTAGTAGTTGATGAACTAAAGATGGTACTCCCATATTCTCCCGGGACCTTGTGTTAGAGAAGCTAGCTCCCTTCATTTTTAACTCTCCCCAATAAGGGGCAGAATTGAGCTTGGAACCGTTCTTCAAAAGTATCACATGGAACAAGCTATGCTATTTTTGTAGTAGCATCTCTCCATCATCGTCTTGCATAGTCAACTAAAGAGTACTCAGTAAAATGCACCCAATATTTTGTTTGAGCATCATCAAGCCATGTTTCTGCCTAAGCAGGTGTCTTATGCCCTAAAATCATGGAATTATATCATTGCAATAGGAATCGAGTAATGATTGGTGCTTTTTAAAAAGGCCTCTTTCATTACTCCCCCAACTATAGTATGAACGGATTCAACAGAGATTCGATAGTTTGACTCTTCCTTGGAAGGGTGTATAGAACCCTGAAGTCTGGCTCTTCAGGTTTGCATGCTTTGGATCTCTCAGCCTAAGCATTGAGAGCATTGTAGGAGTAACCATGCTCTAGTATATATCAATCTATCAAGATCTTGATTTTGAATAATTGAACTTTCATTTATCAACTCTAGTTACTTAGAAATATCTTTTTCAATAAATAATAGTTAACAATAAAAAATGGATACAATAAAAAATGCTATAGATAAAGCATTCAAAACTTTTCCATTAACAATATAATGTTTACATAGCACCATGTCTTAGTGATTTCATTTACATATGCATCATGCTAAAAAAGAAAGAATCCGAAAAAAGTAACAGTTAAGTACTTGAGACTAAACGAAAGAAATTAGAGGCCAGCTAGTTGGAAATGTCCCAATGATGTCCCATCGACGCCGGTTGAGTTTTCATAAAATAAATACTAGGAGGTAATGATCTTCTAATAGCGATAAAAATAAAAGTAAAACAAACATGGTAATATAAAAATCCCTATCAGAAAACTCCATTATTGTTGATCCTTCTCCTTTATTCTATTTCCATTGATATACATCCACTCTATTCTACGTTAGGGATTAATTTAGGCGATATCATCTCACTTATCATGTTTTTGAAGTTGTGGATACTCCATGATTATAGGTTGTAATGAACTGAGCTTATGCTACCGCATGTCATATCAGCCAATCCTTCAATTCTATCCCAAAAAAATCGTTTATCTTTTTATTCGAAGTCTTTAACCCTTAGGTGTCTAATAAGTTGTCATTCTCTTACTCGGACTCTTTAACCCTTAGGTGTCTAGTAAGGAGTCCTCTCATACTAAAGAATTCTGGTGATTAAATCCAGAGGCTTATTAACCATATAATTCTTTTTATAAGCAGCTTATTCTAGAGAACCCTTATGTAGCCACTCCTTCACTCCCCCTCATGCCTCTACATGGCACGACAACATCTTCCGTCGGGAAATCTGTCTGATGGAAATTGAGTACAACAAGTTGCAAGTAACTTATTTTGTATGCTCGATATTTCAAAATAGTATTAATTGTACTTCCTAGGTTACCTTGCTCTATAAATTTCTTCTAACAATCCTACAAGTTGCATGGCCGACTCGTAGAATCTACTATAAGTCATCATTATGATCGTAAAAAACAAAATTGAACCTATCACCAGATCCATTTAAGATCGTGTCAAGTTCACATAACATAGCAATGGTATATTTCGTTGTGTCACAATTTAACTTGATTTTCCGCTAAGATATTTATATAGATATCAGAATAGACTTATTCATTTACACTTAGCCTAAAAAACCTAACTTCCAATAATTTAAATCTTTACCAAACTTGTATGAAACCTAGTAAGTGTCTATACACGAATTCAAATATTATAAAAGAATCAGGTAAATGCGACTTAATCAACCAAAAGTTTCTTATAAGGTGAATATTCTTCATGAAAAAGAATACAAAATCGAGAATATGATTTAAGTTGAAAATTCAACAGCAAAAAGAAAGATTTCATTACCTGGTGTGTTAACTTATGCATGAACTCTAATGTACTTTGATCTATATCCAATAAGGATGACTAACGACTCATAAGATGATTGAAATCTATTATAAATCAAGAACACGAATAATGTGTGAAGAATGTGAAGAATGTAGTAATAACACTAGCATTTACACAAATAAGTATGAAAAACCCGTGGAACAAGAGCTTAAATCCTCTCAGAATTTCAGCAGAGTTTCCCCTAGTACCAGCTGATGTTTCATAGAAAACTTTTGTAGATAGCTTATATCATGTGATATTTCAAATAAAATTTCAATAGAGATTCCTCTTATAAAAGTGATTCTCAAATGAAAATAACAAGAGAATTTTGGAACAGATGAAGCGAAATGACAGAAAATGATGAAGAATCGACACATCTCGCATCTAAAGCATGTGAAGAATCACACATTCACCAAGCCCAAAACGGCCTTACCGAAATTTCGTATTTCCCAGGTTTCTACAAGCATAGTATGACTTGTATTAGCATATAGCAAAGAATCGGTACGCCTCATATCACAGGTGGGTGAATCATATGACAAATAACATATTCACCAATAGCGGAGCCGTCCTCACCCAGGTAGGGTTATGGTTAGGTTTCTTCCTTATATGCTAGTACTAATATATGAAAGAAGGAACTTGAAAAACTGCTAAATTTCGATTTATCTACCTCCTACCTAAAGCTTGTTAGGAAAGTTTACACCTTTCTCCTTCTCGTCTTCTTTCCTATGGCACATCGCTTCCCCTTCTTCCTTGCATTCCTCTCAATCTCTCAACTCTAGCTTTAGAGACGTGGAGTATGGAATGGATGGATGGAAAATGAAGGGGTTGGAGGGTATTTGTAGGCTTACATCTCGCCAACATGTCATCCCACTCATCCCCAACCATCATGACCGACGAATCGCATAATCTTTATTGCATATGACGATGATATGGCATTCCAGTCATCGTCAAGCCATTGTCCATGTCAACCAAGAAGCTCGTTGTTTAGTGCCAGCCTCAATTTCTTAATGCTAATCACAAAAGTCTTCCTTAATTGTTATTTGTATCCACTAATCCATGGTTAACGTTCTCTAATCATGAATAATAACCTTAATTATCGTTGGTTCCCTTAATCATGGTGAATTACTCCTAATGATGGTGATTAAGAGGTAATGATAGACTTGATCAATATCAACAAAAATGGTAATAATTCGTAACGACTTTCGATTGACATGAAACAAGTTCCATTGGATTCATATCATTCGATCTGGATACAAATACATCATGTAAAGTAGACATCAGAGGATGTGAATTCATGACCTCACATATAGCGATTGCGTGAAGATGACAGGTGCGCAACGGAGCAACCGATGGAAGTGTGGAGATGAGAGGGCGAATGCATAAGGTGAATCATCGATTAACATGCTCAACATACGATACAACTCAACTCCCATCATAGCTCTTACACATCCCAAAATACAAGACGCGATATAATTCAAGACCTTGCTCAAGTGCACGTTTATTATATCTATCAACTTGATTTTTCCCTATAATTACATGCAATCCACTAAATGAGTGTAAAAAACAGATACTTTCGACATTATCAATGTCTATGTCATATATTAATTAATATTTTATAATTTAAATCATGTTTCTGTCAACGAATCATATAACAACGATTACTAATGCCTCGGTGGAGTCAATATGCACTCATGATCTTTATATTATATTAACCGGGCTCTGATGCATTTGAGGTAAGATAAAGGATTTTTTTCGTAATTTACCTTTAATAACCTTTCTTTTCGTAAAAATGGAAGAAAAAAACGGAGACGTAAAGAAACGGCTTCTGAGGTATAAAAAGCAGCGATGAGATGACGCATCACCACCTTTGCCTTTACCTTAAAATCAAACGAGAGAGAGAGGGCGAGAGAGAGAGAGAGAGAGAGAGAGAAGTCTGATCAATCAAAGAGATCGATCGAGAGCATGGCGATGGCTTTCGTGATGGTAGGATATGCTGTTAGCGATCAAGTGATGATGATAATATGTGTTGCTGATATGGGTTCAATTAATTGCATATGTTGCAGGCCACCCAGGGGATGAGAGTGCTGGAGGAGTGCAGGAAGATGTACACGGAGATGAAGTGGAAGAAGGTCCACAGGTACATAGTCTTCAAGATCGACGAGCCCACCAGGACCGTCAAGGTCGACAAACTCGGCGGCCCGGGGGAAGGCTACGCCGAGCTCGCCGCCTCGCTTCCCCCCGACGACTGCCGCTACGCCGTCCTCGACTTCGACTTCGTCACCCCGGACCGCTGCCAGAAGAGCAAGATCTTCTTCATCGCATGGTAATTATCAGCTCATTAATAAAAAAACCCTCGTTTTTCTAAGCAAGTAGGAGTTCAGGATTTATTGTCCGTCTAAACATGGGAGGGGGGTTATGAAATACTTAATAAATAATCACTTGATTACACCAGTAAATCTCGTTAATTGGTATGGTAGAAAAAAAGATGCGGATGCACTCTGGAAATAAATCTAGGGATAGTTACATTCATAATCTTGAGTAATTCCATAATTATCTCAGTGTCTAAGATAATCACGAATTACATACAAGACCTTGAGTAATGCTCAACTCTTACACCCAGAACCCTATGTTAATTTCTAGAATCCTGTGTTAATTTTTATCCAATTTCCCGTCAACTATGACAGTATCCGTCAAGAATTTAATATTTTATACCCTTTAACTTTGAGTTATTTACAATAAGACCATTATCCCCTTCTCCTCCTTCCCCCCTTCGTCCTCCAAGCATCTCTCCCACCCAGGTCGAGGCCTCCCGCTGATCACCTCCCCCAGCAAGCCCCCTTCTCCACCGCTTGCAACCCAGGTCAAGGCCTCCTAGGATTGAACCGCAGCCCCCTTGCAACCCCTCTCCTCCCCCTGCAATCCCAGGTCGTGCCCGCGGAGGCGCCTCCACCTGTACCCCTCCCCTCCGCCTACCATCGAGCCGCAACCCCCAACCCGCCTCCCGGCGCCTCCTGGGATCGAACCGCAACCCCCCCTCTCCCGGCGCCTCTTGGGATCGAACCGCAGCCCCCCCCTCTCGGCGCCTCCTGGGATCGAACCGCAGCCCCCCCTCTCGGCGCCTCCTGCGATCGAACCGCAGCCCCTCCCCCCTCCCGACGCCTCCTGGGATCGAACCGCAGCCCCCCTTGCCCGCCTGCGCCTCCGCCTATCTGCGCACTCCGTTGAAGACCCCATCGGCTCTGAATCCATGTCCTTCCTTTTTTATTAATCTCAACCGTCAGATCATGCATTGGGTTAGATTAACTCAGCTATGTGGTTGAGTTAATGTAGTAAACTAACGGAAGATTATGGGTGTAAAACGGAGTGATTATTCAGGGTCTTGTATGTAATTCGTGATTATCTTAAGTACTTGAGATAATTATGGAACTACTCAGAATTATGGATATAAATACCCCGTAAATTTATTGGTAAAGTGAGACTCAGAAATTGTCTCTTCTTTTGGGAAAGTTCCCATTCGCCGCAGCCCACAGATCTAATCTGGACAAAATTGGGTGGTTTCCAAAGAGCGCAATATTCCATGCCTAACTTTAGAATAAAGCTCTGATGGCTCCTTGCTTAATCGTTTTTTTAAAGGGTAATTTGCAAAGAGGTACCTCGATTAGAGTGATAACTCAATCGTGTAACTCGTGTGGGAATAGATAACGTCCAAGGAACATGGCACGTGGTGCATCATATGAAATGGGAATCGAGGGCAGTCGATCGTATGGTATTAATTGATTGCATTAATAGCAATAATTAGATAGAATTGAATGATGGTGATGATTGGGTAGGTCGCCGACAGCATCGAGGATCAGGGCGAAGATACTGTACGCGACATCGAAGCAGGGGCTGAGGAGAGTGCTGGAAGGGGTCCACTACGACATGCAGGTCACCGATCCCTCCGAGATGGCCTTCGACATCATCACTGGCACTGCCAAGTAGATTTTACTATTAGTTACTACCAACAATTCTTGTTGTGTTGTGTGTGTATATATTTGCCCTGATCAGACCAACGAGACTCCTTTTCACTAGACCCCACTTACCCTTCTGCTGCTTATTTGTGATGGGTTGGTTTATTATTCCCTCATGTGTTTGATTGATTGTTATGAAATGCTTCAGACTGTAGGCTGTGTGCTTAAGATTCTCATGTTTTTTTTACCATGCGCACGCGCATTTTGATTCAGCTATTTGAGAAAAAAATGACTAATTTGGAATATCATGCGTGCTCTTTTAGTTCGACGGATTCATGGCCTTGGTTGAATTGGATTGAGCGGGGACATGCTGCAATAGGGATGCAAACGAACGAATACGAATGCGAATTCAGGTCATACCATAACCATATTCATTTTATATTACGAATACGAATACGAATACGAATACGAATGTTATACGAATGTAAAAAATCAAGATCCATATCCTCAAAATACGAATACGAATATGAATACGAATCTTTTACGAATGAATACGAATATCAAACAAATATTGCAATAAAAAATTATATATAAAAGCGTACCTGATTATTTGGCAATCACTTCCGCATTACTTCCATATTATGACTTGAATATGAAATTTAACAATCAAACAAGCATATTCCAATAAGTTTCATAAACAAAAACATTCCATATGTTCCATATGAATCTTCTAATAACATCAACCATATTCTAATTCTTTCTAACAAAATAATCCATACATAAAAAAAACATTACAAGAATATGAAATTTACCAGAGATCGATCGCAAATGGAGGCGCAGGGGCAGAACCGCAGGGGCGGCGTCGAACTGGGCGGAGGGGAAGGAGGGGGGTTGCGGGCCTGCTGCAGGAGGGGCGGTAGCCGGCAGGGGCGAAACTAGGGGGCGGTTGGGGGTGGGGGGGAGGCCGCAAGAGGCTGGGCGGCGAAAGGGAGGGTGAAGGGGGACACAAGGAGGGGCGGAGGAGGGCAGCAGGAGGAGCGGAGGGGGACGGCAGGGGGGCGGAAGGGGGGCGGCTGGGAGGCGAAGAGGGTGGAAGAGAGGGCAGAGGGAGGCCGCAAGACGCTGGGCGGCGGAAGGGAGGGTGAAGGGGGCCGCAAGAGGGGGCGGAGGGGTATGGCAGGGAGGCGGAAGGGGGCGGCAGGGGGCGGAGGAGGGCGGCAGGAGGGGCGGAGGGGGGCTTGAAGGGGGCAGCGCGCGGCTGTCGAAGGGGAGAAGAGGTCGACGTCGGGTAGGAGGGTGGGAGAGGTGTTGGGGAAGAACCGAAGAAGCCCTAGTATCCTAATCCCTAGGTATTAAATAATTTAAATAAAAAATTTATTTAGTAACGAATATTCGTATTCATAATCGTATTCGTTCTATTTTTCGTTTATTCGTTAAGTAAGGATTCGTATTCGTATTCGTATCTGCAAAAAGTTCGACTCCAATATTCGTATTCGTATTCGTATTTACCTGTTTTGAGAAAACAAGATCCATATCCTCTTTAAAATGAATACGGATACAAACGAATATGAATATAACCGCATCCGTTTGCGTCCCCATTGTACACACATGGCCGCTTAAATACCACACGTGCACACACACGCATGTGTACATAACATCCGTGTACATGTCTAGAGAGTTGGCGAAAAATATCTTAAGTATGGATGCAAGGAAATAAAATCAATTTTTTTTAAAAAAATGCAGGTTATGAAACCGATCTAGTTTAGATCCTCGTTAAAAAAATGGTTTTGAGTGTTGTTGCTAAAAGAGAGGGAAAACAAAGCAAATCGAAATCGAAGACTAGTTCCGACATGCGAGCTAAAAACTACTCCAGAGAATGAAGGTGATGGAATCTTCTTTTGTCATGTCTTTGGGAACCGATCCTCCGCTGCGCAGCAGACCCTGCAGTGGAGGCATCGGCCGCACGATCTTGATCGAGCGGTTCCCACGAATTCGCTCTTTTTTGTGGGTCCTACCGTGCAAATTCGTTGAAACCGCTCGATCCTACGTCTCTACTACAGCAGACCCTGCAGCAGAGGATTCGTTTCGCATGCCTTCCATTTGCAAGAGAAGTTGAACTGGATACAAAGAGGGCAGATTCATGCAAGCTTCAACTATGCAAAAGCTGCTAAATCATCTGGACTCCATCCAACTTCCAAATTCGGATACTATAAAGTACCATTCGCATTCTGATAAGCACGAATCACAGCTGATAAACTTATTGCTAACCACCAGCAACCAATCTTCCAGAGGGCAATGGATCCATTCCCTCGGAAGAAAGAATACCCTAGTATGATTAAACTACTCAATTCAAAATAATTCAATCTAATATACAAAAAGCTCAGAACTGCTTTAACATTTTAGGGATATGCCACAGATGTACATGATATATTATAAACAGACCAGACGCCGTCGCATACAATCCCCCTAAATATATCAAAAGCAGATATCAATGGTAAGAAGGTAGAAACAAACCTCACGCAGCACCATGGCGATCAATTTTGTCAACTCTTTAGCCCCAGCCTTATGCTTTCCAATTCCATTTGCTCGACGTCAAAACACTACAGCCATGTAAAAAAAATTCTTCTGGAGCTTCTGCTCGATTTTGTCGAGCCCCATAATCTGGAAGTTAAATAAGTCTCGACCATAGATCAACAAACTAGTGCCATGAAGGCATATGCTTGTATGCGATAGCGTGCGACTCCCAGTTAGGGTCTGGCTCCTTCCGTTTCAATCCCATCCCAGAACTGTTAACGGAATGGGGGGCATGTTTCACAAGCTCCTCTGTCCAACCGCTGTGACCTTGCACGTATGAATTTCCAAAGCTCCCGTATTCCCTGCTGCTGTCGTATGAAAATGTTCCTGAATTCCGGTTCATCAATGGCCTAGGACTCCCAGATGTGCCCGAACCAAGAGAATTGCTAGCAATACCCACACCGAGGGTGTTACCGGCAGCAGCAATGAGGAAAGACCTTGGAGTAGGTGGACCGGCAAAACCTGTAGAGGAACTGAGAGCCTGAGGTACTATGGTGGCTCCTCTCGAGTCAACCACGTACGGAAGAGATCCGGGTCCATAGGGGCTTGGGTGGAAAGCCGTGGTATGTGGTCCCATACCAACCCCGCTGTAGCCATAGCCATTGGCAGGCATATAAGGATATATCATAGGTGATGCTCTTACTCCCATTGAGGGATCCATATGAAATCCCCTCATTGAAGAATGCCAGTTGTGATTAAAAGGATCCCTTCTTACAGTGGACATTCTAGATCCTAAGATGACAACATCAGGATCCCCAATATCGCGACTTTCAGATGTTGATGATTCCTTCGAGGAAGTTCTAATCGTGCCCGGAGGATCAATAATATCAAATGCTGATGGAGTATCATTCAAGTCAATGTCCCTAAAAGAAGCATGTTTGACCAACAGGGATGAAGGCAGAAGCTGATTGCCAGTTCCATTTTCTGATTTTTGGTCACAATGGCTCACAGAAAACGATGCTTCAGGGGATACATTCCCATCCCCCGGGGAGTTAAGGTCCAGAATTACTCTCTCTTCCCTTTTCGAGCTGATCTGAAGAGAACTGTGGGAATTCGGTTCAGTCATAGGAAGTGACTTCGTAAAAACAGGATCAGCTACAACGTCATTTTCATGATCGGCAACATTCAAGTCGAATTCCAATATATTGCATTTTTCATTATTGGAACTTATCTGCTCGTTTTCTGGAACCTTTTTGGGAGATGCTGGGCGAAAGGCACTTGTAGCTGCAGAACCCTTCCACCCTGATTCCCCATTAAAATGGGGGCGCATGACTGGCAAGTTAGGAGACCCTCTAGTAGTGGCAACAACAGCAACAGGTGCAGATACATTCTGGTGAGCATGTAACGGTGAGTGATTAGCATCCCCACAATCCACACCTTCGTTCAGGTCGAAAATGCATCTACTTTCCTTGGTGTTTTCTAGAGAATGCTGAATCATTGAAGTAGATGGTGGAGATCCTGAATCATGCCCTCGTGCAGTCTGGTCAATGTTAGAACCTCCTCCAGTACAGGAGCTTTTTTTACCTGGAGAAGAATTGCCATCAGAATGATCTAAGTTGGATGGACAGAGACAAGAGTTCGACTGATCTGACTTATTTGCTTCAAGGTCACAACAACCAGAATCAACTACCTCTCCATCGGATTTTCCTTCCTGGGACGACAAGCTGCATCGTTCTCTGTCTGCAACTTCACGTTCTGCTTCTATTGCCACCTGCACAGCAACTTCAAGTGCATCATCCCCAAATTCAAGCTCCGTCTCAGCTCTTCTGGTAAAAACATTATTATAACCATACTGGTTTCTCAAATCCATTTCCTTATCAGCCTTCAAAAAAGAGCTGCTGACATTTTTTGTGCCACCCGATGTCTCCCCGCATGAATCTTCGCAATCAGCTTCAAGATGGCCATCTAACTTTCCAGAGGATGCATTTTCTTCCTTCCTGGTTTTTGAACATGTCGGCAACTGTTCATCAACAGTGACCATCTTCAGCTCAGGATCACGGACATTTACTGATGAATTCTCGGTCTCCTTAGAACCTAAAGTGCACAGTTCTGTAGAAATTGGAACAAGGTTCCAGGTCGAAGAGGACAAAGTGGGACATGAAGTAACAACAGATTCTTCTTTCAACTTGGATTTGAAGAGATTGGTCTCTGCTCTGTGCATATGCACTTCATCATCTTTAAGAATGTTATCTTTTATATCAGAAAAATCAGACCGACCATTAACTATTTTCTCCGTGGCAAATGAATTGGACATGCCACTGGAAGTTCTCACGACAAAGCATGCAGAAGATTCCTCTGCAATAGACATGCTCTCCTGACAAGGATTTGACACATTCGAGGAGGCCAGTGAGTTCATATCTCCTGATACCACTGTTGCACCACCGGAATTAGAAGCCGACGGCTGACTTTGTCGATTAGATGCAAAAGTATCCGTGTTACTAGTGCCAACGACTTCTGCACTAAGGTGGCACATTTTTGCATCCATATGATCAAACTTATCAGCAGATTGCTGAAATACACCATCAACTGCTACTTTAGGTGAAGAGATACTATGAGGGGAATTGGTTGCTTTCATTGTTTGCACTCCCTCCTCCATCAAGCTTGCACTAGCTTTCAATTCCACAATGTGCCATGATCCATGTTTCTCGCGACCTTGATCTTTTATTTCCTCGTCCATAAACTCCCATTTGCTGAGCAATTTCCTTCCTTTTTCTTTAAGAAACGGGTCAGTTTCACAAATGACTTGCCTCATAGTATGCCCAAGCCGTGAAGAAGCCAAGACTTCCTTGTCAATGGGGAGCCTATCAAGTGCTCCTAATATATAATTGATAAGTTTGCTTACAGAATCATCACACCCATCAGATCCATGTTTTTTAGCCTCTTGGAGCCAATGGTCCAGATACCAGAGACCATCAAACTGGATAAAGCACTTGAGGCAGTCTTTACTTTCTGTGGTAGCTAGAATTTTTGCAGCAGTTGACCACTGCCTGAAAGCATCAGCAATGTTGCTGGCACTGCAATCTTTTTGCTCTCTCATCACAGATATGAGTTCTTTAACTCTATTGACAGTTCCTAGGCCATCTTTCATCTCACTCAGAGTAAAAAAGTCTTCTAAAAACATATTGCCAG
Organism: Ottelia alismoides; assembly: GCA_037367405.1. NCBI lineage: Eukaryota > Viridiplantae > Streptophyta > Magnoliopsida > Alismatales > Hydrocharitaceae > Ottelia > Ottelia alismoides. The sequence continues at coordinate 12,373 of JAZKJV010003714.1, read as the reverse complement.
AGGTAATGTAATGACTATAAAACACAGTTGTCCCAGGTAATCAATATTTCTGCAGCATGGACATCATTTTCTTCTCCATGAATGAACCTATTGCTTTCATATATCAATGGAACACAGCATATATTATGAAGTTTCCGGCTCTAGTCCTGCAATAAGTAGGCCGGGCAGATAGGTTATTTCAGGTACCTATATATTGTGAAGCATTAGACTCACACATGAAAAAAGAGGGTAGAAGCACTACAACGAGAATCTTGGGACCTTCCTACATTAATTCTTTTTGGATGTTAGCTAAATTCTATATAAGGAATTAAATATCACGTCCATGGCATAATGGTAACATGCATATATCATATGCATTCCCAATTTCCCGAGCTTGAATTGAATTTTTAAGGGCACATGAGGTTTTTATTCACCTTGATTACAAATGGTGGGTGGAGCTTGATATGCTTCCTTTATATTGCATATAATAAGGATTGGCATTAGCAAAATACAGAGCTTTTACAAGTTTCGTGTGCTTGTGCTTTCCCTAGCTAGCTTTCCTTTGAGATATCGGTGCTCCTAGATCATATTTTTCTGAGTTCAAGACACTGGATGCATGGTAATCTTCAACCACTGCCTTGTATTCATGAACTTTGACTAGTCATTATAATGGTGCTAATAATAAATAACTCTGACTTAGACTTCTCCCCAAAGCTGGTGCCAATGAAAGCGGGCAGGATGTAAAGAGTTTCAAAACTGTCAACCCACTTCACTGGTCCATTGGTAGTGCAGTGTGCCCACCACCCAAAGGACCAAGGTTCAGATCTTGGGTGGGTACATGTGCGGGTTTCCCCCTCTTGTTTAAAAAACGGTCTACCTGTACATTGCACATGGCATGAAAAATATTATTGACATTACATTGAGAATTTAAATTGGCGCTAGCAATGGCTGGGGAGGGTGCCTATTAGGAATGCAAACGGTCGGATATGGATACAGATATGGGTCATATCATATATGTACACACACAGGATATAGATGTCTTTTAATATATGCTATATAAAATTAAATGATCACCCGCAAAGGATAAAGAGTTATGTTGTTTATTCAATTAAGAATAGATTCAGTTTTAGTTTCAACTTAATACATTTTAACTTGAGACCCCACATTCCCAAGCTCCAGCATCACCCATTTCAGGGGTTGGCTATAAAATATCCGCATTGAACCTGAAGAGTTTTGCAAACAGAAATTGTCTCTACTGAGAAGAATTTACCCATTTGTTGTTAAGAAATGAAATATGACTATTGTTGCGCAGAAGAACTTCATCCCAAATCCCGTCCACACACTCCTTCGATGAATGACATACTGCTATAGAATGCATGGTCATGCACTCCTCTCTCTCTCTCACCAAATAAATCACTCACGGTGCTTTTCTTACAATTTTGACCTTGAATTGTTTTCTCCACTCCCGCTCTATCTTCATGAAATGGTGACAGAGATCTCAACCAATGCCAAAAAAACAGATGTTGCCATATGAACAGATTGCCATCTAAAGCTAACCAATAAGTTGCTTTCAGGCTTGCAAGAAGCAACTTAAGACCTGTCACACTTTCCTTCGCCCAGGTAGTAAAACCCTCCATAGATCATTTATCTTCTACATTTTGGGAGACCCAACCTGCAGGAGAAAAGAGGGCACATTGTACAACAAAGCTGAAGTAGTTCGATCATACCTCGAATCATGCATAGGTGTATCTTTGTGCAGATGATTTCTTTTAGAAGCACAGCCAATCATTTGCATGTCTCTTGAGAATATTACCCTCAACACTTAGTAAAAGCGTCAGAACATGTAGCAAATGCTGCATCCCCCAGAACCTTTCCTTGTGTGTTTTCCAAAGGGAAAAATTCTGCTGTGATCAACGAGCTGTTGTAGGATCTCAAATTTTTCACATGCAAGACAGTATTTTCAGTTAAAAAACTTCATCGGTGGGTTTCCCAGCTGCTACCAGAAGCCACTCGTTTCAGATGAAAAAAATTGCATTTTGTAATGTTTACTCTAAACCCCAACTCCGGAACGATATAACACCGAATTCATCTTCTTCAGCTGATTCTTAGCTCGTGTGGAGCAAACTATTAAGCGAGCAAGAGAGAAAACTCCTCTACACCAGTCCCCATCACGTCCCAGAATATGCCCACTTATCTCCAATCATGATCGCACACCTTCCCCTCTTATTTCCACACTTGCTTCTCCCAAACCCCGCAAATCCGTCTGGTCCAGCTAAAACAAGTCCCTTTTCCGGGTATGCAAACCCTAGCAAATCCACCCCACTACAGTACCGGCGTAGCTACCTTCCCTAATTACCCACAAACAGTTCAACCAATTAAACCTCGTCAATAGCATCAACTCAAAAAAAAACGTGACGACCAGACCACCCAGGGGATCCATGATGGTACAAACAGCCGAAATCGATCAGAAAAAATGTATGAATTGAAGAGAATGGAAATAAACACAGAAGGATTGATAGAAACGATGGGCAAGCTTACAGCGTACGGAGATCTGAGCTCGGGATCGAGATGAGGGCGGAGATCGGCGGAGGCGATCGCATGTGCGGGGAGATGTCTAGGGTTTCTGGCGCTCTTGGACGGGAAGGGGAGATCGCAGGGAGGGCGATGGGTTGGGGAGGGGGAGACGGGCGAGGGGCGAGGGGCGTGCGTTGGGATTTGGGCGCTTGTTGGGGGGCAGAAAGCAATGGATCCTTCCTCTTGCCCCCGCATTCTCTCTCTCTCTTCTCTCTCTAGATTTGAGTGATTTCGTAACATGCATCTCAATCATCCAATTTTGAGATTTCTACGTAGCATCGATCCATTATCAAACTATTGGTCGAGATAATATTATATATTATTTTTAATATATATATATATAATCGAAACTGGGGTGGAAGAATATTATATGTGATGTTTAATATATATATATATATATATATGAGGATAGGGAGTATGCACCCGGGTGCATGTAATTTTAAGGGATTTTTACCCGGCAGACCCTATAATCTTTTGCAATTACCGCTACGACCTTCGAAACATCGTAATTCCTCCCTAGACTCCGTAAACTTGCTCCGTCTTACCCCATGAACACTGCCGTCAATTTTAACTATATTTGAGTCAAATACTTCAGTTAGTCTTGAGTTAACCTAACCAATTTACCATCCAACGGCTACGATTAGCCAAAATAAAAAAAACAAGAGGAAAGAAAATCGTGCCGGGCCGAAGTAGCAGCTGCAGGGGGATGGCCTCCATCGTCGGCGGGGGCTGGGGCGGGGGCGAAGCAGCAGCGTCGGCGGGCCATGAGAGGGGGGGACCTGCATCGCGCTGGGGGGCGCAACAGCAGCTGCGGGGGCGGGGGTCCTCCATCGTCAGCGGGTCGGGGGGGGGGGGGGGGGGGGGGGGGGGCTCCATCGCGCAGGGGGGCGAAGCTGCGGGAGGGGGAGACCTGCATCGCGCGGGGGGTGGGGAGGGGATGCATCGCGCGGGGGCTGGGGTGGGGACTCCATCGCGCGGCGGGGGGGGAAGCTGCGAGAGGGGGAGACCTGCATCGCGCGGGGGCTTGGGTGGGGACTCCATCGGGGGCGTCGGGGGGGGAAGGGGGACTTGCATCGCGCGGGGCAGCGGGGGCGAAGAAGCAGCAGCAACTGGGGGGGCAGGGGTAGGGATGAAAACGGTCGGATACGGATACGAATATATGTGTTATCGCATCCTTATCCTTTTTAATATCCGGATACGGATGCGAATACGAATATTACACGAATGTACAAAATGTTAAATCATATCCTCAAAATATGGATACGAATGCAAAACGAATGTTCTCAATTCGGATATGAATATTTGACAAACGAATGCGGATTGTTTTACGAATGTTATAAATAACTTATTTTACTGAAAATATATATGAAAATAAGGTGTAAAATAAACTTCAATGTATAACATGGGCATTGACTATCTTAAGAATGAAAAATTAGCCCAAAATAAACTAGGAAGAGAAAGACGCTTACCAATGTTATATGTTATAAGTATCTCCATCCATTATTTATATTGCAAGCACTTTGCAACTTGAGAACCTGAAATACATAAAAAGAATGACATTGCAAATGGCACGACATGGTCAACTAAAAAGTAATTTGGCTCGACATGGCCAATAAATTATAGTTCACCTCGACATGATAAAAAAATGAATTTGATATGATCATCTAATTCAAATTTAGCTCGACATGGTCATAACATGACCATACCCAAGATATCTTTTTACAGAAAAATGTAATCATATTAGCATATGTATGCCATGTCACTTGAGATATATTTATTAGGTTTGGTTAGATTAACACAAGGATATAGATCCATATGACAGTTTTCAGTGTAATACCTAAGAATATTTATCTTATTTTTAATGAGTATAATATCCAAATTATTTAATAAGATCGCTTCTCTTTACATTCCTCTCCTCCCCTTCCATCCAAGCTTACATAAGTTGGTGTTAGTAACCCAGAAATAGTACATTTCCACGAAACAATGGAAAGTAACGTAATTACAAGTAAAGGAAATTCGTTTTTCTATTAGCCAAAATTATCTCATATTATGTTTGCAGCAAATAAATTGGTGTTTGTGCTTTAACGTAAACAGGTGAAAGTTAAAAAAGTCATTACATTTCCCATCCATTCCGAAGATAGAGAGTTGGAAAATAAAAAATAACCTTCCCTCTTTGATGAAAGGTTAATAGAAGCAGAAAAACACCAAGCTCTAGAATTTATTACCTAATCCAAATAATTTCATTTTCATTCTATTAATTAATCCCACAACAGTAACCCCTTAAGTGTTCCAAAACCTTAGGCAAAAGCAGGAGTCGAACGGAAATGAAACGTGTTGATTTTTTTGGGCCCGATAAAATATGTTGATGCCAAAAAAACCTGTGATAAGGAGTCTTTAGCCCTTCCGAACTCCTTATGCCGCTCAATGTCGGCGAGGGAATGACGAGCGACCTACAACCTGCAGGACATCTCCTCAAACCCGTCGAGGAGGTACTGGTTCTCCTCCATCTACATCAGCGTCTCCTATTCGCTAACCAGATCTGATAGCGAGCCCCTGCTCTTGGCAGCGCATCTCGTGTGGAGTGATCACGACAACACCCAACAAAAAGGGAGGTTGTAGTGGGCGGGGAAGGCGGCAAGGGATGGTTGGGCAGGAAAGGAAGGCGGGTAGAATTTGGAGATTGGGGAAACACGATGATTAGGTTTTTTTCGTTTTAGCGGGTTAGAAGTTAAGAACTATAGGGGTTAGGGTTCTGGATTTCCGAGTGTTTGGGTTAAATTTCAAACATGTCTATCAAAGTTAATATAATTATATTTTTTAACTTACTGAATAACTCAAAAACGAATATTCATATCCGTATTCGTTAAAAAATCTACATTCGCATTCGTATCCGTATTCGTAAAAATTAAGGATTTTATGTTCATATTCGTATTCGTATTCGTCGAATATTGATTTCTAATATTCGTATTCGCATTCGTATTCGCTAGATACAAAAAAAATAACATCCATATCCCCCCTTTTACGAATGCGAATACGAACGAATGCGGATATATTTGTATTCGTTTTCATCCCTAGGCAGGGGTCCTCCATCATCGGCGAGTCGGGGGGGATTCCATCGCGCGCGGCGGCGGCCAGGGGCGCGAAGCGGCGGCGGCGGTGAAGCGGACTCCATCGCGTGGGGGAGGGGGGTGAAGCAGCAGCGACGGCCGGGGGGGGGGGCGACGCGACGGCGGGAGGCTCCATTGCCCGGGGGGTCTCAGATGATGGAATGGTAATCAATGTAAATTAAATAAACAAAATGGTTATAATATAAAGGAACATGACGGAATCTGGTTAATTTTAACGGGTAAATTAACGGGGCTTAACCGCAGGGTATGTAGGGTAAGGGTTAGCAATTGTAGAGGGTCGGGGGAGGAATTAGGATGTTTCGAAGGTCGTAGCGGTAATTGCAAAAGATTATAGGGTCTGCCGGGTAAAAATCCCTAATTTTAAATGCACCCGGTCCTATAATTTTCACATTTTTTTTATTTTTTCGAAAATATCATCATGTATATTCATCTATATATCCCTCCTATATGTCATTCCTATTTCATCAGAAACAGAGACTCTTACGCCCTCCATCTAGAACATGTAATTTTAACGATCTTAGAATTGATGTAATCGACCAGTTCTGGATGGAGGGCATAGGAGTCTCTGTTTCTAACGAAATTGAAATGACATATAGAAGGGATATATAGATGTAATAAAAAAACGTGGAAGTTATAGGGCCGGATGCATGTAAAATTACATGCACCCGGGTGCATACTCCCTATCCTCTCCATCTCTCTCTCTCTCTCTCTCTCTCTCTATATATATATATATATATATATACACACACGCACACACACACATAATTCAAACAATGAACCACTCATCGATCGATAGATGGTTCACCAAAAAACATTAGCAAACTCTCAGAAAATGCATTGATCGGCGAATCATTTGTCGATCAGTGCCATGCCGGTGAAATTTCAAAATTAGATGTCCTGACAAGGTATTTGACTGATGGGGATGCATGCAAGGGAAATCACTCTGGAACTTTTATGACTAGCTCTTTCAAATTCCATTGACCCCTATGAATGTATGTATGTCAAAATATGGCATGGGTTTTATTTTCATCCTGAATATTGTTTATCCTTTTATCATGAACCCTTCCAATTGAATATCGAAAGCCAACTTTTACAACACTGATCAGAAGTAGTATGCATAAAATACAATCATATCGGAATGGGTGATTTAAAATTTTTGGTAAATAAACATTCTCCGTAAATTATACGATTCGTCAAAAATAAGATATATGCGAAGAAAGTTCCAGAGAGAAATTGATTAGTAATTTTTACATTGATTGTTGTGTCCAAAATCTTGGCTGCTATAAAGAAATAAGAAAGCGTACTTGAGTGTGTTCCTGTGAGAGTGAATCGATGATTAACATGACGAGAAAAGGTTGAAGAGGTTAATGTCTACTCCTTACCACACCAGTTTTCCTTTTTCGGACCCCCAAAACATGTGATACATATGGTGTTATTAGCTTGTTTAGCCATTTACTGACCTGGTTACTAATAATCAAAATGAAATAACTTAATATGTCAAGTTGTAGTACGGGATGAATTTCAATTGATCGACAATTTTATTTCAATCTCTTTTTATTAACTAAGCAAGAGTCCATAGGTCAAACACTGGTGGTTGAGAAACTAAAATATTCATACTCGCATTGAGTTACAATACTCAACTTATGTTGTTGTTTCTTTTTGTATTTTTTGTGTATTACGTTTTTTTTCTGATATTTTAGTTTTTAATGGTTGTTGGTTTTTTCAACCTATAAAAGCAAATTAAGTGCAATAATTTATTTTTTTAATTTTAATCTTTTTATTTTTAGTTATAAATCGATCTTTTATTTTTGAAGAATATTAACGAAAACAAACTAGAAAATACTTTATAACATATATAAAAGGAAACAAAATAGAATTTAGATTTTTATAAAGGTTGTAAAAATATTATGAGAATAATTTTTTTGTTAACAACATTTTTGAATGTTCTTGAATATTTTTTAAATAGAAGAAAGTATGAAACAAAAAGGGAAAACCATTTCTGAAAAGATCTTGTATTGGAAATTAAATGGAACTTATAAAATTGATTTACGTAGGAAATACGGGTCTAAAAATATAAAGTAATTTTTCTTAGAATATAATGTTAATGTGATTTCCAAAATATTTTTATTTTTCGATAAAACACAAATCTTATAATATTTTAGAGTTTTTTTTGTGTTTTTGATAGATGATTTTTATTTTACAAGAATTAACTAATTGTGAAATAAGGCATGCAATCCAAATTTTAATATTAAAAATAGCAAATATTACCCAAAATTCCAAAAAAAACTCTTAATTATTGCACATATAGTGGCCTACAACAGGGTATTAGAGTTTTGTAGGTTTTTACAATGTGCACTTGAAATAATTCTAGGAGGTAAATCAGTAAATTATTCTCTATGCCTAAATTAGTAATATTATTCAAAGATTTTTGGCAAGGCATTAGGAATGCATTCTGTAATGCCCATTATTACAAATTTGGGGCTATAGTGATGCTTTTTTTTTCAAAACCCGTCTATTAATCATATGTTTTTCAATGTATAATGACAATAATATTTATTGTGAAATGTTTTATACTTGAAATTAATGATGAATTAAAACTTTAATGATGATCATCCAAATTATGAAAAATAACAACTGATACGCGTCGTTATATAGACCGTCTTTAATGATACGTATGAGAAATGTCCTTTATTTCAAGTATAAAATTTTTTTTCACAATGAATAATATCATCGCTATATATTTTACAGCATATGGTATGGTGATGAAATTTGGAAAAGCATCACTATAACCTCATTTCGTTGTAGTGGTCATGACGAACCCTGGTTCAATGGCGACAATGTGAGCATCCCATCACAAGAGATCCAAATCATCTAACAAATATCATTAAACATACAATAATGCCATTAGGGGTGAGTATTCGATATATTTAGGTGGGTTCAAGTTATTCAGGTTAAGGTTGAATTCGGATTGTGTTGGATAAAAGTGGAATTCATTACCTTGTTGAAAAACTTTGAGTTGAGGTATCGGGTCTTTTGTTTGGATTGATTGGATTGAGCTAAAACCGAATTAGTTAAATTGAAAATAGATGATTGTTGCCCACTTCAAGTTGACTAGAGTAAGGGAAAGAAAGACCAGAGACCTTTTCTCAAGTTAGAAGCATTAAGGATGAGGAAGGTCATGTGCCTTGATACTCAGAATAATATAGAGACTGGATGGAAGCGGTACTTCCGTAAGCTTTTCATTGGAGAAGGAAATCAGAGATCACTTTCGGAGATCTAGCTAGTCGTGAAAGTTACTTGAATCGTGCGAGTGATGGACAAATACAGAGGAAGGAAGCAGAGGAGGCTTTTAAGGTTATGAGACTTGGGAAAAGTGTAGGACCTGGTGACATTCCTATAGAAGTTTGGAGAGTCTTAGGTGAGCATGGTTTGACTAAGCTTATAAAACTATTCAATGTTATTCGGCGAAGCAAGAAATTACCTAAAAGTTGGAGGAGAAGCATCATTGTCGCTCTTTTATAAAAACAAATGAGGCATTCAAAATTGTTCAAACCACGGACATATAAAGCTGATTGTAAAGCCTTGAACTTGACCTCTCTTGGATCCTATATCACAACATCCAGCCCATCAAAAGGAAATCAATGGAATTTGTTTCGTATGAATCAGACTTCTTTTGGAATTGTTATGATTTCTGGAAGAAATATAAGTAAGGAGACTTAAGGTATCATTAACTCTTAATGAGTGTCATTAGGACTAACTAAATATGATTGAAGAAACTAATGATGGATTGAGGATCATTAATGATCATTAGTGAATACTAATCAATAGTTAACAAAAGTTAAGCATAATTCGTGAAGGTTAAATCATGATTAGCATTAATTAAAGTGTTATTATCTAATCTAGAATTTTATGGGTAGTCCTAACTTAAGCCCTAAGTTTTGGATAAGCTTAGGACAAAACCATGCGACAAAAACATGAGCCGCTAACTGCGGTTAAAGTCTAAACAATAGTTTACTAATAACAGTTAGTGGTTTTCTAAAGCCTATAAATACCCCCTACTCATTCATTCTCTACGATTTCGATTACCACTACTACCCTGAGGGATAGGGTCGAGAGGTTGAGAGGAGGAGAAAGAGGTAGCGAAGGAGCGCTAGTGAGGCGCTGCCGGGAGAACAAGGAGTAGGAAGGTACAATCCTCTCCTAGTTGACCTCGTAAGTAAGCTCTAACTTGAGCTAGGTTTTCGATTAATCTTCTTTTTCCAGCTTAGTTTTCGATTCATCTTCCTTTGCAATTCGTTTTCTGTTGTAGTTTGAGGAGAAATCTGTGTAACACCCTACTTAGGTGTGTGCGGCTATGCACGTCAGTGAACCCTGTGATTCATTACACCTACACTCTTCTAAGATACGTGGTGTCTACCGATTCTCCATTGCTTGCAGTTTTGTTATCTTCTTTTTGTTTCGTTGTTGCTTTCCTCTCGATGATTTTATAGAGGAATATCTTTCCATTTTTCTTTTGAAAAGCCCAGATAAAAGGGGAAACACTGCTGAAATTTTCCTATAAATATGCCCCATTATAAGGGGCGATGCTATCGAAATTTCAAGAGAAAAGTATGTTATTCACGTTCTTTGTAGTCTTCATGTGTTCTTCACGTTCTTCGTATTTTTTATTCGTTCTTCGCATTCTTGGCACATTCTTAACATTTTTGATACAAAATGAAATTTGATCATTTCAGGAGTCATAAATCATCTTTTCTGAAAATGAAACACATCAAAGCACTGCATACGTGAGAGAGATCTCGATTAGGTAACGGAATCTTTCCTTTTATTGTTGGGTTTTCACATGATATCATTGAAATTCTTAATTTTATGTTCTTCCCTACGAAGAACCATAATTTGGCCTTTTTTTAGAAAATATGGAAAGTTGTTTTGTAATTTCCACTAAAATAACGTCAAAGCATCGAATAGATATATTGGCTTGGAAAGTTAGGGGTTGGGAGTTAAAATATACATACATATGAGTATATATACATATGAACTAATATATATATATATATATGTAAGTCTATACTCAATTTTGATATGCAAGTCGAAGACTTAACGAAAGAATTACATCATGGGAATTGATGTGTATTGAGTTGAATCTTGAAAAAGATCGTGTCTTATGTTAAGAATGGCTAGGAGTAGAACTATAGGTCGAGCATAGCAACTTGTAGGTTTGTCGGAAGGAACCCGTATTGGAATTGCCCTACCTAGGTGGTACACGGTTGCCCTGTGATGAATCCACATTTCATCATCTTTATTCTATCATTTTGGCACCAAAAACCCTAGCAAATGCCTGTAAATAGCATTAAAATCATCATATTAGCATTCATGCATGTGCATTATAAATATTGTATAAAATGCGGTTTTTAAAGCCAAAATTATAGAATAAAGAAAAGAAAAGAAAAAGAATAAAATATTGTAAATATTTTATGACCCGAAACCCCGAGACCTAGGCATCTTGATAAATAGGTCGACAAGGAATAAAGTAGGGGGAGATAAGGGCCAAAACACAGATAAAATACCTATACCTTCTATTCATTCTTTATTCATTTTGGGACCTATTTTTGGTTCCACTTTTTATTCATCAAATAAAGAAACTTTGTACATGAAAGTTGTAGATAATTTAATAAAGAAAAATACAAAATTGATTTCACAGAAAAATAATATACAGATAAAAAGTTATGGTCTGAATAAAAATCCAAAATGCCAACTTCCCAGACCCGTATCTCACAAATAAAGACTCCAAATGCAGCGTACTCACCTTTAATTGTATATAGAAGAAAATAATCTAATTAATGGCGGTGGTTTCGCATTTGGCGGAGCTACGGTTTGAAAGTTGACTTTTGGACCATCATTGTATACTTGTACATATTTAAATATTCAATTTATTATTTATTCATTATTTTTATATTTTTATATTTTTATAATGTTGTAAATAATACTTATAATAATTATGTGCATTAAAATCAGAATAAAAACATCATTAAAAATCAAATAAAAATACTTGTATATATTTGATACATAGGTATTATACATACACTTATACCTATATAAAATACACTTCTATTTTATTAAATATACAAAATATATCAATAAAATAAAATAAAAATATATTTATGTACATAAAAGTATTTTATAATTCTATAAAATAAGAAACAAAAATAATAAAATTAAAACATACAAAATAAAAATAAAAGAATACAATATGTAGAAATTATACCTATAAAGGGTGTAAAAGTCAACTTGTAAAAATACACTTCCTAAAAATAAATAAAAATCACTATAAAATACTTTATAAAAAAATAAACATTTTTCATTTTATAATTAAAAATCAATAAAATCGTTATCTAATTTTTATATATTTTAGAAGTATTTTTCTCAGGTTTTTTCCTGGTTGGTCCACGTGGACCAACCAGGAGGGCAGGAGAGTTGACCTCGGTCAACTCTCTGCCCAACACCTGCCTTGTGTCAGAAGTGGTTGTTGACCCACTTTCTCCCTTTTTTGGAGGTCGCCCCTTTCACCGAATCGGGTCGACTTCTTCTTGAAACCTGTTCCCCTAACACCCAGCTACCACGCCCAAGCATTGTCTTGGCGTTTTGACCAAAGCCTCGCCCGTGATCAAGCCTCGAACATCGCGTCTCCACCATCT